>NIBX01000010.1:0-600000 GCA_002718315.1 Agaricales sp. HM26-F1 | reverse complement strand
GAGTTCAAATCATGGGGAGTGATATGTTGTGAAAAGGGTGCTTTATTTACCTCTGTACAATCCCTGCTGCTCCATCTCCCAATCCTCCTCGTCGTCCGTATCGCCAGGCATGAGCGATGCACCGCCGTGATATACAGGGCCATGCTCATGTTCATGTCCTTCCGATCCATGGTCGTGGTCGTGGTCGAACAGAGCACTATTAGCGTCCTCCTCGTAGTGGATCCCCAGAGGGTTCGAGTGCGTGCCTCCATACGAACGCGAAGGACACTCCGGCAACAAAGCGCGTCTCTGTTCTTCTACTACCTGCTCATCCTGGTCCTTGCCTCTAGAGAATCTCGTGAACCTTGAGAGAATCCTCTTAGAGAGAGGTTTACTGCTGGTTGCGGTACTCATGGTTGCTGGTTGCAACACTAAGAGAGTGGGAGAAAAATGAGATTTTGGGGTTCAAACGTTCGTTGGAGAACACCCTAGGTCTAGGCGCTGTATAATACAAACATACATACCAGACTTCACGCCACAGATGATGCAAAGAACGCGAACAACCTTGCAAGGAAGACAGGTTCTGATCGGTGCTTGTTGCAGTCTTTGTGGGACTTGTCCACGGGTCCTTACGAGGACTTTTGTTGTGAAGAGCAAAGAGACGACGGAGACTGGTAGCAGATCGTAGACCTGGGCAGAGAAACAGGAAGATGGGTTAATTTAAGCGGCCCGTAGCATCCGGAGAAGCTTCTTCGTTTCATGTCAGTAACTGTGACGCTGCAGCCACCTCCGCCTTCTGTTCTGCAGCAGCTCACAGCTAAATCTAGAGCATGTGTAGAAAGATTGTTGGCTCATAAACGGGATGTTACTTCCCAAGAATTGTCAGTTTTATTCATTTTGTATTATCAGACTAAATAAAATAATAACAAGTGTTACTTCTCCAGATCCAAGGTGCCATTGAAGAAACTCGCTGGTGTCCTCGTGTTGCTCTATGAAAGCCCCAATGGATCTCTTCGTGTGCTTCTCACCACCAGATCCAAACATTTGAGAACTCACGCTGGGCAGACTGCTCTCCCTGGTGGACGAGTAGACGAGGAGGATCTTGATATCGTCAACACCGCTGTATGTACTATATTCTACTACCTTTCTATGGACAATACTCACTCGGTTGACACTCGTCCAGCTACGAGAAGCCAACGAAGAAGTCGCCCTCCCCCATAACTGCCCACACCTCCACCTCCTCTGTCTCCTCGACCCTTTCATCTCGCTACACGGTCTAGTAGTAACACCCGTCGTCGTGCTCCTCAGCCACACCCCTATCTTAGACCAGCTCGTAGCTGCAGAACAGGAGGTAGCTCATATATTTAACCATCCTTTACAATCGATATTAGATCCAGGGTTGTTATTGCTAGAGGGGGAGGAGGAGGTGCTTGTGGAGCGTGGGACGGAGGATTGGCCGTATCCTGAGGAGTTGCATGTTCGTAATCTGTATTTGTGTTTGAGCTCGAGATGAGGGGATACTGACTCTCTTTTGTGTTTGGTTTTTGTTAGAATGTCACAGACCATGTTCTGCCTTCTTTGGGTAACCTCACTTATCGAAATCACCGCTTCCGCAGCTGCGCTTCGCCCGTCAAGGGACTTACTTCGGATATCCTAGTAAGTCCCTCCTTCTATAACCCCCTCCTTTCTCTTTCATCCATGGCCATCTCTTCCTCGCTTTCATCCATCTGATCGTCCATTATTTAATTAGATCAAGACCGCAGAAACAGCCTACAATGAGCCACCTAAATACGAACGGTATGGAACATCGGAACGACAGTTAAGAGGGTTCGTTTCCGTGAGGGAGTTGTTCGTCAAGTCGGATCCGGACGAGTCGAAGACGGCTTTCGATGCTTTGAATGTTGGTTCTCGTTCTTCTGGGTCTTCTGAGTCCTCTTCTTCTTCTTCGGTGTAGACTTGATCTGTCTAGTGCTGCGTCTCCTTTGTGGGCTTTGGTTATAGAATTGAACTACTAGAATATGGTCTTAATACAATCTGCTTAATGTTTTGGTTTACCTCTGGGGCGTAGATTAGATCGAATGAATACAGTCTCTCTTGCTCTTCCTTCACAGTGATGCACCAACTTGCAACTGCCTTCAAGAGTTTCCCCATACTGTACCCTCGCTCGCCACTTGAGCAATGTGAACTTGTCACCCTGAAATGATGCCGAGAAGGTGGTTATATCGTGATCAGCAATCCCCGCCACCCTTTTACCTTTCGAAATCCACCGTCTATCCCAGTCCAGTCGCGTGTCTTTCACTGCAGTTGCAACAAACAACTCGTACTCTGCTATAGCTATATCTCAAAGACAGTTTCATCATCTCGTCTCGTCTCACGAACAGCGAACACTGACTTTGCGCGCGATTATACTTGGTTCAGCTGAACGTTTTAGTGCGTAGCACTGAGTACTGAGAAAACGCACGCTAATTATAATGGGGTTTGGGTCTCCGAGTCCGTTACCTCAATGGACTACGTTACCAGGTACGTTAGACGTTTTCACAAAATCACATACCTCTTTCACATTGGCTTCACTTTTCACACTCTGACCCTCGTTCAATCGAATCTTTTGTTTACACTCATTCGAGTCTTACTGTTACTTCATATACTGTGTACTTATATGATATCCACAGAACCGACCACCTCAACCGCTTCGCCTGGCTCCTCTCGCGATGATGATGAGGATGACGATGAGGAAGGTGATGAAGAGGAGGAGGTGAGACGTGCGATGTTGGTGCTTAATGCGCCTCCTCCTCCTGCTGCGAGGAAGAGGAAACGGAGGGTACTAGAACGAGGGGATAGTGATAATGAGTATGATGATGATGATGGGGTGGATGGGATTGAGAGTCATAGGCCTTTGCGATCTGGAGGTGCTTCTTCGTCTTCTAGAGGGAATCCTAGTGGAAATGGGACGAAGCGGACTGGACGTGAGTACTACCCACCCCCTCTCTCTAAGATCGATTCTTCTTTACTTTTATACCTCGCTTCGAGTACACTTGGATCTGACTGACGATGGGTGTTTCTTTGTGTGTTTTGTACAGATCACCTCGTCAACGCGATCAACGCCTCCAGCGTGCACAACCGCGTCGGTGTCGCGCGTGGTGCGTCCCCTTCAAGTCCTGGGACCGCGAAGAGGGGACAGCCTGTCGCGTCTGGCTCCGGCTCCGGCTCTGGTGCAGCATCTGCCTCTGCCTCTGCCCCGGTCTCATCCCAAACCCGCCCAATCTCATCCCAAAAACCCTCATCTCAATCCCAAAAACCCTCGTCTCAATACCAAAAATCCTCATCCCAAACCCAAACCCCCTCATCCCAACTCCCCTCATCTCAAGCCCGCCCATCTTCCTCCCTCCTCACCCGCCCACGCGGCAGCATCCAAACCACGCGCGTACGGCGTACGCACGCTGAGAAAGCTCGGCAGCGGAGTGAGTCTGTGTCTGATTCGGACGCTGGGAGGGGTGGGGTGTCGTGGAAGAGGGCTAGGATCGATAAGGAGGGTTCTGGTGGTGGGAAGAGTAAAGAAGCTTCTGGCTCTGGATCTGGTGTTGCTGGGTCTAAGAGGAGGGAAGTGACTGCGTCTACGGGCGCTGGACTCAGTGGGTCTAAGAACGCTAAGAATAGGGGTAAGGGCAAGGGCAAGGAGAAGGAGAGGAGTGTTAATGTTGGGAGGATTGGTGAGGCGGAGAGGTGGAACGCTTCGTCGTCTGCTAAACCCAACGTTAATGATAGGAATAAGGAGAAGCGTGTTTCTCGTAAGAGTCATTTTCTTTTTTCTTCGGGGAGTACGGTGTGACTGACTGACTACCCTTGATTCTTTTTTTTTTGGTGTTGGTGTAGAATCGGGATCTAGCAAGCTCAACCTGCCTATGGGTCTCCCTGCCACACCTAGGACCTACAAAACACCTCAGAATACACAAGCCTCGAAGAAGGCGCAACAGGTCCCATCATCCACTCAGGTATCTAAGAAGAAACTTAAACCCAAAGCTACTGCTACGCCGTCGACATCGAAATCGAAATCCCAGGTGCCCAACGAGATTATTGAGATTTCTGATTCTGAGGATGATGCTGCTTCGAAGACAAAGACCACGACCACGACAACGACGACGAGTACGACAGGGCCTTCGGCGTCGTGGCAGCGTATGGCGACGTTGTTGGGTAAAAACAAAGATAAAGATAAAGATAAAGATAGAGCCAACAAAGAGAAGGAGAAGGAGGAGCATGAGATTATCGATTTGTGCTCTGCGGATGAGGAATCGACTCCGCCTCCACCTTCACCCAAGGTATGTTACTCTCTCCGAGTTCTCAGTTCTGGTTTCTGGTTTCTGGTTTCTGGTTTCTGGAGTCTGGCTACTGACGCTTGATTACTTGTTTATCATAGCCTAGCGCAGAGGCAAAAGGGAAGGAACGAGCGGATAACACTCCAGAGTCGCCTATCGTGATCGATAGCGATAGCTCATCGTCCCCACCTCCCGTATCGAACCGGGACCCTCCTAATGAGGATACTACCACGGCGGTGCCTACGCTTTCCATTACAACGACGCGAAACAAACCGACAACTCCTATTTGGAACCGGAGCGTAAGCGATGATGAAGATGAAGATGAACGTGGGCCTGAGCCTATGAGTCCTAGTATGGCACCGCCTGACCCTCCTGAGGACGACTGGGAAGACGTCGACATGCGGGATGAGTCGCATATTGACGTTGTGGGTTCGAACATTGATGGACAGGGCGAGGACGAACGGGTGGAGGCTTTGGGAGTTACTACTGCCAGTGCTAGTGCTAGTGCCACCCCTGGTCCTACCCGCGCGGTTCAGCTCTCGGTTCCTCCTCAAGAAAGAGAGGATGTAGATATGGAGGAGCCTGATCTTCCTGGACCCGACTTCTCTCTAGAACCTACAAATCCACCTGAGGCGGACTTCGAGCCAGTCGTCCAAGCCGCACCACAGGCGGACGTACATCCCCTTGGTGCGGCCTTGCCAGAAGCAGAAGCAGCAGCAGAACTAGGAGAGGAGTCTGGTCATCTTGAACTCGACCTTCCTCCAGAACCTACAAACCCACCCAACACGGTCAACGATCCGGTCGACCCAGCTACACCACTGGCGGCCGTATCCACCCCCAGCGAGGACGTGCCAGCAGCAGAAGAGGTCGATGATGATGATGATGCGTCTCCGATCCAACCCGCTGTAGACGACGAACGGGGTACGCCGCCTAGTCTGAGTGCGTCCCCGGCTACAGATAGAGGGTTCTTCAGCTCGGCGGCGGAGGACAGTCCACTTGTTCCTTTGAAGAGTGTGTCCTCGGGTCTTGAGGGAGGTACGAGTCGTGTGGGGGAGTCAAGGGACGATGTGCTGGGGCTTCATGCGCCTTTGCGGAGAGGATCGAGTTTGTTGAAGTCGCCTGTTGATGAGGTTACTAGCGCTATACGTGAACCTGTGGCTCGTCAGCGACCTACGCTGTCTAAATCTCCTTTCATCGACCTCAATAATCCACCCAAGCGTAAGAGCGTGTCCCCGCTGGATTCTCAAGGACAGAGCAAGACCCTTCAGGGAATCTCAGCTTCTGCTAGCCCAGCTAGGAAGAAATACATTGATTTGAACAATGTACGAGCTTTGAGTACGTTTTGCTCCTTTCTTTGTTCCTGGAAACGGAGGGTTGTGACTGATTTGTTGTTTAGGGAAACAGGGCAGTCTTTCGTCTTTGGAGCGGCGGAGGACTCTCAACACTCTAGGGTCGTCTTTCTCTCAGCGTCCGGGATCGTTGCGCCATTCGTCCTTCTCGAGCTCTTCATCCGGGGAGCAGAGCGAGACCAAGACACCGCCTGCTGCTTTTGCCAGTACATCCTCGCTTGTGCCCGACGCGAGCAAAACCTCACCGATACGGTCCCCCATTGCGCCTCAGCTTGGTACACAAGCGTCACCCACCCGATCCGCCTCTGCCTCTCGGTCAACGCCAAAGCCTAGTCTTGGTTTGAGCTCGAGCCTGAGCGTGGCCCGTGCGTCAACGGTTTCTGGTGCGGAAAGTGGTGTGTGGTCGAAGCCTTTACAGTTCAGTCCGAGGAAGAAACTTCCAGAGAGGGCTGGCAGTGTGCCGGATGGCGATGCTGCTCAGGGCAAGGAGACGATGCTTGGAGGAACACAGCTCGCACAGTCTAAAGAACAGATTCGAGCAGCACAAGAACGAGGTATCTCGCCAGTGTCGTCGCCCATCTCTCCATTCGGTGGATTGAACGATACCGGGTCGTCTACGGCGGCTTTCTCGGTTGTTGGAACACCAGTCAAGAGGCATGCACGATTATTGAACCTCGGTGCTCCTGCTTCGTCACCAGTCCTTCCGCTTTTATCGTCTCAAGGCTTTGGGTCGTCTCCCCCCGTCTCGTCTCCCGAACCTGAGGGGTTGCAACCGAGCCTTGAAGAGGACAAGGCAGAGACTCCGGAGGTTGAAGCTGTTTCGAGCCAGATTGATCAGAAGCTCTCACTTGATCCTGGTCCAGAGCAGGCTATGGTGGAGGGTGAGGATGGTATGGATGTGGATGATCCTACTGCGCCAGATGGAAGGCGCGATGAGGACGAAGACGGTGTTGTTCCGGTAATTTTTTTTTATCTGCACAATGTCCCTTGTTTCCCTTTGCTCAGACGGTTTATACGCAGGAATCGCCTCAGCCTGAAAGAGAGGATGACGATGCAACGTCTGTTCTTGAGTACGCTTCTGATCCAAACCCACCGGTATATCTACCTGATCCCGTTGAACCACTGGAAGTACCTGCAGTGAGTACCGTACACTGGGTCTGCTTGATGGAAAACTAACTCTTCTTTCTCTCTTGCGTAGGCTGCATCGGTCACAGTAGAAGTTCCACCTGTGGTTGATACCCCTCCCTCCTCAACCTCTGATATCGGTACACCTCCCAGTATAGATAGCATCCTCGATGATCCAAGTCTTGACGACAGCGAGAAGGAGGAGCGGCTTTTCAAGAGACCTCCAACGCGACACGTCTCGGAGCAATCAGAGCAGTCGATGGCGTTCGCAGGTCCGCCGAGCGATTACCACTCCGAACCGAGCGTCACTCCCGAAGAGGAGCCTGTACGTCGACGGGCTCTGCCTGTCCAGCTCTTGAACTTCCAGCAACATCGCCGCGACTACAGGCTTCCCATCCACTATGCTCGAGATCTTCCTCATACGACTCAGGATTATGTGAACTGCCTGCCTCAGAGCTATAGGAATAAGCATGGTCTGCGACTCTGCTTCGAGGCTATGATAGCGGAGAATACGGCGGATGACGAGCCAGATGCACCGAAGATTCGCTTGATCAATAACGTCGACGATGAGTCAAGTAAGTAGTCGATACCAATATAGTGACCAGGAAACCTACTGATTTTTCATGTTGATAGCACCTCTTTGGGAATTCCACTACTCAAACCATATGTGGTTAGGAGATGGCGTCCCCACTCCCAACGTCAAGAAATTGAAGGGCTGTGATTGCATCGGTGGCTGCAGTCCCAAGTCTAACACCTGTTCTTGCCTTCAACGGCAGAGAGAACTGTATATAGACGAGACCTACCCAGATTTCGCCTACGACAAGACGGGGAAATTACTCTATCACCACGATAATCACCACTACCCTATATTCGAGTGCAACGAAATGTGCGGGTGCGATGAGACGTGTAGAAATCGGGTTAGTTCTGGGCTCTCCTTGGATTCTGGTTATCACTTAGGTGTATGAATGAACTTTCTTGTATAGGTTGTTGGGAATGGCCGGAAGTATGAAGTTAACATCGTCAAAACAACGAACAAGGGCTGGGGTCAGTTCATGGATATCTGATTACTTGACTTCCTTCTCACTACAATCTGTGCAGGTGTGTTTGCTGGCGACAACGTCAAGATACCCAAAGGCTCGTATATAGGTATCTATGCTGGTGAAGTTATCAACGATGATGAAGCGGACCGTCGCGGTTTGCAAGTCTTTCCATTCATGCCGTTTGATACCAGAAACTAAGCCTCTCTTACTAGTGTTTACAACATGAAGTCTGGTCGCACGTATCTATTCGACCTTGACAGTTACCACCTCAAATATGTGACCGAGGATGGGGATCTACAGACCGAGGCGGAGCGTGAAGCTACCGACGAGCAGGAGAAAGTAGACGCATGGTCCAGCAAATACTCCATCGACGCATTTCATGCTGGGAATGTATGATTTGTTTCCCGATTCTGCTCATATGTTTTCTCACGTTTTATTCCCCGCAGTTCACAAGATACGTGGTATGTGCTTGTTGCAGAGCCTGATGCTTGCGAGTCCTTTGCTGAGCTTCTCCTGATAGAACCACTCCTGCCAACCCAATTGCGAACTGTGGTCTGTGTATCTCAGTATGTCGCACATTGCACGTATCCTCTATTCTCTCCGTTTCCTGACTTTCGTGATGACAGACAATCCAAACCTCAATCTACCACTACTTGTCTTCTTCACCATCCGTGACGTCAATCCGAGAGAGGAGTTAACTTTCAATTACTCTGTGAGGCTTGTTTGTGGTCATGAATCTACCACTCAATGAGGCTGATGTCTGGGAACTTCATATTAGGGGAATTCATCTCTTGAAGAAGGCCAGAGACCCTCGCATCTCAACGACAACAAATGCCACTGCGGTGCACCTCAATGCAAAGGGGTCAGTCCAGTTCTCCGAGTTGATTCTCGTCGAAACGTAGCTGATTCTCCTGACTTCGATTAGTATATGTTCCGATGAGTTTCTTTCTTGTTTATAGTTGCCCACTTTGTCGTACTCTTGATCCAATCTGTAAACACCTGTATTGATTATCCCAGTTTTGCTCGTTCGAGTCAGCTTGAGACGAACCAACTCATGTTTCTTGTTAACCTAGTCTACCACCCAGAATATCAGCAAGAGCCCACACAGATATTAGGACTCAGAAACCAATACTTTGATGATACCTGGTATAGGGGAGAGAGAGAAGAGAGAGTACAGTCTTCTCTGCTGTCAGCACCTTCAGTTAGGCGTGAAATTGGGTAAACTGGAGCCACAAATCTAATTCAGTAGAGAGGAGGAATACAAGTCCCTAAGGAGTATACAAAACTAAATTATAGATAAATTATAGATGTCCAACAAAAGGCAGCTATGACCGCGGCCGCTGCAAGAGTGAAAGAGAGGAGCCAGAAAGTGCGTGAACATCGCGAAGGAGAGGGCGATCCAGTTATTATCTATGTGAAGGGCCCGCCACTGCATTATCGCCGCCAGTCCATCTTCCGACAACGTTATCTCGAGAGACCAGGGATACCTGATCCTGACTATCATCTACAGTCATCTCAGGTGAGACGGCCTCTTCTGGCAGTAGGAATTCCACGTCTTCATACATATGAGGGAACAGAATAGCTAGCATGTCGTCAACCCTAGAGGAGAGGGCTCTTGAGAACATGGAATACAGGATCACGCAGATGGAAGCACAAACTTGAAGATAAAATCTCCTTTCTGGTTCTTCTTAGCACCGGGCGCATCCATGTTCTTCTTAGTTCCTTCGCCAACTTTGTCAAGATCAGTGACATTGACAGTCTTGGAGGCGTTATCTTTAGTATATATTGAGAGGCCAGTTCGCGCTGCCAGATCAAGGATATTCTTCTCAATGGTATCTAGAAATTTGTCTTTTGAACAAGATGATATCACGAAGGTGATATTATCGAGATACCTTCTGCATAGTAACAGTATACTAGCGGGAGGTTGGTTAGATTCGGCGGGCAAGATATCAGAGGACAAAATACTCACCCTCAGTAGGCCTAGTTTGCCCCATACGGTCTATCCGTGCAATAGCTGCAGATAGTTAGTCTAATTGGTACTCTGGCACAAATGCCTGATTGACTAACCTTGAATCTCAAAACCATGATGAACCACGCTTTCCAACAAGAAAACTCGAGATGCGCAAGTGACATTCAGTCCCGCGTTTTCGCGCTCGCTGTTGGCCCAAGGTTAGCGGAAGGGATAATCTTGAATCAATACACAACAAGAGTTACCCATGAAGCAGAAGCACGGAAATAGTGGGATCGTTTGCGAAGGCATGGGCTGCACTCTTACCTTTGCGGTTGCGATCAACACGTAAGCTGAACAAGCCTAGCAGGTTAAAGGCAAGACATCAGTTGTTGTTATGCAGAGAAAAATCGGAATGCTTACCATTCACCCGCAGTGCGTATTCGACGACTAAGAAAAAAAAAAACCTTATTAAATTGGTGGCAGGTAAGCAAGCTGTCAACTCACTTTGTAAGGAGTCAGCCCAAGCTGAAAAGACAATGCTTTTTGCGCCAGGTTCCTCCTCCTGTATATGCAGAAGGTGCTGAACTAGCGTACGTATTTTCTCAGAAAAACTGCCATCTATTTCGCGTTCCTTAAGCTTGCTGAGGGTGTCTGGGTCTGCTCTGCGTCAATAGGCGTGAAAGGCGTCTCCATGACTGTACACACCGATGTGATTATAATCAATTTTACGTCTTGACTTGGGGACGATCTCTGGTGTTTTATCCTGCGGTTCAGGATTGGCGTGAGCCACAGGCCCTTGTGTTGGCTCGTCCATGGTGAAGCGATGGACCTCAGCGGGATCGATAAGTGAGCTGTGGGGAATGCGGCTTAGGCTGGGTTTCCCAGAGGGGCATGTTCACACTAGGCTCACCGGCAGACTGGACAGGTCTTGCCCTCTTTCCTTTTGACCCACAATTTTAGGCAGTCCTTGAAGGCTCGTCGTCAATACTTTCTAGGCGCCGTATCCGGATAGTAAAGTCTTACCTCGCAGAAAGCATGAGCACTACAGAGGGGCGTGATCAAAGAGGCACACAGAGATCAGATGCATTATTAGACGAACCATTGCGTGATGTATCCCCGAACAAAGTCACAACGGCAGAGGATGCAGCACTTCTTGTCTTCTTCTTCCTCTCCTGCGTTGTTGTGATCGAATAGGTTGGCTACACAATCTGCTTTCAATATGCTAGCAAGAGGCGCGAAAAGTGGTACGAACCTAAGTATCGGACTCTTGCCCGTCGCTCGTTGATAGATCCCGAGAGGACCACTTGCTCTGCCCTACAGCCCTCAATAGCATCTGCAATTTTGCCCTCAACTTCAGGTTCGGCGACGGAGTCAGATATCTCTTGAAGCTGTCGGAAATAACTGTGAAGGAAGGGTCAATGGCTTGCTAAAAGGGCAAGTAGCGATCTACTCTTACTGAACACGGTCATTGAAAGCTTTCCTAATCCTAACCAAGTCCGCGTCGAGGACTTCATTCAGTTCCTCTGTCTGTCTTTTAGTACGAACTCACGAACGGCAAGGGAGGAGTGACACACCTTGGGAACTGATGAGGGAGCGCAAGCTAGCGACAATGTCCTTAATGAAGACTTTAGCTTCAGGGTTTCGCACCGAGGCTACGAGAGCATTGATATCAAATAGTATACTCTTAAGGGCTCGTCCCTGCATGAGGCGAACGAGAGCTTTGCGCTGGGAATGAAGTTGCGTAAGCTGGACTTCCTGTTCAGGTTGCACATCTTCCACAATACCCCCCATACTTTCGAGGGCAGCTGCAGCTCTTGCAGCTGCCTTGGTATGCCGGAGATATTTCTCCCTCTGGGATATGAAGTGAGTAGCCTGGATTGAAAACAGGAACACAGACCTACCGCATCATGAGCTGCAAGAAGTGTTCGTTCGTTTATCAGGCTCTCGCGCCGGTCAGCGAGTAAAGCGGTGTACGCCTGTATCCAGACGTCTGCCTCCACTTGATTATCAAGGGCGCGTTGATATTCTTGACCATCAACTTCAGCAGCATCGTCCCCTTGGGATATTCTCTGGATTAGCAGAGCAACAATCTTGGATCTCCACTCCAGTAGAAGGTCGACTTGCTTATTGAGTACAGTTCTCACAATATCGTTGGCCTCAGTGAGCTAGAAGAGATATAACTGAAAGGCTCTTGAACTGATGGATATGGAAACGGGCTTACCCTCTCCTCCAGCTCGACCGATAGGTCGTTCTCTTCATCAAACTCGAAGAGCGGATATTTAATTTTGAGTATCTTGGGACTAATCTTGCTGACATTGATGTCCTCTGTTAACTGAACCATTGCGCGCTGAGCGGCTTCCTCGGTGGCTAGATTGGATTAGCCTCAGAGTCCTTGCGAGACGGTGTGTCAAAAAAAGATAGACTTACCCTTGAGAAGATCGCTCCGAATCTGCTCCGCAGCCCCATAAGCAGCCTCTTCGTCTGCCTGATGTTTCTGCCCAAGAACGTGATAAACGTCTCCCTGCATAAACTTGACATGATGGAGTATAACACGGGTTTCCCTTAACCGGGCGGTTTGAGCTTGACGCTGGCTCTTCAACTCTTTTACCTGCGCTCTGATTCGAGGGCTGCTGTGGCTGTCTTCGTCTTCGGCATCAACAGTGCTTCGGTCGACGGCCTTGCCTTTGCCCTTGTTGCGGGGGTCATCCACATCCTCCTCATCCTCGGACAGCTCATCTGAGAGAGGTGAATCATGGCGCGCACGAAGATCCCGTAGTAGTTTGAGTTTCTCGTCCACAACATTTGAGATCTCTTTGATCATCGCATTAGCGTCCTTCTCTGCGGCAAGCAAGAGCTGCAGAGCTTCAGTGCGGCCTTTGTGATTCGTTTCGGCTCGAAGCAACAGCTGTGAAAGTTTGGTCTGGGACTGAATCTAATGGAATGGAAGAATGTCTTTAGACAAAGTAGTAGGGAGAGTAGAGAAAGACTTACTTTCAAACGGCAGCTCTCCATGAGGTCCTTCCATGTTTGATCCCTCATACCCTAAGAATAGTTGAAGAGCCAAGTAACATATGAAGAAACGAGACTATTCACCTCGAGTACCTCTGACATGGTCTTGAGTGCCCCTGGTTTCGAGAGCTTCACGTTGTTGTTCTGCAGTTGGCCGACTTGGGGGTGAGTGCAGATTCCTCGCAGCTGTCGAATCGTGGACCGCAATAGAATGGGATCAACTTCCCAGTTCTCAGTGGCCGGAACTCCTCTAGCGTCTAAGCCAAGATCTTCAAGAAGAATATCGAGTGTCTGATCGTACACCTAGCAGGGAATCAGCCTGGACTTTTCCCCTCAGCCTGGCAATTGAAGCTGACCTGTTTTTCGATAGCACTCAAACGTATTCCCACTACGTAACGCGTCTGCTTCGGTATAGTGAGCTCGTCTTGAACAGTGGATTTCAGTGTCCTAGTTCAATCGAGTCAATCCCGTTGTGGGTGAAGCGCAGGAGCTCAATGATACCTGATAGCATAGCGTTGGCACAGTTCGACGAAGAAGTGTTGATTGTCCTGTCGTAGCAATCGGTTCCATAATTTCGTTTGCTGAATGCCTTTGACCCCTAGAAACCTTCACATGAACCAACCTCAGTGACTATCAGGGGACGTGAAAATCACTCGCGTATACGCACCTGAGAACCTGGATGAGGTCAGCAATCTGTAAGCGAGCTGGGGTACCAGAGACGGCTAGACTATTCTGGCGCGGTACAAGGGAAACCATCTCTCTTTGGGCTTGCATCAGCATTGTTTCCGATAATCACACTGGGCACGACCACTTACTCGGTCTTCGCTCCCTTCGCCATTTGTACCTCGTCCATTATTACTCTGAACCACTGACACGAAACAAGGGGGCTACGAGGTCTGTGGAGGTTCCTGTATACGACATCTTGTCGTCTTGGGCGGTTGGGCTACGAAAAGATGCGCTTAGTCATTGCTGCCAAAAAACCATTGGAGTCCTGAGCATTGAGTAAGCACTCACCGGAGCACGGGCGACATAGAGATCACCACGGAGACCATCGTAGGTGACGATGCAGACGTCGTAACGGTTGATAAAGCGACACCAGTCGATAATTTCCTCCTCTTTCTCCTCATTGTCTATGTCCATGTCCATGCCTAGGTTATCTATTCTCCGCTTTGGCGTGTTCTTCTTACGGGTCTGTTTGAACTTCTCGATATCTTCTTCGGTTACTGGAACACGTAGTCTCTCGAAGCCGGGGTACTCGTAAACACTGAGAGAAGGAGCATGGCGAGCTAGCTCTTCTTTCCATTGTATAGCAAGTGCTGGCGGGGTGACGATAAGAGTCGTCTAGAACCTTGCATTAGTAAATTATTGAAAACGAACCCCAAGAGGGTATGTAGGATACGCACCTTGACTTCTTTGATTGTCAAGTTGGCTTCAGAGTCGAACCACTTATTGGAAGGGCCGCGGGTCGGTGGTGGTTTATTGAGCATCATGAGCGCAATGGACTCTAGCGTCTTCCCTAAGCCAGGTTCTTCAGCCAAGATCGCTCCTCGAGGGGGCTCTTCAGCCTGTTGGCGCTCCAAGGTGAACTTGGCGGTGAACCTGTTGAAGTATAACTTTGTATCACCACAGTCAATTTCTTCCCAAAAAAGCGCCAGAGGCACCTCTGGGCAGTCTACGACACTCCCTGAGACTATCTCTTTGCCCTCTCGAGATAGGAGCCACGCGGCGCTACGCTTCTGGAATGGGAGGAGAGTTGCTTGCAGATCTTCAGGCTGCAGGACCTCATCAGATGTGACGGGGGGAGCAGGGTTGAGGACAGAGTAGAAGAAAGGGATGTCTGTATCTCGGTCGGAAGGAGATGAGTGGGGCTTTCTATCTTCTACGAGGTAGGATATAAACACGTCTGGTGATGTTTTCGTGTTTCTACGTTGCATGCCGTAAGGCCTTGGCTTATATGGGTTGATGATGTTGGGCACTCTCAGATAGACTTTGAGCGTAAGGTCGAAACGGAAGGGGAATATCCCCTTGTCGATACTCTCAGTGGGTAATAAAGATAATTCCAAGGAAGGCGTTATTGAGATTTGGTTCTGTATCTGCAAGTCTTGTAGGTGACGTAGGAGAAATGGAGGTGGGGAGTTGGGACCATATCGAGAACATATTCCGGGGCCATTAACTTCAGGAACTATGAAAAGCACTTCCTGAGAGCTGTTTTGATCCCCTCGAGGACAGGAGATGACAAAATGGTCCGTAAAGTATGTGAAGCTCAATGATGAACCTGCTAATCGTGTCGTAGTAGTGTTTGAGAGGGAGGCGGTGAGTTCCTTCAGAGTACTCGCAAGTCGCGAGTATTGGTACTCCCATGTTGCCTGGTGCAGGGAAAGCTTCCCAGGCAGTTCGTGAGTTTCCGTAAATCTGATGCCAATATGGTGCTCGTAAACTGGAACAGAGGTGTCGCCATTGAGATTTGGTTCAAGGGGGGTTGGCCGCGGAAACCAGTCATTCCAGCAATCTTGAGATAGTTTATCGTCTTCCGCTCTGACCACAGTGCCGTTAATATCTTTCACGCGCTTGGGATTTGGAGGCTTGATATCGCTATCCTCCGCGACGCGTCTCTTCTTGCCTTTGTCGTCGACAAACCGCGTAAAGTTGGTGTGACACAGGTCGATGAACGCGGGAATATTGAACCAGACATTGTGTGAACGGTTTGGTTCAGACGGCAACGTCGCAAGAGGCGAAGTTATGAGTTCTTGAGCTATCTTGCATGGCATGAGAGGGAGATGCTGAATTAAGGGCAGAGGGACGAATGAGGATGAAAAATTGGAATGACTGGAAGATATAAAGGTATAATAGCGCAAATGTATTACCCGATTCGGTTCGCGTCGCGCTACATCAATTTTCGGACCCGAGTCGCGCCCACGTGGTTGCTTCATCACAGCGCACTCCACCGAGTCGACATGACTATCACTGCGTCACTGAGTTAGAGGAGTAGATACCGTAGCCCAAGATTGAATTCAGATAGCAGGCCACACGAATGATTTCACACCGTAAGATAAGAAAATGGGGGTAGCAACAGTTCATTTACATTTGACGGTGGACACGAGTACATTTACATTTCATGAGGACATTGAAACTCAGGTTTACTGAGGAAGAGGAGGAAGGTTATCGGGCAGGGCACCGTAGCTGGCAATGAAGGTAGCGGTCTCCTGTATACGTGGATTTATGCATCAGTCACTGGTAGAAAAAGGAAGACGGGGAAACGTACATTGATCATCGAGGCGTTGAACTCGTGTCCTGCTTCTTCGTGAATATGAACCTTCTTGATACCCTGAGGTCCGACATTCAGGGCAGTCACGTAGTCCCTGCTTTCCTTCCAAGGAACCAGCACGTCCTTCTCACCGCCGACGACGATCATCAGCTTCTTGCCGAAGAAGGGGTTCGAGTCATCATTGGCAGTGTAAGGAACGCCTTCAGCAGAGGTGCGCCTGACGAGATCGAGGAAGGGCTTGGGGAGCCAGGGGGCGACGGTTGGGTACCCAGATGACACACAGCGGTCGGTAACAAGCTGTTCGTAAGAAGGGCAGCCAATAACGATGACAGCATGGCTCAGCCTGCGTTCTAAAATACACAGACAAGTCAGATCGGTTGGCCACGTACCCCGAAACAAAGGAAGACTTACCGTGAGCCATGAGGATCCAAGCGGCATGACCACCGAGACTGACACCAGAGATACCCCAGTCTACGATTTCACGATCCAGAGTGTGGGGAAGCAGATAAGACGGGAGAAAATCGATGAGCAGGCTGACATCATGGGCCGTGCCCACTTCACATCCAGATTAGTATGAGCTTGATTCTAAAATCGATAGAAGAAAGAACGTACAGATGATGCTGTACATGTCGGGACTGAATGGAGCGATGGATCAGAATCGGGGGGACAAAGTTCAGAAGGCTCAGGCTTACGCATGTGTTGGGTTGCCCTCGTCCCAACTCTGGTTAGCCCTCAATTCGACCATGCGATCGCCATGGTTGCGATGATTCTGGACAAGAATTCAGAAATGTTACAACGATGCAGAAGATTCACAAGCGAAGGACTTGTGAAGGACTTACGAAAGCGATAACGATGAGATCGTGCTCCCTATCCTTCATCGCATGTGCCAGAAGGACAGCCTTGCGAGCAGCACCGTCGATGGCGGCATAGGTAGACAAACGCCAATGAAGCATGAAATGAACTTGGATTGGCTTCGTGGAGTTCATCGTAGCCTTGTGAGAGTAGGCGTAGACTTTCAGGCCAGAGATGAGCATCTCTTGTTTGATGATGTTCTGGAGTTCGGGGTTGACCTCCACGACAACCTTGGGAGCGGTACCAGCAGTAGACATGACGCGAGCAGTTAACAGTAAAGGGGGGGGAGGAGGTTTGTGGAGAACTGGAACCAGGCTGGAGGACAGTATTTATAGGCTAGGAGAGCTTGCCTGATCAGCGATACGAGAAAAGGTAAAGTCGGCGGATAAGCTCGGCCGGATGAAGTTGAGTAAGTTCATTGAAGGTATGAAGCTTAGAATGATACGAAGAGCGATTAGAGATAATCTCATGCCATGGAGACTTCATGAAACCTTGCATGGCGCAGATGTGAAAGCAGGTGAGTCGCAGTTATCAGTGGAGGCATCTGACCCGTCACCAGAATGAGCCCTGTATCATGGCCACCAGGATTGTGGATTAATCGACCGAGTTCAATATTAGCCGAGAGATGGAAGTTGGTGCTGTTGAGTGCTTCTTCGCTTCATTCGCAATGGGAGATCCGGACTCCAAGAGATTTCCGTGAAGTGTCGAATGTACGAGTTCATGATGATGCTTCAGAATCAGAGATGCCTGTGTTAAGGTCAAACTAAGGTACCAGAAAATTCGACCATCCGATAGGATCTCTTTCTAACTGCAAGGCGCATAGCTTCGGTTTGTGACATGGCAAATACAGCTCCCCAGAAGGCCTAGCCCTGTCCACGGGTGGGGCGGCAGTTATGTATGTCGTAACGCAAGATTCAGGGCGGAGTTTTGTGAGTTGGTGACGACAGCAAAATAGGGTAACCTTCACCGGACCAAAGGAGGACAAAGCAACGAGTGCTTCAGCGCTAGAATATTCCAAAGAGATGAACCCAATGAACTTCTAAACGGAGGCCATCGAGAAGCGACGAGGCGTGTTCGTGTTGTTCATGAGCTCCAGGAGCAAGCTGAGAAGCTTAGGTAAGCCACTGATCTGGCCTGTATCGGTCCATGTCCCTCCTCTTCAAGCACCTTCGCGTTCACCAGATTTTTGGTGCAAACACTGATGTGGGCAAAACCGTCTTCACCACTGCACTTGCCATCGCATCTGCGTCTAGAGGACATACGGTCTACTACCTAAAACCGGTCAGCACAGGACCGCTAGACGACGCTGACGACCTGTACGTCCGTTGTTAACCTCGGTACTTGGGACAGCCGCTTTACGTCTATCTGTCCGGCGCTGGTTATAGGAAAATACAACATTTCACAAAATCTGGGGTCCATACAGATTGTCTCTTTCGGTTCTCAGAACCTGTAAGCCCTCACCTCGCTGTGAAAGCAGACGGAGTGTTACAGGTAAGTGCTGTCGAATGAGTCTTGTGGCCGCCTAAATCGCAGTGTTAACTGTGTGCATCGGCAGGCTGGTATACCAACCGACAAAACATTCGTCAATGCTATATCGAGCCATATACGAAGATGCGCCATGAAACCATCCACGCAATGTCATATGTATGTCGAGACCGCCGGAGGTGAGAATCGACAGCTTCCATTCACCGCGTTTTCTAACAGTCTATCCCGATAGGAGTGCATTCTCCTACTTTACTGGGTACGCCACAAGTAGACTGCTACCGGCCTTTGTTGTTGCCCACCGTCTTGGTTGGTGACTCGAAACTCGGGGGTATATCATCCACGATATCAGCCTACGAGTCCTTGGTCATTCGCGGTTACACAATTGACACGGTTCTTCTCTTCAAAGACAGCTACTACCAGAACTGGGAGTACTTGACCCAGTATTTCAACGAACGAGGTATCTTTGTCAAGGCTGTGGACGGCCCTCCTCCGTTAACCGGCAACACCACCGAAGATCGAGCAACCACTGCAGATTACTACAAATCCATCACCTCTGAGGGAGAAGCCGACCACATCCTAGATGTCATCGATCATCTTGATAACCAACATCGGATCCGTTTTGAGGAACTGGATTCTTTACCCTCTCGTGCCTTGGCTTCTACGTGGTGGCCGTTCGTCCAACACGGTATCATAGAAAATACCAATAAAATCACCGTCATTGACAGCGCTCACTCGGATTTCTTCAATATCTACAAGCCCGGCAGCTCCGGTACTAGCAACCTTGAACCTCAGTTCGACGGTTCTGCCTCCTGGTGGACTCAAGCGGTTGGGCATGGTCATCCCAGACTGACGTTGGCCGCCGCGCGGGCCGCAGGTCGATATGGCCATGTCATGTTTCCTCAGAATACCCACCTTCCTGCTCTGAAGCTGAGCGAGAGCCTACTCAAGGGACCTGGTAGGGGCTGGGCTTCTCGTGTGTTTTTCAGTGACGACGGGTCCACCGGTATGGAAGTTGCTCTTAAGATGGCGCTTCGCACTTATGGTGTTCGCTCTGGATCTCCTCAGAAGTCAGAGAGGACTAGACCTATGGGCATCGTCGGTCTGAAAGGCAGCTATCACGGAGATACGATTGGTGCCATGGATGCTTGCGAGGAGGGTGTTTACACCTGCGAATGGCACAACGCAAAGGGTTTCTGGTTTGACCCCCCCACCGTTGGAATTACACAAGGAAAGGTCTCCATCTCCCTCCCATCTTGTCTTGGCGGCGAGCAGATCGTGTTTAGGGATCTACAATCAGTTTACGATATCGAAGCACGGACGCAATCGGAGCTTGCAGGGACTTATCGCAGCTTCATCCGTACTACACTAGCAAGCCTCAATGAGAAGGGTCATTGCGAGCTATCTGCGCTTGTACTGGAACCGCTTGTCATGGGCGCTGGTGGGATGATCTTCGTCGATCCCCTGTTCCAGAGAATCATGGTTGATACCGTTCGCCATTCCGATAGCCCACTCCGAGCTCCACTGCCTGTCATCTTCGATGAGGTATTCGTTGGGCTATATCGTATCGGGATGGAGACGACCTCACCTATCTTCGGGATAACACCCGATATCTCTGTTCACGCGAAGATTCTGACAGGAGGATTACTGCCTCTCGCTGTAACGCTCGCCACAGAATCTGTGTTTAATGTTTTCCGGAGCGCCAATAAATCAGATGCGCTCCTGCATGGTCACTCGTATACCGCCCATCCGGTGGGATGCGAAGTTGCCAACGAAACTCTCAGTATGATAGAGGAACTCAAAGCCAGCGAGCCGTGGAAGGAGGCACAATCAAGATGGGCTCATGCACCTGGCACCGAGGCCTCTGAAGATGCTTCTTCCATTTCCTCTACTCCCACGGTATCCTCGACGCCCATCTGGAGCTTCTGGGACCCCGATTTCGTCTACCAAGTTTCAAGAATAGAGCAAGTCGCCGAAGTCATGGCCCTTGGTACAGTGTTCGTCATCAAGATGAAAGCTACCGATGCAGGTGAGCGTTGTACTCCTCGCTTCACACTCTGTAATTTTAGATCTAACTGTTCTTCTAGGCTACCTGTCAAATCTTGCCGAATCGACGTTCCTTCCCCTTCGTATTGCCTCCGAAGATGTAGCTTCTTCAGCTCCTGGTGGCGCTTCCCACAGTATTCATTTCCGGACTCTTGGGAACGTTGCTTATTTCATGACTAGCCTCAATACCCCGAGCGACGTCATTCGCGAAATTGAAGATAGGATATGGGCTGTGCTGCGAAACCCCCAGTAAGATTCTACGCTATATATATCACCGAAAAGAGTGTATACTGCACTGGAATACACCTAGTATTGTCCACATGGGTCTAGCTCCTCCAGTACTGCGCCAGATCGTGGATCCTATCCAACATAACTGTGAAATAGCTCGTCTCGTTGAGCAGCGCCTCGAAATGTTTGATAGCTTCTTCCTCAGTCAGGTCCAACCTAAACTTATCCTGCATTTGCTCATGCACATCGCGGTGCTTGATATCTGGGATATTGGCATCAATCATGAGCGAGATCAGGTTGAGGATAAGATTGGCGGATTTTCGCAGGATCGTGAATGCAGTAAAGCAGAAGTTCTTGAACCGAGTGTAATGAGGCGAGTTGTCACCGCCCATTCCATCCACCATCTCCTTACACACCTTGACCGGTGGTGGGAAAGGCTTTGGGTCTCGACCCAGGATGTACCCGAAATCGACTAAGGATAAATCCATCAGACTCGTCAGTTTCAAGAGCGACCAGAAATTTTACCGTGGAAGAAATGACCTGACAAGTTGAGAGTCGAACGTTAATTATAAATACTTGGGTAGGACTATGACGAAGACACTCACCATCCGGTGCAAGTAGCAGGTTGTCTAGGTGGCGATCACCCACACCAAGGAGATAAGTGACGACACAATAGCCAGCTGATGGAATAGGCGTCAGTGTTGAGGAGAGGACAACGCAAGACCGCAAATTTCACTGACCACAGCTCCGAACAAACGTGTCAATGACTCCAGGCTCTACACCAAAGGTTCCAACACTTCCTGCGTCTGGGTGCTTCGACCTCAGGTAGTTTAGGAGCGTGCCGAATTCGCTGACGATCGCTGCTATACTCTTGCTCGGGATGAATTTAGCCATCCCTTGTAGCTTCCCTGTCGCAAGGACGTCGTATGGACTCAGCTTGAGGTCCAGATTCTCATTGCGCAACAACCTGTCCATCAGCGTGAACAACTGAATCACGAGCTGGTCTTGCCTCATGTCGTCTCCGTCCTTGAAGATGACTGGAAACTCAGAACCATCCGAGCATTTGAAGTACAGAAGCATAGGGTAGAGATTTGACTTGAACACTGAGGACTTTTCAGCGTTGATCCCCACAACAGCGACCTTTGCATCGAGTGGGAGAGGTAAAGGAGGAGAGATATTGCTGAGCCCGTTCTTAGAATCATTGATGATAGACTGTAGCTTCTCTATTTTCTTGGGACGAGTGTCCTTAGATGTCCGAAGTTCTCGAGCGCGCTTGGCAAGCGTGTCGATAAGCAAGCCCTGGCGTCGCATAGATTCTCGTCGCTCGCTTCCATTCTCAGCCTATTGCATGAGTCTTCTCAGTGTCGGTCCATTTGAATCAGAAGTGGACTGACCTCCACGATCTTGTTCATGAACTTGTACACAACCCTTCCGTACATCTTCGCCATGACCTTATCTTCTAATGCGACCTCCACCATGAGGTACCAGTATAGACGGTTTCCGAGGAGAGCGTTTCTGACCCCACGGTTGATGAGGAAGTCTGCCAATCCACTGTCGTCGTGTGAAATAACACTCTGTGCCGACCTCGAGGACCGTTGGTCACTAGCGGCACTCTCGAATTTGAGAGCCTGGACCAGCTGTAGTAGATAAAGGAAGAGCTCCTAAACGATTTGGCCTAGGTCAGAAGGGAACATAAAGGGGTTGAAATATGCGAACTTCGTCGTCGGCTCTCGATAATTGCTTGACAGCAAACGCCCTAACACGAGAATCGACAGTACCAGGTCCAAGGAGTTCCAAAGCATCGTCGGTATCGATCTCCGTCCACATAGGCAGTAGCTCTTCCACCGCTTGTTTGACCTCAGAGGCATCTCTCCAGGTGACGGATTTCAGGAACTTGTTTAAACCACGTTTGTCTCTAGCCAGATAGAAGCGGAATTTCCATATCAAATCTCGCTCTTCGGACGTTAACTGTTGAGTCGGTGAATATTGGAGAATGGCCTAGAGAACGAGTAAAATTGAGTAAGATACACGAAAGGAGCGTGCGAGGGCTTTGAACATACTGCTAGCTCATCGCGAAGTTTGGCGTTGGGCTTAAGCTCACGGTCGTAGGGGCTGCTACGATGACTTCGAACCAGTCTACGGTGCTTATCTTCAACTGGATTCTCACGGGCTATCTCTGGATCCACTATTGACCAGAGCTGGAGATCGGCTGCAAACGAAGAAGTGACTGCAGATGTAGGAACAGGCGTTTGAGCTGTGGGAGGAATAGGCGCTGATGATGTCGAGGGAAGAGAGGAGGAAACCTATGCATTTGATCAATCAACATCGAAGCGATGGAAGAATTGCACTCACAGGCTCGCTGAAGACGACAGGAAAGTCGAACCGCGGAAGGTCAATATACAGATAGAGATTTTCCGACTTCTCCGTCTCGGCCTACACTCGTTGAGGACAGATATGGGTTTGTATAATCATGCGACATACGGCGTGTACTTCTTCCATCTTGCGGAACGTTAGTTTATCCAGCCATTCTGACTTTGGTAGGTCACCCCTCTCGTATTTCTTGACCAGCTAGACCGTCGAGTTTAGATAAATACGAGGGTGAGATACCAAAGAAAAAATCACCTTCTCTAATCTCCCCATCTCATCGCGCACACCCAATTTGCTAGGGGTAATCGTTTCCGCGGATCCATCCGCCTCAACTCCTGGCCAAAGAACCAACCGGTGTTTGCCTCTACGTAGTGTCCTAACCATCAGTTACACAAATGAACTAATCCACGGCGCTGTGACATACCATTTCTTCCCAAATAAACGAAACGTGGAACCACCGACTGGTGTGGCGGCACGAGGCCCAGCAATATCCCAGACGGTGAATGTGATTTGAGCACTCTGAGGTAAGTCGCAAAAGCGGATGGGAAGCGTTATCCACTCGTTCCAGCTACGTGATAGGTGCATTAGTTAGTTGACAATTGGCTACATGAGGAGTCACGTACGTATAGCTATTCTTGAACGCTTTGAACGCAGTTCGAACGGGTATTGTGAGTGGCTTGTTATCGGCAACGAGTTGACAAGTTATATAGAGGTCCGAGAGTGTCCTATGTCCAGCAGTCAGCTTCAATTCACGTCAGAGCCCAGACTTGAGCTCACGGTGATTGTACGCCATGGAATCTGAGTTCAGGATTCTCTAATAGCTGGGTGAATGAGTAGGGTTTCCTGTTTCCTTCGAGCTGTGATCTTGTTGAAGTGAGAACCACATAGTATCGAGCAGAATGGGGGCCATTACATTCTGAAGGTAAGAGGGAAAGTGAGATCAGAGAGCTTCGCAAATGTGAAGTCGGTCTGGTTGTCCATAGAGGATCACCCAAGGCTGAAGCAAGATAACCAAGAGCAAGTACTAGTGAGAGAACTGGATCAGAGTGCGTCTTGCACTGTGCTGCACTGATCAAAACGAAAGCTCGCCGCGGCCACGGGTGCTTGCCGGGGATAATTGTATCCCGACTTCAGGTGAAGATTCAAGGGATACAAACAAGATAGAACTGTACAAAGGCATAGTAGTGATAGAATGATGTACATTGTTGATGCACTACATTTGAGAAGTGGAGCAAACATCGTGGAACCGGGAGCAGAGAATCTACTGATAAACCAAGAGAAAACAGTAGTGCAAACATCGTCTACAGCATATACCTGAAATCTGGTGCCCGGTCGCCCAGCTCTCGCAACTCTTGCGCAGTGTATTTCTTAGGTGACTCCTTTTCCATAACATCCCTATTTCTGTTTATCCGAGTGTACGCGAAAATCAAGGCAGGAACTGCGATGAATCCCAGTCCAACAAACATTAGTTCGACGCCGTCTACGGTGAAAGAGTTAATAATCTAACTGGTTGCACTTTGAGGTAGCAACTCACGGCCAATGATATATCTTGGTGCGTCCTGAGCTCGATATATGTTTGAAGCAATTGCACCGGAGAAGTTACCGATTCCTTCATCCGAGTGTACATCAGTAACGGGAAGCACTAGGAGTAGCAGTTTTGCTCACCAATATGTAAAGCCATGCCCACACCTAGATGAGGTCAACAGGCTGTCAGAACAAGTGAGGATGAAGTAATTATCAACGCACCTCGCTTATACTGCCCACTTAGATTACTTCCTAGCCAAGCAACTACCCCAGGGAAAGTGGCATAGCTTCCTGCGACGACTAAGAAAGTGCCAAAGTACTTTGCTCCAGATGGCGCGGGGGATATGTTGATTGAGAACCCGACAAGAAGGAAGGTAAGACCAAGCAAGATAAAAGGCGACCGCCTCCCCCATTTATCTGAATAGTGAGCGAAGACCAAAAGGACTATGGCTGCAGTGAATAGTCGGTTATCTATTCCCTACAGGCAGAAAAATGATGTCTTACTGGCAAATACATATGGCGGCACAGTGAGCAACTGACTGATAGCAGTACTGTAGCCAAACCTGAGAACAGTGTCAGCTTTTCAGGCAAGTGAACACAGTGGTGCTCTTACGTGTTGATGATGGACCTGAGTGAGTGAGAACCGAACAGACTTTAGTGCAAGTTATGCGGAGCGCGAGAACAGGCACATACGGAAGGAACAGAGTGATCCCATATACTGCAAACTTTTCGTCAATTCCAGTACCAGGATAGGAGGACGAGCTTACGAGGAGCAACGATTGACATGTAAACTATGATGTGCGCCCAGACCTAGAAACAGGCTTGAACAGGCCAGACCTAGAAGACGGGTGGATTATCTCACCTGCCAATCCGTGAACGCGGCGACGATATGACGGACAGCAAAATGTTCCTCTTCCCCAACAGAGGAGTTATCGTACTCTGTGATGTACGCAAGTCAAGCAACGCAGGTGGGGGACTGTGGACGCTCTTACTTTTCTTCCAGATGATATATGCACGTTCCTCTGGTGTTAGAAACGTGGCCGTGGATGGAAAATCGACCAGCACTGAGGTAAGGGATCAACGATCAGTGAGGGTGTCAACAGAAACAGAAAGATAGATGATCATTCACCAAATAGAGCTAATATTCCAACGCCGACAGTGGCAATTCCCTCTAGGATCTGAGGTCTGATCAATCATTTAGATTTTAGTGACTGCAACGGAGCACCTACAAAGATCCAACTCCAGCCGAGAAGACCCTGAGTACCAGACATGAAACTGATACCGAAAGCAAGCAGACCGGAGAAGGCACCTAAAGATTTTCAGCATTGGGAAATTCAGGGTCATGGAGACGATAAACCCCACCAGCCAAGGAAGCGGCGCCAAAGAAGAGACCGATTCTATATTGAAGCTTCTGGCGAGGATACCACAATGTCAGGCTAGAGTAGAGATGTTCAGCAGGAGGAACAGGTGTGGAGGGGAGCAGCGGCTCAACTAGTAGACGACTGCATGATCAAGAAAGACGAATCAGCAGCCGAAGGCCTGTGGTTGACTTCAGTGTGTACGCACCACCAGGGAATAGGCCAGCCTCAGCGACGCCGAGTATGACTCGCGTCCCGACGAGCTGTGGGTAACTGGAAAGGACGACTAAAAAGCTGGAGAAGAGAATAAATCCATCGATACTCACGTCTTAACAAGACCCATCAGAGTCCTTTGAAGAAGAATATTTCAGCCAGGTAAAAGTTTAAAGATGATCGCGCAGTCTAACATGATCACACCCCAGGCTATCTAAAGACACATTGGTGATAATGAGAAGATGCGGAAAAGAAGATAAGAGAAACACATACTGTGATACCCGGAAGCCATCTAGAAACGATGTTGCAGTGAGCTACCAAAAAAAGAGAAGATTGTTGTGGAAAGGATCGAACCGAGAAGGACGGAAACGTTTGAGGACAAGGCTAGAAAGCGAGTCAATGAGAATATCCTCCAGTTGCGAAAAGCGAATACCCACTTTGCTGGGCATTCAAAGATACAATAAGGCTGCCATTTCACCGCTGTAGGATGAGCAAAGACGCAAAACTCTAGGGGGAGAAAAACGGTAGCTGACAATAAAATACATCGTCTGCCAGGGAAGCCAAAACAAGTTAAATAAAGGGAAGCATGCCGCAGGGGAGGTGAAATTTCGTACGAGTGCAATGTTGAAACGATTTCCAGTGAGATCCAGTTGAGTCAATAACCCTTGCAATTTCGCGTTGCCTAAGCGCTAGCATCATCAACGCGAAGAGGAACATGTCGTGGGAGTGTAAACAAACCAATGTTTCCTGTGGGAATCCTGTCAGTCTGGTGGGCCCTCTTCAGATGAGTAGCTGGAAACGGTACCGCGATCCAAAAATGAGAACAGATACATGAGACTAAGGATAGGCATGAGACGAATCTTCGTCATTATTAGATTAGTGCTGGTGGGGAAAAAGAGCTATATGGATCGAAACCATACATCGATCTTGCGGTAGAGCCTTCTCTCCTCTTCCAAAGATAGTGTGGGTGGGGGTGGGAGACCCGAGTCCCCTCCAAAATCAGCTAAAGCAGCGTCCTCCGGACCTAGCTCTCGATCTGCATGCTCGTACTTGATTTCTGCGTCTGCACCCTTCGAAAGAGATGGCGTCGGGGAGGCGCTTGGTTTACCAGCCATGGGGAAAGAAAGCAAGACAGAAGATGATAAGGCGTCATTGGTATGTTGAACTTTATACCCGCTGGTCCATTATGGAGAAGGCGGGTCAGCTGAGAGCCCAGAGTGACAGGGCAATTTCACGTCGCAGGCTACAGAGTTGCCTCTAATTGGATTGGATGCGGGATCTCGGGCAGGTACCAGCAGGGGCCAGCTCCTCGAGCCCCCTCTGATCAATGCTGTCGTTGGAGTTCTCAGTGACTCTATTCAACCTACTGGCGTCGTTGATAGCGGCGATCAAGAATGTGACAGTTCAGTCCCTTCTGGCGTGTTGGCTGGGGCAAAAGCGTGAGAGCGGAATACTGTGCATAGATAAGGTGAGAGCGGGACTAAGCAAATGGATTCGCACAGTGGAAGCAGGGGCAGACCACGAAGGAACGCGTCGTACAGCGCTCAACAGAGGAAAGCAAGTAAATCAGAGCCCTGACCATTAGCACTGTAAGTGGCGTGGGAACTTGGTTTGATCGGCCGGTTTACGTGTGATTCTATCGGCCGATAGAACACCACTTAAATTTTGCCCATTACCTGACTCGAGCTTTTCAACTCCTACCTCAACCACCATGGCATCCTTCGCATCTCGCTCTGCTCTCCGCGCTACGTCGCGTCGTACCGTGCTCAACGCTGCAAAAGCAGCAAAGCCATCACACACCGCAGCCTTCTCGCACCTCGCTAAGGCGACCACATGCAAAGCCGCGCAGAGATCACCGGTCCAGATGGTGTGTAGTTGCTGTTCCCATTTATATTCCGGAACTTGAGCAACTGACAGTCCTCTCTTCATTCAGTCCACCCGTGGCATCAAGACTCTCGACTTCGCTGGAACGAAGGAGGTCGTGTATGAGCGAAGCGACTGGCCGTTAGCCAAGCTCCAAGACTACTTCAAAAACGACACTCTTGCTTTGATTGGTTATGGCTCGCAAGGTCATGGTCAAGGTCTGAACGCTCGCGACAATGGCTTGAACGTCATTATCGGTGTTCGCAAAGACGGCGAGAGCTGGAGGCAAGCTATGGAAGACGGCTGGGTACGTTGTGCTCCTATTTTACGTAGCACTTTTCACTGTGCTAACTAATTTTATTAGGTACCTGGAGAGACCCTTTTCCCTATCGAGGATGCCATCGACAGGGGTACTATCATCATGAACTTGCTTTCTGATGCTGCTCAATCCCAAACCTGGCCGGAACTCTCCCCTCTCATCACCAAGGGAAAGACGTTGTACTTCTCCCATGGATTCTCTGTCGTGTACAAGGAGGACACCAAGGTTATCCCACCATCGGATGTTGACGTTATCTTGGTTGCCCCCAAAGGGTCTGGTCGCACTGTCCGTACTCTCTTCAAGGAGGGCCGTGGAATTAACTCGAGTATCGCTGTTTGGCAAGATGTGACAGGCAAAGCCAAGGAGAAGGCTATTGCTCTCGGTGTGGCCATTGGCTCCGGCTACATGTACGAGACTACATTCCAGAAGGAGGTCTACTCAGATCTTTATGGCGAGCGTGGTGTGGTACGTTGGCCTTCAATTTGTGGCTCTTTAATTGACCTCATTATTTTACGTAGTTGATGGGTGGTATCCGTGCGTAGAAGATTGGTTTACGTCTTATATTTGTTTTGAACTGACCAATTACATCTCTCAGAGGGTATGTTCTTGGCCCAGTACGCTGTGCTGCGCAAGAATGGACACAGTCCATCTGAAGGTACTTTACCAATCTACTTTGAGCCCTTCGTTGTTTCTCATGTCGATCCCCCAGCCTTCAACGAGACCGTGGAGGAGGCCACCCAGTCCCTGTTCCCTCTTATTGGCCAGAAAGGGTACTTTCTCTCTTCCTCGTGGTATTCGTGTAATTTCTAACAATTATATATTTAGCATGGACTACATGTACAACGCCTGCTCAACGACCGCCCGCAGAGGAGCTCTTGACTGGGCTCCCATCTTCGAGCAGGCCAATCTCCCCGTCTTCGAGAAGCTGTACGAGAGCGTCAAGAACGGCACCGAGACTCGTAAATCGCTCGAGTTCAATGGCCGCTCAACGTACCGTCAAGATCTAGCCAAGGAACTGGCCGAAATCAACGAGCAGGAGATCTGGAGAGCTGGCAAGACTGTGCGTTCGTTACGTCCGGATTACAAGCCGGAGTAGGGGAAGCCACTGCTGGGTTACCACTAGGTGGTGCTAGTCTAATCTCAAAAGCTACCTGAGTAGCATTCCATCTTCGCTATCTTGTTAGATTCTCGTTAGACTCTTTCTTTTGTTTCTTGCTACCGAATCTTGGCTCTACTAATGGATGTACGATACCATTTCAACTATTGAATAACTGCGCGTAAGTCTTCCCATAGCACTAGAACACCTGGCACTCAGTGGGAGTGACTGGGGTTGCTTTTCGCGCATGACCGCATCTAGGTTGCTCTCGTTGCCCAATGGAGAGTCTGAAGCTCTAAACAGCACACCGCTGGGTAGGCTACTTCAGCTTCGGAATCGTACTAACTGAACCCATGCTATGAAGTGTACCTCGCACTGAAGATGCGTCGGAGGCTCCAACAGTCCTCAGCATCACCTCAACATCAGCAGCAGAAGCTTCAAAGCCTCCCGGAGTCCCAGTATTGTTCAGGACCTCTGGCAGAGACAACGTGCCGAGAACGATAGTAGGGAGGATGAGAGAGTCCTCAGCACAGGGTCTCCCAGGGTCATGAGATGCCGAGGAGGGGGCTCTCTCCAGCTGAGCCTCCACTGCCCGAGTAAATTCAGATATCTCGTCTGGCCTTATGCCCTCTGTATATTCGTCTGACACCGAAGTAGGGACTGGGCTGGTCTCCTCCGAGACTCTCCGCTTTGATTGATGCGAGAGGACTGATTGGATTCGGTGTCTGGGTGGTGACTGTCGTATAGTGATGGAAATTATTAGAAGTTGGGGAAAGGAGGGGGACTTCGCGTGGCCGCCAGTTTATCAGAAATTTGTGGGTAAAACTATCATGAGTTTCCTGTTGCAGATAATGACTTGCCGAATATGGATCCAGGTCAGGTAGGGCTAACGTCCCACTGAAGTTCAGTCAAGAAACTGCTAGGATCACTCTATCATACAGACATAGTGTCAAGTAAAGGATGAATCTTGCATTGGACGGTTCGTGGAGGAGCGATATAGGATCGTGGAGCGGACGTGCTACTGCTGACTCCCGTTTGGCCCGGGAAAGTAGCAGGCTGGCCTGTCTCCAGACACAGCCGTTCCCGAGCTCTGACGTTAGACAATGATCGATTTAGTGCGATCTTCGTTCTGCTCTTGATCCGGCTCTTCTCTATCATCCCAAAGTCTATTCAGGTTGTGAATATTCTGCAAAAGATCATCCTACCTAGTTAGATAATGGTCTGCTGCAAAGATCACCCTGGTACTTACCCAGGTAATGATTCTATTGCGAGTCATCCAGGTGTATAACCAGGGTGTGATTCCAGTAGAATTTTTATCGTGTTATTCGCAAGGCTGACGACCGCATTCCTTGGAGTTTCAGTTCCTCATTCCACTTTGATCGTGGACAACCACGCTCTGACGCATATATGATAGGTACTTCCCTTTACAAGATCTGTCAGTATTTACAAGCAGAGTTCGAGCGAATAGGACCCACCATACGATATATCGTCTTATCTAGACCCGTCATGACTTACCAACCATGAACCATGAACGCATTTGCGCCTGGACGCAGGACCAAACCTTGACGTTCCAAAATAACTATTTATCTCCCTCCCCACCCATGCCCATCTCCTTCCTAAACCAAGCCTTCAGACCGATCTTTTCCACCGCATCGACAATGGCCTTCATATTGTCTACCTCTGTCAAGCCTTCCATGTCTGTATTAGGGATCCTGAGGTCTATAAGGTTTGTTCCTCTCCGCCGACGGAGTTGAGTATCAGCTGTTTTCGTAGTGATTGACGATGATGTTCCTGTTCTAAGATCGCTAGTTCGTGGACCTGTTGCGTCGGAATATCGCGAAGTTCGAGTAAAACTCGAAGTCTTCGTGGTATCTGTTACGTCGGGAGCTAGTGGCCGTGTATTGAGGTGCCGAAATTCTAGGTATCGCAGTCCTACAAAGATACTGATGAGGTCTTACGAAATAAAAATTCAACCACAGAAGCGAACCTCTTACGCCCTCCAAGAACGCCGATATAGAACCTTGTTTGCCTTGAACCAGCAGTACGCCAGGTCTACCTTTCTGTACGGATTCCAGTATCAGGTCTAGCACGAATCGAACTCGAACTGAGGCGAGATGAACTTGCGTATTGACCTTGACTAGACCTGTTACGCCGGCTTTTACGGCGCAATGGCGCAGACGGCGATATTTTGAAGGACTTCGGATATCTGTCACGGATAGGTTTAAGCCATGCGCTATTAGAGGAAGAGGCTGGGGTAAAGGACGTACGGTGCATTCTGGCTAGACAGATGAACGACTCCATGTTTGTGCTATAGCAGCACGAAGAGAGCACGCAGGCACACGATGCGTGATTACCAGGATTTTTCCTTGCAAATAGGTTGTGCCAGAAACCCTAAGGGTCTGAATTTCCTGTAAGGCGCCTTGCTAGGTGTTCGGGCTCGTAAGGAAGAGCGGCAGAATAGTTTGCGTGCAGCAGTTTGGCCTTTCTGTGCCAGAAAGCTATCTTCAGAGAAGGGTCCGGGATCGGAGGTGGACTTAAAGCCCTCCGAGAAGGTGATTTAGTCTGCTGAGCGTAAGCCTATGACCCGACTAGCAAATTTGGACCCCCAAGCTGAGGAAGCAATGAGGAAGGGGGAAAGAGAGAGGCAAAACGCGGTAACGTGACGAGCTCAATGTACTTTTCACTAACCCCAATCTGTGTAGGCGCTCCATATCCCGCCTTTCGCGCGTTATAGGATCGTAGTAGCTATCTAGAGGCATTTCAAACGGACAGAGAATGCGAGGTGTCTAAAATGCAGAGTACGTCATACAACTTTCTTCGTGTTTGTCTACCAATACAGCAGTCCACTGTACCCCAACGCAAGGTATCAAGATACACTGATCATTCATCCCTCCATCAGCAGGGGAACGAGGAGACCAAGAACCCAGACCATTCTGGAGCTCTCCAGACCACCACCAATAAAAAATACCACTATCAAACCCTCTCGAAAACATACAAATACGCCAACCTTACCAAATCATCTACGCTCTCCTTATCTGCTCTAACCACCTTCTCATCGTTGAACAAAACCCACTCTCCCTCTTTCATCGTCCCTTGATCATCCACGCCTTGCATCTGCATCTCATCTCCATCCTGATTCGTGTCCTGACGGACACCGGGGTCTCTGATGTGAGCGACGTAGTGACCTGAGTGGACAGAGGGCCCTTTGTGCGAGATGAAGGCTTTGAGTCTATATGAGGCTGGGATGGTTTTCGAACCAGGGACCTCTGATTCGGATCCAGCGGCGTTTTGTTGGGGGTCTGAGGATGTTGAGGGGGCGGGTTGGTCGAGATCGCCTGGGTCGTCAGTATGGTTGAAGAGCCATTCGACGGCTCGTTCAGTGTTGTTGGACTATGAGAACCGATTAGATTAGCAGAAAAAGATGGTAATAAAGAAGCAAGCCCGTACTGTCTCTCTCAAAGCTTTGCTAGCTTGCGGTCTAGTGAAGCCCATATCCATCAACGCTGATATCTGCTCCTCGTTAGGTTGGACGGCAGAACTAGAACCAGTTCCAGAGGAGGGCGTCGGGATGGGGTCGTCGATATCTATGTGGCAGTAATCGCGGAGTTAGCCTGAGGAAACGATGAGCAAGAGACGACACGAACCGGGATCTTCCATATGCGCGAATAACCACTCCATCGCAGCCTCCGCCGATCCGCCCGTTGAACCAACAGCAATCAAAGCCTTCTGGCATCTCACGAGGGGGAACCCCATAGCTTGCAATTGAGACAGCGCCTCTGGGTCTAAATTGGCTGTCGGGTCATTCAAAGTGGAAGAAGACTCATCAGGAGAGTCAGGGAGGAGAGATTCAGAGGGTTGAAGGCCAGTGCTGAGTGGGGTGGTGAAGTTGAGGGTGTGAGAGGGTAAGATTAGTGGTATTTCTAAAGGGGAAGGAAAATCGAGTAGAGTGAGGAGGTGTGAGTATGGGTGCAGAGGAGAGATTACGTACCAAGTTTGGTTGGAACCCAGCTGAGGAGTTGGAATTTCTTTGCATGGACGATGAGTACCTCTGGAAGACTTGCGAGTGTGGCTTGTCTATGAGAATAGGGAGAAATATTAGTGAAAGTTGGCTTGAGCGAAAGGCAAGAGGGGCACCTGATAGCACCCTCACTGCTGCTACATCCGGTACATTTCCACCCCTCTACCCTCTCGCTTGTGTTCGTCGCATCTTGGAGGCATCTCTCGAAATCGACATCCTCGTAGAGGACTTTACCTTCCTCCGTCTTGCCCTTTTCTTTCGCAGGTACGGTGATACCCAAGACGTCCATAGCGTCAACGCGATACTTGACCCCCTTGCAAGAGATGCACTGTAAACGCTGTTGCATGGCAAAGGTGAACACCTTAGTTGGGTCGTCGACGGACTTGGTCTTGTGGTTCTCGCGACGAAGAACGGTGAGCAGATGACCCAGGAACTCTTCTGCGTCCTGCTGCTTCATCGTCGAGAACTCGGCGTGGCCCTTTCCCACGAGAGATTTGAAGCCCATGGGTTTGAGGCCGTCTTGGAACACGACGGGAGGTTCGCTCGTGTTCTGGGCTTCCAGGGCCTTTTGGGTTTGAATTTCAGAGGGATGAGAGTAGTCGCCTGAGAGGAGTCCATTGGAGAGTTTAATCATTTGACATTCGAGACAAGTGGCAGGAAGAGAGTTAGAGCATGTTTGGGAGTGGTTTGTATTGGAATAGCGTTGCTGGAAGGAAGGAAGGGCGAATAGGGTTTGGAGGATCGAGGAGATGTAGCAGCTAATCAGACGAGATTAGATAAGAATATCATAAGATCTGATCTGAGCTGACCTGTTGCCTAAGTTGGCCAGACCCGTCAAGCCTTTTCCAAACAGAGGCTGCATGAGGGTTCCGTCATGGGAAGTGACGGAAAAATCATAAGTCAGATTCTGCTCAATTTGCAGTTCTGTCATGCTTTTCTCTGTCTTCTGTTGAGAGAGTACGTTGATTCCGAACGTCGCCAAGTGTGCGGGAAGTTCAAAGTCGAGTCTAGTGTCAGCGCATGTGTAGCAGAACACGTCTGGACAACATTGTATGAGATTCCCATAAGAGGCAATATCGGAATCAAATCGAAACTCACCTCCTCCACCCTCGGGTGTGATCGTCCCAAGTTTCACGCTCGCTCCGTGTCCAGTCTCCTCAAAGTGAGTCAGTCCGTGTCCGTTGCCTTTGGCACCACCGAACTGGCTTCTGCCACATCCAATACTCCCACAGACGAGACACATCCACAGGTTCTCTTTGAGGTCACATCGAGTGCACCCCCCATCCAATTTGAGTTGACTAGCGCCGCTTGGGGGGGACTGCTGAAGGGTGAGGGTGTGCTCACAGGCCTCGATCTCTTCTTCCCATGCCTTGACCTCTTCTCGTCGTAAAGACCCCAAGGAGTTGGTGACGACTTCTTTAAATTTGGATGCCACAGTGTGATGAGGGCTCTCTTGGGAGACTGGGACGACAACTCCGTGTTTGGGATCGCAGGTCCAGCATACGAGGTCGTAGCTCTCTTTATACCTATCCTCTGAACGCGTCTCCGGTTCTACAGCGAGTTTGGTCATCTTTAGCGGTGGCTCGCCATCTCCACGTCTCCCCTCATTCCGTTTCACTTCATCCTCATCAACAGCCTTCAGAGTTCTCTCAATTCTGATCGACCACCCGTGTCCTCGTCTCTCAAAATGGTCCTTTGAGTGAGTGGCACAGCTCCCGTTGAAGCAGGACAAACAGACGTCGACGGGTGATGTTCTAAAGCATTGCGTACATTGGTCCTTTTGAATCAAGATGGAAGACGTGGGACTTGGGACGGCTAGAGCGTTAAGACTGGCAAGATGTGAACAGCTCGACGTCGACATGGCTTGTGGATTGGAACGAACGACGACGAGGACGCGTAGTGATTAGTTGAATCTGAAATGATCAATAAATCTCTCTGATCAATCGATCCCCTTCATTGTCCCGGATCACTGACCGGACAACACAGCCACTCACTGGCTTGGACCCGCCCCCTCCGTCTTGTTCATGTTCTCGACGATATTCAACTTTGTGTCCCAAGAATTTGACAGTTTTGTCAGTGCAGCTGGCGGGGTACGTGTTGATGATTTGATTAATTCTGTGTGCTCCGTGTGCTTTGGATTCGAGCTGGGAGGCGACAGAAGAGGGGGGAGTTGGTACCCATGCGTCGTGTTTTGTTCTCTTGTTGGCCTTGGATCGCTATAATATCCTATTCGTGTATTCAACTCGCTCACGATCTCTCGTATTTATCTAGGATACTGAGAAACAATCTCATCTCCCTGAACAAGCCGAAGGCGAAGATGAAGACGATGGGGACTCGTCCATCCTACGCGGCCTCGATTTAGACCACCGCCAACCCTCTCATCCCACTTCCAAATCACAACCGGATGCGAAATCCAAATTAAAACCAGAGAGAGCAGGGAAACGTCATCGAGAACGCGACCATCCATCCCGAGAACACGAATCGGAGCAGCAACGAGACCACGAGCGTGCACGAACGCTCGAACAGGAACGCTCGAGACTGCATTCTCAAGCTATGCGATACCAGAAACAGTACAGAGAGCAATCTCTTGCAGCCCAATCGTCCCCTCGAAATGTATACGCGCCAACGATGCCGGGCTCGTTTTCCCCTCGTTCCGCCTCTGTCATGCCCTCGGCCGATGTGCACGACGACTCGAGTACTGGTGCTGGTGCTCAGGCGGGTCGATCAACATTCGATTCGAGTGGGTGGGGTGCCATGTCAGAGAAAGCGAGAGGAAAGATGAGGGCTGTTCAAGAGGGTGGAGAAGATGAAGACGAAGTGCAAGAGGTGCCCCCGCCAGTAGAAGAAGAACATGCAGCTCCTCGTGTCCGCCAGGAGACGCGTAATTCCCATATCGAAGACGAGCGAAATGATGCCCGTGCTAACGGAAGACCGCCATCAGCAGACCCAGAACCACAAAAACACTTAGAGCCAAGAGATCATGAGGAAGAATCCCACCCATCTCGGGACAAGCAGCGTATCAAGATACTTGAAGAGGAGATCGCTAGATTACGAAGAGAGGTAAGAATGCTCTCTGTTGTTGCTCGTTCATACAGTATCTAACTGCGGATTCTTATAGCTATCTAACTATTCCTCTACTTCGGGTTCCTTCATGCCCCCACCACCTCCGCCTCCGCCTCCACCTCCACCTCGCTTCATCTTCCCCCTGCCCCCGACACCAGCTGACAGCGACGCTGCACTCGCGCTGTCTCTCACCTCCGCCCGAGCCTCTCTTAAACACACCTCCACACCCGTCGAGGCGCCAATAAACCCGCCTTTCTCTATGAAGAGAAAGGGCCAACCAACAGTCGGCGTCGATAACATGGCCGCCTTCCTAGCGGAAATGAAGGAGGTCAGGCTGAGGAAAGTGGGTAAAACCACCAGTGGATATAGCGATAACGCTTCCAAGAGCTTTACGAGTGCGAGTCTGAGTGATTTGCATGTGGCTGCTGAAGTTGGGTCAAAACGTAAACGAGTGAGTGTGGATGGCGATGTTGGGGCGTTGCGTAAGTATTGCTTTCTCCTCCTTGCTTCTCTAGCCAATCTCTGATATGAACTTGCAATAGGGACATCACTCAAACGCCGATCTGTTGCCACAGTTCAACAAAGTCAGAACGAGAACGATCGCAACAGAATTCAAGCTCACACCAGCACTAGCCTGAGCAGGTCGTTTACTCTGCCCGCTGCGCCTGCCACTGTGAGCGCGCCGAGTAGAGATAGGACTAGGCCTGGTAGTTTCAATCAAGGACCTGGTACTAGTGCGCGTGCGAGGGACCAGTCTCTCGATCGGTCATGGTTGAGCAGGGATGATAGGCCTACCAATGGTATCACTCCTGGTTCAGGATCGAATCAAACGGAAACGGAACCACAGCGTGCAACTGGAGGCTCGAGTACACGGAAGCGTCAACCCACTCGTGCTAGCAATGAGCCCAATACCAGTACCGGAACCGCATCCCATCCCCCTGCGAAATCACAACCCATAGCCATTCATCCTCAGCCCAACTCAATCTCGGAGCCTTACTCCCAAGCCTCCCTCCCACCTTCGAGTGCACTTACCACTCCCTCCCTCTGCTCTGACGCGGGCCCATCCCAAGAAGACGAGAGACTCGTCACGCCCGTCAGCGGTTCCAACGGTGTTGCGCCTGGTACGATCAACGTGCCAAGCACAAGCGCGAATGTATCCTTCATTAGTTCAGGACCCGAAGTGTCGATGGCTCTGGCTACGTCTACGGAGAAGTACGCAAGCATACCTGGGCGCTTCGGTGTGCTTGGACCTCGCAAGTCTGCGCCGCCGAAAAAGTTTGTGCCTAGGAGGTCTGGGGACGTGTCCGGACCTGGGCTTGAGGCTGATCGTTCCAGAGTTTTGGACCGTGATTACGAACGTCCTGGGCGTGCAAACGATGGCTCTCCGATGCAGAGCCAGAATGACGGCTTCAGAGAGCATGAGAGGGAAGAACCGCAGGTAGAGATCATTGATGTGGACATGTTCGAGGACGTGAAGCCTCCCAAAGGATTCTTCGATCTACATCCTCAATCTCAACCTCCCCGTCCTCCTGCCTCTGCTTTCCTCGCCCTATCTACCGCCACGAGCACTACCAACGGCACCAACGCCTCTGCTGGTGGCAACCGGATGGACGCACTCATGCAGAGGCATCGTATCCCTTCATCGCCTGTTGCGCCATCGCCAAGGAGGCCTAGGCCTCCTGCAGGGAGGAGATCCCAGCCCCAGCAGCAGTATCAACCACGACAACTTTCATTGGAAGGACATGAAGTCGTTGATGACCATGCAGGATCTCATCGTGCTACTCACCAGAATACTACTCAACTCCAACACAATCCTCTACCCCAGTCGAGGTTGAGTTGGGTGGCTCGAGACGAAGCGCGACAAGATACGCCTACAGATATCGTCGTTAGCGATGAGGAAGACCAGCGTCGCTCTGAGTCTAGGTCCAGGACCGACTTATATAACTCCGCTGCCCGTACTTCCACACAGGGGCTGCGCACGTCTTTCTCGTTCTCGACGGAGACGAGAGCGAGAGCCGGCTCCTCGAGAGTAGGGCTTGGGATCGATCTAGGAGTCGGTTCTGATGACCCGCAGGTTGGCTCAGGTCGTCGTGGGTCCAGGTCGTTTGACAGGAATTCTTTCGATGCTTCCCCGATGAACAATAGAACCAAGGCCAAGGCAAAAGCAAAGCCGAAACCGTATGATTCTGTGGGTCGGAGTAAAGGCAAAGGGAAGGGGAGAGCGAGTATGACCTTTGAAGATGATGACTCGCAGGAGTATGATGATGTGCAAGAGCATGAACGAGAACAAGATCCCTTTAGGCCCTTCGATCAATCTCAGCTCGCTTCTCAATCATCTAGGCGACGAACACTGGATGAAGAGCTCGTTTCTGCTATTCAAGCCCAGTCCCAGGCTCGTCGCCGTTCCAGTTCCAGTTCCTCTTCCTCCTCCTTACCGCACATCCAACCATACCATCAGGATCACTCCCCACCTCCACCCGAGCCGACCGCTCTCTCATCCATGCCCTCGCCTTCTCCCCAGACAGAGAGCGAAGTCTTCACGGGCTACGGAACCCGTAACAGCAACGGCGGGTTCCTAGCACGTGGAGGAGCAGGCGGGGAGCCTGTGTGGATGGGTGTCGGATACGTTGTCGGTGCTCGGGATGCTGATGCTGACGAGGCAGAAGCCAACCAGGATGAAGCAGAGATTGTGCAGGATAGTGAAGACGAACGAGCTGAAGAGCGGCGGCATGAAGTACATGTGCACCAAGACGAGGACCAAGATGAGGATCAAGATGAGGACCATGAAGACGATGATGGGGACGAGGAGTACGAGTTCGACGACCCAGGGGAAGAGACGGACGAGTACGTTCCCGACCACGACGAAGAACTTCGGGACCCCGATGCGTCTGACCACGGATTGGAGGTCCGCGATAGTCCCAGGAACAGCCGTATTTCTTCCGTGTCTAATCAATCATACATGCACGCCCAATCACCCGACCCATCTAACATCGACCCTCACAACACTTCGCGTCCATACATGCACAGCCCTCATCCACGCAAACGCGGTCGGCCAAGAAAGGACAGCGTGAACAGCAAGGCCACTCCAAGGGTAAGCGAGCCTAGCCCAGGTCGGTATCGAACGAGGTCGCAGGTTTTGCTCGAACAGAGTCCAGGAGCAAATTCTGTTCAGGTCCAGAGCCGACCGCCTTCGACTGAGCTGGTGCAGCCCCTAAAACGACAAGCAATTCCACAAAAGTCCAAGTTACCTGTTTCTTCGAGGAAGAGGACGATCAGTGATTCACAAGGTGGCGCCAGTGGTACTGGTCCTACTTCTACCACACAGGTGCAGAATACTTTCGCAATGGACCAAGATGCTGAGGAGGAACCTCAGCCTCGCGGTCGACCGGCTCGTAGTCGTATCCCTTCCCTGAAGAGTCTCGCCACTAAGGAGAGCGGTAACCCAATACCTGTGAAATCAGGTCCAGCATCAAGAAAGCGATCTAAGAGTCGAAGTCGGACGAGAAAATAATCGACGGCACTTGACTTTTTTTATGGTCGTTTAACCGTTCGATGAACACGTTGTAAAAATTCCAGTTGTAGCAGTGGTATGTCTACTTGTTTTCCTTTACTTTCGATCTTCTTTCATTTATGAGTTTCGTCGTCGTTCGTTTTCGTTTTATTTTCCTTGCAGATCTCTGGCTATCGCAGCACTAGCATCTATTCTCTTATCATGTTTGTCTTTGTTATATCCTCCTATGTGGCATACCTTGCATATCCCTGTCATCTTCCTCTATTTACTTTTTTCGAACTCAACCTACTCTTCCCGAGCTCGTATCTCCCTTGATACACAAAGCGATACCTCTACCCGTTCTAAACTTTTCTCAGTCTCTTAATTGTTGTTGCTGTCGTTGTCATATCAATATCCTCTTTCTTGCTTTCATATCTATGTGTGTTCTTCACTCCTGCAACCTGGCAATACGTATCAAGCCCCTCGACTCGACTCGTTCAAGACACTGAAAATAGCGAGGTACTCGTTCTATTCGGATTGAAGTACAAACGAAGAATACATCACTAGGATCACGATACACAACGAGGATGGGGCTACATAGAAGCGAAAAAGAAAAGTAGGATGGGGGGTATGAGATGCAAGGTCTAGTATGTAGCTATAGCTTTCCTGATACAAAGAGGCACGGTAGTTTGACACAAAACGAATGTAAACGGGAATTCAAGAGAAGAACGGACTAACTTAAAATATAACAGCCGAGAAGGGATCTCAAGCGCAGGCAACCTGAGGCGTACCACGCTCAACCTCCAAATGCTGAAACGCGTCTCTGCAAACTTGAGCTAACTGATCGAAACTCGGAGAGTCAACTGTCGGTTGAATCAGCGCCGACTGGAGTTTTTTCAGGTCCGGCTGCGAGACTGACGAGGGATTCGGTGTGCTGGGGGCGTGCTTGCGTTTCCTTGAGAAAGGACTCATGCGGTTTGAAGCACTTGAGTTCGAGAACTTGTCGGATAAACGATCTGCGAGGTTGATGACAGGAGTAGATGTCGAGTCGTGTGAGCGAGAGTACATTTCCAGAGGCGCCATGGGCTCAGCAAGGATACTGCACACATGGGTAGAACTCAAGGCGAAGCCCTTGGCACGACGTCCAGTCGAATGTTTGCCGCCTTGACCCTTTTTCCCATTACACTCGTCGCTAAAGAAACTGCCACCACGCTTGATGCCACGACCGAACCCAAGAAATCTTCCGTTAGGACTATGAGAACTGGAACCCTGTTGATCTCGTGGTCGAACGGTCTTGAAGAGGTCTGGCATACATATCTTGTGAAACACAGTGATCTGCGAATCTTGGAGCGACGTTGCTGGGATAGATGAGCGACACGGGAACGAGGGCTGGGAGAAGACACATTTGATTTCTGCGTTGCGCCCCGTAGAGGTCGTTGTCGGAAGCAAACTAGACTCCAATAAATCGAGAGAGGGCAGTGCGCTGGACTGAGTTGGTTGCAGCTCGAGTCTGGAGACATTTGGAGGAGAATTTCGAGAGCTACGGGGAAACGACTTCTCAAAAGTACTGACACCAAATACTGGGTCTGCAGTAGGCTGTTGAATACGATCCTTGAGAGCCGTCGGTACGAGGACCTGCTTTAGTGCTTGGTCCGTATGAGGGAGTAGACTGAGTGCATTTGACGAGTCTGCTACATTGCCTTCATCCGGGTCTTGACGATTGCAAGGAGCCAAAGGTGGGCGTACTCCTGCCGGTGCGAATGACGGACTCGAGGTTGATGCAATCTTGTGGATGGATGGAGAGGAGGTCATCGACTCTTGGACGAAAGAGGACCTATCGCTCGTTGCAGGGAGTTCTCGTTCTTCTTCAGCCTCACCAAAAAGAGCAGGTTTGGAGACATCCTCTCTGCTGCTATCTGAATCAGCTGAGGAGAGGGTGCTTAGAAGAGCAGGCGGTAAGACCTGAGATGTCGGTTCGTCATCTTGATGTTCGGTACCGTCCGTGCGAGTGTGAGAGGAAGTTGCGGCATGTTCGGCGAGGATACCAGAGAAACGCAGGTAGTCGTGGGGAGAGCGTGGACCTAATGAGATCCGTCGTCTAATATATTGAAAGAGAAATCGTCAGTAGGCTCGTGTGTTAGCAGGTACATACTGACAGGAAGCCTTCGTCTTGCATGGCGTGCTTGATCAAAGGAGTGAACAGATCCCGCAGACGAGTGAGTATGTCGGCCAAACCATGTCGCTCAATTTGTATGCCAATCATAACGTCGAAGTCATTAGCCTTAGTTCGCTCTTTCGACGTCCCCCCCAAGAGCAGGGCAGTAAACTCTGAGCTAGAGAATGCCGCCTGGATATCCTATTAGACAGGTCAGCAAGATAGAAACAGCCAAACATGACGATAATTTCTACGGACTCTAACATTCCTCCCCTGCACAAGCTCTTTGCTCAGGTAGAATATCTGTAGCAGCCTCGCGCACATCCCGTCCACTCGGAAGCGTTCTCGTTCAGATTCCAGCAGATCTTCGGGAAGCTCGAGGAGCAGAGGCTGAAGGAGAGCATCGGTTGCAGAGGGAGAAATAGATCTAATTATCGGTGCTGACTGGGTATGTGGTAGCTGGTGGTTGTGTAAGATGTTAGGTATCTCCATGATTGTAACGTTGAGGCGGGCTGGACGGTTGGGAGAGGTTGCACAAAGAGAGGGGAACGGTCAGGTGACGAAACGCGTTTGACTTTTCTCGCTTGATTGATCATTCCAGTCCTCGCTCGATTCATGTTGGCTCGCTCTTCCTTGAGCCTCCCTCTGTTTCAAGAGGAGAGTCGTACATATGAAGCCTTACATCTGTAAAGATTGCCGATTCTACTGGCGATCATCTCGTATCGCATCTGAGAGCACTCAAAGAAACAGAGGTTCAAGTACATGGTTCGAAGCAGTTCTAACGCGTCCATTGCGATCCCATAGGATTACTGCTCATCAGAACACCGTGACAACTAAGTGGCAACTAGTTCTGCGATGTAGTTATGATGGAGGTAGTCCAGCGATGCTGATGAGGAACACTGGCCACAATCGAGCAAGAAACGCGGTGAAAAATCTATTGCCAGAGTCGGTTCCTGTTTATACAACCGGACGACGTACGGTAGAACACCACCTGGACAAGAGCTATTATGAACCTTCACAAACAATATCCGGCTAAAGCGCAAGATAAGAAGGTTACAGATGCTCCAGCTGACAGCTGGTCAAAAACGTACGACAAGTCGAATCAAGTGCGGTGGGAGAACGACTGTGTGTCGGGAGAGGTACAATTTACTACTGACCCGGATGTCGACTGGGCTGAGCTTGTCCGTCATACGATTCCCTGAGGAATCTTACACCCCGCTTACTACTACTTTTATAGTGCCGCCCTCCCCTCGCTCTTGATACACTTGTATACAGTATACTGACTGCTGACCCAGTCACTAGTTTGACTTTCTTTCCAGGTCACAAACGTCTGATCCCCGTCCGCATTTGGCAACTTGTTCTCTCCAATAGGCAATTCGAGGTGAATTTACTGATAATCAGGATTTGGCCACATATTTGTGATAAATCAGCATTGTCCAACGGCCACGGCATCAAGGTGACATCGCGCTATTGCCAAAGCGACTGGAGGACTGAGAATTTTAGACAGAACGAAGAAAGCCAGCCACAGCGAGAGATACTTGAAAAGAGTATCGGTGTGCAGCTGGGCGAGTCTGTGTGATCTAACCGTGATATTGTGCACGGTACTGTGTCTCTGATGGTCAAATGGACCAACAGAGGATGAGTACACCAAGTTAGATTCGAAGGAGATAGATCGACGTCGACCACAGGGAATCCAGAAGTCAAGTGACCGCGACGCGCCTTGGTTTGGCCTCTCATCATCCTTGCCATGCCATCGACAGTGGAACTTGACTGGGAGTGCTGGTGACCACTGAGCAAAACGGCCATATAAATCTATTTGAATCAGTTTCTGGCTATACGACTTGACAACGCACGGTAGAACACCGTAACCTGGGTAGGAGTGAGGCCCTGATACACCAACGATGTTTACATAACTTAAGGACCAGATCCCAACATGAAGGCTCCTGACTCTATCCCGCCATGACCGCACGACTGAGTCAAAAAGCCTAGTGACAAGTTCCATCTAAGAGCAGTGAGGGAACAGTGCCCGCGCTGACGCATACGACTATGTGGGAGAACGGCTGCGTCTCTCAAGAGAGGTCAGCACTACTTCTGGCCCAGATTTCAGCTGGGCCGAAGACGTCCGTCAGACAATTCGCAAAGGAACCTTGTGCCCCGCTTGGTGCGTCATCCACCCACCACTCTTGGAACAAAACTTGTCTATGCACCTCAATGACTATATAAAGAGCCGGTAAGATGACTTTTCTTCGAGGTTACAAGCTCCTGGTCAGTATTCTGATTTGGCAACCCATCCTCCCCGATAGGCAACCCAGTCACTCTAACATCCTCTCGAGTCGGCCTGACGGTCCACTGCACGACGATCGAACTGTGCTATCCGTCTCTCCGTCTCTGCCCCTCTCTCCGTCTCTGTCCCTGGCGCCAGCAACCCGCGGACACCCTCTCCCTCCCTCTTTCTCCCTCGTCGCCGCTGCCCCCTCGCTGAAGCTCAATGCCTCGCCTAGATTCTTCACCTCTCCCACCATCACAGGCACCCTCATCTCCGTCATCACCCTCACGATTCTCAGGCTCTTATGACCGCTTACGCTACCATTGTCATGATCATCTCGACCGCCAGAGAAACTATGATCTTGTCTCTGCTTCTCTGCTCCTGCTGTGCCGTGTGATTCAGCACGGGGGGGATGAACGATATTGAAAACGCGGAAATGGGGAGATCTTGTCGATGTGAATAGGCTCTCTATTACTCCCTATCTTCCTTGGTTCTGACTCTCTACCTTTAAGAATTCATCTGCGTGCGGCGAAAGTATCCTTCCGCCAAGATCTCTACACCAAGCGCGGTATTTCTCTCAACAGGTACCAGGCAGAATCTTCAACACGTTCTACACTGCGTTGGAGGTCGGTAAAAAAAAAAGTGGGGGAGAAAAAATCTAATGCAGTCGCGTTTGAACAGATTCACCAGGACGATACACGTTAGACTCACTTGTATTGTCCTGGACTTGGGGTTGAGAGGGAGAAGAGTTGAGCGAAGGATAGGATGAAGGGCTACACCAAAGGAACCGCGACCGCCGCGCGGGAAAGATAGCCAGAGGGGCTGTTCTTGCGAACAGTGTCATAGGTCTACTCTTCTCGGGTTTCGACCAAGATTAGCAAGCCACGTAGCATTTCGCAGGGACGGCACGCAGCCCTTTGCCGTATCATCCATCCCACCTATGCATCTCAACTCTTCTTGTAAATAACTGACTGGCGACAAAGCTGTTTGTTGGTGTTTTGGTGCACATGACAAAACCCGTGACTCGACCCGATTTGGTATCTGATGCTCTCGATCAGGAAACTTGTGGCGGTACTTCAAGATGAGGATCACGGTTACAAGTTACTACTACGCGCACGTTTCTACTTCTACTCCCTTCGACCACTGGAGTCGCCATCGTTGCGCTATGTGACGTTTTACTCAGCCTTTTGATCAAGATATAGCTGCCGCCGAGATATACTGGCCATAAATCAGGCTATTTGGTGGGAATAGCAATAATACTGTATCCCAAAAGCGATCTACATTTTTGGAATTGCTTCTAAGCTGGTCGGTATTCACCATGAGGATCTAATCAAGCCCCAGGATGATCCCTGCGGAATAAGCACGACGCAAACTGAGCCTGGAGAGATTAGAGATTGAATATTGAATATTGAACATTGAACATTAATACCAAGATACAGCAGTAGACTTACCTGGAGCTTTATTTGGCAAGTCATTCTCCAGAATAGGCGAAGTATTAGGGGTGGCATATACAGCCAATCCGTCGGTCACGCGAAGTTCAACCTCTCTTCCTGGCCACCTAATTCTCAACCCTTTCTTCCCTTCCTTATCTCGTTTGACGATACCTTTCACGACATGTCCCGCCATCCATTCGCGTCACCTCATATCCAACATCGTCCTCATCTTCTGTCTTCTTCCAGAGACGATGATACCACTTTAACAATACCCACATGCGATACAGCCATCACGACCACCGACCCCAAGACGATTGGGTTCATTAACGAAATCGACGAGGACATGACATCCCCAGTCCTTCAGCAGCTTCTACTAGATACCTTGAAAGAAGTACTTCGTTCGAGCCCAAAACCTATAGCAGAGGTCAGTAGGTTGGGATACGATCCTCTGTTGAATATCAAGGTCTTACATCCGCACTTCATAGCACATCGAGGGCCTCAGTCCGCGAGGATTGGTGCCTTGGAAAGCGTTCGTCTATTTCCTGAAGTACGAGGCGAACGCTTTGGGGGACGGCGCTCTCCAGGCTACTGAGTTTAACCTGCTTCGGGGGTTGCGTTCCCTTTGCTCTCTTCACGGGCTGCACACAGCCGACGTCGCTGGAGAGTCTAGGTGGCTAGCAGGGGAACGTCGGAAGTTTGTCACTCAGCAGCTAGCCCCTTACCTCCCCCAAGCCGAAGCATACGCACTCCAATCGTAGGCCCGTGGTCTTCTCTCCCTTATATCGTTTTATAACATCGAGACCATAGGTCATCTGCTGTCAAGGGGACGGAACATTTCCAAGCCGAGGGACCAGACGCATATAAGGACTCCTACGATCAGGAGCCGAGCACAGAGTCCCTAACGTCCGTTCACCACATGCTATAGCCCATGCTATCATCTTCTGACTCCCGTTTTGATCACAGCACCCCTACTCCCTTGCAGCACAAGACGGTTCGAGAGACGAAGGGAGCCCAAGGGACGATATATATCGATCTCTGCACTCCAGAGCCAACTGCAGTCGAGCGTACCGATTGCGAGGAACTGTCTCCAATCACCATCGAGAGCATCTATTCCTCTGAGGATCGCCAGCAATCCACCCCATCCCGGAGCTGCAGTGTCCAGGGATCAGTGGAATACGAGGAGTGCCTGCCAGTAGGCATCTCCCATTCTCCTTCCACCCTCTCGAGGGGTTCCTCTTTACAAAGAAAGAGGACGGAAACGACGGAGGTGCTGCTCTTGAGCGAAGGATCGAGGGCCACCGCGAAGCGATGGAAACAAACTGACCCAGAGGAAACCGGCTCAGTCGATGAGTCGGGAGATTCAAGCTCAGAGGAATTCTCACAGGATTCGGACTGCAGCCTGGAGGTATGTGGTTCCACAACGCCTGGACTGACGGTAGTACTTGGACTGACGGTTCGAAGCCCGTCCAAATCCCCCCCAGGCTTTGCACTGGTACCTCCGATCCGTTTGCTACGCCTGAGATCCCTGCCGATGGTGAAGTCGACGGCTCTGAAGCTTCTGCAACGCAGTGGACTGATGTCCTAGACGGGACTCCTAGCACTATTCGGACAGAGACCGGCAGTTCAGTCGAGGTTCTCTACATGTACGACTTCCGTAGCGATGACGGGTGGTCTCCGTTGTTTCGTATGCCTGATAGGAACGTTGAGAGGAACGATCAGAAGGTCACCTCCCCAAGCTCGCCATCGGGATCCAGCACACCCATGATGCCCACTCCTCGAGGCAGTCAATCCTTCGGCAGCTCAGGAGGGTGCGAAGCTTGGTTGCAGGAAGTGGCTGCAGCCCAATGGACCGGATCACCTTCGGTAGTAGCTAGGTGAGCAGGGTTGACTCCCGTTTCTCTGGTCTCCTTGATGTATGATGGACCTGATATTTTTCTGTCAACTGCGTTAGCCACTCCTCAGGCACACCACGCAACGCGCCAGGCAGGTATAGCACACCTCTGATCTGGTACCCTGAAGTAGCGGACCCTCTCATCTCGGATACGGAGACTGAGGACAGTCTCAAGGGCAAGAAGGCTCGTCCACTTCGTCGTCGTGTGCTGGGTCCTTTGGTTAGTTCCCTTTCGCCTCTGTGTAGGAGTCGAAACGATAAGAGCTGACCTTGATCAGGACAACCATGCGCTGAACGTTGTGTCGCCTTCGCTCGTTAGCGAGTCCCTTGGATCTGCTGATACCGCTCACACCTCACTCAGCTTTTACCCGCCGGATGCTGTGGAGCGTGAAGAAGTAGAGGGAGAGAAAAAAACAGAAGGAGACTATGTCGAGGAAGAAGACTATGTCGACTTCTCTGACGTTACTCCTGGGTCAACCACTTCTCACGGTTACGACGATCAACTGTTGGAGATCGATGAGCTGCTCAGCTCTGAGAGTATCGAAATTCGTGTTGCTTCTACTCCTTTCTAGGATCGTTCTTCCTCATGATGTTTCCCTAATCAAGGTTAGTCCCTCTTCGTTTTGTTCACAGGAAACCCTGTTGTTGTATTTTCTCCCCGTCCATCACTAGCATTTTTGTCCGATGTTTTTTGTTGTTTATGTATTGTTTTGTATATGGGGAGCCTCTGTTTGTCGTTGCATCTCTCTGCCCACTACTAGCTCTGTTGTCGAGTAGTTTTGTATCCGTAGCCTCATGTAGCATCAAATTCGAGACATGGTCAAGCACATCTCAATTCCAGCAACAAGTGTGATCTAGAGAACGAGGTTCAGAGTCAAATCCAAGGACAAGTGCCGAGCAAAAAGCATACAGATTTCCCAAGTCGCAAGGCTTCTTCGACGGGTAAATTTTGGATGGGTGAAACATATTTCGCAGGTAAGCCATTCTTTCTCCTGGTGCTTTCGACTCTCGGATCAAGACAGAATTAGACAGTTGATTCAATATCGTGGTGATACATCACATAGCCAGGTTTGCGGATGCTCCCTATACACGATTTCAGTAGTACTCGAGCCAAGCGCTCATCCCAACGACTCCGTCATCCGTCTCACACCATACCCTAGCCGTCTTCGTCCCGGACTCGATGGCTCCAGAGTCCATGGGAGTTGAGTTCATGACGCCGTGGACTGTGACTCTCTGATCAACGAGCATGGGGTTGTGGGCCCGATACTCGAACGATTTGAGTTGGATGTCTTGACGCTGGGCTTTGAACGCTTCGAGAAGCATGAGTGCAGTAAGTGGGCCGTGCACAAGGAGATCTATCGGTTCCATCGCATGGAAGAGATATTAGGTATAGTATGGCAATCATGGGAAAGAGGGAAAAGAACCTTGGTAGCCTGCTTGTTTAGCGTAGACTCTGTCGAGGTGGATGTAATGCGCGTTGAAGATAAGAGCTGAGAATCGAAACAGGTGGATAGGCGTCGGTGTGTAGTAGAACGAGAAATCCGGGTTGGTGGGGATATCTTTGACTGAAAACAGGACCATTAGGACCTCAGGACGAAAACCAGACAGGATATAAAACAAACCAGGACGAGGTGCTCTCCCCCCACCGCCGCCAGAGCTCGGCTCCTTCTGCGGCAACATATACACATGTCTTCTCTCTTCCACGACACCTGCCTCCTTCGCAGGATCAGAATCGGGATGAGTAAACTCCATCCTCTGATTCACGAAAATCATCGGATTCTCGCCATCGAACCCCTTCAACGACACCCTCTCTCTCGCGACGTAGCTCTTCATCCTCACGTCTTTACCCACCAGTAACCCAGAGCCCTTGTGGCTGTCAATGGGCCAGGACCACTTCCCGCCCACCCACATCCGCCGCGCGAACGGCGGGGGAGGCTCGAAGTCGTTCTCCGTCCCGTTTATTGGGTTGATCTGCTGTACTGGGTAACGGGGGTGGCAGAACGTGATGTGGTGCCCATAGGGCAGGGGTGTCTGTGCTTTGGGAGGGCTTGCGGTAGTTTGGGGTGCAGAGGCCGAGGAGGCAGTAGCAGCAGCACCGGTAGCAGGGATCAAGGTAGGAAGACTGATATGCAGATCCGCCAGACGATCAGGCGAGAGTGTGTCCCGTAGCTCGATCCTACGTTCTGTGGAACACCATCCTTCGATCGAAGCGGTGGAAAGGTACTTGCGAGTGCTATGGTACCCCGTTACCAGTGCAATCGGATGGTTACTGCGAATGCTATGTGAAGCTAGTGTGAGCGACCTAGTGGGGAGAAGGGAGCCCATGGAGAATGGGGAAGAGCTTGAGGCCGTGAGATCGTAGTGCGGTCATGATGATGGTCGTGGTAAACAATTCAGCACCATTACCGCGGACGATCTTTTCCTCATCGTCAAATACAATTGGCTACCAAAGGAATCATCTCACGGGCACCAAGCAGAGAGGGCTCGAACCAGATCATAAATACACTTGCCCTAAGGTTTGACTAGCGATTACTACAATTGTGTTTTTATCCATAGATAAACAGTATTTTGGAGTAGAGAATACGAAAACGAAATGAAAAAGAGGAATATTCAAAAGAGAAGAGAAAAAAAATGTCAGTTTTATCATAAGTGTGAAGGGGGAAAGCCACTATTTCGGTTATAGGTTATGTGTATAATGTGAGGTTGATGCTAACAGTCAGAGGAACAGATGAGAGGGCAATGTATGAGGGAGTGAGAGTGAGTGAGGCGATGAGGGGAAGGTGAACGAAGGATGTATGAGGGGAGAGGAAGAGAGACGAGAAGACCGACAGCAAGAACCGCAATGTTTTCCAGAGTTGAACTGGACTGATCCGACGCGACGCCCCCAAAGAGAAAGAGAAAAAAGTGAAACAGAGAGGAAAACAACAAGGACTCCAGAGCCCCAAGAAACGACCAAGGACAACTCGGCACCCAGCTGGACCACGAACAAGCGAAGGAGGGCTCAGACGTATAACCACCTTCCCTGAGCTTCGGCCCATGGTGTGAGCGAGCCGATGTTCATGGTCTCGAAAGGCTCCCTGTACGACTTGGGTGCTTTCTCCTTCTCGTCTTTCCTGAAGTGAGGAGACAAGATACCCAAACCACTCCCTCCGACTGAAGTGAGGTAGGGATCGAACGCTGAGCCGTTGAGGCCGTCGATGACGGTTTGGAGTTTGTCGGATTCGTACTCTGCGGGACGGGAAAGGAGCAAGGATGAGTCGTCTGCTGGAAAAAATAATAGGAGAGTAAGAGAGTGGACTAACCATCCGGGATAAGCGTCACGGCGCATCCGCCTCCACCTGCTCCAGTTAGTTTGGTTCGCAGACCAGATGAAGCAGTGATGTCACGGATCTCTTCGAGGGATTCGTGAGAGACACCCAGGTTGATAAGATGCATGTGGTTCTCTTCTATCAGGGACTGTTTGTGAAGAAATAGAGGTCAGTAAAGGTAAGAGATGGGTTACAGGCTGAACATACAGAGAGTGCACCGGTAAGGGAGTCACGAGAAAGCTCAGGGTCTGAGAGAGCCCTTCTGGCTTCGTCGCTGATCACTTGGATAGCCTGGAGAATACCTTCCACGTATTCTGGTTCCTATAACACGAACAACGAATCAGTCACATCACCCACAAACTTTGGAACGAGGAGATCACACAAACCTTGGCCTTCAACATACCAACACCGGCGACGAGCTGTTTCGTATCTCTCGGCACTTTCGAGTTGGTCAACAAGAACTTAAGTGACTTGAACCCGTGAATCGGCTCCATATTCTTGTTCTTCTTCGCACCCGGGCCAATCGTGAACCCGTTCCTAGTGTACGCCAACGCACCACCGAAGACTGCGACACTGTTGTCCACACCGCTCGGGTTGCCGTGCAGCACCTTCTCGGCAATGTACGCCCAGCGGTTGACTTCCTCTGCCACTGCAGGAGGAATGGCGCGACGACCTTGGTGAGAGAGGTGGATGTGAGCAGGAGTAGAGATGGTTGCGCGGCGGGAACGAGGAGGTTGGTTGGGGATCGAGATACGCTGATGGAGGATGAGGAGTGCCGTCGCTGCACAGACGGAGAAAGAGGCAGAGGAGCCCAGGCCGGCACCGACTGGGAGAGTAGACCGGGCGGTGAAGTTGAAGCATGGCTTGTGCCCGCTGTGAGCCTGGATCATGTACAGGTACAGGAAAGCGGTTGCGGCAGCCTTCGCTTTCGAACCGATCGTAGGAGGAAGCGCACGGAGGGTGATAGCTTCCATGAGCTTCGTGTCCAGTGCATCTCCGTGCTGTTCTCCTACGGGCACAGGAGTGACAGCGTCCCAAGGCAAATTGTCTATTATCCACTCGGAATAGAACCCTTCGATGTCCAAGAAATGCACGGAGATCTTTCCGTCACTTCGGGGCGAGGTCAAGCCATAACAACGCAAGTCGACCGAAGCAGCAATCGCGGTCTAGAAACGAAAAGAACGTGAGAAATGGATCAGATACCAACAGCGCAAAACATATCTGATATGCAGATATATATGGCGAGATTCAAAAATCAAAGAGAGAAAACTTACGACACCGTGTACTACAGCGTGCTCACCGAACAAGATGATCTTGCCCGGAGCGCAGACGAACCATTCACGTTCTTCTGGTTTAGGCTGAAGTGGTTCAGAGACGGCGAGCTTCTCAACGGCTTTATTGAGAGTTTCGGTGATAGTTGTACGGGTGTACGTTTGTCCGGAGAGTTTGATGGCTCCAGCCTCAAGGAGAGCGTGCTCAAGATCGTCGAGCAGGTCAACGGGGTCCTCAATACCGACACAGAGACGGATGAGATCCTCGGGAAGACCACGAGCAGCGCGGACGGCAGAGTCGATGGAGGCATGCCTAAGAATGACATCACATCCGTTAGCACCACTTCCATCAACACCAAAGATATGAATGATACCCACGACATCACACAGGGCATACTGATCAAGGAGTTCACAGCGCCAAAGCTGACACTGATCCCCCATAATCTTGTCCCTCCAACGATCTTTTCGCTAAGAGCCTTGTTACCAGTCGTGAAACTCAACACGGCACCCGGACCGTCCGCAATACGTTCGTGGACAGCCCGGTTGGGATGTGCTCGGAGTCCGGGGTAATGGACGTGGAATCCAAGGCGGTCGAGCATGTTCGCGACCTGCATCGCCGTTGATTGTTGTCGGTCCATTCGAATGGCTAGGGTTTTGATACCTCGGAGAAGGAGGAAGGAATCAAATGGTGTGAGAGCATTTCCAACAGAGTTGATTATGAACCCTATGTGCTAAACAAAAAGGAGTGGTAAGAATGGAGAGCACGGAGGACACGGCGAGGTCCAAGATAGATGTATACGTGGGGAATGAAAAGGGGATGTCAACGAACCTGAGATATGTCGTCGCGGTTGCAAGTTATAACACCAGCCATCAGGTCATGGTGTCCGCTCAAGTACTTTGTCGCACTGTCGTAGACAATGTCCGCACCGTGTTCCAGTGGTCGCTGGAGATAGGGACTCATCATGGTGTTGTCTACGACAATGACAGCGTCTGGAGCTCGGGCCTTGACGTCTGCACTAATTTTAGCGAGGTCGACAATTTTGAGCAATGGGTTCGTAGGGCTCTCAAGTAGTACCATGGCAGTCTTGCCTGCCGAGATATACTGATAGAGCGTCTCGGGACGGGTAGTGTCGACATGATGGACGACGATACCAGCGTGAGTGCGGAGGTAGGTCAGCAGACGGTTGGTCCCTCCATACAAGTCGTCCCCGGCGACAATCTCGTCGCCGGGCTTGAGCAGTCGTAAGATGACGTCGAGGGCTGCCATCCCGGAGGATACGGTGTGGGCATGAGCAGCTGAGGATATTTTGGCGATGTGGTGCTCTAAGATTGTTGTCACGTCAGGTCTCAAGAACGTTTTCCATGGAGGTTCAGTAGGAGGAACGTACCAAGATGACTTCGAGTGGGGTTACCACTGCGAGAGTAGTCGTAGTCGCCGTCTATGCCTTTGAAGGTGGCAGTTTGGTAGATGGGTACGGAACTGCTGCCATACTGGTCCTTTCTTGTGGGGTTGTCGACCGTTGCGCAAAGCGTTGAGAAGCGGTACGGTTTCCTTGGCCGTGAGGGCGACTCTGGCTCTGGGGTTGGGAGGCCATGTTGGATGGGCTTCGAGGCAAAGTCTATAGCAGGCGGCATGGTGGTAAGGAGAGAGAAGGAAGGAGGAGGAGGAGAAATGGATGATGGCGTGCTAAGGGGGGCTTTGAGAAATTATTATAACCAGAGTCTGACCATTCCCAATAAATTTCTGACGCAAGCCATCATTGGCCCGCACATTTCCAGGGTCACTGACCCCGAAAGATCACTAAACCTCCCCATCATAATGCCGAAACGATCAGGTCAGTCTGAACCGATTTCCCAGTTCCTCTACTTTCTCTTTTCTCCGTCGTTGACTCTACGAACAGCCCCAAGGCAAAGTAAGAACACAGCTGTCAACCAAGAGATAATTGTCAAACGCACCAAGCGCTATCTCAATGATCTAGAGGTCCGTCGTCCTCCACCGCCTCCTACTATCAATTCCCACAGCCCTCGGAGCCTCTGGCTTTTACTTAGCTCGGACCTTTCTTGTAGCGCGCCAACTATACTGGGAAATCTGCATCAAGCATCTTCGGTGCGGGCTTTGAAACCAGCAACGATGACGACGCTGTGGACGACGAAGATGACGAACGTGTTGGGACTGGTGCTGTTGGTGGACGACGAGCGAGGCAGCCGATCTCGGACAAGCGACCTGGGCACAAAAAGAGCACAAACATGAATATTCGCACCGCCCTCTTATACCGAAAAAACTTCGCCACGCTCATCGAAGAATCGGTACGTACCTTCGTCCGAACAGGATTCCCCTTCCCGTCCAATGCCCATACCACCTATCAACCAGAGCTCTGACTGCAGTCGTGTCGCATTTACAGGGCGTCGCGAATCTATCGGATTCGCCTGCAATTCCCACGTATCTCGCCGCCGCTGTTCCAAAATATAGCATTCCACCTCGTCTGCTATGCTCAATATGCGCAAACTGGGGCAGGGCCTACAAGTGCATGCGCTGCGCCATAGTCTTCTGCGATCGCCAATGTCAAGCCCTCCATGACGAAATCTGCGAACGGGTTTGATGTAAACTTTCCGAGTACATTATCGCGAGGAGTTTCAATCCTGAGTCCGTGTTTAGAGGGTAGGTGGAGGAAAGAATACAAGTCAGTGGGTGCCCTGCTTCGGTGGGTCCTGGCGAACCACAGTAAGTACTTAATCTCATGCATGGGATAATTCTGACTGGTGCATGTCTTCCTTAGCGTGGGGTGCCTTTTACTTTCCGGCTATAGGCTAACATGGTCTAATTGGTTCGGCCTTGGGGACACAGATTAAACATTGCTAGAATCACGCTGCGCGGCTGCGAACATGCTGCCCGAACGCTCTTCTCTGAATTCTCATATATGCACCAGAACGACCATGTGAGCTAAGAGGAATCATCATCTGACGCTGGTGCCTCTTGACCTTCGTCTTGGGATCCCTTAGTAGATGATCTACAGTACTTCAGCGTTTAGCTACCCATAGACTTAGAGATCATAGGTCGTTCAGAGGCAGGCGGCAGGCGGCCAGTTTGTAATACGTGCTCCCAATCGAAGCCGTCACATCATCTTCCATTCGGTCTCGTATCGGATACCCTTCCAATCGCTCTCTCTCTACAGAATATTACACAATTATTATCCTTCCTAAATAGCCTACTCGATTTGCGTATAGATACATAATGAATAATAACGATAACGATAATACGAACCCTGTGTCCCTTGCTTGCAGTCCCATAACGAATCCCAATAGTAAATGCGCTCATTTGTCATGTGCATGAGACTTTGCTAATCCCACAAAGACTCGTATAGTAAACCAAGAATGATATCACGAAACACCGACGCTCATCGCTCCGAACCCTCTCTTACGATTCTTCGGCTCGAGTTTCAGCCTCTGCTTCATCTTGGCCTGTCTCTTCTTGATCTTCTCCACGCACTTGTCGCATAGGGACCTCGTCGCGTTCGATTGCTGTGAGGTGCTACTTGTGTCTTCGCTGCCGTCGGGGTTGAGACTCGTGCTCTTGGAGCGTGAGGGGATGGGGCGTCTGCAGGACTGAGTGCGGCATAGACGGACCTGAAGTTTTGGGTGTGATGCGTGAGTGGATTGGAGAGGCCAGTGCGTAGCGATGGTAGGGCCCTACCTCTGATGATGCACCGTCATTGTTGTGCAGAGTAGAAGATGTTCCGCTGTGTGCTCCTAGATCTGCTGGGTCTTCCTTCGTCAGAGCCTCCTCGCCAAGGTCCACAGACCCAGGGCAATCCTACGATCAAAAAATAACTCAAGGATAAGCAACAACACGAACAAACCAGATGAAACATAACACGCACAGAGTAGCCCTTCCGGAACTCCGCCAGCCCCGTAGACTGCGCGTCACCCGAGCTGTCGAACCTCGCCCGTTTCTCGGGGGGCTCGTGATGCGACGAGCTGTCGCGATGAGACCACGACGGTACTGTCGAGGGCGCTGTGGTGCTTGTGGGTATGCTCAGCTGGGAGTACGACGGAGCTGGTGTCGCGTTAGCCTGAGCCACCATAGGTGCCATAGTAGTCCTTGCACCGACTTGTTCCTGCTGAGTGGGCGGTGGTGGCTGATAGTTCTGCTGCTGCTGCTGCTGATCCCCTGTTGGGGTGATCATCACAGACGAATGTACAGTATTCGCAGGCGTCTGAGGAGGTGGTTGAGCTTGACCAGGATAGCTAAAATATTGCCCAGGCGGTGCGCCAGGGAGGGACGTATAGACGTTCAGATTCATATTCATATTCGCGAACGGTGGCGCGACAGCGTAATACGAGCCATTGGGGGGCATGTGTGCTGGCATGGGAGGTGGGTTTGTGAAGTGGCTGGGTGGGTAGCCGATGGCTAGTGGGGCAGAGGAAGAAGTGGATGGGAGGGTATGTGGGAGTGGTGGCGGGTACATCATGGGGTAAGGGACGTAATACCCTGTTGGGTACTGGGGGTACATACCACCGTACATAGGGAAAGGGAAATCTCCAGCCGATGGCTGATAGCCTGGAGTAGACGGTCCCCCATTCCCAGCATCTGAGTCTGGAGGTGGATCGTGAACAGGGGCGGTAGGTTCATTAACAAGCGTCGGTTGGGCCTTCACTGCATCTTGAGTAGCAGAATGATCACTGGTATCCTCGTCCGGGGCTGGTGTCGAAAGCTCATGGATTCTGCTCTTCTCGTCTTGAGCCGCATCGACAGTAGCAGCCAGGACAGGTGTGGTCGTTGAAGAGGCAATGGGGGCATCCGCATCCGCGATCTTTTCTGGCTTCTTCTGGTTCTTCTTATTCTTCCTCTTCGGAAGTTCTGGGTCATACGCCACGAACGAGGTCTGTGAGTCCGAGTATCGATAGTTGGTAGCCGGCTCAGTCTTCACTGTCACGCTTGTCGTCGTGTCTGTACCGATATGGGAAGCAGGAGCTTGACCGCCATGACTCGTACTCGCCTGCTGCTGAGCGTTCGTTTTCGTCGATGTTCCCGCCTGAGTGCTTGACCCGGGTACATCGCTCTCAGACACCGAAGACGTAGCACCCGCATTACTTGCAGTAGCGCTCCCTTCCCCATTAGGCATGCACGGTGAATACACCGTCACGAAATTATCGCTCTGCCGGTGTTCCCTTAACTGGTGTGGGTTATCGATTTCAGAGTACTCCCGTACTCGCTCCCCACCCCGCTGTTGTTTCTTCTCGCCAGGGTTGAAGGGGATGAAAGTAGTCCGATTTCGTATCGCTGGAGTCTTCTTCTTGGGAGTGGACGCACTGTTGGACGTTATGCTCGTGCTGCTCTTGGATTTAGAAGGCTTCGTTGAGGTTGATGTGGATACTGAGAGTGTGGTAGGCTTGGGGGACTGCGGGGGAGGTACTGAGGACTGGACTGGCGCTGATGGCGGCCGGGGCATGGGCGTTGCAGACAGGGGGGTTGCTTGCGACTCTACCCCCATCATAGGCTGCTTAGGGATCTCCAGAGTGAGCTCACCAGGGGAGGCATATAAACCTACACCATCGCTCCGATCAGCCGTAGTGATCGTTTGTCCAGAGAGACTCAGAGTAAGCATGCTCGGTGTCGCAGTGGACTCAACAACTGCCGATGTATCACTAAAAGACGGCTGTCGGTGTGGATGAGCAGCTCTCAAAGCGGACGGGGCCACGGAGGTTTGAGTTGTTTGCAATGCAAACGAGGTGTGGGGAAAACTGCTCTCGCCGGCGTGAGAGTTCGTGGGCGCCATGCTTGGTGGAACGAGCATGAAATGACCTATGTAGGCAAAAACATTAGAGTTTGGGCCTAGGCTCTACGGATGAGATGATAGGCACCTGGAGGAGCAGAGGTTGGCAGAGGGACGGGAACGCCTTCATCGAGAGTCTCGGAGCTGGGAAGTGGGGCTGGACAATCATCAATGAAAGGACTGGGGGTGCTGGACAAAGGCATCGGTGAGTTCTCAAAAGGATGGACTTGGTGCTGATAACCGAACGAATCTAGTGGGAAAACGATGAGCGTGGTAAAAGAAAGACACCAGGCCGTACGTACCATGGCTCAACGCGTTGCTTTGTGCAAGGGAAGAAGACGAAGCAATGGGGTAATGTACTTCACGAATAACCTCAGTAATTCTGTCACGGTGATTGTAGAAAAACTATAGTACCAGGAGATTGAATGATAGGGGGCATTGAAGGGCACGCTTCAGGGCCGCTGGCTATGTTCTGTTGGGAAATCGTTGAGCAAAGGCAGAAAAATGGCAGTCAAGTCTTAAACTGACGACAGGAGAGAGAAGCGGTTGCCGATTGGGGGATAATGGAACCAGAGATATGGTCGGAAAAGGACTCAAGGGAGAGCGGGAGAAGCTTGTGGATGACCGATGCATTTCGGTATCAGTGCCGGTACCAGGATTCCCAGTACGAACGGTGGATTGCAGAGGACTACGTTTCTCGCGACAACTGGAACAGGTGCTCCCAACATCGGTGGGGGCGAGCACATTGTGGCAGTTAAGTACAGAGCAGGTGGATTCCATATCGTCCATATCGTCTGCAGCCATGAGTAATGATGACTCGCTGGGCAAGAGACTAGATGCGGAGCAGAGCTGTTTCTCGTCGACCTGCATACGCTGAAAGATCAATTATTAGACAGACTCATAGTCAAAGATAATGCCAACGTACTGTAAGATCCGATGTCGTGAAGCTAGATTGAGGTGTTAAGGATGATCCGCTGAACTCCCAACGACCATTGTCGGTGCCCGCTGTATTCATGAACGGATTAGGATCATCAGCCACAACAGCCATGGGTATCTCAGGAGAAGATGAAGGAAGCTCCAGTTCGTAGGCCAGTTCGTCTCCGGACCCAATACTGACACCAGGAACACCTAGAGCCTTGACTTCTTTCTCTCTGCTCCTCTTCAGCTTGCTATGATGTCGGTTCTGCTGGCGATGCTGCTCGCACCGTTTGAACTTGTAAGTACCAGGAAGTATCTTGCGACAATGGGACACAGAACACATGCGTGGTTGTGCTGACTCCTCTGGCGAGGCGGACGGGGGAACATGAGCACATAACTTGGGATCTTGTGGTGACTCCAAGGCGATATCATCGGTGGCGATAGAGGCCTCCCAGTTCTCCCTATCCAGAGGTGAATCCGACAATGGCTATGATTACGCAGATGAAAGGAGTGTCTCGCGTGGAGATAAATGGGCAGAACTGACAGGTAAACCTGCGTGAACCCTCCGTTCGTCCTCGGCTTGCCGTAGAGCTTGTATCTCTGCGTTGGCATGAACGCGCTCTTGCTTCCACTTTGCCCGTTTCGTGGTTCCGTACACCTTGTACTTGTCGCGACAAGGCTGGCACATCTTGTGAGAGTCCTCAGCGTTGAGCACAGTCTTGCATCCTTTGATCGAACAGAACCTGCGTGATGCATCGCCAGATGCGGGGGTTTCGGTCTTTGAGGACGACTGTTCGGATGACTGGGCGGTTATCTGTTGCTGCTGCGGCTGGGACTGAGCCTGCGGTTGGGCTTGGGGGTGGGCGGTGGTCTGTTTAGGAATAAGGGCGCCAGCTAGCTCTGATGTCGATGCATATGAGGCGGCTGCTGCTGCTGCTGATACGGTAAAATGTCTGGGATCGATGTTATCGTCCCATGTTTGGTGGTTGTTGTATAATGGCACGGCAGACGGTCCAGCCTGAATTGTTCCAGCACCAGCATAAGCACAAAACAAAGAAACAGAAAACGATGTATCCTACCGTAGGTGGCTGCCACATTGAAGACGGTTCGAGTCCAGTTGGAAGTTGAGTAGACAAGCCGGCGACTGCCGCCTTCTCCATGCGTCTCTTGGCTCGCTTTGTCTTTGCATATTCCCGATGTCGTATCTTACATTGCTCACACATTCTTGTAGGGCATTCTGCAGGTAGAATGCGCGTGCAACCCCGTACAGAACAGATTCGCTCATTACTGGACGGCGTCGAGTAGCAGCCTAGCATGCCCTTGGGCGAAGGAGGTGAATTTGATGTCGCGGACTTGAAGTTTTCAAACTCCGTTCTGATCTTATCGGGTTCGTCTGGCCAGAGAGCAGGTTACGTAATGATCACAGCAGAATAATGTCTACGCCCTTTTTGGAGTGACGAATGAAAAAAAAAACTGACTCGACGGCCCTTGGACTCGGAAATAAAAAGCGCTCCTAGGACTTTTGCAGAATGATTTACCTAAAAGTTCAAACTTGCCCCTCTCCTCCATCTTTGATTTTTCTTCTCTTCGTTCCTTTGACAAAATATGTGCCCACACACAAGCGGTGATGAACCAACTCCTTCTCCAAGTGAAATGGTCCAGGTTCCCCTCACCAATGGGTCCTCTAACGGTAAAAGAGGCACATCTCATCAACCAAACGGTCGCCAACAAAAGCCTGTAAACCCATATGCTCCAAGAGCATCAGACTTCCTCAGCAATATCTCCAACTTCAACATCATAGAAAGCACGCTCAGAGGTACGTTGTTGGACTTGTTATACTTTACAAGAGGATCGCGGGGGGCTAATACCACGAGAACAGAGGGAGAACAGTTTGCTAATGCTTTCTTCGACACCAAGACCAAAATCGCCATCGCCAAGGCTCTAGATGCTTTTGGTGTTGAGTACATCGAACTCACCTCTCCAGCAGCCTCAGAACAGTCCAGGTCAGACTGCGAAGCCATCTGCAAGCTTGGATTGAAGGCGAAGATTCTCACCCACATTCGTTGCCATATGGACGATGCCAGAATAGCTGTCGAGACTGGTGAGCTCTATCTCTTCAATGTCATCATAGGCACGCGACTCAATCGCATCTTTGCATTCCTCTTTCTACAGGTGTCGACGGTGTCGACGTCGTCATCGGTACCTCTTCCTTCCTCCGTGAATTCTCGCATGGCAAGGACATGGCCTACATCACCAAGACCGCCATCGAGGTCATCAACTTTGTCAAGTCCAAGGGAATAGAAGTCCGATTTTCGTCCGAAGATTCTTTCCGTTCGGATTTAGTCGACCTGCTTTCGATCTATCAGACTGTTGATAAGATCGGTGTTAACCGGGTGGGAATTGCCGATACGGTGGGTTGTGCCAACCCAAGGCAGGTTTATGAGCTTGTCAGAACACTCAGAGGTGTCGTCGGTTGTGACATTGAGATTCACCTGCATAATGACACTGGAATGGGTACGTCTACCATCCTGCTAACGATTCTTCTTCTTATACACCTTCCCTCAGCCATCGCGAACGCCTACACTGCTCTCGAAGCCGGTGCAACGCACATCGACACCTGTAAGCCCTCCGTCTTCTCGCTCTCTGCTAGTCGAGCTAAGCTAATTTCATCACAGCTATTCTCGGAATCGGAGAGCGAGTAGGTATCACACCTCTCGGTGGCCTCGTTGCCTGCCTCTACGCCGCCAACCCGGAGTACGTCAAGTCCAAGTACAACCTCCCCATGCTGCGTGAGATCGAGAATCTCGTCGCCGAAGCCGTCGAGGTCAATATTCCTTTCATGAACCCCATCACGTTAGTCTTCGTTTTTCCACCTAAGTATCTCAGAGTCTTTTCTTACTTACCTATCGGATAGCGGCTACTGTGCTTTCACCCACAAGGCTGGTATCCATGCCAAGGCCATCTTGAACAATCCTAGCACCTACGAGATCCTCAAGCCTGAAGACTTTGGGTTGACGAGATACGTCTCAATCGGGTATGCACTTCAATACAACTACACACAATGTATCGCTAACGTTGTTTGGTTATGCAGGCACCGTCTTACTGGCTGGAATGCTGTCAAGTCTCGTGTCGAGCAACTTGGCTTGAAGCTCTCAGACGACGAGGTTCGCCGCTCTTGCGCACCTTCCCGCTCATCTCGTTCTCATTGCTCACTTTTTTCTTATTTTAGATCAAGGACGCGACGGCCAAGATCAAGGAGCTCGCGGATGTTCGCACGCAATCAATGGACGACGTAGATTCCCTGCTTCGTGTATACCACTCAGGCATCCAGTCTGGCAAGCTTGCTGTCGGTCAGAAGGAGGCTCTCGATGAGCTTCTGGCTAGCCACAAGGCCGAACAAACGGCCGCCGCCTGAGCCAAAAACTTAGATCATCGACGGATTCACCCCCTCGATATAACTGAACCAAAACTAAAAAATCGGACGAGTTTTTGACCGTCCTTGCTGTGTACTCACCTTGTATTTTTTGGACTGATTTGTAATCCGATACCTTCCGTGCAGACAGGCACGGTTGTTCTTTCTTGTATCTCACGGGACAACTGAGCTGAGAATCAATGTCATCCCTGTTGAGCTCCGAGAGTAGTATGAGGCGTTACCAGAAAAAAAAAAGTGCTGCGGAGAATAAGAGGAATGTCTAATACAAATGTGCCCAAGAGTGTGCGCAGAGGAATCCAGGCCATGCTATGCGATACAGTAAGAAGGGAAAAGAAACCATTAACAAGAGAAAGAGGATATGTGGATTAATATGGAATAACAACACGAAAAAAACCAAAGTAGGGAAAGAGCATCATGATCATGGATGTCGGAGAGCGTGAACGTGGTGTCAAAAGAGCAAATGCAAAGGATCAACAACAATCGATGTACAGAGGAGGCAAGGGGAGAAGGATGGGGCAGATAGAAGGGAAGGAGAAAAGAGAATAAAGATCAGTGTGAAGAGATCCAGCCAGATCCGATGTGAGCAGACAAGTAGCATACTGTAGCGCCAAACGGTGTTGCATCGAGGGAAAAGGGGCTGAAGTAGTGCTCAAGGTTATTTGCAGAAAAGGCAGAGGGTCCACCGTGCTGTGGTACTACGGAGTAGAGGTGAATCCGAGTTTAGAAAATATTTCGTCTAATGTTTTGAAAGCGACTGGTTTGACGAGGCTGAGGGATCAAAATGACTCCTTCAGTTTTCTGATCGTAGAGGTTCAGGAAGACACGTACTAGCCGTCTACACCAGCCTCAAACGCGCGACGTTTGTCCTCAACAGTTGACATTCCTGTGAGGGCTAAAATCCGTGTAGGGCGGTATTTAGAGTGATGATCATAGTCGAGCTGAAGTTCCCGTTGTCTAATCTTCAGGGTAGCCCCAACACCTGGAAATTCCATCCGTCAGAGTCAGTCACCGCTCAATGAGAATGTGAATCACCATCTAATATGGGCATCGATAGATCCAGGAGAACAATGCTAGAAGGACCGTGAGGCAATGTCTGGATCGGTGAAGAGAAATACCCACTCAAAGGGTCCTTGAGACTCAAAGGTCCGTACCCCATCTTCACCGTCTACCGCAACTCTGTAGTCGTACCCCTGGATTTGTGCGATGAGCTCTTTGCAGCATGAGAACAGGTAATGCACTGGGTACCTTGTTACTCAGCCACTTTCCTCTGCAAAGAGCGAAAAACGTTCAGAAAACTCGTTGCGCATTCTGAATACGAAACTCACAGCAAGTCTCTAAGAACATTATTATCTTCCACCACCAATACCCGAAAGTGACTCAGCTCCTTGATCTGCTTGCTCACAGAGGACTGGAGCAGCGTTCCACCAGTCCCGACGGGTACTGTTGGAGGCATCTCGTCAACAGATGAATTCGTCGCGGGTAACGGTGCGGACAAAGGCGCTTGATGTGAATTTTCGTCATTTTCAGCAGTTGAGGGTAGGTTCTTCCAAGAAGTGGTGAGTGGGTGGGCTGTGACCGATCGTGGCATCAGTGCCGGCCGAATAGGATGGCCTTCCTCGGATTTTCGTCTTGAAAGGTGGTGAAGCAGGCTCGGTTCAATTTTATTCTGCTGAGGAGCGGATAAATCCTCCAAAGAAGTGGTACCGGAGATGTTGAGGGCATGGAGGCAGAGTTTAATGACAGAGCGCAAACGAGAGGGACCAGCTGGTTTATACAAAATTCGACAGAAACCGCCAATACTATCGTAATCGCTGGCTATTGACATGGATGTTGGATCACCACGTACGTCTGAAAAGATGACGAAAGGATGCTGAGTATCTCTTTGAGCGATGGCGTCGAGAACTGGGGAATAGTCGTTGTTCAAGAAAACAATTTGGCCCAAGGGTTCGTCTTCCGGGACAAGTCGTAGTCCAAACCAGTTGACAAGGTAGTTTTCAATGACATCGTGGAGCAGCCTGATGCCTGGGTGACTTGAGTTGAAGCCAACCATAGACACGGTGGGCGTCGAAGTAAGCCCCGTATTGAAAGGCTTCGTAAGCCATGGAGGCTCGCCCGATCTGACGAGTTTCGCCGAGAATGTAATCTTGATCTCAGTCCCTGCGCCTTCCTCGCTCCAGACGTCGACCTTTCCGCGAACGGTATCTGACTGTATGATGCTATTGACGATGGCGAGACCAAGACCGGTGCCGGTCTGCAGGGGATTTTCTTGAGAGAAGGGATGGAAAAGTTGATTCTGTCGAGGCTAGGTCAGCTCAGTCGAACATCAAGAGAAAAAAACAACACTCCTCACCCGTATGAAGTCCTGACTTATGCCCTGTGCGAATAGCTAAGTAGAACACAGTGTGGCTTGCCATGAAACTCACCTTGCCGGTATCAGACACAGAGAGTTCAATACGAACCTCATCCCGAGGAGCCTCCGGAGGTCGTGGCAATTGACGAAGTGCGACACGAACATATCCATTCTGAATGTACAATAGAGGTACATGAGTAGGGGACGAGAGTGATGAAATATAGCGTACCGTAGTGAATTTCAGACTATTGCTGAAGAGGTTCATCAAGACCCTGCGTATGCCACTTTTCTCACATTTTACACACCAGCTCTGATAACAGAGTCAGTTGAAGGTGAGACGCTAGGAATTCATATGCGCACCTCCGGTGGTGACTCAATATCGACGACTGTCTCCACGAGAGCCTGAGGTGCTATCCCCACATCCCTAGGCGGGGAGTAAACGCTTCCAATACCAGACTCCGCCGTCCGAGCCCGAAAACCAACAAAACACCCATCAACGGCGTCCTCAACCAGATGCAACAGGTCAACGCTAGGTAGATAGCATCAGACACATGCCTCGATCTAAAGCGGGCTATTTACTCAGAGGGTGTAATAGAGTTCTCCACTCCTCCTCCCTTACTATTACCACTCAATTTTGTGAAGTCTAGAACGTGATTCACGGTTTCGACTAGTGAAGTCCCACATGCTTGAACTGTCTCTAAGAACGACGCTTGCACATGGCTCATGTCGCTTTCGCTCAGTAGCTCAGCAGCAGCTAAGATCTGAAAATCGGATGAGTGGACGGTACAAAACTGATTTTGGTGAACTCACTCCATGAAGAGGAGTCCGTAATTCATGGGAGATACTACAAGAAAGATCAGTGGACTGCGTATCTCTATTCAGCAACGAGTTCGTACTTGGATATAAACAGACTTTTGGCCTTGTCGGCGAGAGTCATTCTCCTCTTGAGTACGGCAGACAATATGATGACACCTGAAGGAATATAGTTGGCTGAGAAAATGGCCGGAAAGTAGAATGACGGGCAATTAACCTATAGCTCGCAGGTATGACAGCTCATGGCCCTCTAGCTACAAGAAGAATTCTAAGTTTAGGAATATCAAAGACTTATATGCGCCGCAAGGTCTCACAAAACGCTTAGTTGGTCCTTCTGCATTGTATGCACAGAGTAGCGCAAACGGACGCTTGTCGACGTTGAAGATTGGAACAGCTGTCGTGTGTTTTCTCAGCTGAGCCCAAGGGACTTACTGAGAATCAGGAACTCACCCAGTGCGTACTGTATCTTCAGTGGCAAGAAAGGTCTAAGAGACTGAGGTGTAATGTCCTCAAATAGATTTCCATCCGGATATCTTGAGAAGAACGACTTGATCTTGGCATACTCCTCAGGGAGCAGGTGCTTGGAACTACTACCAGATTTGGAGTCATGTGTGTGAACCGAAACTGGTATTGTCCCTTCTGAGGGAAGAGCGTTCATCTCCAGCACGTCAGAGTAAGAGATGTCCATAACCATGACACCTTCCACGTCCAATGTACGCTTGATGAGTCGAGCCGCGCGCTCGTAGACTTGATCCATGTTAGGGAGGCCGAAGTCCTGTTGACCACTTGTTTCGCTCATATCAGCTGCTGCATCAATTTCTAGGCATTCACGGCTGAACTCTTCCATCTGGATACGTGATCAGGCCGGGATTATCAGACATGAAGATGAGATACGGACTGATGTTTGGATTCTATCTCGTATACGCAGTTGGATCTGAAGGCAAACAACATGAGCACATAGATTTAGGCATGGATTGGCTGCTGTTATTACCTTGTCCCTCCACAACTCAAGCTCTCTGATGACGATGGCCTTCATGTATACCGGTCAGTCGTTTTTGAGGATAGGAACACAAATCGTACGTACGGCAAACTCTTTTAGTGTATGACGTTGGCGAGGGCTAAAGTCATCCTTGGGAGAGCTATCCACTAGCGCAAGGCTGAAGTCTGCAGTTAACACTAACCATTGTTTCCCAATTCCCTGGCAAACTCACGTTCCAATATTATACCCGTCCTGGGTTCGTAGCGGTGCACCTGCGTAAAATCTTATCCCGGGCGCTCCAGTAACTAGAGGCTGCAACGCGGTATTCAACAAGGGGAAAAGGAAAATGACGGTGAGATATGCCGTACATTGCACCGAAAACGCCAATCTTGTTTAGTATCGAGTATTACCATGGGTTCATCACCTCTAATCAATGTGAATGTCGTGTCCGTAATGGTGCATGTTGCAATAAAAATCAGGTACCTCTGGAGAATGGCATGGCCGCACAATGAGTGTATTCTTGCAGAGCTATGCTCCATTAGCCCCCCTGGAAAGAAGCGGTTCAATGGATAGTCAATGGACAAAACGCTGCGCACGTACAGTTCGATTTATAAAAACTAAGCGACGAATCAAAGCGTATACCACAAAAACATTGAGGAAAAACGCACCTTTCGCTACCATCCATAAGACTGATGAAGACTCCTTTCGTGTTAAAGACTAGTTTGGCTAGGCGGGCTATACGGTCAAAATTGATATCTGGCGTCGTGTTCCAGATATTATATCTGCAAGGACATGTTTGAAGGTGAGTTCGTGCAGTACTAATGGTGCTCACTTATATAAAGCTCTACGTCTTTCCAGCTCGTCTGGTGGGTTCGGTGCCGCCAGAAATCCTAGCTCGTGGAACATCTGCTCCTCCTTTGCTGCCCTGGTCCTGAAAAGAGCGTAGTCCGAGGATACAGCTCTGCTGCTGGCAGGAAGAGGCGGTGTATGAACACCACCATCGGCCCCAGAAGTGTTTGGTAAGGGTGAAGATATCTGGCGCGTGAGGCAAACCCGTCGTGGCATAGCGGGGACGGATGTGACACCAGAGTCGACGGTAACCAGTCTCATGAGAGCAGGTTGAGTGCTATTTGATAGTTCAAGGGAAGAAGTAGATCCAGGATCGTACAAGGCGATATCGGAATATTTCGAATCGGGCTCGCCGAAATAATCAGCTTGATCCTCCTCGTCCGAAGTACGGCGGTCAATAGGCGCAGTAGCTGGTGGTAGAGAAGGAGGGATGTTTATCGGGACAGATAATGAAGTTTCGTTCGGGGGAGCTAACATTTCGGTCGAAGTACCCGAAGCTGGACCAGAGGCCAATGATGGTACAGGCAGTTCTACGTCCTGCGTGCCCCTCCAGAACACATTAGGCCTCAGTCTGCGAGTGCCGCCTGGTGTTAGTAGCTCGTTTCCATAGGGGGTGACATAACTAGGAGGGTGAGAGCCAGGGATAGCAGTGTTGACACCCCTCATTGGATCGGTAAGTTCATGCTCGGGAGATGGAAGGGCCAAAGGCGAAAGGTTGACGCGTGCTGCGGCCCATCGAAGGGTAGCAGCAGTGGTCTGGTGGTCTGCATTGGAAGGACCTGTATGCACAGGCTCCACGCTGGTCGAAGGAGAAGACGAGAAAGAATTTCTCTGACGATGAGCCGTAAAGTCAACTATTGGTAAGGAATGGTTTCTAGGGTATTCGGGTGAGAGATGCACGGGTGATGTTAAGGATGTTTTGATCGTGGATGATATACTCGAGGGATCCTGAGGTGGTGTACAAGTTCGGCTATTGGATTTGGCTATGGGTTCTGGCTCATCAGAGGTCTGGCTGGATGAGGGCGTTGGATGCTCTGGAACAGAGTATAGCGGATGGTCTGGTGTAATGAATCGAGATCGTGGTGGTCGTGGTGTTCTATGCGGATCCCATTTTCCTCTGGCATAGGCGCTAATGAAGGTAACCCAATCGTACTCGGACTCTTCTCCTGTCGATGTTCTTTCCGCTGTTTGAGAACCTGCAAGAATGTTGTCTGCGGTTTTCGAAACCGAGGGACCTACGTGTACTGACAGTTTGAGAATCGTAAGCTTCGATGCGAAATTGCGCGACATACCGAGATCGAAGGGAAACGAAGGAACTGAAGGCAAGGATTCTGCTTCCTCTTGCTCGAAGCTTTGACCGAGAGAAAGAGGAGAGGCTTTGCGCTTATGTTTCGATGAAGTAGGATCAGCGGCAACTGCCCCATTCACTGGCAAGGGCGGATTGATGGGTAATGGTCGCGAGGGTAGGACTGGCTTCTGTTCAATAGCTGGCGCAGTAGACGGACGCGGCGTCTTGCGCATTGGAGAAGGAGAGCGTCGCCCTGAGCTTGCCTCAGATGGCGACCTATGCTTTGGGAGTTGTAGAGAGAAGCCGTCGAGATTATAAGAAGAGAAGGCAGGGTTCGTTGAAGCCATGATCAGACCCGGCAACGAAGATACGATGCCAGGTAACGGTAGGTATTCAAGAGGAGCCTATGGGCGTGAAATTCATGAGACGATGGTCGCCGTTCTCGACGAAAGTAGGGTGCTTAAGCTAGGTGGGAGCCTTCGCCAGGTGAAGCAACTCCAGTGCTGATGTCATACCGCGTGACCCTGGCGCCCTGGAGGCTAAGGCTAAGGGGGACCTGGGGCTTACTGTAACTGGGGGGCTGGGGATGACATATGCAGGATCCTTTGTGCTGGTAGTTAGATATTACAATAAACCCATCTATATTCCCGATAGTACAAGCATGCTCCAAGAGTACAGAGGTAGTGTCAGATTATCGTTCTGAACTGATAAAGCTTCTAACACCGACGACAGAGCAACGACTACAGTATATTTGACCACCTGATCCAATAAAACTTGTTAGAACCAACGCCACCAGAGCCTTCGTAGGATATGACTTGCCGAGAATGAGCTTCCAAGGCCAAAGATCCTGAGGATGCAAGCGCAAACGACAGTCGAAATAGTAAAGGCCACACTGCCTTCAAGTGTTTTTGATGTACTGGGAGACCACTTGTACCTGCCCAGACGTTTTCCGACTATCGATGCCTGGATCATTGGTTAGAACTTTAACATACTACACTCACACAAAAAGCTTACGACAGCATCCCCGACACCCAAAGTCAGGATTCCAGTGAAATGGAGGATGCGAGAGTTCCTGGATCTCGGTTCAGAAAGAATACAGGCAGGTCTAATCAATCATGAATTTGCGTTACCCCTCAAGCCATATCGAGCCGGCACAACCTGTCAAGAGATAAAAGTGGCTCAGAATTGCAGTCCCATTATCTTTTGCGTCCAAGAATTCATTCATGAATAGGTGCACGGAAGCTCCGAACGGATATATCGCAAAGTAGCGCACGTATTCCGCAAATATGAAGAGCGAGAAGGCGGCGCTGAAGGACAGGTGAGCGAAGGCTGGCTAGAGGGTCAGTGAGACATGGAGAAAACTAATACAGAGTGCAGGGGACTTACATCGAACGCGACGCCTGGGACAAACATCGCAACAGCTAATGCATGGAAAGATTTTCTTCTCGCATTTAACCCAAGTGTCGGCACCCGCTTATTTGCGGCATCTAGAAAGTCTGTAGCCATCTGAGAGCCATTGGATAAACCGGGAAAGGTATAGGGAGGGGTGAGAGGAGGCCGGTCGGCTTGATTTGCAGGAGGGTCGTAAGATGGTGAAGGAACCGCATCACCCCCAGACCACGCTCCTCTATAGCGCCTCATGCGAGCCAGTTGTCTGTTCCAAGCGGCAACACTGAGTACACCCAGCAAGGCACAATATCCGAGATAAGCAGGTCGACTCCATTTTCTTCTACCTTCTAGGATCCAGAAGATTGCCCATAGCCAAGGATCTCTCTTGCCCAAACACCAGCGGGTCCACATACCAATCATGCCAAATATGATGATGAAAGAACCACCATAGAAACCAAGGGCAAGATACCGCCGCTGACGAGTTCGTTCTTCAGGGTGCTTGAGCCGGCGAACTGGGCGCTGGGCAGTGTGTCGAGAGAGGACCAGAAAAGGGGAGAGAAGGAACCCAGTTAAAAACGTGCCAACTACAAGAGCCGCCTGAAAGACGAGAAGCGGCGTTGGTAGTCGATAAGTCTTGACGAATGCCGTGGTGACAGGCCAGATCTACCCAGGAGGAAAGCTTCAGACAAGATGCGAATAATTGAGGGAATAGGAGTTGAAAGGTAAGAAGTACGTACCCGAGCAAAGGTTAGGTTGAGGGTCTCCAATCCCAAAACCGTACCACCGAAGCATACTAGACTGAGCTCCCCTAAAGTGAAGCCCCGATGTGCTAATCGAAGTGCAACGTAGAGTGTAAACTGGTAGAACAAGGACGCGAAAATCAGCTCAAAGTAGTTGAGGTCTGTTGATCATGTCAGTTCTTCATAGCCACTGAATGAGGCATCGTAGTCTCACGTTGCCAGATCCCTACACGTAGTGCAAGAAGCAATGTCCTCAGGACAACAGCGCTGACAGCAACACCAAGGGTGAATATTATGTACAAATAGGACCTCCTTGCTTCGCTTCGAGGGACAGAGCTCCTCTCTCCTTCTGGCCCCGTGGACCCAGTTCGAGTGCGCGCCTCGTACCACCAGGAAGCACTGACATGCAGTAACAGCATTGTAGAGCAGAAGCAGGCTAGGTCCACAAGGCTATATCGCGCTAATATCAATGCATGAAGAGGCGAGGCTGGGCTACGTGGGTTGCGGAGGAATGTTGGACCTTCTATTCTCCAGCCTTCAAGAGGGATCTGGTCTGCTTGATACGACTGCAAAGACGTGAACAGCAGGGCAGCTGCGATGATAGGGCCAAGCAAAAGCCCAGTGAAAACACCGTCGTCGGAAGATTCTCTGGGGGATGAGCATGAATTCAGGAGTAGACACGAGTGAGTCATAGGCGTACCTGTAATTTTTGGGTACGGACATCCATATAAAGCCAAATCCCTTCTTCTTGAAATATGCCGAAGAGGCCTTCTTGGTCGCGTCGCGACTCTCGTTTATCCGAGAAGGAGATCTATTGTCGGGAGATGGAGGAGCTAGTGATGTCGAGCAGGGGTCAAGTGCCTTGGAGGAGACTAGATTGCTAAGGTTCCACAACATGTAACAGAAAGATGAAATAATTAATGACGAAAACTCTATAGAACGACGTACGCTTTAGACTGTGTTGTGTTGAGATGTAGCGAGAACAGGACGTACCAAAACAAGTCCATAAATTAAATTGATTGTACGTTGGGTTGGTGGTATCTGAATGGAGTAACCGCCAGACGGCGTACGACGCCGACCCTAGTAGGAGCACATTTTCGCCGGCCATCTTCGAGTCCGCACAGAAAACCCAAGTCAAGCGGGTACATGGTATATTGAGCTGAAATTGTATCTGCTGTGATAGAAGATTACGCATGGGCACCGTGTATGCATTCGCAACCCTAGTTAAGAGTGAAGGCGAAGAAGGTCGCTGAGTTTTATATGGGGCTTTGAGTCCGATGGCGCGCGGTACTGCCCGCACAGAAGGAGCAGGGGGAGCTTCATCATTGGCATCGGCATCCTCGGAGTCGACGTATTGACTGGAATCTGTCTTAGTAGAGTGATGTATGGATAGAGAGCGTCGAGAGTTGGAAGAGGAATATCTCGTCGGTTGGGAGAGTCTTCGTCCACGAAATGCCTGAGGTAGATCATCCTCGGTTTCGTCATCATCAGAGATGAGGTTCGAGTCCGAACTAGTAGTAGGATAGTCAGTCGTCCCTCGTCATGGATGATTGTGCTACGCACCCAGAAGATCCAGCTTGGTAGCTTGTACTCCAGTCGAGCGAAGTGTTAGTAGGTATGATAGGCTTCGACGAACCCTCGGGAACCGCATTGCTCAGTCTTCTACGACTTTGTCTGCGAGTAGATGAGCGCTTCCTGAGTTCGTCCTGTCCAGATAGACCTGGACGTTGGGGAGGGGGAGACGGAGACGACCTTGACCGTGCCAGATTGACGACTTGGAATTCGTGTCAGCAGTTGGACGTGATCTGACATACCGCGGTCCTGTGCTTTCCACGTGCACCATATGTTCGCCCTCAGGCGTCTAATGTCAGTACCACCAATTTACTTACACCCACTACCGGTCTTCCATCCAACTCGTACCATGTCTTCCGAACCCAAGTCTACCGTCACTGTCGAGGATAGTCAGACAGTTTCTGTAACAGCAACAGCTCGGTCCACTATGCAGGAAACAAATAGTACCACCACCACTATTGGTGTAAAGCGACAGCGTACTATTGGGGAAATGTTTGGCGCGTCCTCCAAACAGGGCGGGCCTGCCAAGAAACCCAAATTGGAGGGAACGGCAACGAAGGCTGACACTGGGAAGTCTGTGTCGTTGCCGACTATTCTAGATACAACACCCTTGGACCTAGTCGCTTTCCAAGAAAAGCTCTCGGAGGAAGAGAAACGGCTGCTCCAGCTAGAGTGTGGGGCCATGAACGAATCCTGGTCCGCATAAGCAGTATTTTGGGGATGTCATACCTAACCTGACAGCCCACAAACCTTCTTTGGCCTCAGGCTCAAGCTACTCAAAGACGAGATCCGTAAGCCATACTTCATGAAGCTAAAGAGGTTCCTTTGGCAGGAGGGCATACGCGACCTGGATGACATTCCCAAGCCGTTAAAGTGCTATCCCCATCGTAGGCTCGCGTAGCTATATTATTGCTAGACTGAGACTGAGCTAGAACCGTTTCTGATTATTTTAGCGCGAGATATTTATGCGTGGTCGAATACGCCTGTGGGGAAGGTGAAGGTCGTGATAATCGGCCAGGACCCTTATCATAACATTGGTCAGGCACATGGTAAGAGAGATTCCGAGCTTTGGGACACTGTAGCAGCGTCAGCATCGCGGGGTGTTGTGCCGGGCGTCATCCGTTTCGTTCTTCTGATATCTGATTCGGATGCAAACGTCAGGTTTATGTTTCTCAGTGCCCAAAGGCGTTACAGTGCCTCCCTCCCTGAGGAACGTGAGTACTGTCGGAGCGCGCTGAACGCTGTTCTCGTGCTCATAATTTATTCAGATCTATGCCGAAATCAAGACGGAATATCCAGATTTTGTGCCACCGAAACACGGGTTCGTAGAGCTCTCCACGTTTCTGGAGCATTGCGAACTAATGAAGAACACCACACCTTCTGGATAGAAACCTCAAGGCCTGGGTAGATGATGGTGTCATGCTGCTCAACTCATGCCTAACCGTTCGCGCGAATACTGCGGCTTCTCACTCGAAGCATGGGTGAGCTGTGATTTTTCGTTATCCCGGACAGCCGTGCCCCGAACTCATTCATATGGCATAATCCCTATAGCTGGGAGGAATTTACAGACAAGGTTGTAGATCTTCTGGACAAATATGGTGGCTCAGATCTACCCTCACCTTCTGAGAGCTCACTTCCAGCTCATGGCCTCGTATGGATGGCCTGGGGGAGCTTTGCCATCAAGCGGGTTGCCAGGCTCGACAAGGTGAGACGGTTTCTTGGGACGGTCCGAATTGCCCTAAACCTTGACACAGAAAAAGCACTTGATCCTCTCCAGCCCTGTCAGTTTGTTACTCTTTCTTCTGGCGTCTGGACCTCAGTCTGACCTACTGCTTAGCACCCTTCTCCTCTGAGCGCGCATCGAGGGTTCCTTGGAAACGGCCATTTTAAGAAGGCTAACAACTGGCTGGAAGAGCGCTACGGTGCTGAGGGTAAGGTAGATTGGTGCCACCTTCCCTGAGTTCGAGCATCCCTCTCTGTTCGCCCCCCACATCGACCAGGCCAGCGCTTGATCGATCATCGGGGGCGATGTTATCTTAGAAATAAATCTATTGTGTTGCCCCAAGAATTGTTGATGCGACATGATCTGGTGCATTCGATCAAATCCGGGGGGTCGGCTGTTTTGGCACATGATTCAGTTCTCAAACGCCCAATATTTTTAGCGCCACAGTTGTTGTTCGAGAGGGGTATGTGTAAGTCTGGAAAAAGGTCTTTGTTCCTCTGAGTGCTCCGACCATCCTCGACTACGGCCACCTACAGTATTTGAAGATACAAAAAGCAAACGCTTTAGCTTTATTACTTGAGTTTAAGGAAGTTAGGTGGGTATATGAGACTTTTACATTTCTATAAGTTAGAGCATTGTCCCCTAGGCGCAAAGTAAGAAAGAAAGGGTCCGCGGGGAGGGTGATTAAAGATACAAAATGGTCTCCCATAGAGGGGTTACTAGATATAGCAACAAGACGAGCAAGGCGATGCGGAAAATCCGTGAATAGATACGAAGGGTAACGACGGTGATATGAGTTTAACTCATCGAATGCAGTCGCCCCTGCTGGTCGAAGATTCGGGTCGACTGTGAGCCGTTCATGTGCGCTGGGGTCTCGTGAAGGCGAGGAGGGGAAGGGAGCCGTATATGATGCTGCTGCGACTGAAGTGGGGTAGGGAGATGGTTGAAGTGTTCCACATTCCCCTGAAAGTTTGCAGGGTCTGTCTGCGACCTCCTGGGGGTCGGGTAAGGATTGGCAGGGGTCGGCTCCCGATGTATGGCATGACTCGGATGTTGCGTATGTGAAGGATGCTGAGGATGAGGAGTGTGCGGCTGCTGAGCTTGCTGCGGTTGTTGGTGCTGGTGCTGGTGGGGATTATGGTGCTGGTGTTGGGAGTGCATATGAGGTATAGGGGATGTGGGACTAGGATTGGAAAGCGAGGGTTCATGGGGTGAAGAGAATGCGGGCTGGGAGTAGGAGTACTGCCGAGGATCCTCTCGATTGTCCCCACGAACCATGTAGTTAGTACTAGCCGTGTACGACGCACTGGACATCGGTCTGTCCGCAGAGTGGGAATAATTCATGTACATGCTCCCGCCCGACAGAGAATTACGCGAGGTGGTCATAGGGGCGGGATTGGGGTATGAGTTGTACTGAATCGGTTTAGGAGCAGACATGGGTGGTAGATGATATGTAGAGGTGGATGCGGCAGGTAGCTCAGGAGATTGGTCGCTCATGATGAGGGATTGATCCCAGTTGCTGCTCTGGATTACTGGAACAGAGCGTGTGGCGGTAGAGGAACTTGGCATGGATGAGGGGGACACCGAGCCGGTTCGAATAGACGAAGGGGAGTCCGCTGATGACGATTCGCGACTAGAGAGGAGAGGGTGGTTGCCTCCTGCAGCCGAGGACTCTGCATTCTTCGGTTTATCTTTGCCAGTGGGCCCTTTGCCTAGAGGGGGTCGATTGGCAGGTGGAAGATTGAGAGCTGCACGAAGATGGTTGTTCTCGTCCTCAAGTTCGGATACTCGAGACTCGAGAGCCTAGATTACATCTGGTTCAGTGGCTGCAAATTGATGTTAGGAGAAGCAGAAAGACCTGAAGATGTGCTGCACGACGAGCACGAAAGGCGCGCTGGACATCGCGAGCACGATTTGGCGGAAGATTGTCGTTTCTCTTACGACCGCGTTTCGAGGACATGAGGAGAAGGAGCAAAGGTCAAGTCCGTGCAGCGATGGTTAAAAGGCGCCAGTGTTGTACCGGCTGACTTGTCGATCAACCTCCCTTTTCTTACACGTTTGGAATTTTTTTTTTCTACCTACGCTAAATCCTGTGTTCCCTTTCAGGTACATCCCCCTTTTCCATTCTCCTTCCGTCTTATTTTCATTTCAATCCTAGCCTCATAGAATTCACACCCAAAAGTCTAAACTAATTACACTCGTACCAAAATGCATAGCTCCTCTCACTCACGGAGCTTCTCCGCTTTCTCCGTCTACTCCTACGAACCACCGGTCCGCATCTCCTTTTTGGCCGCCGCCTTCTCTCTATCTCGCTTGGCGAACAACTTGTTCCGCGATGTGGGTTCTTTCGCCAGCTTACGGTTCGCAGACTTGTTCTGCTCAACGTAGGACATGTGCTGGCCGCCCGACAAGGCCGTGAGGGAACCAGTAGTTCGTTGGGCCGTCGGGAATTTCACCTGGCCAAAGTCCTTGGATGTCACGGTACCAGCGAGATCGCCCTCGCCAGCCCTAATGTCCGAGCCCAAGTCTGCCTCACTCTCGTTGGCAAGCAACACAGAGGAGATAAGCTCGATCTGCTCGTCCCGGGAACGGTAGACTAGGCCATCCATCTCTTCTAGGCCATCGAGATGCGTTATCACCTTAAAGGCATAGCCCTGGTCGATCAGAAACTGCTGTCGTTTGGTGCTGTAGAACATCTCTTGTGTATCCTTAGACACCAAAGAATAAAAGAAAGCATTGAAGCCTTCGTCATTACGCCTTTTCGCTCGAAGAATACGTCCTGCAGCTTGGTTTATTACATCATCAACAAAGGTGGAGAAACGACTTTCGCACCCAATCTTTGTGCCTCCTGCCGGCGAGAGCCGAAATGCGAGGAGATCTGGATAAGGCATGTCGCCTCTGGTAGATCTATTGAGGTGTCGCCCACCTGATCAGGTGCAGATAGAGTAAGTGAAACAAGATCTGAACATCTAATCTCACCTTCGATAGAAAGATAGTGTTGACCTGAGGGCTGTGTTGGAAGTGTGAAAGGATCCGCATCCGTTCTACTTGGGGGGTCCCTCCATGAATATACAGTTCTAACCAGTTCAATGAGCCAGAATATCAGATAAAATCCCAGCGGCCAGTCACTTACTAGATAGCTTTTTGGCATAGGCCTGCAGAGGATATCGTGAGATTATCAGTAAAAGGATAGAACTGATGTTTTCAAGTCAATAATCACCTCGAGCGCGTACACGTTGTCCGAGAAAACGATAACCTTGTCGCCTCTGTCCTCATGGTATTTAATGAGGAACTGGCAGGCCTGGAACTTCTTCGGGTTCATGCAGTAAAGAAGCATGCGTTTGCGAGATTGTTCTCGAAGGTATTCCCGATAGAACTCTGGGGTCATAGGGCACCACACTTCTGCACACTGGGAACGAACTCGTGTGTTCAGAATGTGGCTTCGGGAACGCGTCACAACCAACATTACCTGAACGTTCGCAATATGTCCCTTTGCAGCCAAGTCCATCCAATTCGCTTCGTACAGCTTAGGTCCGATCATGTAGTTGAGGTCTGCGATCTTGTCATCCTCGCGTACCAATGTGGCTGCGTGATTCTTTAGCGCCTCAAAGCGGTGCGCAGAAGTCAAGATCGCTCACCGGTCAAACCTAACTTGGAATGGGCCTTGATAGTGGTGACGACGCGACGAAACATGGCGGCAGGAACAACATGGACTTCATCCAGTAAAATGAAACCCCATTCCCGCGAAGTCAAGAACTCCATCATTTTCTTAGACTCGTGTGAACGATTGTGTGTGTTCGCAACCATAGAATAGGTAGACACCACGATACCGCTCTCCCCTGCAAACTGGCTCGTAATAGAGGTCAGTGAAAATATGCATTGATAAGGCTGCCGGAGGAAGGTCACCTTTTCCTTCTGATCTGCGGTAAAAACGGCTATCTGGCGGTCTGTGATATTAGACCATTGCATGAACTGCTGCTTCCACTGCATCACAGACACCCTGAAATTGAAAGGGCGTCATCATCTGGGGAACCGCAAGGCCGAGGCGCACATACGATGAGGTACACAACACCAGGCATGATTTCTTGATAGTGCAAGCGGCGGTAATCCCGACCAGCGTCTTCCCTGCACCGCAAGGAAGGACTATAATCCCTGACCGGGCGCGACTAGACGGAAATGAGGTATAGTTAAGAAAGATGTGGGTGCAAACACGGCGCTAGATATCTGGCGTTGGACCCACCCGTTTCCAAACATCTTGCTCAAGCTGGTTTCTTGATACGGACGAATCACCGTCGCCGGTTTCAAGTCAATGTCGAGGTTCGCGTTGATGGTATCGTTGCGGAAATCATACTCTTCCAGCATGGGGTACTCCAGCTCGTTGCATCTCTTCTTGACATCCTGATGGTGGCGAGAGGTCAGACAAGACTGGTGCAATAGAGGAAAAACGGACATCAATTTTGGCGTCGTCAATCTCAAAAGAGTGGACATTATCGTCATCTTCATCGACCTCATCTAGGAATCAATGGTTGAAGTGTTTGAGGGGAAAGAAATGGGGGGCCGCAACGGTTTACTGACCGTTCTCCATGCCGACTACAGAAGTGAAGAGATCAGCATCTAAGGCGCCCTGCCCGGGTTTGGCGGTATTGGTATCATCTTTCTTCTCTGCTTCCTTGGTTCCGGGTATGACGAGATTACCCTTGACTGGAGCTTTGGAAGTGGTGAAAGTTGTAGCTCGGATGCTATTGTCCGCCTGGGCAGAGATGACTCTGGCTTCCCGGACTACCTTGTCCTTGAGAAGAATCTGAAGTGTAGCAGGATGACTCGACTCGACAAAGTACTTATTGTGTTTGAGAACGAGTTTGACTTTGCCGTAGGAGAGAGTTCGTTCTCGTATAAATTCTGTGATGGACTCGGGCACTGGAACCTGCAAAGAATAAGATCATTCTCAGAGAGCGGAGGATAGAATCAAACCTTGGAGAGACGGTTCAAAACTTCTATTATATCCTCTGTTTGCAGACCCACAGACACGGCGGCGTACAGTGAGTAAGAAGTGAGCTTATATTCGTGTATGAAAGCCGGTCTAAAGAGCACGGAAACAATGTAGCAGCTATAATATGGGAGTCAAAGCAAGCGTACCTGCTAACAGGTTCGCTAATAGCAGTCAAAAAGTCTTGAGCCTGCTCCGCTATCGGAGAGAAAGCTTCCAGGATGATATGACCATCATCCGGACTGATCCACAGTGGACGAGAGTTATGGTCTGGCTTAAGATTGAGCCATGAGAAATCTTGGTCCTGGAATATATGCGAGACTAGCGCGTCTTGACGCTGTCGATGAGACTCAAGAGATGGTATAGAATCGTCGTCATGCTTCGTTTGAGCAAGTTTTCGGGTGAGAGCACTGAAATTTATGGTTGTGGCTCTCGGTACTGTGGAACCAGCGACAGGCTCATTCACTGTTACAGGTTGAGCAGGATCGTCAGTCCTAGCGCGTTTGGACGAGCCCTCTACAAGATCTGATAGAGCGTAATGAGGAACGTAAAGTCCGAAGAATAGGTATGATATTGACCATCTGCTGGCCGTTTAACGGTAAGCTTCATGGAAGTCGAGGAGAACAGCTGTAAGGGAATTTGGCTGTGCAAGGAGTCAGTGGGTCACAAACCTATAGTGATCAAGTTTACATAAGTGACACGGTCACGCCCCAATGTTCGATATCGCCTCAGCCCTTCTCGAACCGCTTCCATCATCATCTTCTTGGTTATACTATGTGGAAATTGTCTGCAGATCCCCCAAATCACCCTTCAGATGGTATTATTTCTTCCGGTTCATTCGTTTGTACCTATCTTGTCTTCTCTCGCTCATGCACAGTTGATGCCTTTAGGGGCACTTTACGGCCGCTTTTACTCAGGAGGTACCCCTAATCAACAGCCAAGCGAGAACCAGGTCGCTCCCCCCAATTTTCGAGAGATGCCTGGTATTTCTGGTGGAGAAGTTACTAGTACGGATCATTCCTTCTCGGTTAGTCAACCTTCTCTTATTCCCACCTCCAGGGCCGGCTCTCCAGCGATCAGGTAGTCGCTGGGGGGATGTTTCGGAGAATACTGGCCTAGAGAAATCTTCAATGAACTCCTCTCGGGTTCCTACTCCTCAAAACCTCGATAGTCATGCTATCCGACTTCGCCTCGAGGAGATCGACCGCAAGATCAGTCTCATCAACATCTCTTGTGAACAGTGCGCATACAACATCCTCCGAGCTCGTAGCTTCGATAACTTAGCCATTTCTACCATAGATCTAAAGTGCCGTCAAACCGCGATCTCAAGTTTGATTGTCGTAAGAGACTTGAAGACGAAAGGGCTGGTATTGTAGCTTCCGTCAAGCAGAACAACTCCAACGGCTCCTATCTAGCGTCAATTTCCAATCTACCTCGAAGGGCTCGTCCGTTTGAGAAGGTCTACGTTCCTGTAAAGGAGTTTCCAGACATCAATTTCTTCGGGCTCTTGGTTGGACCTCGCGGGAACAGCCTCAAAAGGATGGAGCGTGAGAGCGGTGCCAAGATCAGCATTCGAGGTAAAGGAAGTATTAAGGAAGGCAAAGCCCGGGTAGACCACTCCGAAGACGCTGAGGAGGACCTTCACTGTCTTGTCACTTCTGACACTGAGGATAAGGTGGCTGCTTGTGTCAAGATGATTAACAAAGTCATTGAGACGGTCAGTCACCGGTCCCTTTACTTCGTTCACTCAGTTGACATAGCTCCATAGGCTGCTTGCACCCCCGAAGGTCAGAATGACCACAAACGGAACCAATTGCGCGAGCTCGCCGCGCTCAACGGGACTCTCCGAGACGATGAGAACCAGAACTGTCAGAACTGTGGTGGAAGCGGGCATCGCAAGTTTGATTGTCCTGAACAGAGATCTTACAACTCTCAAGTCATCTGTCGAATCTGTGGAGGCAGTGGGCACATCGCCCGTGACTGCATCGCTCATCGCTCCTTGAAAAGCAGCCCCGTTTCCATAAGTACCGGCAGCACCCCTGTTAACGGCAGCAACTTTGCCCCCTTCGATTCATTCTCAAGCATGGCGGACTACGGAGAAAGCCTCCACAAGGCTACCATGAACTCCGCCTATTCTTTCGATCTCGAATTCAAACCGCGCACCAGTGCTTGGTCTCATGATTCCATCTGGTCCTCCCCTGGGAGGTTCGGAACGACAGCGAAGCCAGTAGACACAGTTTCTGTCGACAAGTCATCTCGCTCTGTTTCTCAGCCTCTGTACGATGGCACTCAAACTCAATTCTGGAATGCGATACCCAACAATAGCTTCATCCCCAATCCTCACGTTCTATCTCAAGACTCTGCCCTCTTTTTGCCCGAAGCTTCGCAACTTAATCGTCCACACCCCACCTCAAGCCAACTGAATGATACTTAATGCGCGGCGTTTTTTCAATCCTAACTATAGAAGCCATCCTCATCCTCGAACTGCATCCGACTACCCAAGCCTTCCTTTCGTACATTCACGACATTCAAGAACCATATCCATGTCACATATACTCGATCGTCCAACCCATACTATTATCTCTGTGAAGCCAGCTGACAGCGGAGTTGACCCAAGCTTCAAGCACGCTCACTATTTCTCATGTTCACAAGAACGGCGTCTCAAATGCCTCATTAATTCAGAATGATTTTATACCTGTTGGGATTTGGGAGAATACATTGTACCATACTAGTTGACTACCGAATCGTGGTTTTTCTTCTTACGACGCTTCGAAGTAGATATTTGTGAGTAACCAATTGAATCATTGCCTGGGGCATCTCGCGGTCTTTTGAGATTTCCGGTTCCTTGAAGTTCCCTGGGTTTCACAAAACAGCATACAAAGAACCCGTTTGTGGAATCCTCGCCTGGCGAACAGCGCAGCAAGGACCGAGCATCCTCTAAAAATGAGCCGATCAACAAGACGATACTCATGAACCGCGATTCCGGCGAACCTGGATTAACACATTCCTCCGGTATCCCTCGCCTATGCCAGGAAGGCAGAACGCACTCTGGCGGCGCTAACCTGAACGGGTTGTTGCCGTCGAGAGCTTCCCTTACCACATGCTCATTCTCAGCAGCGTGTATGCTGCATGTCGAGTACACGATTTTCTGCACTCGCGGGACTTGAGAAAAGAAAAGAAAAATAGGCGGCAAGTTCAAGATTCAGATGAATATCGCTCCAACAGATATCGATTATGGAGCCTTACATCTCATAGCATGCTTGATCATCATGAGTTGGAACGAGGCTAATTTGTTCAGCCGTTCCTCGTGTTTCTGGGAATCATCCTCTTCTATTGGCGGCGACGTCAATTCTCGAGAGCACCATGATTACATGAAGATTCCGTACCTTGCTCCAGCAAGTAGTCTAACCGGTTGACGATTCCGGACCCACTGCATGATGGATCTAGAAGGCTGTCGGTAACATAGATAAACCGTGTTAGAATTGAACCGAATCTGAGTGATTAAAAAGATAGTTTACATGTGTGTGGCTTCCGAGTACGGTGCACACTCTGGATCGATGGTGAGGAAATCCAAATTCATGGGCACCACATTTGTACACTTCGCCATCGATAGCATCCGTGTCAAGGTCTTAAATCGCTTCTGATCACGCTCGAACGCGTAGAGCTTTAGATTTAAGGTTAAGTTCAGGCGAGCTGCGAGAGGTGAAAGTAACGACCTTTCCCTTATTCTGCATTATGGCACTTAGGTGAGAGGTCTTATTTCCTGGAGCCGCGGTAGCGTCGATGACAACGGCGTTATCCTTGGCGGGAGGAGAAAGCACAGTAGCTGGGAAGCAGGATGCTTTATCCTGGAGGATAACCTGACCCTGTTTGTAGCACTGATCCTCATGGAAGGCTGCTCGGGGATGGAAACGTAACAAGTCAGGGATATGCTCATCCTGATCAAAACTTTGCCTGCGAGATGGTGAGCTCTGTCGAGCGTCAGAGTGGAGGTGAGGGTACGAACTCGGATCCAAGGGGATCGGACATAGTAAAGCCATGGGACGAGTACCAGCCGATTGCCTCTTCGGTGGACCACATAGCAGTATTTACCCTCACGTAACGCGGTATCAACGCTGCTCAAGGATGTAAGGGATGAGATAGATAAAGCTCTATTTGGGCATTCAGAGGACACCCACCAGTGCGCGAGTCTTCAGTTTGTGCTAGTTCTGTGTTCGCCTTGGCTCCTCGCTTGATTTTTATTTTCTGGAATTCGGCGTTGAGACGTGTCCTGTGTCGGAGCAGTGCTTGTTTGATAGGCCCATCGCCAGCCTGTATCCCTCCGGCCAAGAGAAGGTCATGTACGAGGACTAGAGCAAGATTCAACGAGGTGATCTTCTTGCGCTCTTCTTCCAACAGTTTTGCTCCAGTGATTACAGCCGTAAGCACGGGCTTGTCTGTACCGCCGACAGCACTTCGGTTGAGCTAGTGGCCTTTGATAAACGATATCCGCTCACATTTCAGCGTTTCAATAACAAGAGCAGCAGTGCGCTTCCTATCTTTCTCAGGAAGAGTACCGATGATACCTTTAATGGAACCCTTCTTCGCGTCAAGCTGGTCGAGCACCTTTGCTCCTCCGAAGTAGAAATTCATTGCTAACAGGATATCTACGTACACAAAATATTTCATTAGATATCCAGCTGTAACGGTAGATAGCTCATAATACAATAAAAGAGCGAAGCATCACTGTAAATGAGGGTAAGCAAACAGAACACAAGACAGATTACCAACGAGGGTTCAGAGTTGAATTCTCAGTCAAACAAGCCGAAGCTCATCAGACAATGTAGATAATATAAAAGGACATCACTAGAAGAATAGAAGAGAGGCGAAACTCACCAATTATCCAACTCAGGAGTTAGGAAAATACAGGCACTGACAGTCAAGGACGGCTGAGCGCCAGGAGGTCGAAGCCTCGAAGGACAGAAGAAAAAAGTGATTGGTCACGAGATCCCCCACAACGCGCTCTTCGCCGCGACAACGCGTTCACGAATCACTGCACTTCGGACTCACAACTCGTTCTGTTACTGCTCTCTTTTCTTGGATCACCACCGGAATCTGGATCTGAACGAAAAAAATGCCTGTGCCTGTTGAAACCGAGCTCTACGATGTTCTGGGTGTACCACCCTCTGCTAGTGAAGGTGAGTATGACTGTTCCGGAGCCTTGGTAACGATTTGACCTATTTTCTCGAACTCTAGGTGATATAAAGAAAGCGTATCGACAAAAGGTAACAGATTTAGATTCCTTGGTGTTAGAAGTAACTCACGGTCTCTTTATTCTAGGCTAAGGAGCTACATCCTGTAAGACTTGTTCTACACCACCTTGGTTTGTTATATTAACGCTCATTCATCACTCTCCCGATCATCAGGACAAGGTACATACTGCCTACCCAACCTCCTCATCATACTGAGGCACATTTCCAGAACCCCAATGATCCAGATGCCGGTGCCAAATTCCAAGAATTGGGAGCAGCGTGCGCTTGAGACACTCACTATTCTCAGTTTCTTGAGACTGAGGTATCGCCTTCTAGGTATGAGATACTCTCCGACCCAAACTCGAGGGTAATATACGATGAGCGAGGCATTGCTGGTCTTGGTAGCGGAGGTGGCCCTGGAGGAGGAGGGATGGATCCAGCTGACCTCTTCGCGCAATTTTTCGGTGGAGGACCAACTGGATTCCCGTTTGAGTTTGATCTCGGCGGCGGAGGTCCTCGGAAGAGACAGGACGATGTGATCCCCTACGAAGTCACCCTAGAAGACCTTTACAATGGCAAGTCCGTCAAGATGAACATGGAAAAGAATGCTACCTGTGGTACATGTCAAGGGTGGGCTTTCCGCTGCGCGCTTCTTTCCAAGTGACTCACGGTGTGATCACTCGACCAGGACCGGTGGCAAGAAGGGTACCAAAGCCAAGCCGTGTGTCAAATGCGAGGGTAAAGGTTGGACTTTCACCCAAACTCAGGTTTGTGCCCTAGCCATCTATTCCTTCGCTAATTCAGTCAGTCTGAGCTACTTGTTTGGACATAGATTTCCTCATCCAGAATTGCCACATCGAGGGCTAAATGCCATGAGTGTGATGGCATAGGCGAGAAAATACGCGAGAAGGACAGGTACGAGATCTGCCAGTATAAATAGGGTGTCTGCTTATTCTTCGGCAGATGCAAGAAATGCAAGGGCGAGAAAACCGTCAAGGAGAAGACTCGGCAGGAAATATTCGTTGAAAAGGGCATGTCTGATCGACAAAGAATTGTGCTGGCGGGGGCTGGGGATGAGGAGGTCAGTTTGATTGCCTTCTCGCTCTTCTCACTATTCTGATCTGTTTCTATCAGCCCGGCATGCCACCTGGCGATGTTGTTTTCGTACTCAAGCAACTGCCTCACAAAACATTCGAGAGATCAGGCAATGATTTGCTCACGACCATAACCATCACACTTTCGGAGGCTCTTCTAGGATTTTCGCGGGTACTTCTGACTCATCTCGATGGCCGAGGTATCAAAGTATCCAGTCCACCTCTGAAAGTAATACAGCCCAATCAGACTCTCGTCCTCCGGGGAGAGGGTATGCCAACCTACAAACACCCAGAACAGAAGGGAAACTTGTATGTCGCTCTCCAGATCGAGATGCCTGACGAGTCCTGGCTTGCGACTGTCGACCGAAAGGTGAAAATTGCAGTTTGATCTTCAAGATACAAGCTCATGGTCATACCGTTTACAGGCTCTTGCTGCTCAGCTGCCACCCAAAAGACAGGAAATATCACCGCTTCCGGAGATCGTCGACGAGGTGGAATATGAAGAGAGCGATATCCACGATGTGCGTGAGAGGTCGTTCCCCGCTGGTCCAGACTTCTTTGACAATGTCTTTGGCAATACACAGTTCGGCGACGCCGAAGAGGACGAAGATGACTGGGAGGACGATGACGAGGACGGTGGCCATGATTTCGGCTACCATCCAGGAGGCGAACCAGAATGCAGGACACAGTGATCTATGGATTTCCCTCTTATTTCTTTTTTCTTCAGATACCCCCACTCATTTCATGCTCATTCCACACGACACGTTCATTCCCTACTCATCTCTTATAATCCACGCTACACTACTAGACCTGCATAACCTCATTCATTCTTGTACACTGCATTTACAGTTTTTCTTGCTGATTATCGGATACTTGACTCTACAGGTCACCACCATTCTTTGCCCCGCCTGATACAAGCTTTTTCAAGTTCTCATGAGATTCTACTCGTACGCACCTGCGAAGCAGGACTCGCTCACGGTCCGCTTATATAGGACAATCCTAGTCTCGAACGACTTGAAAAGTTGAATAGTTTGCTTGCCTGTATTCCAGGAGAAGACACGAATCCTTTTGAAGTTGGCATCTCTGGTGGTAATCATGGTTGGTGGTAGTAGTACGTGGTACATGTACATATGCTATGTATTGTAATAGTAATACGTCAATAAACCCATAAACCCTCCGATCATCCAGGTGACCAAGGTTGCCTAAACTGAATGCCGAAATGGGCTCTGTTCACGACGTTCCATTCGGTCTCTCACTCCATGATACCCCTCGTACTACTGTCCTGCTTGGCTTGTGCTGTCCCCACAGCCCTGGCAGCACCTCGAGCTAACATATTGCTCTTTACTGCCACTGCTGCCTTTAGGCATGATTCTATCCCCACTGCCGTCGAGGCTCTACAAGCAAAGAGCGACGTTCTCATGGCAAATATTGTTCATACAGAGGACAAGTCCTTATTCAACGAACACAATCTTGCTACCTATGATGCCCTGATCTTTCTGTCTAACACAGGAGAAGGTTCGTGTGACCCTTGGGTGGTGCTGAAAGTCCGGTCATCGCTCAACTCCGTTGTTTGATAACTGGTTCATAGTCCTTGACGACAACGGGAAAGCTGCATTCCAATCGTGGCTGAACAAAGGGGGGAATTTTGTTGGGATACATTCTGCTTCCGATTGTTTGAACACAACTGCATTCTATGGCAAGGAACTAGGTATTTAGCCCTTTCAAATTCCCCCTGATAATGCCTCTTTCGAGTTCGAAGCAGTAACCGACCTATGATGACATAGGCGCATACTTTGACTATCATCCCGAGCTACAGAATGCTGTTAGTCCATCTTTCCTGCCATGCTTTCGAGCACCTCCTCTATCTCAGGGCTGAGTTTGATTCTAGACTGTAAATGTTGTCGGTCCTTCTCATCCAAGCACAGAAGGCCTGCCCAAGCAATGGCATATTGCAGATGAGATGTTAGAGCATCAGATTTCGATTCCAAGCTACCATGCATCGAGTGAAGTTCTGACCCTCCTCGTTCAGGTACAACTTCAAGTCGGACCCTCGTGCTATCGGGGCCACTGTTATCTTGTCCGCTGATGAGAGCTCCTACAAGGGTAAGCGACATTTGTTCAAGGCATCTTTCTGCCGGGATCTCCACAGGTTTCTGTTTGACCGTATCGAGATGATTTCGCTAGTGGAAGACTTTCCGTAGGAATTTAGGGCATCCTAAATCCCGTAGAAATGTTTAGGGAACACGGTTTCCATCGAGAAGTGCGCAAAAAATGGCGTCATGTGGAGTGATTTGAGGGGGGATCTGTGCAGAAGCGACGTTTAGGCTTCCTAAACTCGCAAGTTTAGAACGTTGGAAATAGGTGGAAACGCGAGGTCTTCCTTGAAATCCCTTCCATTTATAATTGGAAATTCAGTTCAGGATTAGAAAAACCGCCCTAAAGGTCTACAGAAAGTCTTCCAGTGTGCCCTCTTTCACCCGGACATAGTTCTTGAAAAACGCACGCTGAATCTCTCGTCCTCGCATTTAGATCCGGGACCCAGGAATTTCGACCAGGGAAGCCCTCATCCAACAGGTTAGATCCAAAATTTCCCAACTTCGTAGTACTCGGTTAATCGCACTCAATGACCGATTACAGCTTGGTTCCAAGAACACGGCGCTGGGGTGCAAGATGGTCAAACGGCAGGGCGAAGCTTCTATACTAGTCTTGGGCATCTGAACGAGACCTGGAAGGTGGGTACATTCTCGAGAACCTAGTGCAGCCAAGAAGTTTCATAGTATCCAATGGCAGGACGAGACTTTCATGTCACACATCCTTGGGGGCATATCCTGGGCACTTGCTTCAAATACCACACGCGCCTTCAACACGAGTGGTTTAGTTGGTGCGAGCGATGGCGATTCACAGCCCGGCACCAGCAGTGGTGAATCAGGCCCTTCAGAGACTGGGTCAGCCCACCAAGTTCACGTTGGTTTCCCACACCTAACGCGTTCTTCTCTCATGTAGATCAGCCGCCACAACTTCCATAGTGACTTTGGGTGGGCTCGTGGCTCTGGTCGCCAGCACTCTCTTGCAGATGGCTTGAGATGAGAAGTCATGATTGCGACAAATACTCTTGCCTGTACAGGGATCTGAGTAGGGCGAGATTATTGTGTGATCAAACGAGATGGGTGATAGCGTAGAATTGATATCTGTAGAGAGCAGCCTACAGTACCAATGATGCAAGGATATTGAGCCTGATAGCCTGAATATCGTTCATAGAAAGTGATAATCAAAGCAGCAAAAGAACTACACTAGGAGCGTGAATTAGATCGGACACCGAATCGTACATCAGGAATGGGTGCGATATGTCGGAGTAGATACCGGCAATTCACGCAAGTAACCTTTGAGGACCCTCATGCCCCAAGCTAGCAACATTTTCAGGAGATATCAGGTCAGGCCTGTCGGGAGAATAGCAATGAGGGTCGAATAAGCAAGAAAGGTTGACGAAAGGATCTTACAAAATATGTAACATTGCGGATCAGCAACGAGTGAGCTAGGAAGTACTAGAAACATATTCGATAGCTGGCATATCGTCCTGCCGTTTCACTTGGCCGCGTAATTTTGACAACATTTCCTCTTCGGAGACCATAATACCGAGCAACGGGATCCGCCAGTTGTATACGCGGCAGCTGTGTCTCCTTCAGACGGCTAAGCACAACGTCAGAGGCCGATATCCGTCAGGAAGTCCCAGGAGTTATACGCACTACTTTTGCAGCAAGGTAGCTTTTTCTTCTGGAGTAAGGAGGTCGTGACGAGGAACAAGCTGGTGCCGTGTTATGTTCACCAAAAGGTCGGCTTCGGAGAATTCTTCAAGACGATACTGTCCAGACATGGCGACAATAACCTAAGCGACGAGATGAGACTGATGACTAGCGAAAGAAAGCGTGTACTGACCTTCCGCGCCGAAGGGGTCATATTGCCTGGGAAGACTATGATACCACGATTGATTCGTTTCTCATCTAGGATGCCAAGTAACCTAACCAAAGTGTCAGATGGAGAACCCGAAGAGCTCCAACAACTGACTTTCTCATAGTTTTCACACCAACACTCTTTTCGTCCGAGAAAAAGACAAATATCTGCTCCGTCGGGTCTGTTTCCGATGTACAGTAGAAGTTCAGTTGGACTCGCCTAATGAGCGCGCAAGAATCAAGAAAAACCGAAAGTATGTGAGCCAGAGTAGGTTCAAACTAATAGATCGCGTACTCAATCATTTCGGCGTTGTTGGCGTACAAGGAGCGGAAGGTCGCCAGGTCCATATTCAACTCTTCATCGGAGACTTGAAATCCCTAGTAATTTTCGACAAGGTACAAGATATCAGCAAGACTGGAGTTTGTTGAGACTAGCCATATAGTATCTGACTCGGTCTTTGCACATTTCGTGCAAGGTCCTGTTGACCTTCCAGAGTTTTGGGGCTTCATCGCCGTCAGCCATGATGGAAAGAGTCAGAGGGAAGTAGCGTTTTTGATCTCCGACTGAGGCATATCACAGCCTGCTCTTGACACTCATGCCGCCTCAGCCATCTACTAGCACTACTCCTGCTGCGACTGTACAGCTCACACAGAGTGTAATAGTGAGCATCGTCTGCTTAGCTCTCAAGACATTGTGATTAGACCTCAATCAGACAAAACTCAAACCCGCTAGGATTTTCAAGGGCGCTATTGATGCTCCCCCTGCGCTTCCGACAGCGAGCTACGCTTCTCGGCCACAGAACAATGGACCGCGTCAGATAACTGGTCTGAGTTTTGATGACAGGGGAGATCAAGTTTTAACTGCTGCAGAAGACGAAACGTTTCGGCTTTACAGTGCTAAGACTGGCAAGTAAGTGCTTTCCGCAATCCCTCTTACCTCTCGGAGATCCTTAACGCGACCTTGGCTTCCAGACATCTAAGGACACTATATTCTAAGAAATACGGTGTTGATTTACCCCGGTTCACGCACAAAAATACTGCAATCCTTCATGCTTCTACCAAGGAAGATGACAGCATACGGTATCATTCCCTGCACGACAACAAATACATCAACTATTTTAGAGGCCACAAGGACAAGGTCGTCTCACTCGAGATGTCTCCGGTAGACGACGGGTTCATGTCTGGCTCTATGGATAAAACTGTCCGCCTCTGGGATCTACGAACAACCAGCCCTCGCGGGCTTCTTTCCCTTCCCTCCACTCCAATCGTTGCATACGATGCAACTGGACTTGTTTTTGCCGTGGCTGTCAACCATTACTCTCGTATCTTGCTTTACGACCAGGCGAATTACGACAAAGCTCCGTTCCTTGTCATCATTCTGGACGACCCTGTGTTAGCCTCCATAAGCTACCCTCCACGGCCAATATACGTAACCTCAATGGCTTTTTCCTCCAATGGAAAATATCTTCTGGTTGGGTGCTCAGGCGACGCGCATTACATAGTTGACGCGTTCGAAGGGCATCTTCTTGCCCGCCTAGAAGGTTTCGCTGGGCTGGAGGCACGGAAGCTCGGTGCGCAGACAAGCATAGAGCCGTCTAAGGGGAGCAGTGGGGAAGAGGTTTGTTGGACTGCCGATAGCAAATTTGTGGTGGGAGGCAGCTTGGACGGTCGTGTATTGGTTTGGGACATGCAAAATATTGCACCCAGGACTGGCGTTGTGGATACCAGGGTGCCGCCACAGCGGATAAAACCCATAGCGACACTGGAGGGTCACCCTGGGCCGTCAAGATGCGTCAAATTCAACCCACGTTATGCTATGCTTTGCTCGGCTGGTGCAGAATTAGTACGAGTTATCTCTGATACTGTAGCTCCCATTTACTGACAAGTGCATTCACACAGGCGTTCTGGCTTCCAGACATGACAGGGGACGCAGAGGAATACGCTAGGGAGCTGTTGAAGAGGAAGAATATATCGTAGAAGCATACTTATCAGACCTTTGACCGTGTAATAATTTTCTTGGGACACCATCCTGGACTGAGATTTCCAAATCCAAAGGGCATTGTTGCTGACAAATACACTCCTTCATCATTGGTCTTCACCACAAACTCTGTACCTCATGTCCTACAACGAAGCAACCGCTGCTGAAATCAAAGGTCAGATACTCTCGCAACACCATAACTAGCCTTCCGGAACTATGCGCCTTATACTCGCATCGGAACAGCACGATTGCAGGCTAGAGAAGCGCACATCCGGGAATCATGGGTCAAGTCCATGGAAGCTCGATTAGTTCGAGAGGAGCTGGACAAGTGCCAACGGACAGAAGGCGTGAACAACTTTGAAAACTGCAAATGGCTAGCAGAGAAGTACCTTGGACTGCTAAAGAATGCAAAGGTGCGTTGGGTGTTATTGTTGTCGAAGCAGTAGGAGATTTGTGGCCGGGTGACTGATTTGCACTTTTGTCGATCTTTCCTTTCTTGTAGGTACAAGGGTACAAAGTCATCGACACGGCTGCATTACCATAGATTCTCCAATATAGAGGAAATGATATCCTGCATTTCTATTCTGTCCAACGGGCTTCAAACGAAGAATGGGGTAGTGCTTTCGCCGGCTGACCTACTACACGCGTCCGAGTGGATTCTCTGGGTCTTGCTCTTTTCTTCCCCGGCTCAAACGCACTTATGAGCAGACTCTACGATCCATGGTTCGCAGCGGATAGCACGGACATCTTTGTGTGCTGCACTGGTTTCTCCGGACTGTCGCAGCTTCTGCTGTCCCTTTTCATCGCTTATACCACTGCGTGGATCCCGTTGAGCGACGAATGCCTTGTTTATTCTGGAAACCTGGTTCTCTGCCTAATATCTTGACCTATAAATCAATGGCGTTCTGTATTTGACTCTTCGACGCGGAAATTGGACCTGGGAGTGTGTCGTCAACGAGGCGCCATCAATCTTACCTTGGTTGAGCTCTTACCCAGCTCAATCCTGATGTGGACTGACGACCAAGACACCGCAATTGAATTTGCGCTGCTCAACTCTTGGGTTCCACGAGATAAAACATAGCAAGGGCTTCCCCAGTCCCTTTGCTCGAGTACCTGCCTCATGCTACAGGTTCTTAGGGAGTCCACTCTTCGGATAAATACCGCTATTTTCGACTTCCGGTAGTAATGTCCCAGAGATACATTATAAGATATTTTCAGTAAGTATAACCCGCAACGACACAGAACGACGAGCAAAAGTCAGCAACACAACCAACAAAACTACTGCTTGCCCTTCCTCTTTCTGCTCTCGGTACCGCTGACTTCAGCTGTGCTGAGCTCGTCGCCGCTAGTTCCACTCGTAAGACCGCCACTGGCCTTCGTCTTCTTGGGGGTCTTCTTCTTAAGATGATGTTCCGGGATCCATTCCTCTTGGTATCCACCGGCACCTGTAGCGGTGACAGAACCCTCTGGAGCGCTGATTTCCGACTTGACTGGTTTCCTGGCTTTCTTAGGACCGGTTTGAGGAACGAAGGACAAGTAGGCGAAGTAGCCCGTGCCGCCGAGAAGAGCGAGGACCATTAGGTAAGTGGTAACCCTGTGGACGAAAGTATGATGAGCAGAGGTTTGGGTACGACTGAGGAGGTTTCACGTACATTTTGAAGTCGAAGAATGAGATTTCTGGCTCAACAATAGTGACGACAGCGTCGTAGGCGGTGGCGCGGATGGTCTCCTCCTATAGATGGATGTATCAGTTAGTCGTAGGTCCCAAAGGCTCATGAAAAGAAGGCTTACACCGAGAGTGTGGTCTAACCAGAGGTTCAATCGGAGATCTCCTGGTTTGAACCTAGCAATAATAATCGTAGTTAGCTAGTGTTGAATGACTGGGAAACGCTGGAGAAAACGCACTCGCTATGGAAAGTGTAGGGAATCTGAAACTTGACGCCGTTGCTGAGCGGGAATCTCAAAGGGGCGTGGGTGAGCTGAGAAGACAAGTCGACGTGTCAGAAATTGCTGAGCCAAGCCAAATCATGGAATTTAGGAGGCCCACATTCCTCACGAAAGCACCGGTATCTGGATGGTGCATGGCACCACCGACCATGAGAAGCGTCACGTTGAGCTTGGATTTGTTCTCAACCATGATCGACATTCTGTTCCTCTCGCCATTGACCACATCTAGGCAGACAAGTAAATCAGTAAACTTTTTGAATGCAGTGGTGATAAGGCGCGAGGAAACACGTACGGCCAAAAGCGTTTTCTTCTGGGAACGAAGCCTGGACGATGACACCACCTTCCTCTGTCTCGGCTTCTGGATCGAACACCTCCTCTGGGTGCTCAAGCTCCACGGTAACTAGTGTTAGTGGTCAGATATCCACATAGACGATACATCAAAAAGAAAAGGCATACCAGCGAGAACAGAGGAGAAGAGGGCGAGCCCTGCAAGGATTTGGAGGAAACGCATAGTTGGAGGTGGAAAAACAGGTAGCGCTGCCACGTCTCGTCCAGTAGTGGGGAAATGGGTCACATGACCACTTTGAAGTGAGCAGGGGAGCGGGCCGGGCAGCACACCAAAGCGTTCCAACGAAAGATGCAGAAGGATCGACTGCAGCTTGGGGCATCGCAGCAAAGACTTTGCGTTGGAAAATTTCAATTACTTGAACTCAGAGCTTTGAGGAATTCAGATATTGTGTACTGCTACACCAGGTTGGATCATTCCACTTTGTTCCTGTAATGAGATCTCTAAGGTTCCTTAATCGTATTGATGCCTTATCGAACTAGCTTTGATGCAAGTGCAGAGTTCTTAATCCTGAACAATCATACCGGCCAGCTCAGAGCCTTTCTTCTACGCGATGAAGACCTCGTCGATGGACGAGCAATGCCATGAAAGGTATGTTATGCCACACTTGGGCGAGATGGCCAGTTGACGGTGAATCACATGTTATCTCCAACTCTCATCCGGGGTCGGGGTCCAACATTACAAGCTACCGGTGCTCTGCGCGCTCAGCGACGCAGGAACTCCTTACTATCTACCCACCAATATGTCTGCCTATTCTCTGTCTTTGCCAGCCTCGAATCCTGTTGTAACTCTTACTCGTCGTGAGTTAATATATTCCTGAGATCATCGGTTCTTCACTTACCAAATCATGGAATGCAGCGAAGCCTTACCTCTGGGTTGTTGAGCTGCACAACGGACAGGACAGCCGTCTTACGGTCGACTTGATTGACGGGGGACTCAAGCCCGCACTTGACCAAGTGGAGTCACAGTGGGAAGAAGCTCGAGATGCTGCATTAGCTAGCAAATCGAAGGACAAGTATGCTGGTGCCGGTGCACTGATCATCGTCGGAAACCGAAAGCAGGACAAGTTCTTCAGCAATGGTATGGTCCAGGCAGTCTTGTTATCTGGATATTTTTTTTTAATAAAGTGCCTTTCTTCAGGACTAGACCTACAAAAGGCCATGGAACATCCTGCCTTCTTCCGTAGGTGAAATTTCCTGTGTCAAGTTCTAGCTCTAAACCCGACCCGTTTGTAGCTGATGTTTTTGACCCCATGCTTGGACGACTGTTGTCCTTCCCAAGTGAGCACTTGAAGATGAGATTTGAGCTCATATCTTGAATAAACTTCTTACCCTAGTTCCCACTATCGCTGCGATCAATGGGCACGGCTTTGCCGGAGGCTTCATGCTTTCTCTGGCTTGCGACTATCGCGTTATGACCGACGCAAAGCATCGCAACGCTTGGTTATGTATGAATGAGGTCAGAGCAGATAGAAGTCTCTTGAGCGTAACGCAGCTCACTAAGCCATCTGATAGGTTCTTTTCGGTTCGAGGTGGCCATTATCTTTTGGAGCGCTACTGCGAGCCAAAGTAGGCGACGCCAAACTGCAGCGAGAGATAGCGCTAGAGGGTCGTCGGTCAGTGCATCCTTATTCTCTTGTAACATTCGTCTGATAGACTGGCACTAGATTCACCCCCCAAGAAGCATTAGAACTCAGGCTCATCGACCATCTTGCGCCCTCGATAAAAGATGCGGCTACTGGTCAGACCACCGCTGCCGTTATTGCGAAAGCAGCGGAGGTTGCGGACTCTGTCGCACCAGTTGCGAAGGCAGGAGTGTGGGGTGGGATCAAAGTGAGTTGGTCGGTCTTCTATATAGAGATTATTTGCTGAAATCAGTCCCTCTTGCAGGAGGATATCTATACCGATGTAATGAATGTCATCGAGACAGGTAAAGATGTTGCTGGTCGCCCTAAGCTGTAGGTATTTTTCGGTCCGGATTACCCTCGTCCCTGTATCTTACTGTACGAAAATGGGGACACTAATGCTCGTCAATGCTTACTACTACATGTCGGGCGGCGAGTTGAATTGGACAATCGAGAACCTCTAACAATCCGGAGGTCATTAGAATCATCTTCGATTTGCAGGCACTTCAATTCAATCATAAGTAGGCAGTTCAAAGCAACTCATTGCAGCGGAATGATTGCTCTCGCCTGAGATGAGGGTCATGAGACCTCGCCAAACAAAGACTTCCTTATCAGGCAACCACCAGTATAAACGAAAGCCGCGATTTGGATGAGCTTGCTTCTCTCGGTTTTTTACCTTCTGAGCAGCTATAAAAGCACGCTCAATCATGTAGGTTCTCATCACTCCTCTCCATGGATTACACTGGTTCGATCTCTGGCAAATCCCAACTTCCTGGATTGACTGCACATGCTTTCACCCTGGCTTGCGGCTCAGCAACTGTGACGTTGAGAATTATGAGCAGAGCAAAGTCTGCTGATCGTTTACCAACTTTTCATGAGGGAGACCAGATTACTGGTGAGGTTCTCTGCGCTGGCACTTGTGAATCTTTTGTTGGTTTGTCACTAGCGGTGAGTTACCGCTGGAACGTGAGGAAAGGTATCCCCGGAATACTTACTTGGAGTCTTTCTCTCAGGTGCAAGGCAAAATAATCACTGGAGCTGGCGCACAAGAATCCTTCTCATTCTTGAATCTTTCCATCCCAGTATGGAGCAAATCCTCGGACCAAGGTCCTTCGAAACTACGAGGGAGCAATGCTTTTCCATTCGCGATATCTCTCCTCAACAGCGTCCCAGTGGACTACGAGACCTGTTCGCTCCCGCATACCTTCGTTGAGAGGCATCTGAGAGTTTCATGCTCGTACCAACTTGCGTTGCGAGTGCATAAAGGCAAACTACGGTCTGATAGCCAGTAAGTTTTTGGTTTGCGCCGTGAAGCTGTTTTTATAAATTGATCATTTCATGCTCGTACTCAGTTTAACCGCACCCTTTGCCTATGTGCCCATGACTTCGCCTGCACCTGCTTCAGGCCTTCGATGCGCCGCGTATCAGAATAGGATGGCCATTCCAGGTCCCTCCGATGACCCGACGGGCTGGGAGACGTTACCTGGGGTCGGCTACAGTATTGGGTTGAACCACAAGGTCAGCATCCTCAATTCCTTTGCACTTGGTACTACATCCGTCCTCAGAAGCTTACATCAATTGAACAGCTCTCACTAGCGAAGCCACTCTCCTACACGAGAGGCACCACTATCCCTCTTTCCCTCTCAATCTCTTCATCCAGCGCTGCAACGCCCCCTTCTCCCAGGTTCATAGACGTCAGAATCCGTAGGAGAGTCAGATTCCTCCTCGCCAGTGGTCGTTCAGAGATTCACGAGGAGGACATCGGCCAAGCAGTGTGGTGGCATTCTGGCAGGCATCATCGCAGTCTACCTTCCTATGCAGCGTTCGACGATGAAGATTCCGACGACTGTGAAGGCGAGGTATCCTTGCAAGGGGAGATAAAACTTGCGAGAGACCTGAAGCCGAATACGGCTGTTGGGAGGTGGCTGAACGTCTCCGTGAGTGACTTTGGTCTTTCGAAAGTCCTTTATCCAGCTTGTTGGCTTATATGGGCTATATTTTAGTATGCAGTGGTGCTTTTTACACCGAGCACAGACCGCAGTGGTCGGCTGCTTTTAGAACAGCCTATACAAGTAGCTACTTGTCACGCCAAAGGCCCTCGCGCGAGGTCGTATTCACCGCCTATGAGCCCCTTGGAGCAGACCATGCATGTACCAGCCAGGAGTCATAGGAAGGGTAAATGCGCCACGGAGGATCGGGCATGCTCTGAGCAGGAGAGTTGGGCAGGGCCGGTGGAAGCTCACAGCTTTCAGCTGGGTTTTTGATCTTTTGCGAATCTGTGTCCTTGCAACTTTTCCTCTTCAACCCCACTTTTTTTTTCTTCTTTATTCGCCTCAAGATTTCATCTGTATTTTTATTGTCCTTCATCTGTATCCCTAGCTCTTTCTCGCATTGCAGTGCGAGGTAACACCCTAGTAAATATATTATAATTACACGACTTGATTGAGGCTCCTAGCGTCTGCTTTAGTCCGTAGGCGTGGATAACTGAGCTTCAACATCGTCCATGTCGACGACAGCTTCCGATGTCGACTCCTCAGTCTCAATTATTGTATGAGCGCCCTCAGCAGCACTTTTGCGAGCCGCCTTGGCTTCTTGTTGCTTGGCTGTTTCTCGTCCAGCGACAGTGATGTCCTCACCAAAGACTCGCAAGCTCATCGCACTACAACAAGAGGGATTCACTCACATGCCAGTACATAGAGGGTAAGAATCTCTGTACCTTTTAGCTTTCTTATCTATCATGAGTGTTATGGAGACGTTAGATTTCCATATAGGCAAGACCAATTGGCGATGAAGTCTACAATCGTGAAGCGGGCGTGAGTTGTTTCCGTCTGATGGTTAAGGGAGTAGAGAGCATACGTTGGATCTGCCGAGGACGATAGAGAGAATCGTACGATGTGACAACCGGGAGCTGGAAGGGAGTATGTTAGTTTCAATGGAAAGAAGTGATAGTCAACGTATGAATGGTTACGTCTGTCCTCGATGATACTCTTGAATGGCTCCTCAAAGGTTGAACACAATGGATAGTAGGTCTCTACCATCCTTCTTAACGAAGCAAAGCTTGCATCTATGATCTTGGACTGGTCTGTGTACGGCAAAGCCACAGAAAGACTCTCGCCAAGAATCCTGAAATGCGAACCTGCGTCCTTGCCAGCGTCTTGTTTGATGAAGACCTTGATCCCAGCGGAGGTGAGTCGTATCCGTGAATAGTCATTGTTGAGGATCACAGTTTTAACGATATCGTTTGTGAGATAGAGGGCACGAATACCATCGCCGTCAGGATTCCGCACCAGTACGTTGGAGGAAGGGAACGCTAGTGTCAGATGGAGTTGCTCTCTATAGGTTCGAAATCAGCTTGTTGGAAGGGATCAAGTGAAAAGAGCATAACTCGCATGCAGGTCTGAACATTTGGATCGTCTGGTTGAAGATATGTGTACGGGTTCTCCTTAAAGTTCGCATCTGGTGGGCGAGGTTTACTATCCTCAGATTTGCTCTGGTCTTCCAAGGATGATGGATCCTCGGTGGGGACAGCGGTCGGAGTCTCTTCGTCATATGGAGAACCTGCAACAAGGACAGTATCATCCTGCTTGAGTTTCTTTGCCTCTGGAAGTGGCACAGGAGACTCGGCTCCTCGTTTCCTCTCCCTGTACGTCAATTAAACATTAGTATCCGAAAAAGCTAAACGAGAAGTTATTATTGCTTACTGCTGAGCGCTGCTTGTAGATGATCTAGCTTTCCGCTGGAGAACGGCCACGAAAAAGCCACCCGAATCTTGCAGATGAGGATAAACTCTCAAGCTAATAAATCAAGATAATTCTGGGTTGGGCTTTGAGATTCTCCGCAGAGGTCTGAAACACATACCAACGATCTAATCCGAGCTCCATAACATTCTCAGGCGGCCAGTGACCAGGAGTTAGTTTAGCGTTTGCACCCTCTACGTTTGGACCGGCGTTCACGAAATCGGAGTAAGAGTCGTAGCAAGTACTCAGTGTCTTATCCGGAGTAGCCCGCCAGGACGTGAGGCCAGGTCTACGTTTAAGTTCGGGTAATCTATCTGAGACGTCGACGATCTCGAATTCTTGAAATGGGTGAGCACATTGCGGGAGGGTAGGTGTATGGATTATGAGTATTACCTGGGTTAGACTGTAATGCGGCGGCGACCACAGCTTCGTTCTCCACTGGGTTTAATGAGCAGGTAGAGTATACAATTCTCCCATCCGGTTTAAGGAGCTTCATTGCGCGCTGAAGAATCCGTACCTGGAGACTGGGAAAATCAATGACTGCTTGGACAATATCTGGCGGGAAATGCCTACCTGTGGAGGCCGTTTCCATCACCGGGCGACCACCGCTTCCAGATACCAACATTTTTCCGCAATGTACCATCTCCACTGCAAGGGACATCACAGAGGATTCTGTCGAAGAGTAGCTGTCCGCTATGTTTATTGCGACCGAGGTTTTTAAGCTTCATCATGGGGTAGATGGAGGCGTCAAGATTTGTAACCATGAAGGTTGGACTGGGTAACCGTGAAGACTGGTGAATCAATAGGTGGGTTCTCTTTTGATCACTGTCGTTGGCGATTAACAGTCCTGATGGTACAGAAGTGGTGGTTGCTGTGTCTTCAGCATGGATAGCTTCCAGGAGCTGGGCAGTCTGTGAATTATTTGAGATTCTTTGGCAGTATCCAGATAATTTTATGAATGACCTTGGATCCGGGAGCAGCGCATAGATCCAGAACCTTCGGAGTTAACACGATATCAGCAAAACGGTGTCCACTGTGAAGGCGGATCGACATCTTACGTAGTGATGGGGCTCGACGTCAAGTAGCAAAGGAGGCAGCATGCTAACTGCTTCTTGGCGCGATATATTTCCCTATGCCGATGGAGGAGCAAGGTTCAGGGCAACAATCGCTACAACAACGACGAGAGCAACACCATACCACTTCAGTCTCGAAGACTAAGAATGAGTGGAATTTTTTGAACTCCGGAGATCTTCTCAAGACCTTTTTGGGTACATTGAACTGCCAAGCAAGGCCCTCTGGATACCTTTTGAACACACTCTCAGCAGATCCGCAGGCTAGACACAAATGAACTTACCATGGTATCTGAACAGGGGCAGAAACTGGCTCGCCCTCGAAAACGATGTTACCCAGGTTGGGCACGTAGTTCGTTTGGATGATGTGGTTCAATTCGCGAGCGACCCTAAACAAACCGAACGTCCAGTTTGAGTCACAGACAAACCGAGTAGATGATCTGAGGCGTACTGTCGGCTTCCAGCAACTCTAAAGGTAGTGGGAAGAGGTTCGCGCAGGAAATTCAGCCACGAATCCCATTCTTCTTCTGGAATGATATTTTGCGCTTTGTAGTACGCTTCAAATCGAGCATTGTGCATCTCCGACTTGGTCAGAATGTCGTCCCGGGATGTATCATCTCGTGCGCTGGATCTACCACCACTGCGCCCACCACGCCCACCCTGGTAACAGTTGCTTAACCTTTGTCTCCTACCAGTAATAAGAGGAATCAAGCACCTTTTTCTTGCCCATGAGAGATGAATAGAACTTTGTGGCTTGAACCTGGCGAGTGACAGGTTTGCCAGAGATAAAAGCTGGTCGTCGTGATTACTGTAATCAGATTTAGACGCGACGCGGTCACAATTATATATCGGACGCGTCCCCTTCGCCTTGTCACTCACCACCATCGACTTGGACGCGACACGAGGCAGCGGCTACAATGACTTCAATGTATGGAAAAGAAAAAGATACAGAGCAAGACCAAGGTTCTCTCGACTCAAAGTCCGATATTTCAGAGTTTACACTAACAGGATCCTCGGATTATGTCAGACCAGGACCCAGGCTTCATTCGTTTTTTCAACGCCTTGACACCAAAATCTCCTAGAGACGGAACACTACGATTGTTCTTCAGAACAGAATACTACGCCGCGTATGGAGAGGATGCAAAGTTTGTGGCATCACATCGTGCGTTACTCGTGTCCTCTCGGTTTACACAGGACTCTTACTTGGAATAGTATACCACACGAACTCGGTCATCAAGTATCTTGGTCACGGCGGAAAAGGGAACGGTCTTCCTACTGTTTCCATCAAGCCTAGTCTTGCTCAAACTCTCCTACGAGACGCATTAACTGCGAAACAATTGCGAGTCGAGATATGGGAGCCCGACTCCGGTTCGGGGAAGAAGGGAGCTAAATTCCACCTAGCCAAGGAGGTTAGCTAACTCCTTTGTCGTGGTCGTGCGTCGAGAAACCAACAGTATCAAACACAGGCATCACCAGGAAACTTACAGCCTCTGGAGGAGATGCTCTTCCAAAATACAGATATCATGGCTGCTCCCATAGTCATGGCCATCAAGTTTGCCAATCTACCCAGCGTTCCGGGTGAAAAGAACAGAAACAGGACTGTCGGAGTTGCTTTTGCAGACTCCACAGTGCGCCTTCTCGGTGTTGCGGACTTTGTCGATAACGACTTGTTCTCGAATACTGAGGTGTGTCTCTTCATCCCCTCGAGAGCTTTGTATCTTAGGTCAGTCTCTAGTCGCTCGTCATCCAATTGAGCGTCAAGGAAGCATTACTACCGACCGGGACATCCTCTGGGACCACTGATAGGGACGTCGACCTGAACAAGCTCAAAGGAGTCCTGGAACGCTGTGGAGTTGTTATAACAGAACGGAAGCCGAGTTCGTCACAATCAACCTCCCAAGAAATTTGCATTAACCTTTACTCGTAGATGAGTTCATGGCGAAGAACATTGCTGATGATCTTCCCAAGCTGCTCCTGCCTTCTTATGCGCCAGATTCCTCGGATGCTTCAGTGATGATACGTCAGTCAAGCTCCCCTCAAAATTCCTGAGATCTGACTGCAAGACCTACGTCACAGCACAACTTACTCTGCCCATTGCCCCGGGTGCCTTGTCCGCTTTAATCAACTATCTAGGGTTACTCAACGATCCATCAAACTACAACGTTTTCGCTATCAAGACGCACGATCTTGAACAGTACATGAAGCTCGATGCTAGTGCTCTTCGTGCTCTCAGTCTCATAGAGGCGCCTGGGAATGCTGTGGGTCATGTCGGATCTAGCTATCGTTCTTAGTTGACACCTAGTTTTTATGAAAGGGTGTTACAAACCGCAATACAACACTTCTAGGACTGCTGAACAAATGCAAAACCGGACAGGGTGCCCGTCTCCTTGGTACTTGGATCAAGCAGCCTCTCGTTAATCTCCACGAGATCCGTATGTAGCTCTTCCTTTGGCAGACCTGACCTAATGAGGATAATCTTTGTGCAGAGTGCCGACAAAACCTAGTCGAGATTTTTGTAAACGATAGTAACGCAAGACGGACTTTACAGGTATGCACAACATCGCTGGTTTAAACCATGATGTGCTGATCACATCCTTAAGGAAGAGTTCTTGCGATATCTACCTGACCTCCATCGTCTAAGTAAAAAGTTCCAGCGCTCTGTCGCTAACTTGGATGATGTTGTTCGAGTCTATCAAGCGATCAAGAAGGTGCCCTCAAAGTCTTTGATTTTCATACTCGACTAGCCTTGATGAACGATGACAGATCGAGGGCCTCTTGCAGGCACTACAGGATATTGAGCATGAAAACGATGAAATCAGATCTCTCGTCGACAGAACGTACATTCAGACCATCAGAGTGAGCTACCACTTCTAATTGTGGGAGGCAGCCTCATGATTCATGACCCAAGGAACACGAATCGTGCTGGACTCGGTACGTAAACATGGTCGAAACAACAGTCGACCTCGACAAACTTAGTTCTCACAAAACTGTCATTCGACCTGATTATGACGAACATTTGCAAGAGCTCGCCGTACAGAGGAGAGAGGTTTGCTCTGCCCCCCTTACTGTCATCTCAATTGACACTGACATCGCTCGCTAGATCTTGGGCCGCCTTGATGATGAGCATATGGCTGTAGGACGTGACCTTGATCTAGAGCTCGACAAGAAACTACATCTTGAGAACACTCCTCTTTATGGCTATTGCTTCAGGCTCACCAAAAGCGTGCGGTCATTCTTTCCTTCTGGATATCTTTGTTCCTTACATTCTTCTGCCAACAGGACGCCAAGCCTATAGTCAATAACAAGAAATACATTGAGCTGGGGACAACCAAGAGTGGCATATTTTTCGTCACAAAGGCGCTTAAGAGCCTCGCTGCAGAGTACATGGAATGCATTGAACTGTACGACAAAGCCGCTAGTCAGCTTGTCAAAGATCTGGTCGAAACTGCCAGTATGTTGATTCTCCCATCTACCTAGTAACGTTAGCTCACACTCCCATCCGCATGCAGCAACATATACTTCAGTACTTGAAGGCCTCGATAATGTTATAGCCCACTTGGATGTGATCGTTAGGTATCATCGTCATGTTTGATCTCATGCGCCACTTGCAAGGAGCCTCACTGAAATAACGTAGCCTAGCCCATGTCGCCGCCAACGCGCCTGAGGCCTACGTCAAGCCGGAAGTCGTTGAGAAAGGTGAGTATTATCTCGCCGGGTTCTCCCTCCTATTTATAATTCACTCCGCTATAGGCACTGGAAACCTGATCCTGCAGGAGGCCAGACACCCCTGCCTCGAAGTCCAGGACGATATAAGTTTCATACCTAACGATGTAGAGATGATGAAGGGTGAATCTCAACAGTATCGATACCGCCAACTACTAACGGTATTCCATCAGACAAGAGTGAATTCCAGATTATCAGTACGATACAACCTGCTAAGGTATAAGTTACGGGGCTCAATTTTAGCTAGCTGGGCCGAATATGGGTGGAAAGTCTACCTACATACGGCAAGTGGGCGTGATTGCTCTAATGGCGCAAATAGGATCCTTTGTGCCATGTTCAGCGGCACAACTTCCTATCTTTGATTCGATACTATGTCGGGTGGGCGCTGGAGATAGCCAACTCAAGGGAATCTCAACTTTCATGGCCGAGATGCTGGAAACAGCCACAATTCTCAGAGTAAACTCGATTTTTCCCCTCCCGTTGTTGATTGCTGAGTATCGTGTCTAGTCTGCCACCAAAGATTCATTGGTCATTATCGACGAATTAGGAAGAGGTACTTGCTTGCTCCCTCTTCTAGGATCACCTACTGATTTGTGACACAGGTACTTCAACCTACGATGGATTCGGCCTTGCATGGGCTATCAGCGAGTAAGCGATCTCGGAGATTCTCTGACACCGATCCTGAAGCAGCATCACAGGCACATCGTCAAGGACATACATGCATTCTGTATGTTTGCGACTCATTTCCATGAGCTCACTGCTTTGGACCAGGAGCCAGAAATCACGGGTGTTAAGAACTTACATGTGGTGGCACACGTCTCTTCCGACTCTACGAACGATAAGTTAGAACAGGACATAACCCTCCTTTATAAAGTGGAGCCAGGTAAGAAAAACAAGCAATGGCCACCTGCCACTGAATATCCGAAACTCACCCCGCCACAGGAATCTCGGACCAAAGCTTCGGTATACACGTCGCGAAATTGGCTAATTTCCCCGAAGGTGTGGTGAAGGTGAGTCGCGCCTGTCATCCCCTATCTGATGTGACAAACTCTCTTTCTATAGCTTGCACAGCGGAAGGCAGAAGAACTGGAGGACTTCGGGTCATGTACGCCTTTCTCTTCCCCCGCTTATCACGGAATCGTGCAGCTGATTCGTGGACTGCCTTCACAGCCAAAACTAGCCCTCAATTCTCGAACGATATGATGGAGGAAGGCGTGAAGATAGTCGAAACATTCATGAAAACGTGGGCGGGTCTACCAGGCCAGACGGACGATAATGGCGATGTCCATATGGCTGACGAGCTCTCGGGGGCTGAACAGCTCGAACAGCTGAAGAAATGTTTTGCAGAGTTCCAGCCACAGATCCAGAGCAATGCCTGGGTCCAGCACCTGCTTTCAGATTTGTGATGTTCCTACGGACACGCTTCCTGATTCCCATACTGTAGTCTCTACTATTTCTTGCCTGCTGTCATGTTTTGCTGTGATTTCTTGCACTTGTTTTGCTCATCGGATAAATAAATAGTACATCTACTGATTCTATCAGTATAATAGTATTTTTTTCGTGGAAAATCCCAGTCACAGCTAGAAGGAGAAATTGTGTGAATGCCCAATTAGCGGTGCTGGGTTCGCGCCACCTGGCCCGTGTCACGGAACCTCACTGAACGCAGACGGTTGATGACCAGACCTCACTTTTCTCTTTCCCTCTGACCGCTACTACCTCGCTCTCCAAGCAATGCAGGTCGCCCATCTGCCGAACTCTCTTCTTCCACCATACAATCACCAAACAATGAGTGGAATGGTTCCCAACGGTTCTTCATCTAGCATCCTCCCGACTCCACCAATCACCACTCGCAAACGCAAACGTGCTCACCAGTACACTGTTAGCTACAGCGAAGTACAAGAAGTTGACAGCGCGGGTCAAACACGAGAAGTCATCGTTATCGAGGATACACCACCGCCGCCTACCCTTTCTCCTGCTACGACCCGTGGTGGGGGATTCTCCGCTTCATACCAACCCCCAGCATACTCTGCTCCGATAAGAACTAGAGCGCGAGCCGCAGCTGAAGCCCAGGCATTGTCATCAAGCTCCTCTGCAATTCTTGCACCTCCACTGAAGAGGAGAAAGAAAGACGATGGCGAGGATACTCGGCCTCTGAAGAAACCGGCAGTAACAGGCAAACTGCATGAAGTACATGACCAGAACCATCAAGTTGCTCTTTCAAAGTCATCCTGGGTCAGCAGTAGCGCCGCAGCACCAGACGATGTACGTGTTTTCATCTGTTTTCCATCTACTTCGTATCGATGTGTTACACCCCAGACCTCTAAGAGTGCCCCATCGTGTGATGACAAGGAAGGACACTACATTATTGTCCCTGATGACATGATTCATCGGCGCTGTTAGTACCCCTCCTTTACTCCCACGCCTAGCCTCGTTGACCCTTCCGTGAACAGACCGTACTATCCGACTACTGGGCCAAGGGACCTTTGGCAAAGTTGTGGAGACTCTGGACACTCACACCAACACGAGGGTCGCTATAAAGATCATACGTGCGATCCCGAAGTACAGAGATGCGAGTAAGATTGAGATTCGAGTGCTCCAAAGGCTGAAGGACAAAGACCCCCAGAACCGACAGTTCGTCGCTTAGTTCCTAGATGACTGCGAACCTCACTAACTTGTTCAATCTCGTTTAGCAACTGCATTCACCTCCTTCACTGGTTCGATCACCGTAATCACATATGTCTAGTTTCTGAGTTGCTAGGAGTGTGTGTCTACGACTTCTTGAAAGAGAACGAGTTTGCGCCATTCCCAAGGCACCACATCCTTGCTTTCGCCAGCCAGTTACTAGACAGCGTTGCATGTAAGAATCCACTCCTACTTCCTTCCTTTTTTGAGCTCATCCAGTCTAGTCCTACATGATCTCCGCCTCATCCATACCGATCTGAAACCGGAAAACATCCTACTGGTCAAGAGTGACTACAAAACCGTCGCGATACAGGTTCCAGGTCGAGTGAGTGTTACAATGATCTTTCCATCAGGCATGGTGTGTCTCAATCAAGTCTTTGAGCAGCGAAATTCCACCCCCAAGCACAAGAGAATATTGACTTGCACCGAGATCCGTCTCATCGACTTTGGTTCTGCGACCTTCCAAGATGAATATCATTCCACCGTAGTATGTACGCGTCACTATCGGGCACCAGAAATCATACTGGGTGAGTTTCCTCTGAAAGTTATTCTTACCCCTTCGTCTCATCCGCCTCCAGGACTCGGCTGGTCATTCCCTTGCGATGCATACTCCCTTGGTTGTATCCTAGTCGAGTTCTATACGGGCATTGCCCTTTTCCAGACCCACGACAATCTCGATCATCTAGCCATGATGGAGCAAGTCATGGGGAAGTTGCCAGAGCAATTCGCTCGAGCAGGAGCACGATCGAAACCGGAATTCTTCAAACAAGGAGCGAAGCTGGACTGGCCCAAGCCCAAGGTCTCAAAACAGAGTAGGAAGGACGTCAAGTCGACGAAACCGTTGCGGGTACGACACGTCATGCTAAGCCTGCTTCCTTACTGAAACATCCACTGACGGTCTGCGTCACGCTTAGGATGTCATCCCTCCCATCGATTTAATAAACCAGCACTTTTTAGGCTTGGTCCAGAAGCTACTGGCTTTTGACCCGGCCCATCGTATTACCGTCAGAGATGCGCTCAACCACCCGTATTTCTCCCTGACAATACCCAATACCGAGATATAAGCGTATCGGGTGGCCTTAGCTACCAGCTTTCCCACTTGGTGGCTACAATGTGATGCATTCGTCTTTTCTCATCGCAGAGCAGGCCTCGAAGTGATGGTTGTGTATTTTGGTTGGGCATGATTATCGACTGCTTTCAAGAAATGTATATTAAACATTCTATTGCTTTTGCTTCCGAGCACACACTGTCATCTTCTTTCAGATCTGGCTATTTTCTTGCTTAACCATAGTAGCCGGGTTTCTCTTTTCCCCCTTATACGCTCGTGCAGATCATAGCACGATGGTCCGTTCATCAACTGTGGCATAACACCCTTCTCACATCACTTAGACTTTTTGCTTATGTCGCAAGGAGATACCCCTAGTATAAGCACCATATCGGTACTCTACACTCCCCTCCTTCGGATCTTTTCTCTTTCTGTTCTACTCTCTTTCTGTTCTTTCTCCTTGCTATTACAATGTAGTGCGAAATCAGCAGTTTCTGTATCTAACTCGACCGTGACTCCATTCAAATTGTAGATTAATGCGCAATGGTACTCTGATTCTTCCCACTTTCATGCAGCGTCACCATTCCTGCGATTTGGTCCTCGGTGTTGGCGATTCAGTACAGTAGTATCGATGGAATTGATTCTCTCAGCCATTAAAGAGCAGACTGATGAATGTGATCTGCAAGTGACTCAAGGCTCCTTTGTTGACTTGTTGCTTGTGATGATCTAATTCAAGTCGGGGTCTGACAAACAATGACCAAGAACTCTGCTCGTCGTCGACTACAACGACTACTACTGTCACTGTAAGCGTTCGACGGGCCTCGCATAACTTCGGTCTCTACCCCATCGCACCCCCACTCGTTACAATGACTACCTACGCTCTCACGCAGTCCAACAGGTCACCCTGGCCTTCACCGAAATACCATAGGAATATCACACCACCGACTCAGCCTTTCGTACCCAACGACGTAGCGGATATTCCTATTGATCCTGCATTGCGTAGCATGTCCACTGAATACGTTCAATCTGCTTTTCAAGACGATGAAAACGTGGATAGCAAAGAGGTCAGTTATCATATACAGAGACGCGAGAAGATTGGTCAAACGCGTCGCGTCTATCGTGCTCACATTACACGCTCACGCAAATCCTGGCTAATTCTGTCATAGTTCTCAGTTGATACTCATCCTCAACAACATCCGTTCACTAGTTACGGGGACCAATACCATCAGGCTCCCCATGGCGATCCCTTTGCGACTTTACCTGTAACACCTGCACATCTCACACCAACGCTGGCCCCGGAGCCAGGAGGAGTTCCGTCTAACGGTACCAAGAAGAGAAGTCGACCGAAGAAAGGTGTCTGCTATTCCTGCTTGAGAGCCTTAAACAGGCGTAATATCCCGGAAGACTGCATCGAATGCACGGAATGTAATCGTTCAGGTATGTCGGAATACCATAAAGCTGGACCTTCAACTACTGAAATAATAAATTTCTTCTGGTTAAGCTCACCCTACTTGTCTGGACATAGCTAAACTTACCAACTTTATTCACTATCCGACATGGCGCTGCGTCGATTGCAAGATTTGTGAGATTTGCAAGGAAAAGGGTCAGGATGTCAGTACCTCACTTGTTGCAACCCCAACAAGATGAGACTCACATTGTATCGATGGTTCACAGGATAAAATAATGTTCTGCGACCACTGTGACCGTGGTACGTTCACCCCCTTCTACCCTCCTCAGATGTCTGACATGGACACAGGTTGGCACACTCATTGCGTAGACCCACCGATGGAAGGTGTCCCTACTGGAAACTGGCATTGCCAAGAATGTCCCCCCCTTCCTCCGGAGCGAGAGCACGAAGTTACAGATGAGGAGCCGTCTCCAAAAGTAGAGGAACACTTAGATAATCGCCCAACCATTGAGACGACTCCAACCCCCACTCGCATATCCAAGAAAATGAAGGGCACAAGGGACAGTAGGAATCAACTTCAACATGCAAAACACCCGAACCACGCTCTTAGCTTAGTCTCCAACGATGCTATACCATCTCATCCTCAACAGACGTATGCAAGAAAGAAAGACCGAAACTCCTTCACCCCCAATCGAGATGACGGACCCCCTCCTCCTAAACGTCCTCGGCTTCGTCTGCGTCCCCCGTCTCCATCCTCCCACGTTCCACGCATCAGACTTCGGGTTAACAATCAAACTACAGGGCAGGAGGATCCTGAGCGAGAAGCAGACAACGATTACTTTGAAGAAGTGCTGAGTGCTGCGGACCGAGATACGTCCAAGACGCGAATATGTACCTTAGACAAGCAGATGTTCGAGAAAAGTAGGACTGCAGCGGACGTATGTGTGCAAGCTACTATACTGATTGTATGACTGAAACCTCCCCACTTACCCGTCATAGCTCAAGCTGGTTCCGTCATCTTCCCCCATTGAGAGTCAACTCATTGGATTGTCTGGGCGCCCCATCCGGTCAACAGTCGTCGGTGCCGTTAACAAGTCCATAGTGACGGCTTCCTCTCCAGCACCTTCAACTCCCGTTCCTTATAACCACGGCTCACCGTCTACTGGTCACCATCTGCGTATAAACACCATTCGCTTCGGTGAATGGGATATCAAGACGTGGTATGATGCTCCCTTTCCGGAAGAGTATGCAAATATTCCAGATGGTCGACTCTGGATATGCGAGTTCTGCTTGAAGTACATGAAAAGTCGGTTCGGTGCTGGTCGTCATAGAGTGCGTTGGCAGTGTTTGTTCATGTTCTGGTATTGACGCCCTCTTTCTAGCTCAAATGCAAGGCAAGGCATCCTCCTGGAGACGAGATCTATCGTGATGGCAACATCTCCATCTTCGAGGTCGATGGGCGTAAAAATAAGGTATCTTGAGCTTCTCATTCATGAACGGAGTACCCAGTGTTGACCAGTAGTCTGTATCACCATAGATTTATTGCCAGAACCTCTGCCTTCTCTCAAAGATGTTTCTGGATCACAAATCCTTGTTTTACGATGTTGAACCCTTTCTGTTCTATGTCATCACGGAGACTGACGATAACGGCGCTCGGTTTGTTGGTTACTTCAGCAAAGAGAAATGGAGTGCCAATCATTATAACCTGAGCTGCATCATGACATTGCCCGTTCACCAAAGGCGAGGATGGGGCAATCTATTGATCGATTTCAGTGAGGCTTGTTGCTTTCGTGACACGACCAAACGTTTCTCACAAATTTGTATCAGGTTACCTTCTATCTCAGAAAGAACAGCGTCTGGGATCACCGGAGAAACCCTTGTCTGCGCTTGGAGCCCTCGGATATAAGAACTATTGGACACTTTCACTGATGAGGTACCTCGAGAACGCTCCGACGCGAATACGGATTGAAGGTTGGGCACTGAAATCTAGATCTAGCTTACGCTGACCGGTGGTTGTTAGATATCTGCGCTGCCACCTCCATGACACTCGAAGACGTGTTCAATACGTTGCAGCAGCAGGAGATGATAACAGTCCGAGATAGCGTACCCCAGTCACGACCCTCTGCAAGCCAATCCGCGAGGTACACCAAGGGCCGCAAGCAAGGAGTAGCCAGGCGCGCCCTTCATCGAGAGAAAACCAAGGAAAAAGATCCCACGCAATCTAACCCCTTCACTCCTCCGGAGAGATACACTATCCGCTGGGACCGTAAAGATGTCGACGCATACCTTCGAAAGTGGGAAGCGAAAGGCTATCTCCGGGTTAAGCCAGATAAATTGAAATGGAGCCCTTTCGTATCGTCACGAATCAACCAACCCATAGGCCAGGAACAGCTGGATAGGGATAGTTCACACCTCATATCCAACCTCAAGCTCACCATACCCATTGAGGATGGTTTACTTTCCAGTGATGATGAGCAAGAAAGTCGATCATCCAATCGCTCGTCGTCTTCGCTTCCGGCATATGATGATGATGAGGACGAGGACGGTGATGGCGGTTACGATGAGGATGAAGATGATCAATCAGATCTCTCCCCGGCCGCTCTCAGAAGGTCTTCACGTTCCCGACCACCTCGAAGGGTTGCGCTCAAGCCCACAAGAGCAAAGAGTACTCCCCGGCGAGCGCGATCTCGAAGGATGACGGAAGTCGTGGAGGACTCGGAGCCTGAAAGGGCGTCGCCGGACGAAGAGGGTACCGAAAGTGCTCTTACCTCATCACCGATACGTGCGCAGTCTCGTAACGCAAACCGCAAGAAGCGAATCGTTGAATCGTCTCCCGAACTGGAGGACGATGATCATGCGGATATCGCTTCGGAGCAAGACATTCCAGGTGACCCGATACCAGAGGAGCCAGCGCATGAGGAAGCAGTGCTGGGACAGCCAGTGCAAGATGTCTCTATGCGAGATGACTTTTCTCAGGAATCACCGAAGCAAGCAGAGCCGACGAAAGATTCTTTGTCTCAGCCGGGTCTAGTGCAAGACGGGTCAACGCCATGGGACCCATCGCAGGGGATTACGCCCCAGGGAAGCGATACACAAGGCCCGCTGCAATACGGTGCATTACAAGATGCCCCAGTGCACGAGGAATTAATGCCAGTACCTCCGCACTCTGCACCTTGGGCAATTGGTTCTTCTCAAGGCGAACTTTGGCAAGAAGCGTCCGTGCCTCAGCCGGTGCCGGAGGCTCATCCCAACGACCTCTTGCAAGCTCCTGGACGTCAAGAATCGGCGTCAGTATCACCCCGGTCTACCGTCGCACCCAAGTCCCTAGAGGATCAGTCAGGAGACTCAGCGGAGTCCAGTGGACTTCGGCAGGATATTGTTGTAGAGCAATGGGATTCCCCAGCAACCAGTCGGAAGAGTATGGCGCGCAGTGATGATACCGTGTTTGACACCTTTGCGGGCGATGTGAAAGCGGTCGAAGAAGACGACGAGGATGCTGATGCTGAAGGAGAACCGGACAGTGACTATGAAAATCTACAGCCAGGTTAATAGGAGATCGCGTTTTTGTTTGTACAACAGCAATACAACAGTAGGGATAGTAGTACCATAATTTTTTGATTGTATTTCCTAGAATCAGTTCATGAGATTAGTGTGACTATATGTGACTGTGACAACCAATCCGAACTCGGTTCGTCTACCGCCTTCAACAGAATGAGTACCAAGTGAGTTGGCTTGGTTCCTTTCTGCTTTCCCCGCAGAGCACAGCTCACTTCAACTCAACAGCGATCCCGCGCCACTATCTTATGTCCACATTGCCCGTTCAGACTCCTCCATGGAGGGCAACGTCTCTGTTTGTTCAAAATCACTATCCCCTTCGATCGTCACAAGATCTCTGATTCCTAGTAGAGCTTGGGTCAAGCTTTAGGGGCACATATAAACTCTAGGCAGCAGCAACAATACCAGGAAAATGACTTTCACATAACCTCTCCATCATCAGGGCCAGCTCAGGGCTGCAGTAGCACCCAATCGCCAATATTCCCGGTCCATAGTCGCATGTCATCTCCTGGGCTCAAACGGAAGCAGCCTGATCCTCCAGCTTCTCCACCAAAACGACGAAGGCAAGCTGACGACTTGGACCTTGATCCTGAAGGAAACGCAAGCTCCAAGCACTGGTCGGATGATGAGAAATCTAAACTATTCACTTGGCTTATGGGTCGAGAAAACGACGATCATTGGAATTCACTACGGGCTACCAAGAACTCCTGTTTACGCGAGGTTTGCCTGCCATTGTCTGCCATTGTCACTATCCTTTCACTGAGAGATGATTCAGTGCGCCTCAATCGTCTTTGGAGGGAAGAAATCTTATCAGGCATTGAAAGGATGTTATGAACGAAACTTCGTACTATTTCGGCAAATATACAATTGCGAGACCTTCAACGCTCACAACGGGCTTGCGTCTGTGCAGAATTTACCAGAGGCCGAGCGATTGCATGAACAAGAGCGGCGCTTGCAACTTGCTCGAAAAGCTGGCATTGACGTTGGAAACCTTAGTTCCAGAGTCGTTGATCATTGGCATCGGATAGGTTGGTATGAGTTATTCTCCTATAGGTTTGTCGATCTCTTCGACTGCACTCCGTCGCATCGAGCAGGTATCAATTCAATTCCCTCTGCTTTAGATGGCATGGGGACTCGGTCATGACAACACGTCCTGGCGGTACGGCTCAACGTCCACTCGCCGCTTGCGGTCCACTTCCGCCCTCCGAAGCACAAGTTGAAGAGAACAACATAGATTACCCAGATCCCTCGGTAAATGCAAGCTTGGACGTCATACCTCAAGATCTACTCCACCCATATGATAGCCTGTCTACGCAACCTCCTAGGGATTCTTTAGACCGCTCTGTGACTGCAACTTCTCATACTAGCACAACCATTTCACCACATACGCCGTCATCGGGGACGATTTCTGAACAACCGGTTGTCACGCTAAATATCACCAACGCTATGATGCAGCAATACATGGATCATCTACGAGCGCAGACTGAGTATAGCCGGATGAAACTCGATTATCTCCGGCGTAGAGAGGAGCGGGAGGAGCGAGACTGTCTAGAGCGAAGAGAGCTAGAACGACAGCGTTTAGAGAGAGAGGCCAGCGAATTTGAATTCAGAAAGCAAATAGCCCTTAACAAGGAGAAGGCGGACAGGGCAATACAACTGCTGAGTAGCGTGGTAGTGGATGCCTCAATTAAGCAATATGCAAGCGACTACCTGAAGAAACTTCTTACCACCGACTAGGACCGTTTGGGCAAGGTTCTACTAGTCCTCATCTCCCTCTTAGATCTCCTTAGGTTCAATTGTATTCTTAGGTTGTTAGCATTGTCAAGACTCATATGTTACCGGCTGATCGTTGCTTGCAGAGGCGTAAACCTCTTCTACCCCAGGCTCCCATCATACATGAGACTGTTTATCCACGGCTTGCCGCTGGGGAGTGGATTTTGACGTTCGTGGAATCGAACTGTTGTTTTCCTCAGACACCCGAGGTTTTCCCAGGCTTGAGAACCCATGAGGGGGCACTTCGTGAGTCCATACCCCTCGTTAGTATCATCATTTGATCTATCGCTGATCTGCAAGCAACAGGGATCATGCAACAGTAACTTCCCATCCCACTCTCGAGGCCATATCCCCTGGACGTTTTGAACCCCCTGGATCTCGCCGGTTTCCCCTGTATACAGTACAAGGACGATCTAGGTTTAGGATCCTTTGCAGCTTACCAGCCCCATGGCATCACAAGATTTAGAACAGCTAGCTGGCCCATCTAAACGCTAATAGATTCTCAATTCCGATCCGCTCACTTCCAGAACCCGTCCAGTGTCCAGGTCTGAGCACAATATGAATGTCGCACGGCCACGGGGAGTGCCGGGATCTAGCCACCATAGAGTGAAAGATCCACCGATCTTGGAGGTTGTTGCCCAAAAGTAATCCCGCGAGTACTTATCAAGTTCAGCCGCATATCAACGGCTGCATTCGCAGAGTTTCCATCGCGATCCTTCATTATGTCGTGATGCGTACATTTGACCAGAAGTAATACCAGGTAGTTGTGCCTCACCTGGCATTGATCAACAACTTCGTCATGCACAGCTATGGAGACCCGAGTATAAGCTTGGAGTGCCATTCATCAGGTACAACTAGCACTGGCCCATCTGAAGCTTGTGTGTTGGACCGATGGCTATATCATGCCATCGTCCCAACTCCGGAATTGAATTCGCTCTGTTTCCTTGATTCCCCCCTCTCTCGTCTCACTTAGAGCATAATCCTACTGGCACATTATACACTTTAATATGGCGAGACGCTCTTATCAAGGGTACAGGCCCGATTCTCGAGCCCCTTCTAATGAACCAACGTTACCACCGATTCGCTCGCTGTTTCGTGGTAGGTGTGGCTTTTGCTGGTCCACTCCGAATCTATCTCATATCAGTAAAGACGAGTTGGAGATGGGGCATGCTTCGCTGGCCCAGGATTACCACCATAGTTCGCGGTATGGGAGCACCCCACATCAACCAGGTCATTACCCCCTTGACTATGCGGGTCGTCCTGTGGACCACTACTCCCAGGTGAGAAAGGCTCACTGTGGCGACTTTTGGGGCCAAACTGACATCTAAGGATCCGTCACTGGCTAAGCCACCTTCTAGTTCTCGAACGGGCATTCAACGAGACGTGGAAACCCGTTCTACTTCTACTCTACCCCCGATGCTCGTTCAACCCTACCGTTCCGGCCAGAGTCAACACCAACCTCACTACAGGTAAGTACACAAGCAGGGTGGCCAGCAGTGCTCTGATCGTGATTACAGTCGTCAGGCAGACAGTTTATCTGTTGTCCAACCAGGCCGCCATTCGACTCATTGTGCCTCGGAGGGACAACGACTGAGTCAATCGGATCTATATACAGGGAACTCTTGTAGTAGAAGTGCTACTCACGCGTCTTCCACTCCTTACCACCCTCATCTTGTGAGACTCCTGACACATAACCGATAAGATCACAGCTCTAACGAAGTGTTGCTTCCGTTAGAATTACAACTCAACAGACCAGTTATCTCAATCAGCTCCGAGTAGTACGGCGGGAAGATATGTCTGCCCCGTATGTCAGAAGGGATTTAAACATCCCAGTGGCCTAAGGGTAAGTCATCAATAGTAAAATTATGTTGACTGATCCCCGATGTTCTTGCCTGAGTCTACTTATTTACTGAAACGACATTAGATCCACAGCACCAGCCATACAGGAGAGAAACGTGGGTCATGCTCTTGTTCCTTCTAGTACGCATCTTTCGTTGCTGAACCTTCTCTGACCCCTTGAAGCGTATACTTGTCCCGAGGAAGGCTGTGGGCGAAGCTTTAGCGTCAGAAGCAATCTTCGTCGTCATTTTCTTCTTCATTACCCGCACCTGGACGCACTGCCCAACGAAGAAGATACCTGAGTCAAGGAAGGTGCATGATGGTTCATCTTTTCTAGGCTAGGGGATTCCACAACCACGCGGGAACATGGGTTCATATCTCACGAAGACACCCATTTTGAATCTGATTGAGTGGCCTGGATGCCCGAATTTTCCTTTGGTTTCTGTCTCTTCTTGAGTCTCAACTACTGTATAGCTAATCACTGTGTGCTGATCTACCTCTGCCAGCTGGCCTGTTGTATCATATCCTACCAGAGCAATCAATCCTTCATAAGTTACCTCTGGCCTGCGTGTCAGTGTCACTTCTCGGCCAAACCCGATAATAGTCAACGGGTAAGGCATTGCCTCCTTGAAGAACGAAATACTGAGCGCTCGGCGGGTTTCTAGAGTTCAGGATCCTGGATCGTCTATGGACTCGAGCCGACTCCCCTAGTCCTCAAGTCCGGTACATCATTCTCCTGAATCATCACTGCATAGGATCTCATATCTTAAAACATCCCCCGAGATATTCAGGATTCGCAGCTCTTTAACTATCTCTACTGCGGGGCCCGCCACGTTTTCTCGACTCATATAGGTACATTGATGAAGTGCTGGAAGTTAAGCGCGAAACAAAATCTCGATTGCTGTGTCTGACGCCACTGGAGGCTCCTCACGATTTGTACCCTGCTCAATTTCATCCACCTGGTCCCGGGAGCTGAAGAAAGCTGCCTTCATAAGCCCAGTTCCAGGTCCCGACATCCCGCATGGGGTAGCGTTTTTATCGTGATATTATTAACTAGTTCGAGGACGACCATCATGATAGAAATCATTGAGATTCTTGATAGAGACAAGATAGAGGCGTAGGCGGTGATCAAAGGTACAGTATGTCGCTCCAGTCTGAGAACAATGGTGTACATAAAGTGCACCATTTATGATTGCACCATCGGCTCGAAAAACGGAATTCAGTTTCGAAACCTAATCGACTCACTCTCAGGCCCCAGTGTTCCAACGTTCACGAACCAGCTCGATCGAGTAATATTATTATAGAGCTGAAGCCGCTCATCTCTCGGACCGAAATCCGATCAGTATCTAGTCAGGGTCACATGACTATGTAGTGAGAAATCAATTGAACTTGAGGCGAACCTCTTCTCAATCTCTACGAAAACCTCAAAGCAAGTCCCAGCAAGTGGCTTTCATGGCTCCTGAAGGTGCAGAGACTCATGAAGATGCCTCCAAGGTGACTGCTTAATGTTATTAATGCTCAGGTGATCAGTTCTTGAGCTCTCGCTATCTAGGGCAAGACGAAGGCCAAACTGAGATACCTAAAGCAGAAGAAGCTACGTCGCAAACAACGCAAAACTCAAGGTGCTCCTACTGCGAGCGAAGTGACAAGGGGCGATCAGTCTATTGATGCTCAAGATGATGAAGACGATGAAGATAATGTCGCATCGAAAGAGCCTGAGTTCGTAGCAGAGCCTGTTACTCCCCTACTTGAGAAGCGGGATACGCGGCCGAAAAAACGACGAAGAACTCGAGAACAAGAGCCAGGGGTATTGCCAGAGGCTACATTTGATCGAGAACAATCCGTAAAACCAGACTTGGAAGGCGCTCTGCCCTCATTTCCTCTCCCTTCGCGTCCGGATGCGCCCTCAGCTGAGGTGCTGGCCTTGCAAGGGGCTGATCCTGCTTTACTATCTGCGAGACATGTATCCCACGGAGAGCAAATACCGATTTCCCTTGATGAATCCGATTCTACAATGCTCAGTCTCAAAACGCGAACACGGTTACAGGAACTAGGGATCACAGAGCTGTTCGCAGGTAAATGGAGTTTCGCTCCTATACTCAAGAGTTTATCTGAATAGGTTACAGTTCAGACGGCACTCGTACCTTTTCTACTGTCTCCGGGCCCCGCAAAATGGCTTTATACCCCTTATGATCCTCCACCGGATGTCTGTGTCTCTGCTCCAACAGGTAGCGGTAAAACACTGGCCTATGTACTGCCAATAATAGAGGTGGTCAATTCTCTCACAACCTCGGATCTCGTCTGCTAATATCGGGTTCTCGAAGTCTCTATCCACTCGGATAATCACCAGATTAAGGGCTCTAGTCGTCCTGCCGACTCGTGATCTTGTGGTGCAAGTTCGTGAAACGTTTGAGGCAGTTGGAAAAGGACGCGGTCTCAAGGTTTGTCTACAGTTAACCAGACCCAATCATTTTCTTGATACCGTCCTAGATTGCAGGCGTAACTGGCCATCAATCATTTGCACATGAACAATCCCAGCTTGTCGCTTCAAGATCGACCGAGTCAGCTCTCTCTAGCATCTCTTTTCCTCAGAACGATCTGACTTATTGCCTCAGAATTCTAGGTGGTTCAAGTAAGGTGGACATTCTCGTGTGCACTCCTGGTCGTCTCATCGATCACTTGAACTCGACACCGAATTTCTCATTGCAGCATCTGCGGTACTTGGTGCGTATGTCTCGACATCTTGGTTAGAGTTGTGATGAATGCATTCCGTTTCCATAGGTCATTGATGAAGCTGATCGATTACTGGCTCAATCGTTTCAAGAGTGGAATGCCCGGGTCCTATCGTCTCTGCGACCTGCACCGGCTCTTGCCGAAGGAGCCATCCCGAATAACCATAGAAATTTCGGGAATCCCGATGCAGTCGCTCCTCACAATATTCACATCCTTCCCTATGCTCTCGGTCTTCCTTTTGCAATGGAGAAGAAGCATACGTCATGTCAAAAGCTCCTGTTCTCGGCTACATTGACTCGAGATCCAGGGCAACTCGCGGCTCTCGAGCTTCGGAATCCTCAATATTTCATTGTCCACGGAGAACAGTCTACCCACTCTCAGCAAAACAATCTTCTGGATGCCGTCACTGACAAGTTCAGTATGCCGGCCTCCCTTTCGGTACGCAGCATCTTCAGTCTCATCCTCTCCGTGCTCATACACTACCCTTTGGACATCAGGAGCACATGATTATTTCAGAGACAGCTAAAAAGCCTCTCATGTTCTTCCACTTGCTGCAAACCCAGCAAGTATCGAATGCGCTTGTCTTCACCAAATCAGCAGAGTCTACCGGTCGCCTCTTGAAGCTTCTTGATCTCTTTGAAGAGTTGCTTGTCAAGCAGAATATGAAAACCACGTCTGAGAGGCTCATCGCTAGCGCGTACTCGAGCGACCTAGGTGCTGGAGAGAGGAAAGCTATACTAGAAAAATTCAAAGCACAGGAAATCCATTTGTGAGTTTCATTCGCATTTATGTTTCCTTCTCTGACTTTCGCTCTTCATAGACTCATCTGCTCCGATCTCGTTTCACGAGGTATAGATATCAAGCATGTATCACACGTAATCAGCTACGATGCTCCTGTTGACATGCGTAAATACGTACATCGTGTTGGGAGAACAGCTCGTGCTGGACGACTTGGTGAAGCTTGGACATTGGTGGAAGAGCAGGAGGTAAGGTGTACAAATAACAAGCCCCTGGAGCGCATCTACTGACTCCCCTCGGGAAGGCTCGCTACTTCAAATCCATGCTCCAGCAGTCTAATCATCTTGGCCAAGTCAAGCGAGTGCGTGTCAAAGACAAGGACGTCTCTGCATTAGAACCGTTGTACCAGGTCAGTCCAGTCCTCTTCTTGCTTCTGGTACTTCTGATTCATGACGTTCTGCTAGACTGCGCTCGATAGTCTGCGTGATCATTATACGAAGTCGTAAACTTTGTTCCTCATAGGGTACTCCCCGGTACTCGTCATTATCTGAAGATTTCCCGGGTCAGGACGAAGAGTTGGATATTTATTCAGCAATATCACAGATGGAATGGATATATATTGATTCGTCCCAAAACTAGTATGGAAATTACAGATGTCGAACAACTTGCGCGATACCAGGCGACCACTCTCACTGCATCTCGGGTGGCAAAGCGTCGTACTCCGGGCACAGCCTAGACCACTCGGGTTGGACGATCTGAGCTTGAGGGCCTTCGATGTTATCATGCGGGGATTCAGCGAAGACGATGGCAAGGCCGGCTTCCAAGTGCCAATCGATGTGACTAAGAGGATCACTGTCAACGATGCAGAGTTTTACTTGTTATCGAGAGTTGCTCACCAGTGAAGGAACCAAGCTCCTGCGTTGTCCGTCTGGAAACTGTGAATGTTGGTCAGATACCGTGATTTTCAATGTTCATCATGGCATGTTATTACCGGAATGTGGTGTTTCCACCGTTAACTATTCGGACTGGTAAGTGGAGAACTCGTCACCAACAAACAATCGACGTACTGGGAGTCACATCACGACGGGGTGGGTTGATCAAGTTGACCACATCGGTGTTGGGTTGACGAACCACATCGAAGTTGTGACCGTGACTGCGCGAGGATCAGGTTAGTGGGTGCTAAAGGGCTTGAAAGGGCTTGGAAATTACACTGCGCCGTACGTTAGCATTGAAAGCGCAAGAACAAGCTTAGTCTAGAACTTACTGTGGAAGGGGTGGGCTCCTCCTCCAGGAATGGACACCTCAATGATAGAGTTGGGTGGGATGATGTGGATGTTCTGGGAGGGCAGGAAGTCTGCGGGCTGGATAGACTTGAGCACAGCGTGCAGAGTCGCGAAAGACAGTGACTAACTTTAGAAGCACCACTCAGAAGCTGAAGAAGTGCGGGGAAGCCGGGAGAGATGTAGGAAACGTTGTTAACTGATCAAGACGCGAATTAGCCTAAGAATAAGATACTAAGGGAGTAAATCCTACTGTCGAAGAATGGGAGGTTGGGCTGCGAAAACGAATCAACCTAGCTTTCTCACGCGTAATCAGTGAGATTGCTTACCTGAGAGATGTTCAACAGGATTGACACATCGGGGGGACCTTGACCAAGCTTTCCGGGTCCCTCTGAGGCAATCGGGTGCATGTCGCCATCGTCGAGCTTGTGGCCGCCGACGGTAGCATTGGTGGTCGGCTCAACCTCGTCAGCGCCTTCGTACCTCAGAATAGCCTTGGTCAAGTTGACGTCCAAGTTGGGGTTGTTGGCAGGGCTACCACCGGTCAACCTGTTGATCGTGTTGCGAGTAAGCGAAGCGTCTCGAGTTTGAAGACTGCACTCACGGGGCACGGATCCAGTAATTGTCGATGGTCTGGTTAGCGTGCACAATGATGGAGGCTCGCTGAGCTATTGGCAGGATTGAGCAGACGCTCAAGATCGAATGCTACTGTCGAGGAACCTACCAGCGTAGACATCGATGTTCTGTGCAGGAGTAGGATCATGCTCAACTCCATCGAATTCCATGGCGTCGAAAGTGTGGCCATCTATGGAATACGTCAAGCGATACACGATAATGTGTCACCGTGAAGATCTTACCGATGGAGAAGGTGAAGAAAGGCCTGCAAGAGATTCCGATAAGGCGGAATCTATGTGGTCGTTAGCTATAGTTCTAGTAGTTCTCCACGCGACGTTGACCAGCTAACCTGTATCTCAAACCCTGCTTGACGCTGATGACCGGGTAAGGGACTTCCGGTCCGCCGACATAACGTCCAACGCCATTGATGGTTCCAGAATCCGGAGTACTAGAGACGCCGCTCAACTAATTTTCGTGCCAGTCGGCTGTGAGATACGTACGGTACCAATCCAGTCTTGAAGAATTGATCTTGTGCTTCGGGAGCTAGACGAAAGCTTAGTGAAAGGAGTTGATTCAACCTGCGGGCAAACATACCTGGGGTATGGTACCACTCGCCAAGGGTGATGATGGTGCTACAATAAAGTTAGAGCGACGAATCTTCCACCTAGGCGGATCGAGTACCTATCTGCAAACAATAATGAGTACGTTTCATTGAAGTGGCGGAAAAGATCTTACCATCATCAACATCGTACAGATGCTTAAGAGGATCATCGGGATCTAGAGATTATGCCTAAATATAGAGTTCTTTGAGAAGAAGTACGTGTAGTACCGTAAACAATAAATGCGCCTCGGAACCCATCGCAGTACTGAGTTGACAAATGGGAGTGATACCTAGTGACGGTAATGAAAAGTGTAACCCATTCGCGGTGGGGACAAGCTTACCAGTAATTACCAGTCTGTCCTGCGGTATCGAATGTATAGCTGGTCCACGTTGAGTCGAAAGGTCATCCTAGATGCAAAGACCACTTACGTGAAGGTGGAGTTGGGAGCGACGGGACACTGGTTCACGAAACTGGAAATCCAAGTGACAATCAGTAAATTGTACGGGGTGGGTGACTCAAAATTTGCTTACGCTGGCCCGTCCATGCCAGACGTCCTAGCCTGGAAAAATCCATGCCAATGCTGAAAGATAACCGTTTAGTCGCTTTCTGCAGCAGAAGCAACTGTGCAATACTTACGATGGAGTAACTCCGCCGCATTTCAGGGCTATGCAACTGATTACGAGTAACGATATTCACGGAATCGCCTTTGTTGACCTTGAACACTGATGCCTCGAGATGAGAAAAAGATCCAAGGAGAAAGTGCGTTAGACCTACAAAATCCGGGGAAAGTTCCTCCTACAGTGATCGAACTACGTCGATGATGACACCGCATTAACAAACGCTACCTGCAATCCTAAGGGGGAACTCACTTTCTCTCGAAGCCATCTGGCGCCACTACCGTGTTCGCAATGGGAACGTCAAAATTGACGACCGCAGTGTAGACCGTAGCGACGGACGCAAGGACTGACAGGCCAAAGGCAAGGCGAACCATGCTGGGGAGGCGAATGAGGGTCCTAGAGCTTGAGTCTGAACCTTTTAAACTGCGAGGCATTTTGGCTAGGGAGACTCATCACACCGACTAAGAATTCACATACTCTCGTGAGTATGCTGAACTTTCCGTGAGACGGCATAAGCCACGACAGAAGCCCATGAATGGTGAGAGCGATCCAAGAATAATACTCACACCGTCTTGGTTTGTGCAAAGCAAGGACGGGCAGTGACTGCTAGGAGATTTGATGTCTGCGTCACTACTTGGGTGAGTTCCCAAACAAACCATAGGAGGACCTACCGCTGTAACGTACATGTGCAAGCAATCAGCGATCATGGACCAATCGTAACAAGCTTGTTGATCTGAAATCGAATCCCAAGGTATGCCCCACACCGCGTGGGTACACAGTACCTGCGAAAATTTCCCAAGGCCTAAAAGACTGACTGTGACGAATTCAAAACAGAGCCATTCGTGCGACTATCAATCACAAACGAACTTCAGAGGGTTCGGTTATCTTACCCGCTCCCAAGAAAGGCACTGTTTTCCTTCGAATGACCAGTGAACTGCTTGTAACACGATTTTCATCATTTTCGTGGCATCGTGCGGTATCGCGGGTAAGTATGGTGAACTATCGAGCCAGTAAAGACCAAGCCTTAGAGATGGTTCTGTCGTGCTATGTCAGGAACGAAAACTGTTCCTGAAATTTGACTCAAGCCAGAAGCCGAGCATCACTTGGCAGCGCAAGCAATGCTTCGTGTTCTCCCTTCGTACTAGACATAGATGAGCGAGTTCTCAGGAGAAGGACGCACGGGGTTTTACATGGATACCCGACAGTTGCAGCGCTCAGGAGAACCGTGAGCACCCCAACTCCTGTATCCTTGGAAGGGAATAGTTTCCCCAGGAGACCGACAGTTAAATCTGGTTGCACCACTCACAGACAGAAGTACAGCGCACTTGGGGGACACACGCTTGCACACACACGCTATTCGCCCTGTGCACAGAGAAGAAAATACACAGTTCTTGACGGGTCCCTTATTTTGGGACTGGGGATAAAACCGAGGGAGATAATCTAATAAAGCATCTGCGAGTGAGAGACGAGACGAAGCGCTATATTTGCGTGCATTCCGTGTCCTTGAGAAGGCAAGCTAGATCAGTATACTATCTAAGCAAAACTAGAGGTCCGAAAGGGAGCAGAGAAGATTCTATCGAGTCTGACTTAGCTCTATCTCTGTCAGAGAGATATTGCTACGCTCGCACATTCCGCGAAAGATACCAGCTAACGGCAAGTCCATGTCAGTCAGAGAAAAGTTTACAAACACAGGTCAGGCTCACCTTGTTGAAAGAGCTTCATCGGAGAGTCAAATTCCTGCAGAGGCGACTGTCAATATCATCTCGGTGCAAGAACGTAGGACCGCACCGCTATTTTCCCGGCATCCATGACCAGAATACGATCGTAAGACAGGATAGTTCGCAAACGGTCTGACGACAATAGGTCAGCCTAAGCTAGGCTTTGATACAGGGAGATTAGCGTACGGGCAATGCAAATCAGTGTTCGATCCGCAAACTGTGAATGAATCGTGGATTGTATCAAACTATCTGTTGCGAGATCCACGGAGGCACTGAAAAAACCGTATGAGCTTGAAGGTTATGCTGGCAAGAGAATAAACCTGACGTGGCTTCGTCTAAGATGACGATACGAGTATCCTTCACAAGCGCTCTTGCGAGGCTAAGCAAGCTTCTCTAGTAAACGACTTCAATCAGTGACAGCCCATGGCATGGTTCTGAGGCAATAAACTTGCCTGGCCCACACTCAGATTCAGGCCTTCCGCTTCGATGGGTGTTTCCAGGGTGATATGGGAGGAATCACAGTGTGAACTGTCATCAGACGAGTTCTCGTTCGAAGTTTGCTTGGACACAAGGAAAGAGCGGCGGAGCGCATCCCATAGTCGGGCGTCATCATACAAAGAGAAAGGGTCCTGTGGTGATTGGCACCTTGCTCTCCTACGGGAATAAGAAAGTAGCTCACTAGATTAGTCCGTACAGTCCCTGTGGGGGTTTCAAAAGTTAGTATCCGGGGATTAACGGGAATCAACCCAAAACTCACCACTGAAGAGGAGGGGCTAGGATCGATCAGTTTGGAGCAATGGGGATCTGAGAGAGGAGCTTACCTCTTGTGGGATCATGGAGATGATCGAGCGAAGGTCTGTCAGGCCGATGGTAGCGATGTTCACCCTGGTAAGTCAATGGTTCAACACCCCATGCGAAGGCTATCACCCTATCAAAAACCTACCCATCAATCAGAATAGAGCCCGAGGCCACTTCAACGATTCTATAATCATAGAGTTAATGACCGTTACAGGTGTGCGTCTCCACAGAATGTGTGTGACAGACCTAGTCAAGGCTAATGTCAGAGACGACTTCCCTGCTCCAGTTCTTTGGTGTGTTCGTGAGTACATGAATGAGAACAGCGAAACTGATCTCACCGCCCGACAACTCCAATCTTTTCACCCCCTGCGACTGAAAGGGTGATACCATGGAGGACATTCGGTAGTCCATCACGATATCTCATAACCACGTCTCGAATCTCAATCCTCCCAATGGCGGGCCATTCGGGAGCAGGCTTGCGATCCGGTATTTCGTGTGGTTTTTCTTGGGGAATCGAATCGCTTTGACTGTAGTGCACCACTAGTATGGTCTATCAGAGGTATACTACAAGTCCAAATCAATGATGAATAACCTCGCTCTACAGAGTTCATGTAATTCTAGAAAATGGTAAGGTGCGAATGCTTAGGTCAATTGCGATAACTCACTTCTACTTCGGCCGACTGGCGCGTGAGCATCCCACAAAGTTGGGTGAGGGTCGTAGTATAAGTCAGCACAAGTCCAATTTGGGCGGGGTTGATGCCAGATACCCCGACCACAGCTAGTAATGCGGCCTATAGAAAGTTGAATGTATTTCACTCAAGAAAAGTCCTCGGTCACGTACTAGAAACACTAGCAATCCCCCCATGAAATCGATTCGAATCGCCAACCACCTCAAATCGTGTCAGTCTCATCCTAATAACCCGCTCTTGAGGAAAGAGACCATCTACCTTTGATTAGTGACGGTCAGGCAGAGAGCGCGATTCTCAAGGTCGATATAATGTCGATTACTTTGGATAAACCAAGGGAGCTCTCTATAGCTCCGAATCGTTGGCAATCCCGTGAGTGACTCAGAAAGATGAGAATAAAGGAGGGAACGGAGAGCGGCATCTAAAAATTATATTAGTTTTGCGAAATACGACGATGGCACGATATATATACCGAGTCGTTTCATTTCTCTGGCAGACGCGCTGTAGAAAGCGGCGAAATAGGAGTATCCCACAGCGACTACTGCTGCAGCGATTACTAGCCATGGTGATCAACCCCGATATCCTCAGTACAGGGTGAATACACCTACTGAAGTACGGCAACAGGAAACTGATCACAATGATAGCGCCGAGGACACTGGAAATCGTCAAAACAACTAAAAAGGTCTTTATGAGACGAAATGAGCCCAGGGTTGGTACAGTAAACTCACGCATGCGCATCGAAACTGGAAGTCGATTTAATGTGAGAGGAGGTTCGAAGCTGGATTTGATGGACTCACTTGGAAGTTGATTGTCAACAACTGAGTCAGGTAAATTGATTGGGTTAATTCGTGTGGACCAGAATCGGAGAGGTCTCACCGTCAATGTCCTTGCCGAAAACGCTCAAGATGCGACCCATGGGCTATACGAGTCGATCAGAATCGGGTCTGTCTTAAAGAACTCAAAAGAACTATGCGATACCGTTGTATCAAAGAATACCATAGTGGCATGGAAGATATTCATCATAGAACTGTGGTGCAAGTTTTCGGAAACAGCTTTCGACATAGTGTCCATCGCTGCTCCTCTGTTGGATTCAAAAACCGCACGAAATGAGACTTGGGCGGCCAAGTTAGGGAAGACCTTACAGAATGAAAGTAAACACCGCCTGTGATATCCCGAGGCCTGCATATAGGATCTGGTAGAAGGAAAGGGGTCGATTCCAAGTACTAGGGAAGCATCAGCGATGGAAACAAGTCGGCAAGTGACTTTGAAGGGATCTCACTTTGCTTGCCACCATACAAGTGTGTAGGTATTTATAATCTGACTACCCTGCATGAGGAGTCCAGCGACCAGAATTGCGGGACCATTCAAGTACCCTCTTCCCGCAGTAAAGTATTTGCCATAGACTGGAGGAGGTCAGTGCAAACACGTATTGTGAGAACCAAAAAGGATATCACCTCGCCAGGATACGGAACCAGTAGTTCGTTTCTCTTGAGCCATCAGTTTCCCAGCAGCTTTCGCGGTCCCAGCTTCCATTGGCCGCATTTCCGGCTTGGCTTCCGCTATATGCTCTACGTCAACGGTTTCTATAGTCTTCTTCTTTGTAGCCTCGGCTTCTGTCTCCTTGTCATCCTTGGTGGTTCTTCCACCAAACTCTTCATCCAGACGGGCAAATTCGCCTGCTTTGGCTATAAGTGCGTCATAGGTACCGGATTCTGCAATGCGACCTTTGACCACGGTGTATATGAAGTCACATCGTGGTAGGAAGTGGAGGGCATGGGTGACGAGAATGACGGTCTTGTGACGATTCTTCAGGTGACCAATTATCGCGTCCTGGAATAAGGCCTTGCCTACGTGAGCATCGACTAGATAGGGTTTCAGTTTACAGCAGACAGAGGCGCGGAACTAGCTTGGAAGAGAATACCAGCTGAGAGTGGATCATCGAAAATAACTATGTCGGCATCACAATAGAGGGCTCTCGCGATGTTGATACGTTGCTTCTGGCCACCAGACACATTGACTCCCTTCTCTCCGATCTACCAAATGTTGAGTCCATCTCCGCTTTTAAGAGCCAGTAACGTATTCACCTCGGTCATATCACCAGCAGGAAGGATAGCCAAGTCTGGGAGGAGACAGCTGATGTCAATGACGCGGCGGTACCGCCCCTCTTCGTAAGGTCTACCAAAGAGGATATTGTCCCTCTGTGTGGCTGATAAGAGCTATCTTGATTTTGACCAGAAGAGCGACTCACTATTGTAGCGTTCCGAATCCATGCGGCCTGTGAACAATAAGCGATGCTACCACCAAAACTAACTTTTCCAGACGTCCTCCTCATTTCTCCAATCATGCCCTGTAAAAGCGAAGACTAGATACAACAGTCAAGTCCTGGCATTACATCGAAGGCGTAAACAAAAGAACCTTTCCACTTCCTACCGCACCTACGATAGCAACTAGCTGTCCACGAGGGATGGTAATGTTGAGATCTTGGACTCGGAAGGGAGGTGCCTTGGGAGAGGCGCTGGCCGTCTTTGCATGTTTCCTCTTCTTGGATTTGGAAGGGCTCAAGTCCGGTGGTGTGCTGCTCTCCCATTCATAAGATGCTCCTACTATTTCCACAGCCGCATCTTGGTTTGGATCTATATGGAAGGGATCCTCCTCGCGAAGTTCTGCGCTAAATAGTGGAGCTAGACGCGCGAAAGCACTCTGTGCATCGGAGGCAGCAGTGACTGCTCTAGGAAGGAACATCATGGGTTGACCTGTGCTAGAGTTAGTTCATGATGACCGCTGGGTATGACCAAAAGACAAACGGAGAAGCTGCAGAAGACGATTAGCGGTGTGTAATCAGACAAGAAAAATGCGCTCACATTGAAGAGACTTAGAGAGGCGAATATCACGGCCACATCGAAATCATGGGCAGTCAATGTGTACGTCAAGAAAGCGAGTGTTGCCGCTAAGACCGGGGTGGAGAAAGCAAACGCGATGCTGTGATGCCTAGATAAGTCCGTGCTTGTATCTATATGATAGAGAAATATGCATCACTTCGCTGAACGCATTATCTGGATCTTGTGGATGCCCTTGACTTCGTTCCTTCTAGTCTCGAAAATACCTATATTTCTTCAAGTCAGCCCGCAAAGCCAAGGCAGCAGCATCAGGCAAGCTACGTTTCAGAAATGGCCACTCATAGCAGAAGTACTTGACGATGCGCATTGAACCTGCAAATAAGCCATAAATGATGAGTCAAGCAGCTACACAGCTGAGGATTGTCAATGAGAGCTCTTACCGATCACCTCCATCCTGTAAACGATGATATAGTAAACACAAGACCAATCGGTCAGAGATAGCTAGACTCACAGCAGACGAGCTCGTTCATCTCCAAATACATTTGCTTTGAGTCGTATGCGGAATTGGTGAGCCATTGACCGCTCCTGCACAGGGGCTATGAAAAAGAAGAGAGAAAAGCCAGCCAGTGCCGAAGGGCCAAGCTGTATCAAGGTCGGAAAAAAGATTCAACAACGAAGCTGAGTTAATACGCACTTGCACGAGTAGAATGATCAGACATATGGTGACCTGAATGGGTGCAGTCCATGCTAAGAACAATATGACTCAGTGCGTGATGGTTCCAAACAAAGTTGAAGGACAAACCGGCATGCTAAGGAGTAAATAGTTCAATTGAGCATCTCATGTCGAACGAAGCTAAAACAGAGACTCACAAACCACTGTGCTGCTGCATCGATGCGGCTGACCTAATTGGGTGTGAGTGGCGACTCGTAAAAGGAAGAAGGATCAATAAAGAAGCTACATCAGTCGATACGAAGTTGACGATAAGGGAATTGGAAAAACGGGCCCTCGATTTCGGGGTCATGTTGACGGCTCTCTTGTAGATAGAGCCAATAAGAGCGGCTCGGGCCAAGACGCCAGTGGTCATGGAACGCCAGAAAAACTTGGTGGAATAAGAATATTGACAGTGATATGACCAAGGAAAGGCCTACCTGATGCTGGGCAACGCTAGCCATCACAACCATGCAGAAGCAACCTACAGCTAGGCCAATTCCTCGACCTGGATCCGGAACAGGTTGGCCCTCTGCTCGGGCTGTGGCTCGCTCCTTCGCAAAGTTGATGATTTCCTACATCGGCTGAGCACAAAGTTAGGATAACTACATTCTCCAAGACACGAACCTTGACTAAGACGGGTCCCATCATTTGTGCAACATCACCGAAGACCTGATAGGACCTATGAGGAATTTCATAGTTCCGAAGAGCATGGTGGGGGAACGTACCTTGAAAGCACCTCCTGCCCAGAATAACGATCCAAAGACGTCGTTCAGGGCCCAGGCCAAACTCGGACTTTTCTTGCCATCCTTCTCTCTCCACCGGCTCTCGAACGCTTTGCGTTCTTGCAAGTAATTCGTCCCTGCCTTGAGAGAAAGTACAGACCATTTTGCTCGGAGCAAGAGACCGGGTTTCAGAGTCCCGTCCATCAACCTCGCGTTCCATTGCTCCGCGGCTTCTGTTCTGGTCGACCACGCTTTGTCAAGCTGGTCTGATAATAGGGCAGCCTCTTGGGAGGGGTCCATCTTCCAAAGGTCCGTAGCTTGCAGCGTTCTTCTATATCCTAGAGTCTTCCATAATGTTCAGTAGCCTGCTTGACGGGGAAATGACGTGTCAGTACCATAAGTGGTGATATCTATGGACCGGGAGAGGGATTAGTGCGAGGTATATTTAGTTGCGCCCGTCGGCGACACGCACCCAAGTATAGGTGAGCTTAGAGAATAACGAGGCATGAGCAGAGGGCATAGGCTATAGTTTGCGGTCCTGAGCCCTGGAAAAATTGTACGGACATGACGAGGCTTACCCCAGCATCATCTAGCGACTTGGGGGCAGGAGGAGGCGGAGTAGCAGGAATCCTAAATCTTGGAATGAGTACATGTCTAACGACTGTCCCAGTAGTATCTGCCAGATCACCATATCTGCCACCACTTTTCACGTATACGGAGGTGCTCAATGCCTGTGTCAAGGTCAATGTGACGCAGTAAGGGTCGTTCAGCCAGCTTGACATCTTGAACCGAGGGTTCTGGAGAGATTTCCTTCTCGTTCATGGGCATAGACGTATGAGAAAGAATTGTGTGGTGCGCGCCAGGTTCGTGACCTCGCGGAAAACAGCATATTCAAACTGAGCAAACATAAAAATACCAGATAAGATGATTGTGGTTGGAAGAAGAGCCATGGGTAAAAACCGACGGTCTGAACCGACGGAGTCCCACGGGATGGCTCTAGTTAGCTTAGGTAATCTACTTGGCTGGCGTCTGCGGATTCCTCTCTCTACCACGGCCTGGCTAATGAACGCGAACACTACTTCACGATCGTCATTTCCTCTCTCCAGATGTTCATTTCAACATTATAATATATTCAGATACCAAGAGAAATTCTTCGGCGTGTTCCCGGGGCTTTCCTTTCTCTCGATCTCAGGAACAGCAGTTAACTTAGCACACTTAGATGAGCCGTGTTCTTTCCACGACCCATGAGAAAGGAGTATCGACCAGAAAGAGTGTGCATTCTCTCAGCGTACCTTTTCTTGTCGATTTGAGTTGCTATCAGCTGTCTAAAATGCTTTCGTGACTTCAGTGCAAAGTTACAGCCCCACGCTCAGGTCCCTCGCTATGTCCTCTGCCCTACGATTAGCTTCTCTCGAACCTTCTGCAAGAGCCGTCTTCGCGACTAATGCTCGTCTCCTCTCCGGTCTTGTTACTGAGAGACTTGTTGCTGCCCAATACTTCTCACTGCAAGGATTCGAAGCCACTGGCGTTTGTATAATCTATTGCCAAGACTCGGTACCGGCTCATCCTGACCACACCAATGTTCTCGCCGCTGTCCCCCTGCTTCACATTCCTGTTCTAAATAGTACGTACAATGCTTTATCATGATTCTGTCTGTCCTCGATGATTAACTATCATCAGGTGGAGTCCCTCCCTATGGTGTTGCACTCTTAGACCCTTTGGATATGTCGGCCCTCGTCTTTGAGGTTGGGAATCGCCAAAACGGCGCGTATTCAGCCCAAGTATGTTTACGCCTCAACTGTCTTCGCGTCGTAACTGAGGTCTGCTAAGCATTCTAGCTTGTCGTATTCTATCCTGAACGTTCTGGGACTGGAGGAAACTGCGATACTCAATGTTTCTTCCTCCCCTATCTCCATCTGGGAGAAATATGCATCTAGCTTTCTGAAATCCGATGTTGTTGCGGACATAGGCAACGAGTTCAGCAGTGCGGTAGAATGGCAGAGTATGATCTACCTCCTTAGTGCCGTGAGCAATGGAAGCTGAGACCAATTACAGCTTGGTCGTACAGAAATCCCCCTCCCTGTCCTGAATTCTCTTCACCCAGTATTGTCTGGGAACAATCAATTGTAGAAGGCCACCCAACACATCCCGTAAGCTGAGCTTTCGTTTGATAATCATAGGCTCCAAATAACGTACTAACGTTTCTCCAACAGATGTTCAAGACGCGTCGCACGTTGCCCCCCATCACACCCATGACCCCAGGCAGCTATGATTTATACAACCCCCGAATCCGCATCGTGGCTTTACCTCAAGACAGCCTGGATGTCACGTACGATTTCGCCAAATATGTGCAGCCCGTGCTCGACCAGGCGTCTGCTAACGCAAACCAACCCCTGGATATTCTAGAAGGATATCTCGCAATACCGGTTCATGAGCTACAGGTTGCTCAGATAGAGTCCAAGTTCAAAGAAGCGATCATTTTTCCTCCAGAATTCTATGTCCCTGCCTTGGCTCAACAGAGCATCAGGCAAGTAACACTTGTGTGTTCTGAGGGCCCTCTGGTTTCTAACGTCTCCCTCTAGGTCTGTTATCCTTCCGGGCACGCTCCACTGCACATCTCTCAAGCTGGGCGTCGGAATTAAACTCACTTCAGCTGTTCGCACCATCTCCCCAGCCTCTGCTTATCTCGGCCCTCGTTTTTCTGCACATGTAGTCCCTGTTCTCACAATGGACCGAAACCTGGTCACTGTGGCGAGGGAACTCGCCAGCGTGGTTCATCGTAACCCTGATGGCGAGATTGCCAAGCATTGTTCTGCCATTATTCGAGAGGCCTATGAGAATACCAGCGAAGAAAGGGGTGAGCGACTCATTGTGTGTACTGCGCTGGTTGAGAGCGGTCATCGCGGGAAGGATGGTCATCTTCCAGCTGTGATACGGATTTTCAACCTGGACACGATGGAAAAACGTACAGATTGGCTTGACCGGCAAGTTCCACCTATCTAGATCCTCGTTACCTCGTTCTCATTCGTGGACCTAGATTTGTGGAATTATTCTTCAAGGCTTTCTTACCGCCGGTCATTCACAACGGTGTTGCATTCGAATGTCATCCTCAAAACACGACTGCTCGATTCGATATCAAAACAGGGAAGCTGTTGGGCTTTATCGTACGCGACTTCGGAGGTCTTCGCGTTCACTGCGAAACACTCCAGCGCTCTACAGGCGTTCGTCTTGAATTCATGGAAGGGCATTCCATCATCGCGGATGACCTCGAGGATGTCTACGTCCGAATGTACCACGTAGGCCCATCTCCGAGATTCTTTTCTCGCTCCACACTAACGAGGGCGTTTCAGACCGTTTTCCACAATCATCTTCAACAGCTCATCCGTGTTCTTGGTTTGCACTACAACGGTGTGGGATGGGACATAGTACGAAAGCGCCTTCGAGAGAATATCCCCGAGGGTCATGCACTTTACAAGACTTGGCTCTCCCCCAAGAATGAGTACCTTGCTGGTAAATGCTTCATGAGGATGCGATTTGCTGGGCAATATCGATTCCACCTCCACGCGCCTTTCCCCAACCTTATCCTTTACAAGGGTGTAGGAACTACGTATTCGTAATACCTAGTCCATGACTTCATGTTACTGTAATGCTATTGACTTTGTTCTTACGCGTCTTTGTGTATTCTGTGGGATGACACCACCCAATCAAAGCATCAAACATGAAGCTTAAGCAGGCGATTTGATCTTTGCTTCCTGCCACTATGGTCAACACGGGCTACAACCACTCAAAATCGCCCCCTGGCAACAACAAACTTCTTTCATTTTGTGAATCCATTGCTGGTTACTTATTCTCAGAGGCGCACTTGACGCTTCTTGTCGTCCCGGGTCCGACTCACACCCATTACCCCTACGTCTCCTGATGAACCAATGGAGGAAACCCTGGACTTAGACGGGATCTTTCCTGAGTAACCCGATGACCTTACGGTTTGACACGGAAACTTGCAAAGGATCTCAAGCACCCACTCCATCCGAACCCCGGAACTTTTACGTCAGTCCCAGCTATTGGATAGAGCGGAGATGCCACAAAGTGCAGTCCAGCCATTGGTCGCGTATCCATGCTGGAGCTTTCACGAACGTATGATTTCTCCCCACACAATCCCTGGCATTGTGCTCAGCGTTCGGTGTTTGTTTCCCTGGCCAGTAACGGGCGATTTGCGCCTCTTTACCATCTAGTTTAGCGGATTGAGGCGGAGGAAGGTGCCAAGCAATAGGACGACCAGTACGTCGGTCCCTAACCCCCATGGTTGGGCCAGTGGAGCCGTTCAAACGATGTACCTTCAGCTCGGGGCGCAGCCTAGCACAACGTACCTCTCTCCTGGTCCAGCTTGCGAAAGTAATTCCCTTCATGGTATTTTCTCAGAGATATCAACCCTTCTTGTTCCAAGATCGCGACTCTCCGCTCGGAAGAAAGTCCGCTCATCAAGACACATATCTTTCCTCGCACGCATGGCACCTTAATTGTTCGGAATAGGCATAGAAACTTCGTCCGTTCCCAAGGTTTTTCGTGCGGCTCGTCAGATTGTCCCTCGAGTTTCGGAGATGCCAGGGCTTATTCTGAGACCGGCCGTTGTTCCTAACGAGCTTTGGGTTCCGCTCCATACAATATGGAGCGAGGAGCAGTCCATTTTCTTTGCCAAGATATCCAGTAGCCAATGCTTGCTGTTACCATCGTTTGACAACCCATTTTCTCTCGCCATTTGTGGTGGGATGGAGTATTCCTCAAGCCCTGAAATCCACAGGAACATTTTCCGTAACTGATGTACGTGCCTGGCATCTCTAAAGAGGTATGACGCGCCAGACTGCCTGTGGGAGCGAACTCAATGTACTTTGCAGTCCTCTAGTCGTGTTAACTTCCACCTGCTGATCTTGGTCCACATTTAGGCAATTTTTTTCCATGGATAGTTCAAAGAGGCCTACTCCTTGTCCTCTCAAGGGCACCCGGAGATCCCTCCTATAAATTCACCAACGCATCACTGCTCCTCGTCCAACTCCTATCGCCATGCCTTCTCTAGTAATCTCACCAAAAGTGGACGACCAAGCGAACTTCGCAGTCCTTTCCAGACTCGTTTCTTGCTTGGTCACAGAATCCCTTCTGAATGCTATCTACATGCCTATAGAATCCCCTTTGGCTTCTGGGCTTCTCATCGTTCTCTCATCCCTCTCCATGACGGAGCTACCTTATACCGACCGCACACTATACCCCGCGGATGTCTTCGCGATCGTCCCCTTACGCCATGCTCCTGTACTTCAACACAACAGCGGCCGAAAATCTGGATTCGTGGTCAACCTTGTCGACCCCATGGACATGCTCCCAGAAATGTTTCATTTCGGCAGGAGCGTACCTAACATCGAGAGGGTTAGTACCAATGCGCCCATCTTCCTTCCAGTTATCTGACTACAGTCATGACTACAGAGCCCGCTTCATCGCTTGGTACAGAAACAGACGTCTCGCTCCCAGTGGAAAATGCAAGAGGGTCTATCCGTGGTCCGCCTTACCGGCGCCATCGATGCCTGGCACAACTTTGCGGCAAACCTTCTCATCGACGATCGACTCGTTGAAACGATCGCAGGAGAGCTTCTCAGCTCTTACAACTGGCAACGTAAGCGAACTTGTTATTCAGTTCTCTGACATACTGACACCGTTCTTCAGGCCTCAGTTATGATAATCCTCCTAAATGCCCTGCGCTTCTAGCTCCTTCCATTAAGTGGGAGCAAAGCTTGGTATGTGGGCATCCGACCCACCCTGTAAGCCTATTTTCTTCGCCAGTACATACCTTGATCTCAATCAACCTGCTCTGTAGATGCACCGTGCACGCCGTACTTTGCCGCCTGTCACGCTGCAAAATGACATGCAGTATAACTGGTACCATCCTCGGATCGTTTTCGCCACCGTACCTCGCGACAAGATCACCCTTACTGGCGACTGTGGCGACTCTTTCGAGTCGCTAGCGAGGAAAGCCGCGGAACGTGTTGGAGAGTCCCTGGATCGCTATCTGAAGGACGACCTTTGTATAATCCCAGTACACGAGCTTCAAGTCCCCAAGGTCGTTCAGTTGTTTGATGATGTTGAGTTCCTTCCATCCAGTATCAGTGTCCCTTCCCTAGCGCAGTCCAGTATCAGGTGAGATAATACGCTCCATTACTTTCTTATCATGAATGACAAGGCTTATTTTTCTGGTCTATACTTAGGACGGTCCTTGTACCTGATATGCCCGTTTACTCTCTCAAGCTGCCTATCGCGGTGAAAATCTCTTCGGCGACCCGAACTATTTCCCATTTCACTGCGACTTTCGGACCGCGGTTCTCACGAGATATTGTGCCCGTGCTGACCATGGATCGACGTCTGTTGACTGTGATGTGCGAGCCTGGAAGCGCAGTCTATCGCACAGAGGATGAGAACGCTTCCAAGCATTTTTGTGCGATCTTGCGGGACGAGTACAAACCTCTGCCAAACGAGCACGTTATCGTCTGTGCTGCACTTCTAGAAATGGGACACAGCAATCTGCCTTCCAATATTGCTGCTGTTCAGCACGCGTTTGGTCTCGATACAAGAGCGAAACGTGTTTCCTTCCTACAGAGGTCAGTCTTTCGACGTTGGCGGGAATGTGTTATCTAACACAAACCCATCGATTCCAGATACATCGATCTTGCATGCGAGGCGGTCTTGCCACCATTGCTGTACAACGGTGTTTCGTTCGAGGCGCACTCCCAGAATATGCTGCTTCGTTTTGATAAAACTACGAAAGAGCTCAGAGGTTTCGTCATGCGGGATCTCGGGGGTCTGCGTATTCATCCTCCCACCCTTCGCCAGTCTACTGGGGTCGAGTTCGAGTTCCTCCCGAATCACTGTGTCGTTACAGACACCGTAGAAGAGACCTACACGAAACTCTACCATACCTTGGTGCATAACCATCTTCAGCGGCTGATCAGAGGTGAGGGAGCGTCTTTCTGCCTCGAGGGCTTTCCCAGCCACGTTTCCTAGGAGCTAAAAGCGGTTCTTTCCTCGGTCAGTTTTAGATCTCCACTATGACGGGGTTGGCTGGGAGATGTTGAGGAAAACTCTGGATCGATTGATACCCGCAGACCATTCTCTCAGGGATGCTTGGCTATCTCCCAGCAGCAGCACAGTCTCAGGAAAGTGCCTGCTGCGAATGTCCATCGAGGGCGTGTACAGAGATGTAAGCCTATTTTCTTGCCTTTGATGTGGTTGCTTCGAATCGTGATGCATGATGGCTGACCATGGCTTCTCTCTCTCACACTATGCACAGTCTGTCTACCGACCGTTCCCAAACATGATTCAATACAGACCGCTGGCATTGTAGAGCGGGATAGCGCTGCCTCGCTTAGATTGTCTGTCGATTGCTGTTACTGTAAAACAGTGTTAAGAATCTCAAGTGTATTCGAGTACCATGATACGATTGTAATTTGTACGATGAGAATTCGATGTTCCCATTCTGGGATGCGGGAGTTTTGATTGGTTGGAAAGTGTGAGAAATCGGCCGATCCTTATGCGTTACGTAAGCAAGGGACTCCCCTTCCCTGGATTGCCCCAAACATTTGAGTGGTACCTATTTATATGAATTGCTTCAAGGTTTGAGACGAGCCCCAATTCTTCCGTTTCCCCCTTCATCTCTTTCTTCTCCTCCTCTCTAAACTTTCTCTCTTGCACGTCGTTCGTCATAATCATGTCCACCGCTTCACGCGCTCTTCGCATCCAATCTATCACACGTCGCAGTACCGTGTCAATGACGTCCAAACGCAGCTTCCACTCTCCCTTTGCTATCCTCTCCAACGTCACATCATCATCATCGAACCACTCATCTAGCATAGCTTACGAGAAACACACAGAAGCATCACCTGAGCCCAAGTTCTCCTTCGGGCGGAAAACCTACGTCGTCTGCGAACCAGACCCCCACAATTTCCCATACAAAGTGCCCGCCGGCGCGTACCCTACCTCAGAGCCATACCTGAACTACGAAGCTACCAACGCTCCGGAGCCTTATGACATGAGCTCGACTAGCTCGACCCCGGCTCATCCTCAGACCAAGGATCTCGACTCGTTGAGGGAAAGGGGTCCCGCACCCCTGGGAAAAGCTGCCCAGAAGTACTCTAGAATGGGCAACGCCGAGGCCTGGAAAGCTCGTAACTGAGCCGAGACAGCTACCTGGCCGTGCACGGTACTCCGTTGAAGGAAATGGTGTTCTTCTCTTCTTTGCTGTTTGTGTTGTCGCTTGGAGATAGTTGCCTCGAGGGCGTCACTGGGTTGTTTATCAATGGTCAGGTGCGGAGATATGATACAAAGATGATCGAGATGTTTAGTTTTGAGCTGTTGGGGATTGTACGAGTATAATGTTTCCGTTGTTTGTTCACGATGACTTTTTTTTCTGGTTTTTCCTTCTTGTTATGCTAGTACTTGCTGTCTGCTACTTGCCTCTTGCACGCTATATATTTTTCTAGACTTCGTGCTTCTTCCATACCGAGACTGAAGATGAGTGCTCAGCATAGTAAGCGCCCCATTTGAACGGGTCCGAAACCTCGGAAGTAAATTGAGGGTCATGGAATCAACTCATCTGAATTGGCGGTTTTGATGGGACCTTCTATAATCGATCGTTACCAGATGTGGCGGAAACAGGTCTTGTTGTGGTTTCTTTGGCTCTATTTGTCTCTCTTTGGTCTTATGGGTGCTTGTTTGTCCATGCTACCAAACTTGGATATTGAGGATGGATTGGTGCAACTCGTCCAGTTTCTCGACTTGAACGGATTGCTAGGGTCCCTCCAATTGGTATATATAAACTCGATGACTGCAATGTTAGTTCCCATCAAGTCTTCTTTGCTCTCCTGCCTGCTATCCCAGTTTGTTTTCCCTCGTAAACGCTTTCCAGTTACGCTTTCTCGCAATGTCTGCTCTCCTCGCATCGTCCGCCTCTTTCTCTACTTCCCCTGCCCAGCTGCAGGCCCCAACTCCACTTGCCACTCGCACCCAGTCGAACATAGTCGACGATTTCTTCGGAGCTTCTACCTCCCGCCATGACCGCCCTATCTCTGGGGAACGCGACTCCAGCTTCAACAATGTCATGCCACCACCTTACTCAGGTGAAGACTCCGAGTTGCCCGCTTATTCGCGAGAGCCCGCAGAGCCGGTAACGCTCGCTATGTTCCTCTTCAAGTTTGGTTTCCGTGAGTGGCACCTTCTCTCCCTGTTTGTTTCCTGTCAACTGGAAGACTGACGAAATTGGTTTTATTGCAGTCTTCCCTCTGTTCTGGGTCGTAGGAGCTTTCATCCTCCTCTCCCCACTGCGCGCACCTCCTTCTCGGGTTGAGGAAGACGGAACACCAGCTGCTTGGCTGCCCGAAAAGACAGACGCTGAGCGTCAAGCAATCATCGACCGCATGCGTCGTGTCGAAGTCAAATGGGCAAAACGATGCCTCTGGGCATTACTCAGCCTCCTCGCTATCGCCTTCATCGTAGGCATCGCCTGCTGGATGGTCATCACCCATTAATTTTATTCTCGTGGACCAAAATCTCATCGCATAATTCCACCACTGTCATTCGCTCTCATCTCGCTTTCCTGCATGCTTTCTTTGTGTCAACGCTCTGCCTCCTGCTTTCTTACGCTATCATGATATCACGCTGTATAACTTGTCATCGCTTTCCATTCGTCTTTTTCCAAGCTTCTGTTCATCTATCGTTCTGTTTTGCTCTCGCTGTTTCCCGTAGTTCTCCCTGTCGGTCAGAGACCACAGTGCTCTCATGTATTGTTACTTCGTTTCGCTCTCGCATCTAGTCTAATCTAAACGGCCATAGAGCTGAATATTCCTTACCAACTGGATCTGTGTGATCATGTCACCGCACGTGAATAAGCTTCTAGAGCTTGTCAAGAATGCAGAACCTGCACGAGATTGAGACCGACTGTCACCGACAGCGTTAGTCCTGGTGCTCCATTCCTGGGCTTACTCCGGTATTGTCAAGGACGGTCTGCACGACCGTCCACGGGTCCTACAGGCAGCGGGCATTATTTCTCGTGGTTTATAAGGCGTCTACAGCAACCGGGCCAGTAAGATGTGCAGAGGATGCCGGAGGCGGAAGTAGCGGGGATTGGCCGAGGCAGCACAGCATTAGATATGCTGAGGCATGACCTGACAAAGAGTGACGGGGGTCGGGTGTGCTTGCGCAGAGACTTTTGCTCTTATTACTGTACTGCATGCCTCTTGTCAGCATCCTCATCTCCTCATTCACCTTTATTTAAAAATCCCGCCTAAACAACCATAACTTGAACCTCGACAACAACAACAACTTCTTACTCGATGTCTACCAAGGTAGTCAAGCTCACCGTTATCAACGACTTCGTGAGTGCTTGGGGACTAGCATCATCTTACGTCCCAGGGGAAGGACCCTGAACCGACTCTTATCCCCATGGTCATTAGGTATGCGGCTTCAGCTACATCGGTCACTTTGAGCTCCTCGAAGCGATCGACCACTGCAAAGACGTCCTCCACCTCCCACTCACCTTCGAGATCGAATATCGTCCGTTCAAGCTCTTGCAATGCATCCCCGACGACCAGTCGCTGAACCAAAGCGTGAGCAAGAAGGACTTCTTCAAGGAGAAGATCGGCAGCGAGGGGTTCAGTAACACTCAGGCGAAAATCGTCAAGTGGTTCGCAGACAAAGGCTTGCCCACGAAGTGAGTTTTTCCCGCCTTTTGCAACCTTAGTTCTCTTGCGGGATCTTGCGATCTTGCGGGGACCTTGACTTATTGGTGATTTTTTGGCTGATGTCGCAATTTACAGTGCCATCTTCGACGCTCCCGTGTGTCAATCTACACAGGCCCACCGCCTATCCCGTAAAGCCTACCTCATGGGCGGGCAGCGTTATCAAGAACCCCTACTCAGCGCCATCTTCAAGGAGCACTTTGAGAACGGGAAGAACTATGCTGATCCGGATGTCTTGTCGGATATTGCGGAAGACGTTGGAATGATGACCAAGGATGACGTTCGTTCTCCCTTCACAACTTGCTTCAACTATGCGCAGTCCATGCTGACGAGTGATTACTTTTTTTCTTCCTCTTGTTCATTGCTACAGGCTTTGGCGTTCCTGGAATCCGACGAACTGAGAGACGAAGTCGTACAAATGGCGCAGAAAGCGAGGGACAAGGGTATCACCGGCGTTCCTGTTACTATCATCGGCAGCAAATGGGCTGTGAACGGTGCACAGTGCGCAGATAGCTTCATCCAGGTACGATTTCCCCGACACACGATGTCACGTTTACCCTCACAGTATAAGTCATGCTGACTCGGTTCTGTTATCGTGTTTCTTTTCTGTGTTTTGTCAGATCTTCAAGAAGATCGCTACTTGCAACGGAAAGAGCAATGCAGAGTGCTCATCTGCTTCTTCACCCATGCCTGCTGCGTTGGTTGAAGCTACTTTTGCTTGAAGAGGTTACGGCCCTTTAGGCTTCAGCCTCTCCTAGCCAATCTTCATACTCTCTCTCTCTCTCTCTTCTCTCCTCTTGGACCCCAGCGCTTCTTGACCTCGTGTTTCTTGCTTTTACCCGTCTTTGTGTCTCGACCTATGGATTTCCGCATATATCCATCTCAGTCTCTCGGCCCTCTCTGTCCTCTCTGTCCTTGTCCCTTCCGATCTCGTGTTTCCTCTTGCTCTCAGCTATCCTCAATCTCTCCCGTTCCTTGTTTCACTCAACTTATTACTTTCTCTTCTCACCCCCTCCTGGCCAGTCCTACGTTTGATTTTTCTTCCTTCCTTCTTTTCATATAGTTTCCACCTTTTGTCTTGTAGTAACCTTTCCCTTGATCACTCCCTCATTGTATCAACGTAACTGGTATTCCATGTTATATCGTCTTTGAACATCTTTCTTGAACACAGTCCACAGTGCCCGCTGCATATTTCGGATCAACTTAGGGATGGGAATCATAGCTCGTGTGCTCTGGAGCTGGGCTCTCCTGAGTAACATCTAGGCTTGGCACTAGCAGAGCGCTCCAAGGCGGGCCGCATGATGACGAGTCAGTCCCTCTCAGTCATCGTTCACCCTAGATCCGAGGACCTTACTACAAACCAATCGCACGCATTGGATTTGTAAACTTGAGAATGTTGGACTCAGACTCGGTCAGTTGGCTCCACCAGTGAGGAGCTTACACTGGGCGCAATTTTTTTTTTCTGCTTTCTTGTTTGCTTCCACTGGCCACGAGAACGGGAGCGCAGCGGCACCGCTTGGTTTTGAGTTTAGTCTGGCTGCCTCCACTCGCGATCGTTGGAGATCTGGAGGCTGAGCCAATTCGGATCCGTTCAGCTTGCGGAGCTGTGTCTTCTCTCTGTCTAACACATAAGGCCAGAGGATCCAGAACTCTCGACCAATTACTATCGTGGCTCGTCAGACGGCTGCCGGTGTGCATATCAGCGGGCCAACTCTGGTCATCTCCTCGTTCGTAAAATATAGAATCCATCTAAATCTACCGAGCCTCAAGCTCCAGACCCACTATGTCACTAGACCTTACGGCGTTCCGTCCTTCTCTCACAGATTCGACTTATTATTGGGCCGCCGCGGTGTGAGTCTGTGTACTGTTTTGAGTTAGTAGCTTTCAGCCGAAGATTCGACGCTGGGGGACGGGTGCTGTTGATGACATCGACATCGGTTTTTGCCACTAGGAAGCAAGTTAAGCTTCTAGCTACTGCACTGATCAGAGGAGTGAGAGGAATGGTCCTCTCTTCAGAGATAGTTAATCGGTTCGATACGTGTTGATGTTTTCAGGCACAGTTGAGCAGATAGATAAACAGAATGGTTGTGTCATGTTTAGATATTATTTGAGCAAGTAGGAAGCACTCGAGAAGAAGCATTGCTACGTGCTTTGTATAATAGTTTGTACTACTACCCAATCGTCCAACTTCCCAGAGGCGTGGCATGCCACCCACTCATCCCTCTTGACCATGTCCCTCAGTCCTTATGATGTTATCATGTATAGTGGACGAACGCGATCTAGGCGTAAGCAGATGGCTGGATAAGGCCAGAGCGCATTGACTAGACTATGCAGTCTGCCCTCCCGTGGAAAACCAGAGCGGAACTCCCAACGCATCTGACTTCCCGATCGAATGACCCTCCTCGTTGAGAATCGTCGAATGTAACCCAAAGGCAGCTGGCCAGCTAAGTGACTGCAGCGCCGGGCAAAGCGAAGCGTAGAACACAAGAAACGTCATCATGGCGGTTTCCAGATTTTTAAACGATGTTGGTGAAGAAGTTCTTCAGAGAGTTCTTGGAAGATGTGCTGCTCCCGCTGCTCGTAGACGTCTTAACTGTCCTGCGGTACGTCTCGGGGCGCAAAGCACGACCGAACTCTTCGTATGTATTGAATGCATCCCGGGGTGATTGAGAGCCAGAAAGGCTGAAGATCGTGGAGTTTCCATATGAGGAAGTGGAGGTGGTAGAGGGGAAGGAGAAGTAGGTAGTGGTGCAAGACATTGTGATGTGAGGTATGTGAGATGTGTGTGAGGTTGGTATGAAGTAGCAGGTAGCAGATGAGTAGTTTGCGAGGAGCTGAAGCTGTGAGCTGAAGTAGTGCGGATAGCGATTCTGAGGAATTCCATCCACATCATACCAGAGTATATATACCACTTCATCACCACGCAACCAAGGCCCACAGGGAGTAGTTCCAGTCAGTCAGTTCACAAACGCACAGATCCTAGCCGACCAATTCCCTGGAGGATTGCCTAGTATGGCAAGTGTTAAACAAGATAAAACAGAGCCAAACTTGACCAAACAGTGCTACACAAGTACCAACAGTTGGGACGTAAGAGCATCGTGTTTAGTTTCCGGACATCAGGAAAGTTTTGCGGTCGTACTGTGTTTGGCGAGTCCATTGTGGAGGGAAGAATAGAGCAAACGCGGTCACGTGTCACCATAAAGCGGCGTTTTGATTTCTAGGTTGTGACCAAGTCCTGCCTTAGTCACAGTACTACTTTCAGTCCACCAGTTCACATCGTCTTTCGCTCTGCGGCTATAAACTCTGGAAGGAGACCCAAGTAAATGCCTAAGGGTACAATAGATCATCACAGTGTACATCGGAATACATAATCGTAGGTTGAGATTGGTCTCTCCAACTTGTAATCATTGGGAAGTCTAAGTGGCGTAGCAGGTCCCGCGAGACATAAGAACATCTCCTAGGTCTGAAAGGATACATAATATCGGCATCAATGTCGGTACCCGTTCTCAGTTTTGAGATGACCCTTCGGTACGCCTTTAGACAGACGAAGGTCATACGCAAAAGTGAGAAGATAGAACGTGAAGCCGAGGGCGATAGTCCACTCAAGCACAGCTGTACAAAATAGATGCACATTTAGTGATGCACACCTGTCGCGAAGAAAGAAAAACAATAAAACGAACCGCCTGCATCTGTACTCTTGTAAAGGGCCACGCCGAAGGCTATAGCAAGGATAATCAAGATTCCAGCGATGATGCCCTTAGCTCGGTATGCGACCTGTAGCTGCTTGAATCCGTTAAAATCCTTGCTGATCCACCGATACTTTTGTGGTGAACCGAGGTTGAGTTAGAGGGTTTACATTCGATCCTGAGAAAAGCGTACCTCGACGACGGTGAAGATCGCACTAAGAGCTACACCAATCATGAATATGAGCAAGAAGAGCCTGTGTAGACTTGGGTGTCTCTTTGTATCGAGCACCGATAGAAGAATAAGGCCGCAGCCCCCGATGAAAGAACCTAGGATGGCGAGAATAGAGAACACGCGTTCTCTGCGTCGCATTCCAGGTATCAATCTGCAAGCGAAGCAACCTGAGTGAATCTCGTCCCCAAACATGCAGATCAAACGCGTATAACATTGAACGTACCGACCAGAGTGGCGAAGCCACCTCTCGATGCACAACGACAAAAAGAAACACACAGCAGTGATGCTGCACCCCGTAACGAACAGCGGCTTCAAAAAATCAGCACCGATATCCGAGATATAGGCTATCGAGCCATCCATGGAGACAAGATGCCTTCTTCCTTGAGCCAGCCATGTTACCAGCATAGATAGTAGTGTGCCTAAGTCCGTTCCAGATCCATGGCAATGGTTGAAAGATGATGGAAAGTTCAGTTCAGGTTTATAGCGTTAAGATTTAGATCCCGTGACGTCAGTCCGAGATTTTTGGTACAGGTTGTTCGAGGGTGGACGTACCGAACCAAATGAAAGCACCAAATACAGGGATCCAAACGTATGACCAGTGAAAGTATCGTGGTGAGAGCATTTGGATGCAGCAATAGGTAGATTTGAGTGAGAATGTGGAAGAGAGGACGATAATTGTAAGCAGCTTTGGCTATCCCCCAATAATATGGCCCAGGGAAAGTGACGTCAGGCATGAGACCAGCCCATAAAGGCAGCCGATTCCCCCAGTGCAGGTCATTCTCTGTTTGTCAGGCCGTGTAACTGCGCACAGAGAAGGCTACGAACGATATTCGAATGAGGTGATGAGGTGCACCTAGAGTATCCTGTAGTATGTATGTAGTAGTACAATATGTTCTCGCTGTCTTATGCTTCTAGATCTAACATTTCATGAGACTGAACGCTATGCGACATAGTAAGCTATGTCGATGTCTCTCCAGTGTTCGCAGTATAATATTCACGAGAAGTCTTCGGCGTAACGCTGATAGCCCCTTCCTCTACGTTCCCCGGTCGGGTAGGCTTTGGACGATGAGTATCTACTGCTTCAATGGGCAAGCGGTATCTGGATGTCAAACCTATTAGACAAGCCCGCAATCAGAGAATAGAACAACAAGTACCGTTCCTCGTCACAACCGTAGGCCTTGGGTGTGAGTTTGATCACAGTGTGTAACGGTATCTTAAGGTAGGGTAAATCCGCTTGAGGGAGGTCGTGGAAGTATGCGTATCTATAGCAAAATTAGATCCTTAAATATGTGGAAGAGGCAATGAAAGGACTAACAGACAACGAATGATAGCCTGATGTCCGATGATCAATATGTTTTCCTGTCTCTCTAGTTCCATGATGACAGGTTCCAGTCGGACGACAACATCTCTGTAAGATTCACCACCTGAGCAAAGACAACCAGTATCAGCTTCCGCCCGTCTGAGGAGAGCGACAATAGGTACCTCTGTAACGATAATTAAACTTGTCTTCGTCTCGATTCGCAAAGTCATCCGGATATGCTTTCTAAATCTTGCGGGTCAGCCAGTAGCCAACGAAGTGCAAAAGAGAGCGCACCTCTATCTCCTCGTAAGTCATGCCATCACAAACTCCAGCATCAAGCTCGTCAAGAGATTTCCACGTCAGCTGAGGATATGCTAGATGTTTCGCGGTTTGGATCGTTCTCTTGAGGGTCGAAGTCCAGATCGTAAGGGGGCGGTCTCCAATGTTATCTTTGACTAGTTTCGGAAGGGCGTTGGCATACTGTTCACCTCTGCTTGAAAGAAGTGAGTCGCCGCCTATCTTGCCTTCTACGTTGAACTGACTCTCGCCGTGCTGTAAATAAGCTATGTTGAACGGAAGATCTTCATCTCGGGTAAGGAAAAGGAGCTGACCCTAGACATGAAGATACTTCGTGGCTTGATGTGCAGATTCATGAGGTAAAATGCGATTCGACTAGAGAGGTATCCGTTGATCCTCTGCACCGTCACCTCACTCCCAACGTTCTTGATCCTCAGATAAGATAGATGAGGCTCCGTTATCGTCTCGTAGACTTTCTCGTACTCTCTTATTCTTCGCAAGAAGTCCTCGCGGGCGGTGCTCGGAGACATGTCTTTGTAGTCCGGGTCGCCAGAAGAGACTTTGAGAGCCACGTTGGCGGCGATAAGCTCGGGGTCGTCCGAGTAGGATTCAAGGAAAATAAGAGTAAGCCCTTTCTCTTGAGCTACTCGGGCTTCTATCTTAGCCCTGTGGGATGGTGTAGAGAGGGGGCATGAAGATATGGCTTTCAGAATTGGGGCTAGATGAAAGCAGACCTGCGGCGTCTACTGCTGTTGGTGGCATCTACCGGTGTATGCGTCATTCATATGATGAGCAGTGGAAGAGCCTGGCAAAACGGACCATGGATACCGACGTTTCCACCCTCTTTGGTGAGCCAATGAATCAACATATCCAAACTGTCCTCCGCGAGTTTCTCACGAAGCTCGGTAGCAGCGGCGTTGTCGTGACTGAAGTACGACGCGCTATGGTTCTCTTGAACCCCGCTCCTGTGATCTAAAGCATCACTGTGATGTACTTCCAAAGAATTGGAGGAAAGTATTGACTGTTGCGCTTTCTGCCGGGCACGACTGCGACGGAGCTGACCAACATTGAATACCTAGAGGGGTATGATCAGTCGATAACCATCAAGGCTTGAGGGGGTATAATACTTTGACATTGTATTCCAACCACTGAAAGACATTGTGTGAGAAACTAGATGGGGTGCTCAAAGAGCTTTGGGCATACCTTCAGGTAGATCATCAGCTTATTACTGAGATATGACTTGCCCCTAGCTGGTAGCCCAACCTGGCAAGCTGCTGTGAGCCTAAACACTGGTACCGAAGTGAACAACGGCGAACCATGGCTAGTACGATCTTAGATTCGGAGTAGTCGGGCTTTGCAACTGAAATGACATGGAACTCAATTGGCGGGAGGGAAGTGAATGGTATATATAGAGGCCCTATACCTTTACCCCCAATTCCGACGACCGACTTCGTGGGAGGCGTGGGTGCTTGCGAATTGCGAATGCTAGCAGATTCATCGAACATCCTCATCCTGAAAGCAGACTAGAAGCATGAGAAGATTTTTTTTGGAAAACGAGCAGTACAAGAGGCCGGTGCGAATGTGAATTACATGGCCATTCCTTTTAAGCCGGCGCCGAAGGCGGCTGGTGGGATTTCTGGAGATGCCGGGAGTTCCAGTGAAGGGATATTTAGGGCCTCCATGTGATCCTGAAGGAGATCTGTAGCCCTATTGAGATTCTCCTTGATACGTGGCGAGGATGGGAGCGATGATGGGATTGAGGAGGTCATGGTAATAGTCGGAGGAGGATGTTGATGAAGATAATCTAGAGGGGGATGGTCAGTTAGTGGTTGTGATGTTCGGTGATATCTGGTTGCGATGGATCAGTTTCGCGCTTTGATTCGCTACTGACTACAAGTCAGTTCTGTGCTTGGACCTTGTTGTGATGTCGGGTCAGTTCCTGTGATCGTGAGTCACTGAATGTGTTGATCTAGGGTCAGTTACGTAAGCAGCGCGCACTGTTGACTGACCCCAAGTAGCGAATTGGAATTTTGTATGGGCGTTGCCAACGGGGCTCGGGCGACACGCTGCTTTTTTCACGCTTGTACCATCTTCTTCTCATCCTTCTCGCTCTTCTTCTTTCTGGAGTCGTGCTGGCAAACCTCCATCGCTCCTCTCCTCTGAGCCTCGTACTCTCACTATTTTGCAGACATTGCACGCTGGACACCAACTCAAAATCTGATATCATCACAATCGGACCGGACTTCCTTTCTGACACAGAGAAGAGTGCAGTATGACCAGCGCCCCAACAATATACGTTCAGGACCACCACCACCTCCCCCAGTCCTCCAATTCATCTCGTGCCTTTCCATCCACTGAAGACTTCTCCACTTTACCACGCTCACACTCAAGGCTATCTCCCTCCTTCAAAGACGCAGAGCAGTCTTCCTACTTTGACGCGCCATCTACTAATAACCAAAGTCCGGCCAGGGACTCGGAACACCGGCCTAGGAACGTATTGAGACGTAAAACTTCCAGGTCGCACCATTCCACAGCAGATCGTTCACCCAGTCGTTCTGTTCATGCCCCCACACCAATGCCATCTGGGGAAACGTCTAGCCTTACTCCCGCAGGAGCCGTAGCTCAGGCGTACAAACTGCAGGAAAGATCCAGATCTTCTTCTCGTGCGTATTATCTCTTGTTACCACTTGTGATTCCTGAGACACGCCGTCCTCATGTTGCTATGTATTATTATATCGTCTCTTCTGTTATACAGATACCCCGCCTCGTGTCATGTCACCTGCATGGGAGGAAGAATACGATGAAGAAGAGAAGAACGCGATGCCGTACTACACTGTCCTAGGCTCTTCCTCTGGTCGTGTGGTCGCTGTTGGTTCTGCTCAGGACTCCACCACATGGCTCCCACTTCCCCATCCTCTTGAGCGCAAGACCTCATCTCAGCAGCTCCTTCGAAAAACCAGCCTCAAGATGCTAGCTTCTGGCACTAAATCCGTTCCAGCCACTGTCTCCAAAGCCACCGTCTCAGGATTCGTTTCCCCAGCGTCCCCCGGGGCTGTTACCACGTCATTTCCACCACATTCCCCACAGTCAGGCTCCAATTCACCTTCACCTTCTACACCCTCCTCTTCGTCTGGTGGTGGAAAGCTATGGAGGTTGATGAAAAGGGTTAGCACCGGAGGCTTACGGGACAAGTACAACCAGAAACCGTCTGACCTCTATCCACCGCCTCCTGTGCCAGCGATCCCCGATTTCTCAACCCAGAGTTTTCAGGGTCGAGATCACAGTCCCGATCCTTCGCGGCAAGATTCACAGTCTACCAAACCTCAGCTGAGCAAGAAGACATCCATGCGTGGTATGAAGAGCGCCAGTGATACGGGCCATGACGGACCATCTAACGCAGGGCGCCCTGTACGAAAGCCAGTACCGCTCATCGCTGCGCTTTCTCCGGCATCTGTCTCCCCGCGCCCCAGCGGTATGACGTTAGAACAACCTGTCAAGGAACTGACGATAGAGAGAGAACGGCGCATCCCCTCCTCCTCTTCCAGTAGTAGATCTGGCCCGTCTTCTAGTCCAGGAACTCACGAAGAGCACCAGAGACCTGTCACCATGAAAGTAAACACGTCATCCACCCCTTCGTCGTCATCAGGCTCCCACACTCAGCAAAAAAGACCGAGCACGATCAACGTCCCAACTCGCTCATCTAGCGCTACTGCTTCTTCTAGCACGATAACAGCAAAGTCGAGCTCAAGCCGTAATAAGCCTGTGCTGGCATCCCGCACTGACGACGGTCACTCTTCGGTGCCTTCGCGTCAACACCATGAACGGCGCCGACCTGCCACATCGAGTGGACACGCAGCATCACCAGTGTGGACCGGTAGAACTTCATTTGGCAGCCGACCTAGCACAACCAGCACGTCTGTCCAGAGCCACACAACGAGTAGTCCTATCACGAGCGGTGGGCACAACAGTTCCATGACCAGTATCGAGGAGAGCCTACAGATCAAAGATCCGTATACTGAGGCCACTATCGAGAAATACATCATTTCACCTCAGGAGCGGTCGCGAATGGAGGCTCAGTTCGATCGAGGCGGACACATATCCGAGCCTGACACTCATGCAATTTCAGCATCATCTGGCCCCTCTAGTCCCAAGAGGAAGAAAGAGAAGGAAATACCAATCATCCAGACCCATCTTCCTGCTCCACCGCGATTCAGGAAATGCAGGGGGTCAAAGTCCGATGTAGAGGATGGTGGGAGAAGACGAGATCACCTGAGCGATGAACGGTTCCCTCCGCGCACATCCTCAGCTGCACCAAGAAGAATGAGCTCGGATGCTACAATTGCTGTCCATGGTCGACCTCGAAAGGCCCCGAAGGACCCCTCTGCAGGCGTGCTCACGGACTCGGAGGATGGCTCCCGACCCTCTTCACCCCTGATTCCTGAATTTTCAACCAAGAGTGCCATCAACACCTTCGGGCCACGAACGCGTGCGAAACAGTCTCAGGATGACCCATCTTCTACTGCGCCTCATCCGCCAGATGAATTTGGCCTAGAAGGAACCCATTCACTTGGGACCTTCAACACCAGATCCCATGTACTTCACCAGACCAACTCCCGAGGTTCTAATAACGACCAGCAGGCAGTAGAGAGTAGCGAGTCAGAGGCAGAACAGAAACCACAGACTTCCCGGCACAAAACCTCTTCCTCATTGAAGAAGCGTCCATCCTTGAAGAACCTACTGTTATTGATCCCGAAACAGGATTCCTCACCTGGAAGTAACACACATGATACTGCCAGCTCAAGGAAGTCTAGCAGAAGGCCCGTCACCGCGGCGCCCACTGTTAGCCATTTTGAAACCTCCTCTTGGAATCAAACGACGCCATCCAGAGCCGAAACGGGCACATCCTCGAGCCCTGCCAGCTCTTCTACCAGTCCACCCGCTCGACCGGCGAGGAGCGCAGCCAGGCCACCACCGCCTGCCTCACCTGGTCAATCGCCGGCCAGCGCTCACCCATCACAAACCCATGGGTCTACTTCCTCTCTCCCTTCCACCGCCTCCCAGCAGCAAGCGAGCACTTCGTCTCTTCCTGCCCTAGAAGTACCTGCGGCCAGTGGGCGCACTGTCTCCGACGCAGGATATACTCCTTCGCCCTTCAATCCATCGTCCTCCTCGAGGGCCACTCCAAGGTTAAGACATGCGAGAAGTAGGACGGAGTTGGTATCACAACCCAGACCTAGGTCAAACTCTCTGGGCGCTGATCTTCCGATGCACAATTGGAACGCTAACTCCACATCCTCTCCTCACACAAACGGTCGTGAGACAAGTAAGAGACCAAATACAGCCTCTACACCACAGAAGTACACCGCCAGCAAATCGTTTGATGCTAGTGTTCGGCCCAAGTTACCCCCTCCTGGGAGTAACTCAGGTAGCAGCAAATTGAACTTCAGGCTGTTGGGTTCCAGGAGCAAGACGAAGCTGACTGAGGACGAGAAAGACAGGAAGTGGAATGACTTGCTGCAGAAGAGTGATGCCGCTGGCGGGACTCTGCATCTTTGGGCAGGAAGGGATAAGTTGGGAGAGGTAGATGATGGGGAGGCAGTAGAGACATCATGAGAGTTTCTCCTGCCCTATCTAGTCTCAGCCAGGAGGCTTATGAATGAACCTAGTCAACGAGGCGATGGTGTTGATGATGATGATCTTTTCTGATGGTCAGTCTCTCTCCGAGCGGCTTTCTCGTGTCATGCGGGATGGCAATGCTGATGAGTTCTCAGGCTTTGGACGAATTGCGACGAACCCCGACGGTTGTACGCCGATGAAACAAGACACACGAAATCTCTTCAAACGGACCCATCGCACTGACTTGGGCTTTCCCTAGTCCTTCTTCATATAGATTCCATCTTGGTTGACTCTCTTCTATGATCGAATACTCGCTCGCGAACTCGACTCTTTTTGTACTACCTGCTAAATCTCTTCCTCGATCTCACCCATCTTTGAATTCCCATACACGACGAACTCATAAACACAACTTGCTCCTTTTCGTACTCACATCGGGTTTCTACTGACACACTCTCATTTCGCGTTTCTTATTTCGCTTTCATTTTTATTCAGCTCTTTTCGCTCTTACAGTTACATTTCGTGCCTTCACCATCCTGAGGATATCTTCTACTTTTCGATATCTCACTATATTTTCACTGTTCATCCCTAATATTCACGCGCTACTAATGTCGTGGCACATCGTTTCTCCCTTAGATTCATAGTGTCTTCCTGTCTGACTTTCACACCCGCTTTGCTTTCTTTCGCTTATTGTACTCATAGCGCGCCGGATGTCCCCCTCTTCGATCAAGATCTTCAACTTTTTTCCTCTCTCTACTATACTTCTTCACCTTGACACTTGCATCATACCCCGCTCATTCACGTCTTGTTTCTATACCAGTTTACAGCTTTCGGACTTTTAGTTACTACTTTCCTTAACGGTTCTCAGCACCATATATATACAGTATCATACTCGGGTGTTATATAAAGTGTACTGCTTACTGCCAGGAGCGAAGTTAGTGTTGGTGATTCGAACCTGGTATGTATATACGGCCAGATTGAGCCAATACAGATTTCCGGCTGAGCAAAGAAAAATTGTAGCTATGTTAATCTGATCGTGTTTCCCTTCCAGTTTTGGTATGGGCTCGGGTCGGGTAGCGGCTTGTTTGTGATGGAGTCAAGATGGAGTTTGGGGGAGCAAACGAAGATCGAAAATTCGCTCCCTGTTGACACGTGACCGCGTTTGCTCTATTCTTCACTCCACAATGGACTCGCCAAACACAGCACGACCGCAAAAACTTTCCTGATGTCCGGAAACCAAATACGATGCTCTTACGTCCCAATTGTTGGTACTAGTGTAGCACTGTTTGGTCAAGTTTGGCTCTGTTTTATCTTGTTTAACACTTGCCATACTGGGCAATCCTCCAGGGAATTGGTCGGCTAGGACTTGTGAGTTTGTGAACTGACTGACTGGAACTACTCCCTGTTCGCTTCTCGTTGCGTGGTGATGAAGTGGTATATATACTCTGGTATGATGTGGATGGAATTCCCCAGAATCGCTATCCACACTACTTCAGCTCACAGCTTCAGCTCCTCGCAAACTACTCATCTGCTACTTGCTACTTCATACCTTCCTCCCTCACTCACTCACATACCTCACATCACGATGTCGTGCACCACTGCCTACTTCTCCTTCCCTTCCACCACCTCTACTTCCTCGTATGGAAACTCCACGATCTTCAGCCTCTCAGGCTCTCAATCACCCCGGGATGCATTCAACACTTACGAAGAGTTCGGTCGTGCTTTGCGCCCCGAGACGTACCGCAGGACGGTTAAGACGTCTACGAGCAGCGGGAGCAGCACATCTTCCAAGAACTCTCTGAAGAACTTCTTCGCCAGCATCGTCTAAATCCTCACACTTCTACGATGGTGTTTGGTCCCGTTCTACGAGCCTTCGGGCTAACCCGCCAACATTAAGGGGATAACAAGAGCCCCGAGGCGTTAATCTACCCTGAGAACAGGGATTCTGTACTCAGAGATGTTGGGAGTTCCATCCTGGTATAGGGCTTCTTTCAGGAAGAGGCTTCGCTCTACGAGCATTGCCTACCGCGCGTCGCTGTTCCAGCCATTTTCGTCCGCTGCATCGGACTGAGGGGGATGGTCAAGGAGTCGGTCGCGTTTGAATTCAGTGGGGTGGTCTGCCTTCAGAATCATGATAGAGTACAGTTGTACTTTTACATCTTATCTTTCCAACTGTGTTGGATCATCCTTCTACATCTAGTACTACTGTATGCTTAAATCACTTGCAGCTCTGCAACTTGTATCAATCCAGTTCATTGCGTACAACTATCCTTTCCTTGGATAATATCTGAATGGGTGATCCATCTTCAAAGAGTCTGAACCAGCCTGATCTGATCTCCTCCAGACCGATCTATTCTGTGCCCAGATACAGTAGTATAGAGCAGACTGGGCCGCGAGAGGCGTAAGTGGAACGATAATGCTACGCCGCTTGGAATGACTGACCCGGCCGAAGCGGATGAGTGGGTAGATAGTCACCTGACCCAAAAAGTGGGCTGATTTTTTGTGGACCCCCTCTCGAGTATAAAATTATGTTGCAAGCGGTAGAATTTGTTTCCCCGCCCCCCTCACGATGGATCTCATCCTCAACGTCGCCGACCACTTCGTCTTCGACGGCTTATACGCCAAAGTCCTCCCTTACAACTCATCCATCCCCAGGTTAACGACAGATACTCGTTACTTACCCTTCAGCCCACAACCTGTGGCTGACTTGCTGCCAGAAACTGCTCTTTCGCTTTGGCAACGGGACTATCTACCGCGGCAGGTCTTGTCACTAACGGTCATCACATTGCTCGGCATACATGCCCTGTACTTCATCTTCGCGACTCTGTCGTACTACTATATCTTCAACCATGATATGAAGCACCACCCGAGGTTCCTGAAAAACCAGGTCAAGTTGGAAATACAGAGCAGCTTGAGAGCCTTTCCCGCCATAACCGTGATGACCTTGCCGTGGTTCATTGCGGAAGTTCTGGGCTACTCCAAGATGTACGACTCTGTCGATGAGTACGGCTGGGGATACTTCTTTTTCTCAATTGCCTGGTAAGCCCCTACTTCGTCAAAGTCTAGACTTTCACTGCTCACTAGCTTGATTGCAGGTACCTCTTCTTCACTGACTACGCCATCTACTGGATCCACCGACTGCTGCATCATCCTCTGCTCTACAAAACTCTTCACAAGCCTCACCACAAGTGGATCAGTATGTATACAGTCTCCAAGTATCAATGGTATAGGTTAACTGACGCGACATTCATCCAGTTCCCACCCCATTTGCATCCCATGCTTTCCACCCTGTTGACGGATACGCCCAGTCCATCCCCTACCATGTTTTCCCCTTCTTGTTCCCCCTACACCGCCAACTATACCTCGCCCTCTTCGTCGCCGTCAACTTCTGGAGTATCTTCGTCAGTATTTCACCTTGCTCGTCCATCCACAAATTGACTCTAATGTTTTCCTACAGATTCACGATTCTGACATGATCACTGGACACTTCCTCGAGAAGGTCATCAACGGACCAGCCCACCATACACTCCATCACCTCTACTTCACTGTCAACTATGGACAGGTCAGTTCACTCCTTGTCGTTGTTCTCGTTCATAGTCTGACCTGAGACTCCCTTGTCTAGTACTTCACCTGGGCAGACCGTGTCGGCAACTCGTATCGCCAGCCGGACGCTTCTCTGGATCCTATGCTCGAGGTCAAAATGCTCGAGAGCAAGGCCAAGGAAGCTGCAAAAGGCAAGAGCAAGGCCGAGTAAATCCGCCTGCAACTCCTGCCGATACTTTGGGATCGTATTCTTTTTCTATGCTGATTTTGCCTATGGGTTACCATCTCCCTTATGGCAGACCTTGGTTTTTCATCTTTCATTCTATCTACCCGCATTATAACCATTTTCCTTCGCATATCATACATTTATTCAGACGATATACCTTATTTTCTTGTTGCGTTATGTAGCAGATGTCGAACTAACACTGGAACAGCCCGCTTTAGAGGGGCAATAGATTGTAATTACCTATCCTATGCATCGTCCGAGTCCCTGCCAGTGTGAACGCCGTGGATTGCTTGGGTGTTCTCTTCGGTTCTTTAGTTGGTACTGCCGTGCCTCTGGGTTGGTGGAATCCACTCGATAGAAAGTACAGCAGTGCTTCAAGCTGCTGGAACTTGTTATTGTATTGCGTTTTCAGAGGACGTTCTACCTGCAACTTGGCGTCGCCGGATTGCTCTGCTATTGCCAACTCGTATGTGGAAGTCATCTGACCAAAACGCGACCTTGCAGTGTTCACCGCGGCAGAGGCACCCAGCTCTCCAATGTCCTTCTTCTCCAATAACTCGACGACGAACAATGCTACAACACCCGCTGATAAAGATATAGAAGTATCAGACCCGCCCACTGACTCGATAAGCTGTGTCTCTTTCTCTCCTGCAGCAGATTACCTAGCTGTGGGCAGTTGGGATAACAATGTATGCAGTCCTTTCTCTGTACTCTCGACATTCGACGCGTGGATAGGACTCATCCGGTCTGCCCTTGCAGGTTAGGGTTTATGAAGTAGGAAACAATGGTCAGACGCAGGGCAAAGCGATGTACTCGCACCAAGGACCTGCACTGAGTGTATGCTGGAACAAAGTAGGTCTACCTCACTATGACTCCGGGCACACACTCTCTGACAAGCCGTTTCATCCTACAGGAAGGCACCAAAATATTCTCTGGAGGAGCTGATAATGCAGGGAGAGCATTCGATGTCGCGACCGGTCAGACAACACAGATAGCTCAGCATGACGCCCCGATCAAAGTGTGTAAATGGATCGACGCACAGTCTGGTATACTTGCCACAGGAAGCTGGGACAAAACGATCAAGGTATGCTCTTACAGGTCTCTACAATTGTCATTCTTCTGATGCGTTTTGCTGCTCTAGTACTGGGATCTACGATCTTCGAATCCAATATCCACCGTGCAGCTTCCAGAGCGGTGTTACACCTTTGACGTTCAATATCCACTCATGGTCGTTGGAACAGCGGAGCGGCACATACAAATCTTCAACCTTAACAATCCGAATACCCCGTACAAGGTACAGTTACCTCCTGTATCATGTGTCAGGGATAGATAACTAACAGTATCTCGACTTCCTCTTAGACTCTAGTGTCGCCGCTAAAATGGCAAACACGGGTTGTGAGCTGTTTCACCGTTGCACAGAACAGTGGTTTCGCTGTTGGCAGTATCGAGGGGCGTGTGGCCATACAATACGTTGAAGACAAAGATTCTGGGTGAGGACCCACATTTGCTGCTGAGCTTCGTTTCCTAACTAACATCGAACTTGACTGTCCCTCTTCAGGAACAACTTCTCGTTCAAGTGTCACCGTCGAGATTCTACTCCAAATAGCAAGGACCAGTCCATGGTTTTCGCTGTGAACGATATCTCCTTCCACCCCGTTCATGGCACCTTCTCCACCTGTGGTATGTTCTCGACCATCTGATGATTCCTTGATTTTTCTCATGCACTGTTACAGGTTCCGATGGATCCGTCCACTTCTGGGACAAGGATGCACGCACAAGGCTAAAATGTAATTGGCATGCCTGTCGTCGTCTAATCAGCTTACTGACGTTTTCCTTCTAGCCTTTGAACCCTCACCAGGTCCGATCTCCGCTACTTGTTTCAATCGCAATGGCACGATCTTCGCCTATGCCCTGTCCTACGACTGGTCCAAAGGGCACTCGGGCATGACACCTGGTCACCCCAATAAACTCATGCTTCATGCGTGCAAAGAGGACGAGGTGAAGAAGAGAGCGAGCAGAAAATGATTTATATCTCAATGTTGTTGTTATACATGCTTTGTCGGTACTGCGTACGGTAGTCCATATTTCCTTTACTTCTGTCTACTTCTGGAACTCCGCTAACACTCGAGGGCTGTTGAGGAAGTCGGTCTTGGCCTTGTCGAAATCTAGCAAGTGACGCGCGGTTAGTGTGGATGTAAGAGGTGATTCGCTAGCATAGGAAACATTATCACAAACCATCGGAGATCACAGTGATGTTGTCCCTCATCAGCTGAAGAACGTTATGAGCATTGCTAGTGTAAGCTGGCCAGGCCTCTCCTGGGTTCAGGTCATTGACGAAGTTGATGTAAAAGTCAAGCATCTGGTCAGCAAACTCGTTCTCTACCGCCGCGGGGACTGGGCCGAAGAGAAGAGGGAGCTCAGATGCATGAGCCACTAATTCGAGATGAAGTTGTGCGGTTAGCTAGATAGAGCGAAGGAAGGATCGGACTCTTCGATAGATTAACGCGTACCTCCAAGCATAGGGTCGTTACCAGGGATGAATTCTCTGAAATGATACGTGAAGAGCTTTTGACCTCGCTGAGCAGCGTGCTGGAACAAGTTCCTCCTGGGACCAAGGAACATGTTGTCCGTGTACCAAGCCGCTCCCCTGTCATAGAGCGAATCGCCAGAGTTGAAAGGTGCGCCAAGTGACCTATCGTTGGCAGGCCATAATTTCGTTATCGTGGATAGAACGTCTGAGGTTAATGTGCTATCGTCAATGACGAGGTCCCGGACGTAATTCTCCAGAGCAGTGTCTTCCTCTTGGCCGCTCAGTCCCAAACCAATCAGCGACACACTGAACGTATCTCCTTCGTTTAGCTATGGAAATACGTATTGCCATTGGCTAGATGCAGGGCAGTAAGAACCAACAGGGCACTCACATTCGTCCCTGCAAGTAAGGGTATGTTGAGGAAGTCACCTCGGGCGATCCTAGCGGATGCTTTTTCAGGGGCAAAACTACCAGGAGTACCGACCGTAGGCTGCCAGAACTGTGTGTTCAAAACCTTTGCAGAAAGCGAGTTTGAGATATTGAGCAATGTCTGATTGTTTTCTCGTCAAGAAGAGTCGGTGGAAAGTGATATAATCGAGAACTTGCCTGAAAAGGAACGCCTCGCAGACATGACAAAGACTGAGGCCCGAATGAGCAGCCAGTTGCATCCAATAACAGTCTAAACGGTTTTCCAAGGCGATCATACGTGGCCGCAGGTGGAGAACTCTTGCTAAGAATGAGCCAGTAAGAACTCGGAGACTATGAATATACAATATTTCTGGGATGGCTCACAATGGCCCCGTCTCCGAGTCAGCTATCCCAGCTCTGAAGAGAGGTTTACCAGAAGCTGGGTAGATGAAGTGGGAAACGACGCTGCCAGCGCCAGCAGACTGCACGAAGGCTCAGCTTATTGAAAGGAAAGTAGACACCGAAGCAGTCACATACCTGGCCCCATATAGTGACCTGCATGGTTCAGCCATTGATTCTCAAGCCGATCCACAAGAAGTGGTTGACTCACTTTGTTAGGATCGCCACCAAAGGCAGCGATGTTATTTTGCACGAATTTGAATGCGGCATTCTGATCTTGTAGGCCGGCATCTAGGTCGCGAGCAGGCTGCAACGAGCTGGCGAGCTATTTGAGAAAGCGGAGCAGATCAAATTTAGTACCTTGACGGCGACTGGTGGGAAACGGGCTGACGAAACCAAACGTGTTCAAGCGATAATTGCTGTATAATAGCTTGATTAGAATAGATGATCTAGGTGAGGGCGAATGCACTGACATAGAGACGAAGACTATTGGTTTATTGAGGTCCGTGCTTCTCTGCAAAATGCCTAGGATATATGTGAACTCCAAGGGTTATTTGAAGATGAGAAAATATCCTTACGAGTGGGATCATGTGCCGGATCCGAAGCAGCACTGTGGGAAATGTCGTTATTGCGGAATGGAAACATCAGGAGAACGGATTCCGCATACCCCGTCATGTATTGACCACCCTGGCAGCGTACCGGAGTATCAGACCCAGTCGATGTGACAAGAGGGGAGACTGACATGAATCCAGACAAGCACTGGAAGCTGAGCATCGTTCGGTGTGTTCTCTGGGCGGAATATCTTTTCGAAGTCGGTCAGCCAGAGCGATAGTCACTTAATTCACGGGCTGGACTCACGTTCAAAACTAGACAATCCTCACCAACCGTAGCGCCTAACTGAGATGTCTGAGGCTGAGGACAGGCATTTCCAAAAGTCGACGCGTTCTGGACACCAGGGAATACGTCGGTGATAGCATGTGGAGCTTGGAACCTGAGGTTTCCAACGGGAGGCTGAGCAAATGGTATCCCCAGCCAACGCTCGACGCCTGCAGAAGTGGTGGTCCCTTCGTAGACTCCCTGGGTGGTCTTGACCTGTAGGCTTGCCGCTAGGGCTGACTGGACAAGAAATGAAAACGGCGTAAACAGGATAGACAGGATCGTTCTCATGGTTGGATGGAAGGGGCTCCTGGGCTCTCGATTGAATATTTATGCCCTGGGGACGAGAAGACTTGAAATTGATCTGAGTGTACAGATTCCCAGCAGATGCGACCTAGGGTACAAGGTATGGATCACGACTAATGATCCCTGTGAAGAAATGCACCAGTGAAGCAGTTGGATAATATTAGCGGATGTATGCAGAGAGGCCTCGAGGCAACGGCATGGATCGTTCCCACACAAGAGGACATGGCAGAGAGCTCGATTCTACCGAGATAAGCGCCTTGAGGGAGTACAGCCATAGAGAAAGATATTTCTGGCCTTGAACTCGTTGGTGACACTGTAGGAAGGGATCCGAGATTATGAAGACAGCATATGTAAAGGAAATTTGAAAGTAGATGGATTTGGCTGAATACGATGATGGAGGCAACTCGAGAAGGCACGGTCCATCCGCAATGCACAGCAGGCTCAGCGTGGGGGACAGTGGTACTTCTAGCTTTCAGATTCAGGCTCTATACAGCTACATCGTATTGCAGAATTTGAAGCCGTGCAAATATCAAGATATGTCGAGATCCTAGAGTAGAGTCTGGTATTACAGGGAGCTGAGTACAGAGACATATATAGTGGTAATATCTACATAAAGATAGCTAGCAAATACATCCACCCAGACCTGATAACAAGCAAGAAGAAAAAGCAAAAGGATAGAAGAAAAAATGGGATATCCATGGTAGAACAAAAGAACGAAAGAAGGGAAAACACAGCAACAGAGAGAATGGGAAGATCATTGATATCGTTCCAATGCGAGAAGACATGCGTCAAGCAAGAATTCGTGATTGTCAGTAGGTGTCGCTTGCTGCACTCTACTCGATATATCACTCAGGATATCCTCACGACTAGATGTAAAAAGAGTTAGCATGCGAAGGTGGTAGAGTCGGAAATATTTGCACATACACAATTGGGCCACTTTTCACTTGAACTTCGCATCCCAGCTGCGCTATCTTCAAAGGCCACTCAACCACAATCTCGTTGGTGAAATCGAAGCTAATCAAAGCTTTGGCTTTCACAGCTGGAAAGAGAACGGTAGCAGTAACTCTGAAGTCGCCTGGCCGCTCACTCGTTACGATGCTTAGAGGAAATTTAGCGTTCAAAAACCGCAGCTGTGATCGTATCTGTGTGCAGGAGGACCAGAAGTCTGACAGACAACGCACGATCTGTGGGAACGAACTAAGCGGCAGACCAAAGGAAAGTATTCTCTTACTCACTTGAGCACAGTTCTTGGCGTTGCGGCTGTTGATGTGTGCTCCAGCGGCCTGGAGGAGATTATTGCTCAATGATGGAAAGGGGTCTTTGAACCGCGTTTTGGAACTATCGAGCTTGCGCAGGGTGACCTCGTTCGCGCGGGGAGCAAAGTCGAGGCAGGGAACCACCACATGAAGCTTGGATGCATACTCGAACTCGAGGAGATCCTTCGTTACATGCACAACCCGCAGTTGATGAAGAACTTGTAAAGCCTCCAGTTCGGCTGCGCAGAAGATTCAGGGGACACTTCACGGCCTATGCAAGGATAAACGCTTACTCTGAAGCTTGAAGATTTCACCGCCCTTCCCGTTCTCCTGAAGATCATTGACCCGTTTTCGTTCACTGATAGTGGTTTCCAGTTGCTCGTTCTCTTTTTCAACCTGTTGCAGCTGCTCCTCGATCCATTGTAGCTGAGCAGTGCCATCAGCAACCTCGGCTTTGAGAGCATCCACTTCCACACTGGGAAGTGAAATTCAGGTTAGGGGCGCCCAATGACGATGAAGAGGGAACTGAACTGACTTCTGTTCGGTAATGGAAGATTTGAGCTCAACCAAGTACTCCTGGTCCCCACTTTCAATCTCATCCACTTCTGCTTGATCGCGTTGAAGTTCCTCCCGAACTTCTTCGCATTCCCGCCTCTTCTCTGGGATTAGAGCATCGGCCAGTGAGTTGTATTCTTGCAAACGGTTGGCGTCCTGTGGAACTTTTGATTGAAGGTGTTTTCAAGGAGGAGAAAAATTTCTTACAGATTCAAGCTGTTGGAAATGGGTGGTTACTGTCTGGTGAAGACCGTGTATCCATTCCAGCTTCCATTCGTACCATTCTGCCTTGGCCTTACCCCTCATATTGTGTCGAATAAGAGTGAGCTGATTCTAGAAGAGATTCTTTACATTAGCCCTGGATGAGTAAGAGTATCGGGGGGATGCTCACGGCCAACTCTTTCCTGCCCTCTTCGTCGGCAGAGGCATACTCTCTGAATAACTCTGGGGTCATTTGAACAGCTTCCTCGTCAGCAACTCCAAACTCTTCCTTTGTCCTGTCGATCCACTCTTTCAACTCGTTCGATATTCGATTATACAAGGACAACTGGGGAAGATCGATCGCTAACGAGCTAAAGTATGCGGCAAGTGGGATGTCGGAGTTACCAAGAGAGGAACGTCGGGCTTGACTGGATGATGGATGAATTGATGACCGTCGAGGCGCCGTTATCTCGTCCATGAACTTTATGCCTGTCATCTCAAGGAACTGAGTGACTGATATCGGTGGCTAGAGGGAGACTGATTAGATATATTACTTTTCGACCTGGGAGGCAAGAAACGTACACCATCGTAATCATCGTCGAATTGTTCCTCCTGTTGCATGCCTTCCACCCAGGCATTTGTCGCAGTATGACCTTGTGGTGGTGGTGCAGGATCAATCTTTGACGATTCGAAAGGATCTTCCATAGAGATTTCGACGACCTCTGGAAGCTCATCGTTGGGCAGAAGTATCGAGTTCTTTGGCTGGAGCATAGCTGGGGATGGAGAACCACGGGTGGGACTAGGTGACGAAGTACGCTGCCTCTCCGACTCACGTTCGCATACATGGGCTAGTGTCTGAGGCCATGAACGTGGTTCGGGCAATGGCTGGTCTCTGTCAAATCTCTGCCAGGCATTGGAAGGTGCTGATGCAAGACTGACTCGCCCAGCTTTCTTGGTCTGCTCCTCTCGTTGAGGTTGAGGAAAGATGCCCAGTCCGGGCGCAAGACTTCTCCTCCTGGAGAATTGGCTGGATGCCCTTCGCAAACTAAAGGTAGTCTTGGGCTGTGAGGACGTAGCACCGTCTTCAGCTGATTGTCCGTCTTCTTCACCGGGAGCGTCTCTCTGAGGAGAGACCTGCCTTGGTTGAGGAACTTCCTGGCCGGCTACGTTGGCAGAAACTACTCGCTTCTTGCTAGGACTCGATGGGCCAGGCTGAGAGAGGGGACGCTTCTGTGGGACGATCTCGCTTACAGCCCTCTGCGGGGCCTTTTTAGGTGAAGGAGGGGCAACAGGAGGGGCAAAAGCAGCGCTGAATGTAGGTTTCGCTTTGGAGGGGGATACGGGGCGTGGAATAGAGGTTTTGGAAGGAGAAGGTGGACGGTTTGTGAATGAGAAGGGTTTCGGCTTGGTGAGGGTTTGCTGTGTGCTTGGAGCAGTGAACGTGAACGGTGCTTTCTTCTGAGGTGAACGTGGCTGGGTCGTAGAGGGTATCGCTGTCGTGATGGGAGAAATGGGAGATGGTTCTGCAGGGGAAGGCGCTGCCTGTTCTGGAGAAGGTTGTGAAGGAGCTGGAATATGGCTGGCCGGTTCTACGATGGCTGGTTCTTCTATAATGGGACCGTCAATGACCGTTTCTTCTGTTGCTGGTTCTTGAACACTAAATATTTGGGTCATCTCCATTTCTGATTCCACATAGTCGGTGTTTGCTAGGCTAGAGCGAGCTTGCGGCCGCCCTAAAATCCTGCTAAGGTTGATTGTCCCCTCCATGTCAAACGACTGGTCGCCTCCATCGCTGGATATTGTATCATCCATCGGATCTTCTGCATCAAAGGGGTTGGGAGCTGGTAGCGAAGGCCTCGGTGCGTTGATTCTGTGTGACTCCTCATCCTGCTCCATGCTGTAGTCTCCTTCTGACGAAGTATCTGAGGCGGGCGGTGGGACATACGGCTCTGTTCCATTTCCTGTGAGAGCACGGAGTGCAAGCCAGTCTGGGTCCTCGTGTGCAGGAGGTCGAGAAGATCTCCGTTTGAGTGGGACAGAGTCCTCAGAAAAATCGTCTTGCGACATGGACATGGATCCATCAGAGTAGTAGGAAACCTCAGGGTTGGTGGAAGGCCCTGGTTGGGCATTCTCCTGCTGCGTTGCTAAAGACTGTCGCCGCCTGATCTCGTTCTTCAAGTCTTCTGTATCATCCATATCCATCTCTTGGCTGTCGTCTGCCTCATCGTCCCAGTTTGAGCCCCGGACTGGAGAATAAACATTCGTCAGGTTCATACTCTGCTCTCCTCCGGTAGAAGCCATGGAGAGGCGAGCTGAAGATCTTCGCTTTTTGGCACCCGGATAGTTGTTTTCATCTGAGACGGCAGGAGGGGGTCGTTGGGATGGTTGGGTAGGTGGTAGTGAATCATCAATCGAAACATTGGGTGAAGACATATCTGAGGCGCTACTTCGTCGTTTTCGAGGTATCGTCCTGACAGTACATCGACTGGCAAAACTGACCCGTCTTGAAATGAGCTTTCTGGTATCCATCGTTTCGTCCTCTGTGCCCTGGGAAGAGCTGCCCTCTTCGTTGGGTGCCATCTTCAATATGCTCTTGCGAGGAGCTAGCATAGATCGCCTTGCTCTCCCTACAGCAGCCAAAGAGTGAGATCTGGGTCGAAATTTGCTGGTGGATTTGCCATTAGGAATGTCGACAACTGCGATGGATTTGCGGCGCTGTTGTTTTGGTGAGCTCACCATGGTACAGGTGAAGGGGAAAGTCAATCACGTGGTCGTGTTTGTTTACGATTATTATCTGCACGTGCAAAACGCGTCTTCTCTCTTTTTGAGAACTACTTTCACTGGTCAGACAGTCCATTCTGAGATGATACCGACTCCAGATCTCTCTCATCTTACGTGTCAGGACTATGAACATATATATGAGCCTGCTGGTAGGCTTTGGTCTACTTGACTATTGCTTTTTGATGATGTATCATGAACTCAGAGGATACCTTCATCCTCTTGGACGCCCTCGAGGAGGATGCTGAAACGCTCAGAAATCTAAAACCTTCTATTTGTCTGGAGATCGGGTGAAGACTTCCCCTCTCGATTCACTGGACATGAGACTGACAGTTGCTCATGAGATCTGGCTCTGGATGCGTCTCAGCGTTTATAAGCCGCGCTCTTCAACCACAAGCCGTGCGTGCGTTGCCTACTGATACCTAAATGGCTACAGATGCTGATAGCCCTCTAGTATCTCTCTGCACAGATATAAATCCGATAGCTTCAGATTGCACAGCTCGCACCGGAGCAAAGAATGGTGTAAGATTACCGTTAGTAGTCATCGAGACGAACAAAACCAACTCAATTCCAGGCTCTTCTCAATACTATCACAGCAGACCTCGCTAGCCCTTTAGCGCATCGTCTCAAGGGCAGCGTGGATGTCATCCTGTTCAACCCACCATATGTACCAACTTGGTCTGAGGAGGCTCTCGACGCTCAAACACTTGCTGGTATTGAAGGCAGCTGGGCCGGCGGTGTCACTGGAATGGAAGTGACCGATCGCTTTCTGAATCAGGTAGAGGTATGGATATGCCTTCCGCCTCTTGCATCTGCAATCTACTAACTCTGCACAAGGTACTGTTGTCACTAAAGGGTGTTTTCTATCTTGTAGCTGTGCGAGAGAACAACGTTCCCGATATCCGCAGCAGGATGCTGAAAAATCATCAGCTCCAAAGCGAGGTTGATGTTAATGCTCTCCTTCTGATTTTTCCGCGCTCACTCGATAAAATCTCAGATTACTCTGCAGCGAAGAGCTGGTCGCGAATATCTATACGTAGTTAAGTTTTATCGATCTCTTTGATCTATCTCCAGCTACCCACGAATCGTCATACCACTCCCAGGCGACAATTCTGCATTCAACCCAGCCGCAATAATGGAGCCTAGCGAAAAGCTCTTCTTCTTGTTCCGCAGCCAGACTATGAGAGACAGCACTATATCATCCATGATCTCCTGTGCTCGTTTGTCCAATAACAGTCGTTCCGACAGTTCAGTTGGCTTGTCTCTTGTCGAGTATGCAGGGTTGTACCGTGCAATAGGTTCAGTCCCTTTGGTCTCTTTGGCAGAAAGCTGTGGTCATAGGTACCGCTCATGATTCAGTGGTAAGATGCCTACAACAGAACTGACTTGCCTCAAGTTCCCCAGGAGAACCCCGTCTCCAACTATATTCTTTATTGTCACTCTGGGCACAGAAAGTTACCGTGCTTCCTATTGAAATGATTGGGTTAGGCCATCCGTGCACAAGAGGATCTAAAAGCCCACACCTACCCAATAAGGCCTTCTTCAGCCAGTCGCTACTCGCCATCTGGGGTCCCTGGCTCCCCAAAGTCAAGCGATCGGAGCCACCCTTCATTAAGTGAAGCGAGCCAACGATTTCTCCTCGTGCATCGAGCAGTGTGAGGGCTGCCCCTGGTTCGTTAACTGCCTTCACTTGATAGAGAACCTGATCAGTCTGTGCATTCTTGATTGTGGTGTCAGAGGAATTGTCATGGAGGAAAATCAGGTGTGTGAGCTCGGGTTCGGACATGTTCGAGGGAGAGACGCCACTTGCAGAACTAGTAGACGAGGTTCTTAAGTATACACGACTGCGACTCAACAGCATTCGTCGAGCGGTCGAGTGTCCAAGCTTCCCCACGACGCGGATCATTGACTTCATTCCTTCATACCGGTGGAGCCATCTCCCGGTATCAGCGTCGATGACATGGATGGTCCATAGAGTTCAGTGAAATGGGCGCCCTGGTGTATTAATCCTGCCGAAGGAGTCCTCTCAGAGCAGCTACAATGTCCTGATAATGCGTCAGACGAAGCCCGAGGCTCCAAGTTGCTACCAGTTGTGATGAACTCCAGGGCCTGAAACTTGTTGGATCATAGCACATGTTGTGGTCGATTCGCACCGGCTCCCGAATTGATGGAAGGAGCAGCAAATTATTAGTCTTAGTCTACAGTACATAATTTTGATAACACTGACAGTCCTCCATTTCGAACTCAAGCCGCATGACTTGGTCACAACAAATTTGTTAGCGGCAAGAGTATTTTCTGCACCTTTGCAGATTGTTTGTGAGGAGGTGTACCCTACAAATTCTGCCTCTTCGTTCACAAGGCACAAGGCGCACGGGAGGCGCATTCTTGACAGTCAAACGTGCGACGCGTGGGTAAGAACCCCACAGAAGCCGGACTGGCAAACGCATGACCCGTTGATAGACTTGAAATTGTCTCCTATATATACGGTTCATCAACCGCTAGGCCAGATGCTTCACCTTTCACTTCCATCTGCTAGTAGCTCACCACCATGAGCGAAGTGAAGAGCAAACTCAAGAGCGTCAGCCTTATCTTTGCGTGCGTCCTTTTTCTCAATCAAGTTCCTGGTCAAGTTCTTGTTGCTTATCGCCTCCAACTAGTTGTGGAACTGCTCTGTTCTCCGATGGTACGAACTTTCACGACAAATGTGATTTTCAACGAGGAGAAAATTTGACCTGGTTATCTTCTTGCTGCAGGATACGCCAACGGTGTTATTGGCCAGGTTACGACTTGTACGTGTTCGTTTGCCTGCGCGGATGAGTTGCATCGCTGACCTTCCGACCCTAGTGCTAGGTAAAGTGTATGGGGCGGACGCACTGGAGCACAACAACCTCTCTGTCACCCTTAGGAGTGTTACTTTTGCTGGAACCATCGTCGGCATGCTTGCTTTCGGTTATCTATCTGATAGTAAGCTATTATATCTATCCTATGTCTCAACGAGCTTCGTCTCACCCTCAATACTTCAGAGATCGGTCGTAAATTTGGAATGGTATATTCTACCCTCTCTTTGCAGTAGCCTGCTCCGTCTCACCAACTATTTGCGCTTTTTGCAGATGTCTGCCACCCTGATAGTGGCACTCTTCTCTGCACTCTCTGCTTGCTCCGCGGGCGCTCACGGCAGTATCAATGGACTTTTGGCCATGCTCAGTGCTTGCAGGTGAACACGGAAGGAATCCCGTTCTGGATATGTACATTGACGCTGAACCATCCTAAAAAAGATTCCTTCTTGGGATTGGAGTCGGTGCGGAATATCCCTGCGGCTCCGTCGCTGCTTCCGAGCAGACAGAAGAACCCGGTATCAGCAAGAACGCTCAGCATCGGTGGTTCGCACTCGCAACAAGTCGGTCGCTTACACGTTCCGTTAGATGCTCACACCGATAAACTTTACTCCTCTAGACTCCATGATTGATGCTGGCTTCGTGATGTCATCCTTTGTTCCCCTGGTTCTGTACTGGATGTAGGAGGTTCCACAATTTCTTAGACCAAGCTTATCAAAGGCACTCTAGTTTTGGGCCAAATCATCTTCGGGCTGTCTGGCGAGGCTCCCTCTTCCTCGGAACATTCCCCGCTTTAGCGGTCTTGCTATGGCGTATGACCATTCAAGAACCTGATAGATACAAGAAAGACTCCATGAAACATGCAAAGATCCCGTACATGCTCATCCTTCGTCGTTACGGCGTCTCACTGGCTGCTATCTCATTGACTTGGTATGGTGCCATTGCGCCTGGCGCGGGATGACCCTACTGACTGCGGTTTTTTTAGGTTCCTCTATGATTTCATTGTGTACGTATATTCCATCCCTAGTAGTTGGCTAGCGAAAGCTAATCTTTCGACAGGTATCCGGTATGCTGAAGAATCCCCTCTGCCTCAGTGTTTGTAGTCGCTCATGTCGCTCTTCATAGTTCGGGCTTTACTCTGCCACAATTACGGACAAGTGGGTTCTGCAATCAGCTCCATAAGCTTCTCCCCCTCATACGTTGTTCAGTGTTTCCGGAAACTCGGAATCCATCTCCTTCATCTTTGGATGGGCTACTGTCATCAAGTCAGTTTGGCTACCCCTCCTCTCGTACGATCCATTCATCTTCAATGTTTAGCCTGTTCTACATTCCGGGAACAATTGGTGGTGCCTTCGTTATTGATTACCTAGGACCTAAATGGACTATGGTGGGCCTCGTCCATCTATAGCAAATCATAACTCTAATTTTTTTTTTTGAAGATCGTAGGCCTTGTCGCTCAAGCAGTCATCGGTTTTATAATGAGCGGTCTCTATGTCCAGTAAGTTTACCCCAATGTCATGGCTAAACCTAACTAACTGATGGTCCAGGCTGACCAACAACATCGCCGCATTTGCTGTCGGTGCTCCTGCCCTCGTCTGTTTGACAGTTTACTAAATGAGTGGATTTCTAGGTCGTCTACGGTATCTTCCAGAGCTTTGGTGAACTAGGTAACATTGAACTAGGTTAGACTTTAAGTTAGTTGGTTCTCAACTATTTTCCAATCACACAGGACCTGGAAACTGCCTGGGTTTACTTGCATCTAAGACCAGCCCAACCGCTGTCCGCGGTCAGTTCTACGGAATCGCCGCCGCTATTGGTAAAGTCGGAGCATTCGTTGGCACTTGGGGTGAGCTTATTTAAGTCCTGCCGAGAATATCTCACTGATCGTTACTTCTAGTGTTCCCTGAAATCATTAAAGGTCTCTTAGCCCCTTCTCTTTGAGACGAGGTGATTCTCACTGATTCCTCCGTAGGCTTCGGCGGTCCCACCACCACGAAGGGTAACACTGGTCCTTTCTGGATTGGAAGCGGTTTGTGATACGCCTTGTAATCTAGCAATTCGCTTTCTCACTGCCTCCGCAGGTCTTGCTATCCTTAGCGCTCTCATCACCTACTTCTTCATCAAGCCCCTGGATCATGATGGGATGGCAGCAGAGGATATAGCAGTCAGTCCTCAAGCCTAGACCTGCGTCGCTCATCATACTGATCTCAACTTTCCTCTCCAGTTCCGCGAGTATCTCGTCTCCCATGGTTACGATGTGACTCAAATGGGTCTGCGTGAGACCGAGAGCAGCTCGACCCTCGAGAAGGGTGAAATCGAGGACGAGAAGATTCCCGTCGCTTGAACGATACGTTTCTGTATGTCGTGTTGTTACTAATGAACCCGTGTATACCAATGCACACGCACATAACGAGTGTCGGGGTCCCTCGAGTAGTGTGGGACGGGGTGAAGGTGACTGGGGATCGCGTTAGGTAGTTGTTGCTGCACTTTTGGGCTGTTGTAGTTTGGGATCAACCGCTATAGGACGCGGATACTGATCTAGTTGTTTGAATGACATCTACGTATATTTCCCCCTTTGGTATCGTCCCATCCTCTAGGAGATCTGTGATTCACAGAATAAGAACACGAAGGACTCTTGATCCATGCTTACGCCTAAGGTTCAGGCTGCAGTTGCATTCATCACGCCGAGGATCTTTTGTTCAAAACCAAGGAGGTGGTAGCGCAACATATCAGGAGTTTAGTATGATGAGCCGATATGATACACATTCACAATCCAGAAGGAACGCGGAGTCGTTGAAAGGCTTCAAAGTACAGCAGCTACTGTTCCATGGCATCGCCTGCGCCGCTACTCTTTACTTTCTCTAGCTCATTCCTATATTGTAGAATTTCATTCTTATAAGCAGATGAGGCGGCTGTCATGCTTCTGGGCTCACCTCAGCTGTAAGCTGAACTCCTCCTCGATGTCATCATCGTCCCAGTTATCTTCCCAGAGCTTATCGCCCGAACCGGCAGCACCTTGCGCGCTCCCACCCAGTTGTGCCAGATCTGTCTGTGAATCGTCCCAATCTACGTGTAATTTATTGCTTCGTTGTCAGTAACGGTGAGTTTCGAGGATAGAGCAGTGACAGACGAACCTGCTACCGCAAATTCCTCGAATTCGTCATCTTCCTCTAAAACCCCGAGATGTGGCTGCACGTCTTCTGGCTTGGGTGTGTCTGCAGTCTTTGGTGTTTCAGGTTGCTTTGAAGTGGATGCTGATGATGACATGGTTGGCCTGGTAGTTGCAGTGGAAGTCTACCGTTCAACTGCGAGATGAGAGTTGGATGAGAGCGACGCGTACGTGAAGTGCACGTGAAGGGGGAAACAGCCCTGGCCAACCACCGGCCAACTCAAGTCCAAAGTGCAAGTGAAAAAGATTCTGGACTTTTCTCTCTTGGACAGAGCTGGACTTACCCTTACTAGTGGTGGTAGGGGCCTGAGGAGTGCATAGGTGGCATCTATCGAATAATCAGGTGTAAGTACCTCGGAACCGGTGATATCCTGGCAAGCAAGCACACGACTTGTAGGTCAAATGTGTCAACCAACAACACGCAGTTAACTAGTTAACCATTGTCTAGAGATGCACGGCACCCATGACTTGGAAGACAGCGATATGCATTAACAGGGGTAGACTAGCTTAAGATTATTGAGGGATTGTGTCGTAAGGTAGACGGACTCTATGGTAGAGAACGGATACTGTCTGTAAGTAGTACAAGCTTTCTTGCAAGGGCTTAAGAAGATAGCAAGAAGCTGGAAACTTTTGGAATGCTACGAACCGCAACGGATTTCAACCATTCGGACAGGCACAGAACTCTGGTTTTCCTCTTCGAAGAAAATCATGAGATAGTTTGTTCAAGGAAGCGGATGATCCACACAGGGTAGTATCTCCCCATACAGACTCTGTTATGAGAGCAGGTGATGGGGTTCTGGGTGGCGTTAGTGTCATTGGCAGCGGCCTCAAACCTTCATCCACCCTCAGGAATCTGGTTGGAGGAGACAGAGCGGGCTTAGCCTGCGGACGAGCGGGAATGCGGATGTATAGTTTTGGGAAAGACTTCGGGTCAGATGCTTCCGGGTGCTTCGCCGTCTTCTCTTTCTTTCTCTTTTTAGCACGAAGAGAAGGGGAAGGGGGATCTTCTTCAGCCACCTTGCGCTTTCTTGAAGACGGGGTGCATGGTGTGGGAAGCTGGGTGTTGACAGGCCAGTTATAGAGGTGGGTGTTATCGGGAGGGGTTTGGCGAGATCGCTTCTTTTCCGCGGTTTGCTCCTTCATACGTGCCATGGAATCCATCTCTTCCCTGAGCAGCGAGGCAAAGCACTGGGCGTCGCCCTGAACCCAGACATCGAAGACCCCTTGCCATTCTCTTGTTGGCACGGGGAAGTCTAGATTAACATAGATGGTATTGATGGGTGATTCTTCTTCGCCGGTTGGAGTTCGACGCGGTGAAGGAGATGGAGTATGAAGTTGCTGAGTTGTTTCCTTCACTCCCCGAGGATGGCGAACCGCTTTTGAGAATTCTCGTACGATGCGCTTGGTTCCAGGCACTTTCAAACTGGTCCCTACTACGAGCAAAAGGTCGGCGCCGCTCCGACTGCTGCCTTTCGAGGAGCCTACAAGGTCTCTGCGAACCATCTCGCCGATATTCTCTGCGTGCTTGTGATCTTCGTTATAGAGGACGACACTTGGCCGTAGCCTACCGACGCCTCGAGAACGTTTTCCAACGACCTCCCGTGTAGTTTCAGCCGCCGTGCAGTCTGGGCAAAGAGGTAGCATTCCACATAGCAGGGAGGCGTGGTGGTCTGCTAGAGGGTATGCGCTGGTACACGTCGCACAGTGCATGGTTTGTAGTGTGCCGTGGAGGGGGATACAGCGCGGTGTGACAGGAGTGGGTGTGCTGCCAGAAGCAACAGGTGTATCAAGCTGAGAAGCAAGCTGAGTTTGAGACCGAGCTGCAAGTGCCTTCCGTCTGGTACGAGCATGCGGATTCCTCAGCAGCTCGGGAATCCCGAAAGAGAGACCGGCTTTCTGTTCGATGGCGTCCACGTTTTGGGTGTAAACTCGAAGAAGGCTAGACCGGTCGTCGAGGATTTTCAGCACCTCGTGGAACGGGGATGGTTGGGCGACAGCGGATAGCTCTGACAGTCGGGCAATCATTTGGCAGAATAAAGCAGTCGACTGCTCTGACTATCGGAGATATCAATTCCATGTTGTAAAGTGGGCAGATTCAGAAGAATAACGTACGTTGAAGATAGAAGCGTCGAAGAGGTCCTTTCCGGACACCAAAGCATCCTTACTCTTATATCTCTGGGACTTGAAAAGACCCTCAGGGGACCTGAAATCTGGTATCCCTGTAGCCACAGAAATTCCAGCACCTGAGAGACAGAATTCTCTTAGGAGTGCTTGGGCATGAATGTGAGAAGACTACACACCTTGAACGACGACAATGCGCCTCGCCTTAACGATAGCCTTCACAACGTTGCGAATTTGAGCTTCTGGATCAGCAGACGCCCGTAGATAAGACGGGCTCGATGGAAAGTCGGACTTAGAGTCCAGAGGAAGGAATATGGTCATGAAAAGACCTAGTTAGCTGACCGCCAGTTGAGCGTTTATGGTCCTATAGTCCTGGAGGGGTAACGATGATGAAGGCTGGAAAGAAGGTACAGTGCCATTACCAGTGCCGTTGGTTGGTGGGGGCGGGGAGAATTGGCACGTGCAACGGTCTTCCTCTCAGACTCTCATCTTGCCCTCATCATGAGCCAGTACTTGATGATAATCGGACCTGACAGCGTCTCTATCTAGTTCTCTGGCTTTTGCAGGGCAAGAAGATAATACAAGCAAATGAATGTCTTTTGTGTTCGGCCTCCCATATGTCCGTTCTTCTCGATTCTACCTGCCATTCATCCACACCAACGCGCGCCTTGCATAAAGTTTATTTGTTCTCTCGTTCCAGTAGCCCAAATCGACTTTGGCCTGGACTTGCTCTAGTACCCTGCACGTCGGTGAACATATCAGTTTTGACAAGTCTGCGCTCCCACCTTTTAGACGTGAACCGCCTTGGTGGCGGAACACCCGCTGCAACAGTGATCCATACTCATTCTTGATCTCTCTCGTGGGAAAAAGTGCCCACTTAGCTGGTGAACATCCCTATGTGCGTCAGAAATTCAGCTCCCTGGGACTTCACAACAGTGTCAGTACCGAAACCAATAACATTTTCCATATCCTATCTGTCAAGGAAGTGGTCATCAGGAGAGGCTGTGGGAACGAAGCCATACTCGTTTGGGCCATCCTCCTCTTGCACCATCCTCCTCTACCTCACTATCCTGACTGCCCTGACCCGCGTTGCGCTCTTCTGGATCATCCAATGTTGTATATCTTTGATTTGCACTGTACGAGCCGAAGAAAATCTACTGCCCCCTTGATACCCGTAAGCTCAGCCCGTTCCAGTTTCGTAAGTCCGAAGGTTCTTCATTTATCGAACTCTGCTTGAACCTTGTAAGCTCAGTGACAACCCGATCAGTACCTGAACTCGTCTGCCATTCAGCTGCATCCCACGAGTTCGCGCTTCTTGTGAGGGCTCTTCGGAACATAAAACTGGGAACCTGACTGGTGATGGCGTCTCCTGCCTCCCCTAGCTTCACAAGATGGATACTCCCTCAGCTGGTATCGATATGTCTCCGGTCCTTACCCCAATTTACGTTGGTCAGTCCTTATGTGTATCCATTCTCTATCCAAGTTCTCAAAATTTCCTATTCCTTGTACAGGCTTCGTACTGTCCCTCATGTACAGGAATTCCTCTGCATCATATTGAGATGGCTTTGGCTGAATATTATTCTCTTTAGATTGGGAGGTATCACTGTGGTGCAAGGTTACATATACTTCCCGAGCAAAGACAGGTCCTCTATACAAGCCGTTGTAAGTCTCATACTTGATTTTCCTTACATAGGCGGGGACTGATATGCCTGCAAAGGCTGTCAGCATGCTGTAGGTCGACCTTCTGACGAGTGTACTGTTACCTGATTGGAATCCTAGCCTAATGGATCTGGCTTCGACCATACTCGTGCTCAAAGGAATATACGATTATCTTGTGAGTTTCAATCAGAGCGAACTGGGTTTAGTCGTTGATGATGAAACCATTATCTTCAGATTCCTACATTTGGCTCTCTCATCCCTTTCAATACGTTTGCCCCGTAAGCAGCCTTTCCTTCCTACGGTCGTTCATTCGCTCATCCACAGCAGTGAGCTATCTGCGGACTGCCTACTTTCGACAATCATTACTTTCATGTAAGTGAATCAATCATTGTTTTGTTAAATCCGTCGTTGATTTTCTTGGTTTTCTCATCCAGATCACAGCTCTATTTCGTTCTGCAATTGCATACTGGTGAGCTTGCATCGTGACCTGCGACCCGGCATCTAACGATGAGAAAATCTGGCTAGTCACAGCGGGCAAGAGTCCCTGGCTGCAGTTTATGGTTTGGGTCATCGTGAGTAGCTCTGCAATATGATAGGCCCGTGAAATGACGCGGATTCCTTCACAGATTGCTTGCGCTGTTGTTGCTTTAGGTTAGTCGCGGATCTCTCCATCCCTTCCTATAGTTTGTGCCGCCTCAAGTCTAATTCTTGATTCCATCAACCAGCTGGTGGGATAGGTAAAATCGTCTCCTTCTGTTGGTCCATTAAAACCTCATCGCCTTCGTAGGTTGCACCACTCTCATGTTCACTCAGCGCCACGAGATCCTTGAAGCCAAAGGCGTGGGCTTCAATGTAGGGACCCTTCCTCTCTTTATCCGTATCTGTCTATCTTACTGAGTGCGTCACTCGATATTCCATTTCAGTTGCTTTTTGGTATTGCGAAAGGATTTGGTGCCATCACAGATATACTAGCAACTATCTCCATGTGCATGCTCCTCTCCACAGCGAGGACTGGATTATCACAGTACGGCGCAGCAGTCTAAGTATCACCGCGCTCGATCTCACATTATTTCACCAGGAGCAACTCCCTTATCTCTTCGCTGATGGTATTCGTCGTCGAGCGTGGAGCCCTGGTGACACTGTTCCAATTGTTGCTTACTGTAATGTTTTTCGCGTTACCTCAACGCACGATATGGTGAATCACAGGCGTTTCTTTCATGTCCTACGAGCGGGTTACTCATCCCTGAGTCCAGGCTTGGTTTACACATGTGTGTCACTAAACTATACGTGAACACTTTTTGTGGGTCCCTCAATCTCATTTTTCGATCTGGGCGACACTGATTTATTCTTCTACACCTCAGTTGCAATGTAGGTGTGCTTGTTGATGCACCGTGCTTGCCCTCATTTTTTTCTTATGATAGGCTCAACGGTCGAGCCAAACTGGCGGGTAAGAGGAATCCGGTGTCCCTCGGGTCCTACGGCCTCTCTTCCTCGTACGAGCGAGAGAGAAGGCGAGTTGCTAATCTTGATCTTGAAGATGTGAGTTTCTTTGCGTGGTCTATTGTATACTTTACCTATTCCTTATAGTCTATGATCGCACAGCACAAATTCGGCGACTCTCTTTCAACCCCAATGCCTACCGTAACCCGGTCCGTCGTCGTTTGCGAGGTATGAATCAGAGCGCGTGTATGATTTTGTTGGCTCCTCCATGAACTGTAAAGTAGTGCGGTGCGCGGGCCCCAGTCTGCAAATATTGAGTTTTGTTTCTGATCAGGCGGTGCTTCCACCTTGACCAATGCCTTTCAAGCTCTTCAATTCTATACTATTCACCCATCTGAACCCTACTCTCATTTTCGGCCAACGAGTCTAGGCATACGATGGCAACGTTGACTGTCAAAGAGCGGTGATGATCCTAGGCAAAACATTGAATAAAAGATCGGTCTAGAACCCGTTACAAGGCAGAATTGGAGCAGATCCTTAGAGTCTGGACTCGATAATGTCATCCAGACATATTGAGACGAGGAGTCGATTTGCCTGAACACGTTGAACATCGAAACTTCGCACCTTCCTATTGGCCGGCATGAGGAAATTGAGAGAATGTTGTCAATAGAATAGTCATTAGATCTGCTAGAGATGCGATCAGTACCTTATTTGCGAGATCACTGTACTAAACGCCGTAGTCTAATGCGGACTCGGACACACATTGCCCAATGTCGTTATTATAACTCCCACTACCATATTCCTGAGCTTCGTCCCTTTCCCCAAAACCACCATGCCTGACAACTACGTATGGCCTCAGAATGCCTTCTCGCCAGCTTACAAGCCACCACCGCCCTTGCACACTCGACTTGTAACGCTAATTCTTCGCTTGATTGTGGGATATATCAATGCTATCATCGAAGGCATAACAGAATCGTTCAGGACTCCTGAAGTCAGAGGAATACACGGATCGGAGTGAGTTGTCTTCTCACTTATTATGTCCATTCACTTTTCTGACGACGCATGCTATTCGAAAGGCACAAGAGGTGGCAACCTCTCTTCGAACCACCAGCACCTGTCCTCCACCCCAACTATCTGGCTCAGCAGCCAATCGAGTTGATCGACAGGATATGCCACTTCTTAGTGGAACCAGCAGACCTGCTGTCCCTAGCCATGACTTCCAGGACTAACTGTGGGATCGTCGTGCCCCGACACCTTCACTTCCGCAGACTCCACGCGGATGTACGCTGGGTAAACATCTGGGACACCTTACTGAACAACGAGAATGTCGTTCCCCGTTTCGCATCTCTAGAAGTGATCAATGCCCCGACGGACAGTGGTGCTATTGTTCCACTGTCTCTATTCCCGGATGGCCCTGCAAGGAAGTCCATTACGACTCGCTCCTGGGAGGGTCCTGCTCTTCAGAAACTCACCCAGGCCACTGCTGGGATGGAAGGCCTGATTCGCTTCCACTGGACGGACACCTCTATACGATTAACCGATCAAGTCGACTTGCTTGAAAGTTTACGGAAACACTGCCCCGCTCTGGAGGACATCCATATCGTAAACAAGAGGCTCGTGCCTCGCCAAGACATGTTCATGGACGACCAGCATCAGCAAGTGGATCCTAACGAGCTCAAGAAGACGAAGACGAATATTGCGGAGTCTCCTGTGAGGCTATCTTTCGCTTGGGCACCCCAAAATAATTCATTGATTCTCTTGTCCCTTCTCCAGCTATGGGATCTCTCTGACTTGGTGCGATTTTCCTACATCGCAATCGGGGAAGGCCAAGGCGTCGACTACTCCCGGATGTACGGCATGCTCATTGAGCGTTGCCCACGTCTCGAAGAACTGTCCTTGTACAACCACTCTCGGCTCCAACGAATATTTTCTGCGGGCAGATGGCCTTGCTTGACCCGCCTTTCTTTCCAAGGTCGCTCCATACGGCCAACGGAGCAGTCTATCTTCTCAGATTTCTGCAATGCCCATCGCAACACGTTGGTGTGCATGCAGATTGACGGGCCTTTGGCTGTCAACCTGACAGAAATGCCTTCTCTGCGATTACTGCACATCGGCTTCTCTTCCCTTGCCAGGCGCGTTCCTTCCCAGACCTGTCATGGCTTGGAAAGTCTCTCGCTTGTCATAGATGCACCTGCTGGGGGAGGACCGATGCCACTGGAACCTATGCCGAACTTGAAGCATCTGACCATCGCCGGGAAAACTCTGCCCCCCGCCTGCCTCGACAGTATCGCGGATGCCGCACCTAGCGTCGAATGGTTAGGACTCAGCAGCAGCACTTGGCTCTTCTTCAAGAAAACTGATTTCTCCGACACCAATGGAGTAAGTTACGTTTCCTTGCGCTTCCCGTGTGAGCAGAGTTGCTGATCTTCCTTTACTCATTTCTACAGCCCTTCAGTTCCTTCTTGGCTTTCCTATCCCGCTTCTCCCGATTAACCCACTTCAGTCGTCTGGGAATCGCTAGTGAATGCGAACCAAGCACCTGCTGTACCTTCAGCAACGTCATGGAAAGGATAGCCTGGGTAGTTCCTACGCTTCAATTCATCAGCGTCGCCAACGGGGAGACAGGAAAACGAAGATGGCTTGCCGTCGAGCGATATCCTGTCGACAAACCGGGATGCTATGTCAATTGGGCACCTGTTCGGAACGATCTGAATAATTTCCCCACCGAGACATTGAGTGGTTTCAACCCATTCGAGTCGGGCACGTCTGGTGCTTCACCGTGGTCTGGAGCGTGAGTAATCTCTAGCTTTTTTGATCGCGTTTCCGATTCCTGTCCTGATGATGCTCACGATGTACTGTTACAGAGAAATGATGTGATTTGCTGGTTCCTTTCGCCTTTACTCCCGTCCATACTATCTATCGTCAACGTAGCATCTTCTACAGGCGGTGTCGTCATGTACCTTATCTCTCACATGCATTCGCAGATGACGAGTCATCTGCATGTTCTTACAATAAACGCGCTAGAGCTACTTTACCCTTCGTTTCCGTACTCCTTGAGCCTGTATTTTAGCTGTAGCTGAACAACATTCCTATCATATCTGCCTGAGCGTGGCTAGACTCAAAACGATGCATATCGATATTCATATATCCATGAAGCTAGAGAAACGCTATCGTAAAAGCATCTGGGTACAAATACACAATAGAAAGGATGAAACAGGACTAAGTAGTATGGAGAAGTTCAAACTGAAAAACTACAGCAAGTGTGGTGGAAGAGTCAAAACACGAAGAAGCAGAACTCAATCTACGATACAGATTCAGCTAACCCAGGAGAGATCACTCGGCGTCGTAGACGACCCTAGCGCCGACCCATGGATAAGGGTAGTTGTGCTGATAAAAGTTCCGTAGTGTACGCCTTCCTAGACGGGGAAGTGTCGCATAGGAAGCGCCAAGCTAAGGATAGAATCGTGGTGAGCAAATGAGAGCCTAGAAGGTAGAACTGAGTAATGAAGACGTACCACAATATGATGTACGCCGTCAAAGAAATCGGTGGAGTATCTACAGTGGAGAGGACATTGAGCTAGCTGACCCCAACGCAGGGGATAGAATAGAAGAAAACATACCCAGTGAAAAGCTTGGTGGGTACGAGACCATCGTGATTATCGAAGTGGGTGGACGTCCATTCCCAAACCCCGCCGTTACATCCCTTCCCATCCGTACCCTTCAGACCCATCGAAGGTCTGAGATAACAAATACTCAGTTAGCGATCCAGATCACAATGGGAGAGGGAGAAGGGGAGAAAACTTACGGAACAGGATGCCAATTCCTGAAGCCGACGTTCGCGCCGCCGTCGTACTGCACGTCGTAGGTATCCAGGAACAGTCTGAGCTCGGGTTCGGTTGGCAGGCGGCCGCCTTTGGACTGGGCGAAGAGCAGCAGGTCATCGTAGGAGGTCATGACAGGCCAGTGTTGGGCGATGTCCATGGACACGGGGCCGTAGACGGTTCGAACCTAAGATGAAAGGGAGTAAAGGTATCAGAAAGACAGTAAATTGAAAGTGAGAAACAAAGCTATTTTACCTTGACTTGATCGCCTTCTAGTACCCAACTAGCCGGCAACGGCACACGTCCTTCTGAGCACCTCCAGAAGGCTTCAAACTCAGCATTACTGACGGGATTCCACTCTGCTTTGAACTTTCCAACACTGACAGCCCTCTTAGGGCTCTCATTGTCCCAACCAAACTCACGATCGATGACTTGCTTCGGGTTCTCGACCATCAGGCCGTTAGCGTCGTGGTCATCTGCCTCAGAGTCATCGTGACCTAGCGTGATGGTGGTAGGACCCAGGACGGGGAGAGGTTGAACGTTGTCGTGGAGCTGGCGAGCGGCTGTGTCCCATTGCGAGACGAGGTGTTTCCAGACAGGTGGCTGGAAGCCTGGTGGGGAACGAGTTCCTGTCCCCGCGCGTTGGATGAGCATGTACAGGATGGTCTACACAAGCCAACAAAAATGAAAACGCGTAAGCAAGTTGTCCATGATGAGCTCAAAAATAAGAAAGAAAGGAACTGACCTCAACGTGGAGCGACTCGTGCTCGTAGGTCATAACCAAAGTTCTAGCGATAGCGAGATTGATCGCCCGCTCGCCAGATTCGAGTTCGTCGTACAGCTTGTTCAGACGCTTGCGGACCGTGTCTCTGAAACCCATGATCGTTTCGAGAGTTGGCCAATCTTCATCAGCCTCTGGGACGATGGAGTGGTTCTGTGATAGAGACGATAGTGAGTGTGAAGGTCTAAGGGATTGGTGGGGGACGAGGAAGACGTACGTGACAGTGGTCAGGATCGTCGACGTGCGGGTCGATGCCACGCTGGATGTGGTCGATCAGTTGTAGATCATAAGGAAAACAGATATCGAGAGAGTGAACTCACCTCGAAGATTTTCCAAAAGTATTGAGGCTCGCTAGCCTCCCCGCCAAGGGTGTGACAGAGCATCATGTCCAAGAATCTGCAAATCATCGTTTCAGTAAAGCACGGTGAAGAACGACGGGTAAGCAACTGACGTTGGTATATGTCCGATGTAGAACAAACACCTGAAGAAGAGGGTAAGCACATCAGCCATTCCGTTCTAAGATACGACCAAAAGAGGAGAAAGTACACACTTATGCCTTAACTGAATCGGCTTCTGCAGAAGCATCTCCTTAGGAATCATACCAAGCGTGATGAGGTCCCACGTCCGCCACAACTCGTCCCAACACTCCCTAGTTGGGATGTTGGCCGTCCCAGCAGAGTTACCAGGAAGAGAGGCGAACGCGACCTTGTGTGGCTGCGACAAGGGAGGGAAGGTAACCGGCGCCTTCTCCAGGACGTGGAAAGTAAACGAAGAGCAGGAAGACGGGACTGAGAACACGGAGCGCAGACCGGCGAGGGCGAACGTATTCAGAGCGGAGGCGGGTGTGTGTGTGGTCTGCAAGGTACATGATTTGGGGGTGAGAGGAAGGACTTGAGTGAAAAAAGAGATAAATCTCGACTGACGTTAAGATCCGACGTTTGGAGGCTGGACCAGGCATTGGTGTCAGAGGGCCAGAGACCCGCGCTTGCAGCGACCTCCATCGAGGATGCCTCGAACGAAGCAACTTGGGCGACGCGCTTGTGTTTAACGAGGACACCCAAAGCAGCTGAGCCGCTTTTCTTGGCGATAAAGCTCAACTCAGTGGAATCGGTGAGGCAAGGGACGTAGACGAAGCGAGATTCCTTGGAAGCCTGAGGAGCAGGGCTCTTGCAGGTACAAGGGTTGGCGTGCTTCATAGTGTGGCCGAACGAGTCCACCAAACTGGGGAATGTAGAGAGGAGTGAAAATGAAGACATTTCGACGGTAGAGATTGGTTCAGGATGAGGATTTCACACAAGAGAACAATGAGGATGAGGAAAGAAGGGGGCTTCAGGCCTCGCTTTTATTTTATTAGCAAATTTGGACCCCGGACACTGGGATGTAGAGCTAAAGACTAGATACCCTGAGGTAACGGAATCAGAGGCCTTGCAATTGGTCATTTGATAGCCAGTAGTATCCACCACCAGACGCGCGCGATGTGAGCCTGAAGATCCGATAGGTGGAACGTAATCCCACCTTGGGAACGCAGCGATGCCAAGTTGACATGCGGTATGATTTCCCACTCAACGACCCACCACCCCAAGCGAAGATGGACAGGAAAGGATTATCTTGAGGCCTTGTCGAAGTCAGAGACTAGGAACGCGGTTGGGGTAATGAATGACGATAAAGAGTCTGGCCGAGTCCAATGAGATCAGGCGACCCAACGGAAGCCAATCAGAAGGTAGACGGATAGGGGAACTGGGCTGCGGGGATTGAAGGGTACGTCTAGGTCGATAAGGTCTTCGCTGGAAACTCATTGGGTAGAATAGCGGGACAGAGATATGGCCCGATTGACTGACTATCGGTCAAAAATACTGCTCGAATGAAAGACGCCGAGATGAAGACGTTGAGGCGCCAACGATGGAGGAAGTCGTAGGTAGCGATGATAAGGAGCTGGAGGGAAACAGAGATGGGATTGGGACTATAGGGGAATGGTCGGTAAGATCTGAGAGGACGAGGGAAGGAAACAGATTCAATGTGCTTGCGTTTGCTCTTATATCTTCATCTACAGCTGACGCCAGAGACGACCAGGATTGCGCAATTTCTTCACGTGAGCCTATATCATGTGACTGATCTCCCCACCATTGGCGGAGCAAGTGAACCGAGCCAAGTAGTGACACTGCAACACTCACCATGATGAGAACCAAAAGTACATCCTTCGAGCATCGGAAAGAGATGCCTGGAATGCATGCTCAATGATGCTATGGCTCTCCCAGGAGGATAGAGTGCGATAATCAGCGTGTATCTTGTCCTTTTGGACACTGCTACGCCGGATATTGACCGGTACAGACTGTTCCACGCTCATTACTGTACTCTACCACATCGTATAGGGGATCGTAGCACGTTGTACACAGACAAACCAGCAGTGCCAACAACTTTCAAGGCGGTGGTTTTGAGCCATTGGAAGGACGAACGAGTAGCTGGCCGTAGGCGTAGAGTGGATGAATAGTACCTGGCAGTGGGTTTGAAAGTCCGGCCAAACGCTTTGCGATCAATCCCCTTTTGGTGTCTCCCCTCCTCCTTCCCCTCCTCCTTCCATCTTTGCAACTTCTTCAGCTCTTCTCCTCCTCCCCTTCCTCCTCTTCCTCGGGCTGCATCGTCAGCCCTTCTCATCATTCCTCTCATGGCCACCCCCCACGTTATAGCTTCGTCTTCAACACATCCAACGTCCGCCGGCACCTCAAATGGTATTGTTGGCGGAAACTACAAAGTTGGTAAAAAGATTGGCGAAGGTTCTTTTGGCGTCGTCTTTGAAGGTAAGATATCTTCTACCTCGTATGCTTTTCGACATTTGGAGGTCGGCACTGTCTTGTTTGAAAACTTCAACCACCTCCTCGGAGTACTGGTGGAAGGATTCACTGAACTCTTGTCTTCAACTCAACTATGCTCAAGCAACAGAACGCTGATAATGATTTCCCCATAGGCACGAAACTACACACAAATACCCCCGTAGCCATCAAGTTTGTCAGTTGTCGTCTTGCAGCCCTTCTCTCTCTCTCCCATCACTAAACCCGACGATATTCAGGAACCTCGCAAGTCTGACGCACCACAGCTTCGCGATGAATTTCGATCTTACCGGACTCTCAATGCGACTCGTACGTATCTTGTCCTGCGTCTTTTGTCCATCCATCAGCTTACCCGTCGACTCGGCGCTTGACAGCTGGTGTCCCGCAAGTTCATCACTTCGGCCAGGAGGGACTACACAATGTCCTCGTCATCGATCTGCTGGGTCCCAATCTCGAAGACCTTTTCGATATGTGTGGACGTAAATTCACTATCAAGACAGTGTGCATGGCTGCGAAGCAGATGGTATGAATTTTTCCTTTCTCTCACTAGCACACAAAGCTGTGCGCTTAACCTCCTGAATAACCTCCAACCACCATGATATGTGACTGACCGTGTCTTCACAACGCAGGTCACTCGTGTCCAGGCTGTCCACGAGAAGTCGCTGATCTATCGGGACATCAAGCCTGACAACTTCCTGATAGGCGTCCCTAACACGAAGAATGCTAACACGATTCATATTATCGGTATGGATTGACTGCTGGCTCTGTTCATTATCCAATGTCCTTACCTAACCCTTCTCTTTTACGTAGACTTTGGGATGGCTAAGCATTATCGGGATCCCAAGACCAAGGCGCACATACCCTACCGCGAACGCAAGTCCCTGTCTGGCACAGCCCGGTACATGTCCATCAATACCCATCTCGGCCGGGAACAATCAAGACGCGACGACCTTGAGTCTCTGGGGCATGTGTTTATGTATTTCCTTCGTGGTGGACTGCCATGGCAAGGTCTCCGTGCTGCTACCAACAAGCAGAAGTACGAGAAGATTGGTGAGAAGAAGCAGGGCACACCGATCGTTGAGCTTTGCGAGGGTTTCCCTGGTAAGCTGCTCGTTTGATTGTGGGGACTGTTCATTTTAGCTTAATTGCGTTGATATTTCACAGAGGAGTTCACTATTTACATGAACTACGTACGGAAGCTCGGCTTTGAGGAGACTCCGGACTACGATTTCCTGCGGGAACTCTTCACAAAGGTTCTGAAAACAGTGGGAGAGCCAGAAGACGGCATCTTTGACTGGATGCTGCTGAACAACGGCCAAGGCTGGGAAGCAAGCAATGTATGTTTATTTCGAGAACGCAGGACCACATTCCCTGCTAATGTGACTTTACTTGATTCAGACCCCTTCTGCACTTCTTGCACAGACTCATGCTAACGCCGCCTCTCCCCACACACCCCATCGTGAACACCGCAGGGATCGTGAACACCCACGTCGATCACGGCAGCAACAGGATGGTGCATCCCCTGTGACACCTCTGGTCCTGTCTCCTGCCAATGCTCAAACACGAGCCCGGCGACATGCCGGCGAGAGGGGAGGCTCCTCTCGCGACATCAACAGCATGCAGCCCTTACCTCCCACTAGCAGACGTTTAAGCCAAAATCCCAACTCGAACGCACTCGCTGCGCCCCACCCATATGCCGCCTCCCCGTCCTCAAACGCCTACCGGTCGAACGGGTACGGACGCAACTCTCCACAGGTCGCTGCCAATGGCATGCTTCAGAACGGCAACGGTTCAGGGTCGTTCATGTACGGGCAGCCGCAGCAGCCCAAGGCGGTTGCGTCGCGAGACGGCACGGCGCCCGGTACTGGGTTGAGGAATGGTGATACTGCTGGTTCTAGGAGTATGGGTATCTATGATCGGGACCAGATGCAGAGGGCGAACGACCAACTAGACGATGGCGGTCATGGCGGGAAGAAGGGATTCCTCGCTGCCCTATGTTGCAGAGCGTGATGACATTAGATCTTCCTTCTCTTTCGTCATTCCTCACGGTAGGCAACTTCATCTATTGATGTATCTAATTCCATTCATACTGACATTCATTCTTTTTCGTGTCTCTCTCAGACCCCTTACGACCTACCCTTATCGTAATTTTCATCAGCATATATCCAAGTTCTCGCTCCGTTCAACGTACAAGCTCCTCGCATTACTCGCTCTCGCTTACCGTCGTCTGTCTTTTTTCTTTTTACGTATGTTCAGTCGCATTATGCATATATGAAGAAGGGGGTTCTCGCCCACTGGTTTCGGCATTTTTTTTTTTATCTATTTGCCCCCTTTGTCCGTTTTGTCCGCCCAATATCGACCCTTTTTTTAATAATTGCCCAGTCGTGTCGTCTCTTGCTATAGCATCTCTTACCAACAGTCTACACTTTTCACTTTTCACTTTTTTTTTTTGCCTCCCAACTTTACTTGATGTCTCTTCCTTTTTCCTTTCTTTTCTCGTTCTGCCTTTTATTTTTCCGCTCCTTTCAACACTGTATTATTCTACTACGCATTGGTCCAACAAGCAAGAACATCGCTTCACAAGTGAGATCCCTTTAGTGGTCTTCTTCTAATTCCTAGGCGTCCAAAGCCTGGCCGCCCAGCAATATGTCGGCCTCCGTACCTATACGGCCCATATTTCAGCAAAAATATCGGACGGGTGAAAGCTCGGAGTGCGCGCAAATGTATGGCTGGCGATCATGGGTTTCGACAAGGTGAGATGTGTTTTCCTGCTTTGGATACAGCGGCCCGCGCACGACCAGTCCTGCATCCTCAGGTGGTCAAGTTCTTCATGCGTCGGAGAAATCTGAGTATGTTTTCTGGCAGTATAAACATCCATGCGGAGTACCAGCACTGAAAATACCCCCCGCTACAACTTTCTGAATAAAAGCCCCTTACATTCTTCTGCGCTGGTACAAGTAAACCCACGACTTGAAAGGAAGATGAAGCTCAGTACCCTAGGCACCTTCCTCCTCACCTCTGTTCTCTCCCTCGGCGCACAAGCACTGACATGGCACTGCTCCGATTTCTCCTCGCTCGCCAACCTCGAGGCCTCCGGACGCACGTACAAAGACGGCGGGGTGACGAAACCGCTCGAGACGATACTCGCCAGCCACGGGCAGAACCTGGCCCGAATCAGAGTCTGGACGAGCACGAGCAACAGCCAGTATAGTCTCGCTTATGGCCTCGCGTTGGCGAAGAGGGCCAAGGCGGCGGGGATGTCGATTTATGTGGATTTGCATTATAGCGATACGTGTAAGCCTTTTGAGCTGGCTGGTTGTTTGAACTTCTGGGGCTGATGTCGATTTTTGGTGAATGGGCAGGGGCGGACCCTGGACACCAAGCTATCCCTTCGTGCGTAGTTCTTCTTTTATTGCGTGGGCGTAGGTGGCGTCCCTTACCTTGAGAGTGTAGCGGATGGCCCACAGACTTGAACGGCTTGAATACCAAGATATTCACGTACGTTTTGTCGTCGATTCCAAGCTATTGCACGCGAGGATTGACGGCAGTTCCTCTCCAGCTATACAGCTGATCTCGTTTCTTCGTTCGCGAACCAGGGAACACCTATCTCCATCATCTCTGTAAGCGCATCATCAAAACGGGAAAAGCGAGAAACACTTATGCTGACGCATTATGCATTAACGCTCATCGTTAGATCGGCAACGAAATCAACGATGGCTTCCTCTGGCCCACCGGACGAATCTCAGTCAACGGCTACTCACCCCTCTCCCAACTGCTGCACTCAGCCATCAACGGTGTCCGCTCCGTCTCCACCTCCGTCCGCACGATGGTGCACCTCGCGAACGGATGGAACACCAGCGGCGTGAGCAGCTTTTACAAGCAGATCTTCATACCAGGCCAGTTGGCCACTGGGGACGTCGACATCATGGGATTCTCGTTCTACCCATTCTATGAGACAACTGCCACGCTGAATAATTTGAAGACAAGCTTGACTGGGATCGTGAACTCGTATGGCAAGGTGCGATTCGTTTCCCTTCGGGGTCCGGTCTTTTCTGTACGTCTGTTGTTGATGAGGATGTGGACGTTGATAGGACGTGATTGTAGCTGAGACGGACTGGCCGGCCACTGGCTCATGCCACGGAGCAACGCTCACAGAAAACATCCCCATCTCTGCGGCAGGCCAACAAACCTGGGTAGGCAACATCCGTACCGTCGTCCAGGCTCTTCCCAGTGGCCACGGAATCGGAATCTGTTACTGGGAGCCTGCATGGATCGGTAACGCCGGTTTGGGATCTTCTTGCGATGTGAGTACTAGTGCCTCTGGAGCTCTTTTTTTTCTTGGGCTTTGAGGCTGGGGCTGAGTGATTTTGGTTTTTTTTTTCAAGGATAACTTGCTGGTTGATGGGTCTGGGAACACGCGGACGTCGATAGCGATGTTCTCGGCTAATATGTGAAAACACAAGATTGTCTCCCTGGAAGAAGATATTGAGGAGAAGAAATCTAAAGACCTTGCGGTCGTTAGTCGTGTATTTTGACTGCATTGCTGAAAATAGGAATTCGTTCATGGAAGTACACCGAACTGTGTTGCGTAAAAAATTAGAGATGTTCTCTGGTGATGAGAGGAGTGGTAGACGTGCCTGAGTCGACACTCGCCCTCCAAATCCAGATAGCAGCAAACTCGTTCAGCTGTATCCCCAGCATGACAGGTTACAGCAAGTCCGCCTAAGGAGAATTATGAACGCCGGGATTCCTGACCAATGAAAGTGGTCTAAAAAGACCAGAAGACACTCTCACCTCAATCTAGATTTTACTGGTGTCGGATGCTCACGTATTGTAAGCCTGAGCGTTTTTTGCACCTACCGTGGCTGTGAGAAGCAGCTTGGACGGTGGGATGTCAACAGGCACGAAACCCGGTTCAAACTCATGCTGATAGTCTAAAGTACCAGAGTCATCCGAGGAATACTGTGGACGCCCAGTAGCGTCGAGGAATTCTCAAAGCACAGAACAGTAGAGTGGACACGCTCGACGTGGGTAAACCTATAAGAGGAAAGAAAGTCATGGTTGCAGTACCTTGTGTTCTCACGCACACGGCTGGAACGGTGAGACGTGTTATGTGTGTGTACCTGAGAAGAAAACACATCGCTCTTTGTACAGCACGATGAGTCGTCCAGCTTCTCATGGATTGCTGGAAATTGAAGGAAGCCGGATTCACAGATCAAAAGTGCAGCAGAGACAGCCATAGACCCAAGGACCGTGTGTTGCTCACAGAGAAAGGTTCCTGAATGGCCCAAGAGCCTTTCAAAGGCACAAAACGCGAGAAATCCTCGTATTCTAGGCTTTAGTACGCGTCGAATTCAGACCACCGCAAGAGCGCGATGATGGCCACAAAGGAAAGCAGAACCCAGCTTACCTAACCTCACCATGATTTACCTCTCTACCACTATCTTTAGGTGCAAACCAGAGCTTCCACACTGCGCTTGTTCGGCCGTGTGCTCTTATGCTCTCTCCCGCCTTATTTTGACCAGTAATGCAAATTTAGTATCAACCAATCGTCGACCCGCCATGATACCACTCACACGTCTGATCTCTACCACGTTGTGGAGCTACCGCCAAAATGGCTCTCTCCCCATCTCAAGCCTCACTTCTAAGCTATGAGAAAAAACCATGACTATGACTACGGTGATAAAAAGAGCAACGGACTTATATATCCTCACGAGGAGAATAAATTCCCCCTACCCGTTACCCTTTGTCAATCCAGCGGAATTCTGTCCATCGGTATTCAGTATGCGTCTTTCGTTGTTGATCCCAGTTGCGCTTGCTTCTCTTGCGAGCTGTGCCTCGTTGGTCCCTAGGCAAGGGACGAATACCAACGGTGCTATCTCTGCTATCGTGGATGCGCTCTCTCAGAGTATCTGGCTTAACATTCCTGACGTCGGTGAGTATCCTCTCTCTATCTTGTATTCGAATAAAAGATAGGGCTGGTTCAAATCATGTGTCCAGAGAAGAACTTGGCGAACCAGACCAACAGTCAGATCGACGGAGACGTGGATAATTTGATCTCAGCTTACAACGCTGCGGCCACAGCTTTGGGCAACGTCTCTCCCAGTACCGGGTCCAACACCACCTCGCCCACTGATAACGAGATCCAAGTCATCTTCGCTGCGCTTCTCTCGTGGGTCCTTTCAAATACTCCTTCCTTTTCCCCGTCTCCCTTGCTCTCGCACTTTCCCTAGCGTTGGGTGATGTTTTATCTTGAGAACTAATAACTTTATTCCCCCTTGTGGATGTATCCTAGTCAAACCGCATCCGGACTCTCCTCCGTGACGGTAGACAGGATCGCCGACAGAGATACCAAGTTCGCAGACCTCGACACCAGCATCTCCAATACCATCAGCAGCGCGGATACAGCTTTGCCTGGCACGATCGATTTCCTCCAGATCATGTCAGTACATTCATCCATTCATCCATGCTATTCCGATTCTCATTCCGGTTTCCATATCTCTCCTTCTCCCTGCCACTAATTCTAACGCACTTCCCTTACCTTAATTTCTTAACCCCAGGTTACTCGACGCGAGACAATTCTTCGGAGTCGACGATTTCACCAAGTCCTTGGATACCATGGGCTTGTCCGGCACAATCTGAGGGGTTGCCCTCCATTTTCAGCCGTTTTCAGTACTGTGTACTGGAGTCGTGTGTCGTTATTGGTGTTTTGTCCTGGAACGTGGTCTAGTTTTCTATGTACTGTTGCGTATAAATATATATATCAGAGTGATCGTATTTTGTCAGAATGAGTTTGTGGGTTTTCTGTGTGTTTTCTTGGCTCGTGATATCTGCATCGAGCAACTAGATAATGACGGGATGAGTATGGATCTGATTGAGTGAGAAGTCCAGAGATATAAAGCTGACGAGGGTAAGTACACCGAATCCAAAGCGTAAGCAAGAAAAGAAAAAAAGAGTGAGAACGAAAGCTGAGCGTGAATCAGAAAGGAAAAAGGTCAGTAAAAAAGCTAAAGAGATCAGGGATAACTGGGTACACAGATAGAGAACGACATATACAACGGGGTTGGTTTATACAGTAATTCAACACACGCACTCAAAAACAAATCACCAACATATCTTTCAGGGAACCGAGAAGCTGAAAGAAAAAGCAAAAACAAAAGCAAAAACAAAAGAGAAAGAAACAGAGAACGTCTACTTCCTCCTCCCCCTCTCCATCCCATTCGTCGCCAACGGCGGATACATAAAATGATGCCCCCTCTCACTCCCACCCGCCGCCGTCGACCCTGGCTTCCCCGTAACAACTTCCCTCGTCCTATAATACCCACTCCCCGTCGTCATCTGTCCCTGCCCTTGCCCTTGCTGTCCCTGCCCTCCCTGTCCCTGCTGCTGCCCTTGGCTGCCCTGTTGACCCTGGCTGACCTGTTGCGCACTCTCACTCGGCGTCAAAACAGGCGACGCAGTGTTCACAGCAACCGTGGGCATAGGCCACGGCAGACTCGACCCACCGTGCGGCGAGACGAGGGAGGAGACGGGGAGGACTTGGCGTGGGGGTTGGATTGGGGATGGGAGGGGGAGGGTGGGTGTGTTAGTACTATTATTGGTGTTGGTTGGGTTGGTGCTGTGAGTGTTAGAGTTAGTGTTTGTGTTGGCGGTGGTGTTGGTGTTGGTATGGTTAGTCCCCAGCGCAGGGGAAGAGGTCGCGGTTCTCTGCCCCGTCCCCGTAGCAGGTGAATTTGAGTTACTCGTCGACGGTGCGAGGGGTGGTGCGGACGGTGCAGGGTTAGGTGTATTGTGCACCGACGCATCCGCGTTCCCCGTATCAGTTCGTCTCCTTTTCCCAGCTCGTGAAGTCGCGCTGTCTCGTAGATTTAGAGACGTAGCTTTCAATAAAATTTGATGTCTATTCCAAAAAACATTTAATCGTTAATCAGAGGATCCAAGGAGAGAGAAAGAGGGAAAAGAAAAACCGACCTGGACCTCCCACTCCCCCACCCCTGAACAACCTGATCCCAATCCGTCTCACCAGAGTCAGTCTTATACTTCTCAGCCAGCTGCCTCAACTTCTCCGTCTCATCGTCCGACCACGCGCCTTGCTGACCACTCGCCGTCAACGTCGCACCAGGTCCCGCACCATTACCAACACCACCAGGTGCAGCTGCGGGAACGGCGCTGGAAGGCGGTTTAGACGACGAAGCTAACGCTGGAGCAGAGGGAGGTGGGGGCACAGAGCCCGGTGGTTGAGTAGGATACGAAGCCATAGGATACCCCGTGTAGCTATAATACGGCATAGTAGGGTAGGGCGTCCCACCTACCCCACCTCCCCCGGGCTGTCCATAACTCGACGCGTACCCAGTGTAGGAAGCAGCGACCGCTGCGGCCGCTGCTGCTGCGCTACTCGTCGTCGTCGCCGTCGTGTTAGTATTATTAGTGTGGGCGTTGTTGATGCTGGTGGGGGTGGTAAAAGACTGAGGAGGAGCCATACCCACGCCGAAGGTGGTAGGACCTGAGATGAGATTGGGTGGTGGTGCTGTGCCTGTGGACGGGAATAAGGGCATTGGGGGGTAGAGCGGTGGAGGGGGGTTGGAGATCAGGCGGGAGGGGTTTTGTAGCTATATAGTACAATATTAGTGTCAGTGTCCAAGTCAAAAATAAATATCCAAGTATGCAAGGGTACTGACGAGAGAGTCACATATTTGTTTAGCGCTGTTGAGTAGGTTGAGAGGATCGACTTTGACGGAGGGGCCCATGTGGTAGCATTGGGATATGACGAGCGGTGGTGTCGCTTTCTATAAATCATCATAATCGTATATCCTCAGCAATCGTTCATCCAGAAAAATAAAAAAGGGTACTAACGACAAGCTCCTCAGCCGCCCCATAAAACTCTGCACACAAATTCAAAACTCTCCACTGAAATTCATAATAATGCTGATTCTGCGCGTTGACTTCTGAGAATTGACCGTTGGACGTGCTTTGTGATGGGTCTTGTTGTTGCGATTGTTGTTGTTGCTGTTGTTGCTTGACGGTGGTACCAGCGCTGGCACGAGTCTTGCGGTTCTTGGAACCTCTGGGTCGTCCGGGTCTTCGTTTTGGAGGATCGGTCGAGTCGGAGGTAGTGGCTTGTTGCTGACCGGCGTTACTGTAGTGATTCAAATATATGAAGATAAGCGAACAACACACTCTCTTATAAGTTCAAAGAGGAGCGTTTTTACATTGTATTCGGCTGATGCGGCGAGGCAGGGAGACTATGATCGTGGTCATGAAAGCCACCACCAAGCTGCTGCTGCACCGCGCCCTCCTCCTCATCGTCCTCCTCCTCTTCCTCGTCGTGATCTCTGTTGTTATTGTGCGACAGAGCATGATGATGGTGTGACTGATAAACCGAGGGATACGACGGGTGATGCAGTGCGTGTGAGAGTGGCTGGTAGTGTTGAGGGTTGTCCATTCGACGACGAGGCTGAGCGAGGACGATACGCTAGGAAATGCATTTTTGTGTTAAAATCCGTTTAATCGTTTTTGAGAAATAGAATGAGAAGGGGGGGATGGAAGGGTATGAAAGGGATTGGGGGAGAGCATAAAATATAAAAAAAAAACAAACATAGGTAAAAGAATTTATCGAGGTATAGTTGTAGTAATTTTTTATTGTAGAGGTTCGGTCGAAAAATATGTGTGCGGCGGATAAAAACAACCAACAGCGAATTTGGTTTGATAACGTGTTGTTTTGTTACACACACCCACCCACCTGAGATCAACAAACAAAACAACTTGTTCCTTTCTTTTCTAGTAATAAAATGGATTTGATTTCTTTGAAGGAGATCTCCTGAGAATTGTCGAGGCACCGAAACGAGAGCGAGTTTGGGTAGCGAGGAAGGAATTGGTTTCGATGTGTGTTGGATAAACCGTGGGAATATTCAATTGTCACAACCCTCGACTTGGGAATTGTTCGGAGTTTGAAAGTTCTTTGAGGTTTGTGCTTTGCCACAAGTTGCTGCTCATCCGGCTTGACGGGCCGGTGGAAGCTGAATGTGCGTTTGAATGACATTGATGTCGTCGTCGTTGTGTCCGTTCTCGGAGCATGGAGTGCTTGTTTCTGGCTTCAAGGAGAAGATAGAGGCGTTGACTGCTCAAGGTCAGTTTACATTTATTACATTCAGTATAAATATATTGATGATATAGGCTAGGCGATAGATTGTACATAGGCACTTCGACTGGCAGCTTGCACATCTATAACGTCGATGGTAATAATCCTCTGGAATCAACTTTATAAGTTGGTAGCTGAGTTGTGGTCTATCAGACAGCAATGAACCTGTGGAAATCAAGAAGAATCTGACAAGAAGAGCGATAGAACAACTTGCATTCATCAAGGACATCAACTCTCTCGTCACTCTCTCTGGTTCGTTCTAATACTTGTAACCAAAACCCTTCTCTAATGATATTATACAGAATCACTCGTCAGCTTGCACGCACTGCCAAACCTCACACCTTCTACAGTGTTAACGCAGGCTAAAGACGCGTTCTGTTTCCAACTCAACTCGTCTGTTCAGCATCTGCTTCTTGATGGCACTACCCCCACGGCTGAACAGGTTCAGACGAACTCTGCTAAGACTATACCTACACTCGTCACGCACTTGGTGATCGGATGTAGACGACGAGTGGTCGTGTTCTCGTGGAAAGATGGGGAGGCTCAGCCTACCAAGGTAGCTTTCTCATCTATTCCATTCCCCCCAAATCAACTTACATTTCACTGGTGTTACTAGGAAGCCGCACTACCCCACTCCGCACGACGCATAATCTTCATGGACGCAAACACACTCTGCTTCGCCTACTCTAGCACAGAACACGCACTCTTCTCACTCGCTACTATGACAGCCACGGACGTAACCACACCCGCACCAAATACATCGTCTGTCATGGCCCTCTCAAGTTTGACGGGGTATATGACTCTGGGGTTAGGTGTTAAACCTAAACCTGCCATTTGCAAGATTGGGGAGGATGAAGTGTTGATTGTTAAAGAGAGTGAGTGATATGATATTCCCTAGGATGTTATGTTTGACTTGATTCTGATTGTACTTGTGCTAGATGAGGGATATCCTTTGAACTCTGACGGCAAATCTACCGGACCACCAATCGTGTGGTCAGCGCCCCCAGAGGACATAGGTTAGAGCCCTTACCCTCTCCCCAAAACCATCATCCACTTAACTAACTGAGAGTAATATATCGCAGTATACATCAAGCCATACACCATCTCCATCTTACCCCCCGGTGCAATATCACCCACCTCATCCACCACCACCAGTACCACCAACACACCCTCCCTCACATCCTCTCTCCAAATCCGCTCCTCAATATCCACCCTCCCATACCAAAGCATCACATACCCCTTCATATCCACATCCAACAACACCGCTCCCTCCTCCGCACCAGCTACCCTCCGTCTCCTCACTTCCTCTAACACCAGTATAACCACCAGTACCACCACCAGTGCGCAGTCGACCAATCGGGTTTATGTGTATGTGGTTAGTACACCAAGTGATAGGAACGCTGCTGCACAAGAGGGGAGCAGTGTGTGGAGGTTTGGTATGATGGGGTGGGTTGAGCAGGTTGAGGAGCTGGTTGGGAGAGGGGAGTATGGGGATGCGTTGGTTTTGCTGGAGTCTTTGGATGAGGCGGTTGTGCCGGATAAGGTTCACCTCGTCTTCTTCCTCCTCAGTCTGACCCTGTATCTTACCTCCCTTTCTAATTCTTTTTTCTAGGACGAGAGACTAATAGGCATCCGCGCCCTACACGCCGTCACCCAATTCAAAGACGAGGCCAAATACGACGAGGCACTGAGCACCTTCATAGACCTCGATATCAACCCTGCCAAAGTAGTCGCGCTATATCCTGAGGCGATCAGTGGGCGGTTGGCTGTTCCCCCCGAGGAGTGGATCGCGCTTTATGGGGGAAAACAACAAACGAGCGATAGTGATTCTGAGGGAGGGAAGGATGAGGAGAGTGCTGAGGATGCTACTGCTGCTGCTGGAGATGATAAGCCTGTGTTGCCTGTATCGGAGGTGCTCGATGCGGTTCTGCCTGCCTCCGCTGCTACAGCTGCAGCAGAGTCCGTACGCGGTCGACTGGGTGGTTTGGGCGGGTTAATCCAGACTCGGGCGTCGCGCCTCGCTCAAGACGACGCCGCATCCGTACGCAGTACACAAAGCGATCAAAAACGCGCTCAACCCCAATCCCAACAACCCCAACACCCCAACCCCCAAGACCAAACCCCACACTCCCTCCCCCTCTCCGTCGAAGCCCTCCTCAAATTCCTCCCCTCCCGCCGCGCAAAACTCGGCGGCCTCCTCTCCTCACTCAACATCACACCCTCCCAATCCCACACCTTCCCGCCGTTATCAGAAACAGGTACAGAGGAGCTATTTGCTTTACCTAATGCGCCGTTTGCGAAGTTGACGCCGGAGCAGCTGTTGCGGTGCGCGCAGGTGGTGGATACGGCGCTGTTTAAGGCGTATTTGATGGTGCGGCCGGGGTTGATTGGGGCGCTTTGTAGGAGGTATAATTGGTGTGAGGTGGAGGAGGTTGAGGGGGTGTTGAGGGGGAGGGAGGTGAGGATTGTTTGATCTTTTTTTGTGGGAGGTTAGGGAACTAATTTTTTGACTTTTGCATTTTTGGTGAGATAGAAATATCTGGAGCTGATCGATCTGTACCATGGCAAACGGATGCATACCAAGGCATTGGCGTTACTTCGAGAGTGAGTAGAGTAATAACTAATCTTCACTACTCATCCTACCCTCCATTGAACCTGACTTTTTTTCTTTTTTCTTTCTAGGCTATCAGAGAAAGAAACTGATACGAGCGACAAGGTCGCTCCTTCGATAGCATACCTGCAGAAGCTCAGCGCCGAACATCTGGAATTGGATCAGATCTTCGAAGCCTCTCGTTGGGTGCTGGATCAGGACCAGGATCTAGGTTTAGAGGTACCCATCTTACCCTCATCTCAAAAGTAACTGCCCCACTCACCTCAATTTATCTATTTTTTGCTTGTGTTAGATATTCACATCGGAGGATGTAGACTTCCCTACCACCTCCGTCGCGGATTTCTTGGACCGGTACAGCAAGCCTCTGTGCGTCCGGTACATAGAGTTCCTCGTCCGAGAACGAGGAGAGCAAGCGGGTCAGTTCCATGATCGGTTGGCGAGTTTGTATCTGGGGCTTGCGATGGATGAGAAGAGGGGCGGTGGGGAAGGTTCGTTGACACCCTTTTTGAGCTATGGCTACGAGGAAAGATTGATTCTTATTTTATTTTTTAGATTGGCAGAGTGGATATTACGCCAAGTTGCTCGAGTTCATTAACGAGAGTGAGCAGCTGAACGTCGATAGACTGTACGGTCAACTTTCTGCGCATGGTGAGCATTCAGTCCTATTCCGATTCTTCAGCGTCTGTTTATTCCTTTCCCCTCGCCACAGACCTGTTCGAAGCCAGGGCAATGCTGCTAGGGAGGTTGGGCAGGCACGACCAAGCGCTCGAGCTCTACGTATACCGCCTTCAGGACTACGTGAAAGCGGAAGAGTAAGCCTACCCTTACCTCTTCTCTGCTTCACAGCTCCTCTGATCAAGTTATTTCTTTGCTATCAGGTACTGTAAGAAAGCGTACCAGCCAGACGGTCCCACCTCCCAGATCTACCTAACTCTGCTCCGCACCTACCTCAGGCCGACCATCAAACAACCTCCAATCGACCTACTCAAGCCCGCGCTCGACCTCATCTCGAAGCACGGTCCGCGGCTGGACTCGATCGAGGCGCTGCAGCTGATACCCCCGCTCGTCACGGTGCAAGAGGTGCATACCTTCCTCAGGGACGCGCTGCGTGCGCCGTTGTTCGATTCGAGGGTCGTGAGGGAGATCAGTAAGACGAGGAGTGAGCAGGCTGCGAGGAAGTTGATGGTGCTGCAGACGAGGAGGGTGAAGGTGACGGATAGTAGGATGTACGTCCCTCACCTTTTTTATTGTTCTTATTTAGGTGCTGACCAGCTTGCTTGTTTGTTGTATATGCCTAGATGTCCGAATTGCCATAAACGGATCGGGAACAACAGCGTCATCGCGGTGCATTCTCCACGGTGAGTTGTCCGCTATCTCTTTCTCTTCCTGTTCACCTGTGGGCTCTGTGTTCCTAATGCCTTGTGATGTTTTAGGGGCGAGGTTACGCATTATCAGTGCCGGGAGGAGTTTTCAACGAAGCTGAAACGATAGCGGGATGGTTTGGACTAGGAGGGGCGCGGTGCGGGTATGAAGTTTGGGATGTCTGCCGGCCATCTTTGCTATCTTCGTCTACAGGGCGTTTGGGCACCGGACTACCTAGCCTTTCCCAAGGCATTACCATACTTGTTCCACCTCTCATGTTTATGTACCACTCGCATTCTTATGATACCCAATCCATGATTTTCCAGAGCAACTGCGCAGACACCAGTTCCGTTGGGCGACATTCCACAACACTGGTCACAGTGAAGAGTCTCGATTTCCGGCAGGGAGGTAACAAGAATTCTAATCATTCGATCCTAGATCGAGGTAAACTATTTACATGTTATGGTACACTATATGCATGAGCTAGCGGGGGGTTACAAAAAATATACGACAGAAAAGAGAGGGTTTCTAAGTACATATATACGAAAAACAAGAACCAAGAAGGTAGAAGAGCGGACGGGAAGAACAAAAGCAAACTCTTATAGCACAGAGCAACACGAGAGAGACGAACAGATTGCATCAGCAGACCGAAGAGCAAGAAGAGCGAGCAAGAGGATTTCAAACAAGAACAATGTGGATGAGGAGGATGCTATGCTGAGGGGATGGATCGTGAGGTGGGGAGTACAGGACAGACAAAAGGAAACAGAGAGATCTATGTACAGGTGTTGTACAAACAACAACGTCCTGGCGAGGAGAACACAAGTCCGTTAAAGGGAGAATTATTTTTTCTTCTCCACAGTACTTACAAGGAGATAGAGCATCACGCTCGGTTTCGTGACAAAGGACAGGGGAGAAGAAGAATACCAGTGTTTATTGTCGTGGAGAAAGAAGGGGCTAGGAACCTAGCATCACAAGGACACGTAGGTTCTGCTCTTCACGTCCCTAACGGCCTCTTGCACGATCGATAGCCACCGGAGCCTCGTCTGGAGGTTGTTCTGGACACTGTCCATCCTGGCATTGAGTCTACGACCCAGTATTCTCCGAATGGACCTGATCTCGGGCGCCTCGGCGATGTGCATCGAGGAGGCGGAGGAGATGGAGGCCATGCTAGGGCAGTTGGAGAGCGTTGGGCGTTGGGTGCCGGGAGGGGCGAGGTCCTTGGGAGGGCTGGTGAAAATATCGTAGAACGAGCTGAGCTCCTCGTCCAGTTGCTGGATGTGAAGCTGATGGATTTTGGAGGAGCATTTCTAGAAGTCGAAGAATCAGAAGTCGACCTCCAAGGTTCGTAAGATGCAAGGAGAAAGCTTACTTGAAGAACTTGCTTGGACAGTCTTTCAACTTTGAGTATAGACTCGTCGGATTTGTTCAGAAGAGATGAAGTCTAAATGGGGAATGAACACGTTGTCAGGATGTCATCTTTCATTCTTGAGCAAGGGATGATCACATACCTCGTCTATGCACGATCTTATCCAGGAAATATCACGCCGAGCGGTATTCAGCACCATGCACGAAGTCTGCAGTGCATTATCGACAGGTTCATCAGCGTAGTATTCCTCGTTCAACGTCCCCGTCGAATCCGAATCACAATCTTCACACCCAAAGGACTCGTCGTCGTCGAGGACCCTCTCGGGTACTTCCAAGAACTTGGACGGCATCATCTTGCGCTTGAACCAATTTGTGAACTTGAGACTCAACGTCTGCGCGCTCTTCTTCTCCGCTGCGGATTTGTTCAACGAATATTTCGAACCGGTCGTGTTCGCCCGAGCCCTTAGGTAGGGCTCGGAACGCCTAGATAGTGGCCCTTTGAAGGGACTAGGACTAGGCGCCGAGGTGACACGGGAGCGGAAGGAGAGCGGCGAGGAATCACAGGTCACAGCCGTGAGCTGGGAGTCCTCAGAGCCTCGATTGAGGAAGTTGATCGACCTGAGGCCCCTCCGACACAATTCTGCGTCGACGCTGCAGTTGACTTTGTCCAAGGTAGCCTCGACAGAAGCACACATCGATGACAGATGGTCCAGCTCTTGACGAGCGATGGACACGTTCGTCCTGTGGTGTTCCAGCACGGTGTTTAGGAGTCCTTTGGTCTCCTTGATGTTCTTGGTGTGGGACGATAACTCCCCAGCCGCTGTGTTTCTGTCGGAGATAGATGCGGAGTAGGTGAGGTTCTCTATCAGCTGTTGACACGAAGACTGGATGTCTGCATCGAAGGCAGAAAGGTTTGTCGACTGAGGAGCGGGCCTGTCCCGGAGCAAATGGGTTTCCGGAGCACGAGATGCAAGGGGCTTGATGGTCAAGATGGACAAGGACGACAAGGAGCGAAGTTGTTCGACCTCCATGCCGAACGCAACTCGGAACTCCGGTTTAGCAACTTCTAATGCAGTAAGCCTGTAAACAAAACCGTGTTAGTTTAATCGGAGTCCTGAAGGGCTAAGCCAAGAGAAGAAACATCTCAACTGACCCTCTGGCATTACGGATCTCCCTCGCCAAACCATTTTTGTCGAGCTCGAGAAGGAACGCAAGAACCTCTAGACAGGTCCCGTGTTCTGCCGCGGCATGAATGGGCGTTTCCTCGTTCCGATCTTGAACTGTCAACGGTGCGTTCAGGTCTCGCACTAGATGTACCACGAATCCTAATAATTTATGCAGGGCTTCCGATGACGGGGATCGCTTGGCTTTGGCCAAGCAGTGTAAAGGAGTGTATCGCTCAAAGGAGGTGGGAAGGGAGAGATCGGCACCGGCCAGATACAGGGCCATGAGAACGTCCAAGGAGGGCTCTTCTGCCGTGGTGCAGTAATGCAGTAGACCCCAGCCACGGGCATCTAGCTGATTGACCAGAACGGGAGAACGCGGTACCTGATTCGATGAAGGGACTGGGAAGAGAGAAGCATGAATTGCGCCAATATCGGCTTTCGATACATCGTCTGATAGCTTTGCGGCCAGAGTCTGCGTCGCCTCCTCTGAGAAGGCGGCGATCGTAGGGGCAGAGAGCTCATGCGAAGACGGAAGTGATATCGCCACTTTGCTCAAGACGTCGTCCCAGATAGTCGAAGGTCTGGTAGGTGCCTGGAAGAGAGACGCCGAGCTCAGTATCAAAAACGCAGATCAAGTGAGTGTTATAGAAAAAAACCAAAAACGTACTGAATGTCGTCTCCATCGGTGGCGACGAAGAGCCAGTTCACACATCCACAGGATGTCCGATTTATGTATTCCGCGCTGTATCGCAGTGCTTCCCGTCGAATCACGAAAGTCTGGACGTGCCCCGTGCCTCAGCTGAATAGGAGGAGGTTGGTGTAAGCCGGGAATATGGACAGACAGCGATTGTCAGAGAAATGAAAGCAGATCTTACCAAGGTCCGAACAACTTGCACATTACCAGCGAAACACGCGTCTGTAAGGGTCAAAAGGGGGGTGGGATGAAATTTAGCATGTCAATCGACGGGGCTAGGGCATAATCGCTGGAGCGGGAAAATGAGGCACTTACGCATTAATGCAGTAGCGCCCCGAGAGTCCATGCCATCGACAGAGACGGCACCGGCACTGTCACAGAGCAGGGCTTGCACGATATCGTGCAGATTCATACCAGCCGCCGCGCCGAGCGGTGTCGCGCCTTGCGGATCACTGGCGTTGAGGGTGTATAGCGAGATGTTTCTATGACTTAGTAGTACACGAAGACCCTCGACGCGTTCTTGGGCAAAGAACTCGTTCGACGCGTCCGGCGCTGGTAGACTGTGTGTTCAAAACCCGAAAAGAAACGTCAGAAATTTTCGGAATCAAAAGCCCAGAAAATGAACAAGCACGTACGGAATTCCATGGATAATACAGGCGAGGACTGTGCGACCTTGGCCGTCTAATGAGTTTACATCTGCTCCCGATGCTATTGCTTGTCGTATACGCTCAGCGGAACCGTCCAAGGCAGCGATGTGTAGATCGAGGTGGGTAGGAGAACAGGTCGTCATCAGGATTTTTTGTGAATCGTCGTCAGTGAAGGACAGTCGTGAAGAGAAAAGATGATGATTTTGTTGAGAAATGAGAAGAGAAAAGGGGGAGTCAGTGAGAAGAATGGCAGATGTAGAGGGAGGAATGGGGAGGAGGAGGAATAAGAGTCGGCTGGGAGGACTTGGTGCGAAATCATTTATATGAGCAATTTTGACGAGCCGAGCGGAGGCATCCGCAACGAGGCAATCCACGACAGGGTCCAACAAAAGTCGATCACTGATCCCATCAATTTTATCAATATAAAAACAAAGTTGAGTCGCCGGAGGCAAGCTGTTGTTTTTGTTTGGTCACAGCATTCGCTTTGTTTGTACACCACCCGAAATGGTTCCGAGCTCATTGGACTTGGTTGCTGCGAGCTAGAAAAGGCAGCTAAACGCCCTGGCATGGCTGATTTACCGGTCCAAGGGAACGCAAACACTAGTCAGTTCTCCGCAAACATTCGCGCTTGTTATAATAGCAGTTCCACACGGCTTCACTCAACGTATCTTTCCCTGTCACCTCATGTACGCCTCGTGTTCCCGCTTCACGGCTCTTAACTGCATCTCCCGCTTTTTCCAATTTTTTTTCGACCGATAAAGAGCAAAGTGGATCCACACTCCTGTATACCCTGGTCGGTGTCATCCATGGCCCGAAACCACTTAGTTATAGGTACTCTAATAAGGTAGCTTGTGCTGATGCTATAGTTTTACATGCTTTGCTATGCTTAGAGGTGAAGGACATTCTGCAGCAGCAGCGGAGTGGGGGATATGAATGCAAATATGTATGTATGGTAATGATGATGAACGCAAACGAAAAACAAAATAAACAAGTAGTGGGATCTGTCCATCGAGTTCATGCAGGAAGGAAGGCGTCTGATGGTAAAGTACCCTACGAAAACCCGTTAATATCAGATGTAATCGCACAACGGTGGTTGGCTTAATGACTGACCTTGACCTCATTGAAGTTTGCTACTGCACGATTCACATCCCATTCGTTCCCAGCCAGGCAATCGTACGCAAACTTTACATTGAGTTTGGTTCTCTTGCAAACGGTAACAACCATCGCCTTCTGGGGTTCAGGCTACACAACATCATCAGCCCGGAGAAGGATGCAAGTAGGCCGAAATGAGGAACTCACTATGGTATCAAGATCTCTCTGCTGGTCTTCTGGAAGTACAAACTCTCCTGCTTGCACGGTCAAACGACCAGGTCTCCAAGATTCGTGGCTCGAGTAACCGCGAACTGTCAACTGGTCCGAAAGGATGATGACGTCCCATCCCTCGGCTTTGGCACTGAGAAACAAGTTAAAACCATATCTAGTTAGAGCCAGATGAAGAAAACTTACACTGTGCCCTCTGAAGCAGGAGCTAGAACGAACGAGCGGTCAAAAGATCGTATACCACCCACTGGTACTAGTTTACATCGCTTATCAGCGAATAGAACAATATAACAATCACGAGAAACTTACACTCAACGAACTCTCCATGAACGGTGAGAAGAAGCCCCATTGCCTGACCGATAGCGACAGGGAAAGCATCCAAAGTGAACTTCTCTGGAGGGCCGCCGACATCATGACGAGTAAGAGGTAGGCGATCGATGGCACTGAGGATGTTGTCTGGTCCGACTTGTAGGCCCTTGTGGTTATCAGATACGCGTGCCAGGTTTCGCGGATTCGCGTTGAGCCAGGTATGAGCCTGAAGCCCCTTCTGGTTGGGTAACTTGTGGTAAAAGCCAAGTAAGCGGGCTCGATCTGGCACATTGGTATTGAGGTTGAATGAGAAAGTCGCATTTGCGTCGTAAGCAGCACGCAGTGCAGGCCGTTGATTGTCAAAGCACTGGAAAAATCTGGGGAGATACAACTGAGTCAATAACGCAATGGTAGCTAGGTAGCTGATCCCAGACGCACCTCGAGAGGAACTGGCTGACGAGGACAGGGTCAACGCCAGTCAAAAAAGGCGCACCCATAGGCAATGAGAAAGTAGTTGGTAACGCATGATCCGGGATGGCCACAGCGGATGTGCTAGCAGCCGTTTGATTGTCGAAAGCAATCTTCGGAATAGCCTCAGAGTCTAACATCTCCAGACCGGAACATATACGAGCGAGATCACTGTGTTAGGATGAGAAGATGAAACACATTCTACACTCCATTGTGCTTACTGTCTGTATCTCTCTAACGTGCCATTCTTGACATGGTTTTCGCGAACTGGATTGCCAAGAAGAAGGAGCTCTCGTAGATGAAGGAGCTTCCCTTTCTTCGCCGAGATATAATCCAGATCCTTGTATTCTCGAAGGTTGTTGTTAGCTAACGAAAGGTTGGCCAACTTGGGCAGATAGCGATGTAAAGACACGAGACAGTGCCCATTTCGCAGTTTGTTGCTCGCCAGAGATATGGTGAGAGGCTGAGGATGGACGTGAGAATGTAGAGATAAAGAAATATGCGAGTAAGATACAGACCACGGGATCTAATTGAGAAGCAAGCTTGAAGATGGCAGACACTTCGCGGGATGCCGAGCTGGTATTACTCGGAGTTGGTATCTTGCTGTCAATTAGGAACTGGTCGTGTTCCATATCCTGGTTGACGACCAGTCAGTCAGACGATATGGCATCTGAGAAGAATGAAGGAGGGCAGACCTCGAGATTCAGAAACCGCGTTTCGGTGTTGTATCTCCTCTTGACGAATTCCCGTAATACATCTACGGCCGATGTGGAAGGGCCCTTGGATGAGCCGCTACCCGATCCATTCAGAGAAATGGCATTCCGCCGAGTCCGGTGTGGTGTTATTGGGTTCCTCCCAGCTGCCCCGCGTATAGCTAGTGGGTCAAGGAGCGGTGCGATACGACTTGCAAACTGTGGTGGGCGATTGAATTTGGGTGAGAAATCGTGTCCTGAAGCGGTATATGATACAGAACGGGGGGGCGGTGGTTGACGAAGGCTAGCCATTCCATGTGAAACAATATATGAGTGGCATATTTACCATACGGCTCGAGCTCCCTCGAGTGCTGTTTTTTCCAGACGAGTTCTTGAGTGAATCCAGTGGATTGGTGCGGTGAGAGCGAATCTTGTTCGAGCCCTTGCGTCCTCCCTGCTTGTCCTCCCCATCTTTCATGCGAACATCGGGTGCAGCGGCACTCCGTAAATGTGAAGCCTGAGCCCTTGAGCCTGGAGCAGGCGTTGGACTAGAGAACATGATGGGAGTAGTAGAAATGAGTGATTAGAGGAGGAAAAGGTGGAGGAATGAGATCTCTGAGATGATGGTAAGAGTGAAGTCCAGTGTCTGCTTCCAGCTGGCTCGGAAGGGCACTGATCTGATGACTCAGCAATTCATTTCTTCTCTTTTTGTTGCAGTCTTTGCACAGCCACTCTATTGTCCCCATTGAGTCATAGTGACGCCGGCCACGATCCGGTCGGTGCCTCCGACTTCGTCACAGCAACACGAGAAGGAGCTTTTTGCGGAAAGCAGTTGAATACAGTAACTTATATCTCTTTACGTGATCCCTTATGCTAGTCTATACATGAGTTTCGAACCAGACGCGTCCACCAGCTTGTAGCTCAAAACCTCTTCCACAAACGCCAGCACTAGAATCGGATTCATCTCGAATGATCTGAGCTTGTTGAAGGGCCCGATGTACAGACAGTCAATCACGCCGAAGCAAAAGTCAGAGTCCCGCAGCTCTATCCTCATCTAATCACAACAGAAACCATTGATTAGCAGTACGAGCTTCTTAATTCACTGGACTGCTTACCTTCCTGTCTCCTGCGTCCTTCTTAGCCCACCTCAAGAGATAGTCCTTAAGCAGTTCCAAGGCGGGCTGGTTGGTAGATTGGACAATGATTTCATCCGACCGCCGAAGGTCCACGACAACAAGCGGACTAGCAACCCCGGTGAGAAGACGACTAGGGTGAGGAAGCGAGTCCAGGGATGGAAGAGCCAGGGGTTTCTGCGTGGTGGGTTTAGAGAAGACTTCACGCCCGGTTCCAACATCAGCCCAACCGTCCGTTACGTCGGCCGCTTGGTCTGTTCCAGTTCCGGAAACCACTTTCTGGAAGTCTTCGTCGAAGGCCTGGAACAACTGGGAGGTCGAGATGGTTCGAGTCTTGCCAAATTTGGGCAAGTACAGCATGAACATATTAGATGAGTTCACCCACATAGTTGTTGGCCTCGAAATTTTCGCGGTAGCGGGCTGAAAGCAAACTAAGCAGAAGACCCTCTTGCAAGCTAAAGAAACAATCTAACCTGGACGTAGAGGCGAATTTGACCACCAGAGGGCTTGGAAAGAATGTCTAGGAATCCGTCCGTCCACTCACCCTCCTGATCGTTGTCCAACCGGACAGTAAGGCGGTCATACCAAGTCAGTATCTCCGAAATGACACTGGGTACGAAGTTGGCTTTGTCAGGTAGCTCATCCTGTGACTGTGCCCACAGAGCCGTCCATTCAACCTCAGGCGCAATCTCTGCAGGTTATAAAAATCAGTGCAGGGATAAGGACATGACATGGTCCTACCACACTTTTCCCTAACGTGTTATTGAGCGCTTCCACTGCTTTGTTGATGGAAGAGGTCTCCGGTTCGTAGATATCGCGAATGTCAACGCGAATCTTAAGTGGACTGTAAGGTGGTATAAGTCGAAAGATGCGAGACAGAGAGAGGTGTAGGAAACCCAGGTCTTACAGTTTGTCCATGAAGTGCGTGGGGGGTCAAACAATGTGAAGTAGGAGTTCAAGGGTTCAAGAGGGAGACTTAGGAGAACTCTCTAGATTGCATATTGCCCGCTAAGCAATTTCAGGGTTGTATATACTGAGCAAGGTGCTGTAATTTCGCCGGTAAAATCGCAGATTCGTAGCCCTGGTCGCCATACGGTCCACAACTGTGTAGGGAGTAGTCGTCCAGGGATGTCGTGCACCTGACGGACTATCAGCGTATTCTATGGTCGCTCGATGTCAGAAGCCTCAAGCTCGATAGATGGGTGGGTGGTCATTAATCCGAGGCTCGGGATGCGCTCAGGATCACTGCCAATGTCAGGTACGACAGTTCGTCAAAAGTTCCTATGTAGTTAACCTGGCCTGCGCATGATAGCCTTCGGAGAGCTGAGTTCCGCTGGCAGAATATTATCGTGCCGCCGCCCTCCGGGATCAGGGTGGTGGGGAGTTGACAGGGGATGCGAGGTAGACGGAGCAGTGACTTTGCTGTCAGTATCTGGAAGGAGTCTTGACACAGTGCAAGAGACCCAACTGCTCATGGCTGACGATTTAGCTGCGGAGTTGTTTGGATCTTCAAGGCATTGTAGCTGAGACCAACAAGGTTTTGAGACGAGAAACAATCGCTGAGACTACCATATGAGAAGGCATAACGAAAGCTGAATCCAATGAACATTGAATTCGAGAGAAGACACAAGCGTTAGCACTGCACGTGCGCTCTCCCTATTTCATTCAGTCCCCCCAGGGTCTTCCAGGACCCAATTGCAATTGCCAGCCGACTGCAAGTTACTACTGTACCAAGCTGCCAACTGCAGTGCTATCTCTTTACGAGCAAAGCTGTTGAACTTCATGGCTGCCGCGTTCATCAGTCTTACTTGTCATGATCCCGCAACAGGAGGTTGTCACTGGCACCCTGGGCCATAGAACAGACCTCGAGCTCTTGGGTTTACCGTCAGCTGGCTACTCTTTCCCTGTACCAGAGCTCTCTGTCCGAATGCATCTCCAGGAATTGGGCTCTAAGGTCCCCTGTGGGCTATATTAGCCTCAACCCATTTCATCTTGCATGTTTATTGCTAAGATACCAACACGGAGCTGCCTATCTTCATGATGTCCCGTGTGACACTGACGTTCGAGGTCGACATGAGATTGAATCAGCTGCCTTAACCCCTCAGTTCCGCATCGCCCTGCGCGGAGAGCTCGGCTGTACCTGGATTCACTATCGCTCTCTTGAACACGCGTAGATTTGTTACAACACCGTTGAACGTTGAGCGGTAGTTTTGCAGGGGGTGCGTGGCTGGAGGCTCGCAGAGGTGCTAGCTATAAAGGTAGCCCATTTCATCTCAATTTTTTCTCCAGAACAACTCCTCTACTCTGTCCAAACAACTAGCTCCTCTCTACCAGCCTCTACCTCTTTCTCACAATGTCTTTCGTCAAACCTGCCGCTGACAAGTTGCCCCTCGCTGTCCGCAAAGATGGTAGGTGTAATTTTTGGCCAGCGTTATGAACTGCATAGAACTCATTTCATTTTCCATCTTCTCAGTGCGCGACAACTTCGAGGCTAAAAAGGACGACCTCCTGAAAGAGCTCTCTGATGTCCTTGGACGATCGTACACCGTCAACTTCGACGCCAACGAAGTCTTCCCTTACACTAAAGTCGACGGTTTTGGAAAAAGCCTCTATGGGTCAGCCATTTCCCCCCATCACGTACATGCAAAATCCTGACTCTTGACTTAATTTCAGTTACCTGGAGGGCGTTGTTTCTGGCGTGAAGGAGCTCGTCCAGAAATACCCCCGTGACGGCGCTCAGCACTTCAATGACGCTGTGACCAAGTCCGAGATCTCCCTCCACGTCAACCCCAAAGGCTCTGACGGCGAGGTCATCGATTGCGAAATCAAAGATGGCGTTTTCAACGTCCTCTTCCGCCACGACGATTGCTTTGGCTACAACCTCAGCAGAGTCGGAGAATACATCCAGAAGCGAGTTGATGAGGTCCCAAGAGAAGATTTCCCTCTCCTTGTCAAAGCCTCTATCCAGAAATACTACGATCCTGAATTCGAGAAGGTCAAGGCTGAGGTCGCAGAGGCGTTGGCTATGCCTGATGTCATTCTCGACGCCAACTTTGAGGAGTGCTACGAGAAGCTGAAGGCCGCTGGCTCTAACGCTGCGCGGTCTTGGGGCGAGAACTTTGGCCGGGTGTATATCGAGTATTTCGGCAAGGGTTTGCTGGAACAGCTGAAACAGCAAGGTTTCCCTAAAGATGATATGCTCCAGGTTGGTCACGATGAGCTATTCATATTATCAAATTTGCCAGATCGCTGACTGTGACTGCAGGAGGGCCTCGCTGAAGTCCTCGTCTCAAAGACATTCAAGGTCCGCGTAGTGGACAAGCTCGTGAAGGAGAGCGTGAACGAAACTATTCTGGAAGATGGCGTCTGCTACTTACAGGTAACCCTCATCTTTCTCCCATACAGCGCGCATCTTGTTAACACCAGATCTATCAGACCACGCCAGACAACTGGGGCTACAACTACAATAATATGGGTAACAAACTGGTTGACATGCTTTGAACTGAATACCCCTCCATAACGAACCAGCATGTACATAAAAATACAATTAATGATAAAACCTGTAAGACCTTCCTGCGTTACGCGATTCGGACTCAGCCCCAAGACGCCTGGAATCTGAAGAATTCGCCTACCTGTTGATGCCTCAGACTGGCTTCAGTACTCCTCTGTTTCATCATCAGCAAACAGGCTTGATAGAAACTTGACAGTAGGCTCTGCCTGTGTTGGTTCTTGGAGCACAGGGCTGAGTTCATTTTTCTCTCCGTTGTTCTCTTCCAGTGTGTGTTGAACCTGATTTTGTGCGATACTCTTTGCTGACCCTGGATGGGTCTGGTAAGACCGGTCGCGGGAGGGGTTAAGCATATCAATTTGCATCGGCTGCACGTTCCATCCAGCATCGATATCGATTAAAGGCACTGAATCGTGGTTTACGGTATTGTTTTCCTGCTTGTCGAATCCTAAGCTCTGGCTGGTTTGCGACGAAGATGCCCTTTGGGAATGGATTTCTGCATCACCGTTCGGTGTACTCCTGTTAGGGGACATTGAACATGCTAGCACCAGTTCTCTGTTAACATCGGAGCGGGGAGAACGAGAGGCAGATATATCCTCGATTGTGAGGCTACGAGGACGTTCGGCAGATTCACCATCTTCATTCGCTTGCCAAAAGGGCTCTATGATACTATGGTCGATGTCAACGTTGCGCTCGCTTTGCGAGTCAGTGAAAGTGCTTATGTCGTCGCCGTCATAAAGGTACTTCGAAGCCACTGTGATCTTGGTGCGTACCTCGTCCTGAGGTATAGCGGCTAACGGGGGAGGCTGAGGTGCTGTGGTAGTGTCCACTCCATCTTGTTGGTATTCGTCGAGGTAGGGCGGTCTAGATGAACGCGATGATTTTGATGTCCTAGGACTCCGTGCATCGCTAGGAGTGCGGAATCCAACACCCCGTCTGCTACTTGCCATGAGACGCTCGAGAGTCTCGATTTTACAAGGGTCCGTACAACGTTCAGATGATGGCGTGCCTTCAAGTCCGAGGATTTGCCCGATCTCAAGCCACGTTCGATGCGAGGGGGTCGTAGGACAGGATGGAGTCGTGTTGACGTTGTGAGACGATTCCACGTTGACATTGGCTTTACGGGCCACGAGGTCGGACCTAGAGCTCGAGGTGCTTGCTATATCGGACAGAATAGCTTGGCCTTGAAGTTGACTTCTAGCAGCTAAGCCCATTGACCAGCCTTCAGGCGGACTAATACTGCCGATATCAAGGGACAGGCTGGACGTTACTTCGATTGAGTCAGAACACCAATCCCGTTGATTGTCGGAGCTGAAGGCGTCTGAAAAAGAAGAGATGGATGAAACCTCGGAGGCGGGAGAAAAGGGAGGCGAGTATTTGTTTGACTTAATTGAAGGCGCGCTCAGAGGCTGAGGATGATAAGAACCGTCCGAACCGCAAGATACATGATACAGAGGTTGAAGTGGGCTCAAACTCTGTCCCATGTCAGGAGAGCAAAAAGCATACTTAGCCGAGTAGTAGGACGAGTGACGGTCATCGAAAGCTAGGTGAGAGGACATGTCCTTTGAAGGAGAGTGGATTGGAACCTGTTTCTCCGTTGGTAGGAGCTCATCGCTTGGGTGATACTGGAAAGGATCAGGTGAGAGACTAGAGACATGCGGCTCAAGTTCACTGCGAGATTCGCTTCTTTTGGAGAACTCGCGAAAAGGGGGATCAGGAGATGTATTCTGCTGAACAGCTTGAGTAGATGGAAAGGATCAGAAACGGATACCAGATGACACAACCCACACTATATTTCATCGGCAAATCTCTGGCAGGAGATCTTAAAGTCCGCCTGGACTGAACTGGGGACGACTGAACTGGTGGAGGGTCAATTCGTTGCATCGAACGGAAACCAGCGAGATCTGTCAGTGCACGAACTCTCTCCATCTCTTTCTTTAGAAATTCAGCTATATAAGTGCAAAAATGAGTCCGAGTCTATGCCAAAGAGACGAAAAAGGCTCTCACGAGTTTCGTAGTCCATAGCCTCTAATACCCTGGAGGTGCGCTTTCGGGAGGAGACTTCGCCATCATTGATAGAAGAGCTCGAAGTTATCGTAGAAGCGTTCTGATTCCGTGCATTCCGTTCGTCGGACGATGACGGGTGTTCATCTTCAAGAGATGGTGGCGGACGCCGTTCAGAGTGTTTTGCATGGTCCAATTCGATAGGTCGTCTTGGTTTGCAGGTAGTAGGTGCGCGAATATCTCTCGGGGCCAAAATGTCTCGAGTAACAAGCCCCAGGCGCTGTTTTCCAAAGAACTTCTTCTGAGCGCGACCTGTGGAATCTTTGAAGCGAGCCCTAGCCGCGTTTCTTTAGTGGTAATCGTTGAAGCTCGGTTAGTAGACCTAGTTCGTCCTCATGAAAATTGGAAGATAAACCTCTTCCCGCCCATGTAATTTGCTCCGGTCATTTTGGCAAGGATTATCGCAGATCAGTCGTGGAAGAGTAGTTAGTAGAGTAAGAGTAAAGCCTAACGCCCTCTGTCGCGTCTTGATGGGCCAGAAGAAAAGGATATTGGGTCACAAGACCGCGCTTGTTTTGTTTGTTTGTTTGACTCTCAATTTATATACCGCAACAAGCTACTACGAACAGAGCTAAGACGCGGTTCCTGTATGTACAAATGTGCTACAGGCCTGTGTTCTGGAAGTGGATGTGTAGGGGGGGAGTGTATCTAATGGATGAAAGTTTGTATGCATAGGTCACAAGACCGCGCAGACTGCTCTGTTTCTCTGTCCAGTAGGCTGATCGTCGCTGTGGTCTTTGGGACTTCCTGATGTCAGTCGTTGCTCCTGCCTGCCATGCCTCCTCTCGAAGAGATTGATATCAGCGATCTGCACCGTACCATCATCGCCCATTCGCCTCCTGGGGTCCACAAACCTTTACCTGATACTCCCATCAAACATGGCCGTAAAGCTAGTCTCAAGATGTCGCCCTCGTCACCAGATATTTCGAGGCAGGCTCTAGGGAAGCCTATCCGAACTCTATCACGTTCGCAAACGCTACCTCGTGTTAGTTCTCTTGCTATAGGAACTCGTACTGCGAGAAGGCGGAATCCAGAGATAGACGATTTGCTCAACAACGAGACTACCATAGCCAAATTAAGGCGATGGATTAGGGGGGTTGTGATTGGTATGTTACTCGTCACTTTGTAGGACCATCCACCATCCATTTGGTCTTACTTCTTGTTTCATCAGTGGATTTTGACCTGGACGAGGGGCCAGTTATCAGCGGTGTATGTCCCTCTTTTGACCTACCTGACGCCGCATGGGAGAACATGTACGTCATCTCACTGGTGGTTCTCAACTGATTGGGGCTCATTACAGGTTTTGTTCTAGTGCCTTTTCAGCATTTCCCGATTCCCTACAGCAGGACCAATGTTCTTTATCTCATTCCTTCAGAATTCGGGATACCACATCACTACCAGAGGACGGTTATTTACTGGGCTTTTCTCATTTCAGCCGACGTAAAGACCCTACGTCCAGACGGGGCTATAACCAAGTTCGTCTATGTCTCCGTTTGTTTGGAAGATATCGCATCTCAATCTACTGTAGCGGTCGATTGTCGTCATTGCCAACAAGCCGTACCCTGCTCTCTTTACAGACGTCGCCTCTAAGATCGGGACAGCCTATGAGGCACATGGGACCCCTATGCTGGAAACAGCGTGCCAGAACATAGCGAACTGGTATGGCAATCATTCACTCCTGCTGTCCTTGGTAAAGTTCACGCTGCTGAAGGCCAGCACCCACGCCAGGGTCGTCATTGCTGCTCGGAATCGTTGGCATTGCGCTATATGTGGCACTGCCGCACTCAGAAGAGGAACAGCAGTTCATGGAAGCATCTGCCTATGCCCCCAAGGATGACCTACAGTCATTTGTCAGTGGTTAATCTCATTATCCACACCAGAATTATGACTGATGGTGCAGGCACTCAGATCATAGCCTCTTCAACCCCTTCTTTACCTCCACCTATTGAGCTTTTCGAAGCCACGCTTGCGAACCTTTGGTCAATGTGGGAGTGCCTTTTACTATGTAACGAAGGCTTCTTAGTCTTCGGTGCGTCCCCCTCGGCCACAAGTCAAGCCATTTGGTGGTTTCGGGATATATTACGGCCGGTAAGTACTTTCGTTCCCATTGTGGATCTCACGCTGAGCATGTGTGCTCAGTTGCCCTCCGCCCACGATTTACGACCTTACTTTACCTTACAAGACCAAGAACATGCGAGTTTGGTTAACAAGTTACCACCGAAGCCTGGTTTAATCCTTGGTGTCACGAACCCGTTTTTCGAAAGGTCTTGTCAGCATTGGCCGCATGTTCTCTGCCTGGGTAGTCCGAAGAAGTGAGTTCTTCACACTGTCATCCAATTCCACCGCTTGATTCCGTGAGTCAGAAAAACCACCGGAGCAATGAATAGTGCCATTGCTGTAGGGCCTTCTCCGGGCTGGAGAACCACCCACAAGCGATTCATCTCGAAAGATCGCGTTTTACTTAGGAGGGTTGAAGATCTTTGTCGAGGCACCCAGAGCGACAGTGAGTGATCCTTTCCATCTTCGTACTCGGTGACTTACCTCATTCCTACAGAAATGCAAGCATCTCTGGTGCTTCGCCGACACTTTTCTTCAAGAACGGCAGATTTTCTTGTTCCTTTGAACCGATACCTTCATACCCTTATACCCGCACCAGCGAAGCTGGGACAAACCGCTCATAATGATCACAGATTGAAGCCGTTCAGTCAAAGTGACTTTTTCGCGTCTCTGAAAGCGCATGGCTCCCCCTTACCGTTCAAGTCGGCTGGCAAGCGCATCGAATTTTACGAGCGATGGTTGAAGTCACCGGCGTTTGGTCTTTGGTTAGCGCAACAGGATAGGATTGTGGAACAGGCTCTGAGTAGTCGAAAATAACCCTCAGTGTAGTAGTCATCTAAGTTGAATAACATGAGTAAATACCTTCTTGTTGCCTCCTGCTGTTGACTCCGATATGGAGGCAGGCAGTCAAAATGCCCGAATGGTGCTGACTAATGCAATCAATCCTTGCCTCTCGACCACCACCTCCCAAACCATACCTGTTCGTCGTATAATCTTGTAATTGCTGCACACATAAAAGCACAAGCAAGTCCTGTAACCGCGTTTCTCTGTATCATTATTGCATAAGTAAGATTCCCTGTCCTGCACCTGTAATTCTCTCTTGTTTCCTTACTCTATCCTTTGCTTGTCTCTACCCCCTGTATCTGCAAACTGTTTGTCGTGTTTGTACTGGAAACTACATTCATGTCTCGCGACCATACAGTCTCCGAATCCACTTCTTTAGCTCAACACTGCGCGCGCATTGTGCATCTTTAGTATCCCTCAACTTCAACCAATAATCCTCGGATAGCCATGCCTACAGACGACTTTTATCTTTATGGCGATGACGAAGAGCCTGCCTTTGAGCCTTCAGAGGTATGCAATTTATCATCTCGTCCATTTTCACCTCCTTATATGCTACACCCTGCAGGATCCTCAGCCTGTTAAGGCCGTAGTCTCAGAGAGTGACCCTGCGGTCGGCGACAAACGCCCACGCGAGACTGACGATGAAGAACAGGCGCCGAATAAGAGGTCGCCTTCATCACTGCAGTCTAACTCCCACAATGGTTCTCAGCAAGCCATGGTGGGTATCACTCCCACTAACGCAGTTGTATCCGGTATGGTTGGTACTTCGGGATATGATTCACTTTATATTGGCGATCTTCAATGGGTTAGTCCAGATACTTGCTGACCTGCCTGGGGACCCGGACTCATGTATACCGTCTTCCTGTAGTGGACCAGTGACGAGGACATTCGTCAAGTTGCATTGAACGTTGGAATAACGATTGACCACAAGCATATAACCTTTTCAGAGCACAAAGTCAACGGCAAGAGCAAAGGGTGCGTCGTTCATTCTCTCGGCCCAGACTGTTCTCATTATGACTATATGAATAGCATTGCATATGTTGAGTGTGGAAGCGACGACGCTGCTGCAACTCTGAAGTCATGGTTCGACTCAAAGTGAGGGTTTTTAACTCTTCCCCTCGCAAATTGCTCATCCTGTACCAGCGAGTTCCAAAATCGTCGTGCGACTGCCACTTTAGCAAGTTCATCTTCAGGCAATCCGTTCCGAACTCTACCCAAAGGCAAGTACAGCCGAATGTTTATAGTTTTGCATTGGTTGAACCTTGATTTGTAGAGCCTCCTGCTCGAGACAACCGCCAGTTCAATAATAACCAGACCCAAAGCCAGGGCGGTGGCTACACCGGCGGCACACGGGGAAATTTCCGTGGAGGGCATAACAACAATATGGCTAGCAGAGGTGGTGGAATGATCAATGGCAATGGGATGATGAGAGGCGGGATGATGGGTATGAATGCCGTACCAAGTATGCCCAATTTCAACATGGGTATGGGTGGAATGGGCATGGGCATGAACGGTATGAATCCCGGTGCTATGAACATGAACATGGCCAACATGCAAGGATTTGGAGGTTTCAACGGAGGTGGTATGCCTATGCGAGGTGGTATGATTCCGCAACGAGGAGGCATGATGGGGAGAGGTGCAATGATGGGGAATGGCTTCTAAACTGTATTATATGCTATCCTTTTCCTCAGTCTGTTCGCATCGCATTTTTGTGCCTCCTGCATTGTTAATATGTTATTTTCCCAGTGACTGCAATACATGCCCAGTCAATAGAATGGTCCAGTAATCCTCGCATTTGAGCGAGATTATCAAGTTCAAAATATACCATGCGAAATATTGGAAGAAAGGATATGGATACAAGAACATCGTACTCTACAGGGTGCAGCAAATGCGGTACAGTATGCGAAGCGAAAACAAAGTGCATGAACCAGGGAGAAAAGACTGCGCGTTATCATGTATCAAAGCCCACCGTGCCCCTGGTCAACCAAGTCGAGGAGATTACCAGACGGTTGCTTCACCTCCTCGTTGAGGAACTGCAACAAAGCTTCAAAAAGTTGATTCCTCTGCGTAAAGCGATCATTTGGCTTCCCGGAGCAAGGCTCCTCCATGGGATCTTCCGTAGACCTAGGATCCTCCATGAATACCGAGGCCCCATCGAGCGTGTCGGTCCAAGTCTCTGGTGATTGAGGCCTTGGGTCCGACACGTCAGTCATACCATTGGGATCTTGCTCGTCATCCTCTGACGCTGGTAGGACTAGAAGGTAGGTCAACAAGGAACGGAAAAGTTTCTCTTCGGCTGCATCATGATGGTTTACGACGCTGGAAACCTCTTTCTGCAGGAACTCGAGAGTTTTGACAGAGTTATGAGTACCACACATCTCCCGGAACCTAGACGGTTATAACATGAAAGGTAGTCGGAATACTCTCTGGGTCTGAGCTTACTGCTGGCACCGTATCCGGAAGGCTACTTGACGTAGGATATCATCGTTCGTTAGTCTACATCCCACAAAGGTCAGAGGCGAATGCCATAGCTTTTAAGAAATGACATCTTCACCTGACGATCCTCATGCTCCAGAAGTCACCCAGTCGAACCGGTTCCGGCTGAATTTCCGTGTTCTTTGGATTAGTATCAGTGAGGAGGGACTCTCCTGAGTTTCCTCCGAATAGAAACGCGGTCTTGGTTCTACTATCGAAAACAAGTTCATGTGCGAACCGCTGTGACGGCTCTTCTGCTTCTTTTCTCGCCTGTCCCGTTTCTGGAGGGCAACAGGGTGCTAGATGTAGCCATTTTCCTGGTTTTCTGGAGTCGTAACGATATACTAGACAACTATCCAAAACTTTGACTTCGTCCTTGCCGATGGCGGTTATGCCGCCGAAGCTTGGAAAAGTTTAACAGGTCCACACACTTGACCTAACGCAAAAGTCTTACCTATATATTTCCCCCATCTCTATGTCTATTATTGATTTACGTCCAAACGTCTTGGTAAGCTCTGGTACGTCATTTCCAGAGCTCGAGTGCAGCACGTTGATCATGTTAGTGTGCACGTCGTAAGTGAACATATCCTCTAGATAGGTCTCTTCACTCTTGCCCCCAAAAACAAATATACTGCGCAATCGGCGATCGAAAACTGCAGAGTGACCTACGATTGAAGGATACTCAGAGACTGGATACAAAGAATCTAAAATCACGATGATTACCTGAACGACGGGGTGCAGCTGCGTGCTCAGTAAGTCTAAGGCGCCGTTCAGCGAGAAGAGAGGAATGAAGGAATATTCGACCGACATACTCATGTGAAGTCCATCTGTTGGCACGGATATCAAAAGAGTATATGCCAGCATATTTGGAGGCTTCATCCGTGGGATGGACTAAACGACCCCCGATAACGTGAATAATATGTGAGTCTTCGTCAATGACCATTTGGGTATCATAGATAAGGGGCGGGCCACCAAGGGTCTTGTAGAATATTGCATATCAGAGTTCGTTCAATGAAAAGAACATACAAATGCACACCTTCGTGTCAAAGGTCATTAGATGCCAAGTCCCAGCGTCGATACCCTTCGTGTTATAGCGGTAGAATTCCGAGCAAGGTGAACTAGTATCCGGCATACCTTCTGACAGCCCATTGGCAGTCTGCCCTGGAGTAGTATGTGTTTGATTTGGAGTCGGAGTGCCATTCTTTTGCCCCTGTCCAACTTCTCCAAGTCGACCAAGTAGGTAGATATGTCCATTGTGGGGATCGAAAATCATTTGATGGCATGATCTCGCAATGGGCCCGTTCTTGTCAAGAGCAGTTGAGGAGCTAATCATCTTCCATTTTCCCGCATCGAGGTCATAACACCAGAAGTCATCCAGGCACTTTTTCCCGTCCCATCCGCCGTGAAGATAAAGAAGACGCTTAGAAGAATCTATACACATTGCGTGTCCTGCTCGCCCCACTGGGGATACGCTGCCGTCGTTTAGATAGGTCCATATTGTTTTTGGTTCCGACCTGTGGAGGTACTCGCTGAAGTGACCCCTGTTGGACAAGGTCTTCATGATTGACTCCGCTTGCGTCCAGTCTCCTTCTATGACAATCTTTGTGTGAAGATCTGTGACCAAGGGATCTTCCAACTCAATTTGGGTTCGAGAGAGAATCGATTGATAGGCTGTGAACAGACGGCGCTGTCGAAGATGCCGCAAAATATGTCTAAGTACCGTGTACTCCTTGTACTGTACACATAATTAGGATGACGAAGGGATAAATCAGTGTGCAGGACATACCCGCTCATAAGCTTCGGCTACTTGCTGGATCGTGTCCGGATCCTTGATGCCATGCAAAGCGATGTGCCAAATTGCGATATTGTATTTAGGATCCTGAGGGCTACAAACTTGTTTAAGTGCACACATCTCGAAACCAAAGACGGCAAGGGGAGAGCTTTACCTCAGAGGAACAATCTTAACGAAGCGATAAGGGGTCTGGTGACCGAGATGATTCTGGTGTTTCAAGGCAAACGTCTCTGGGGCGGGGTCTTCCCGTACGTGCGCGTGCAAAACTTCGCACATACTATCCTCTTCCATGCCGGCGTAGACTTTGACTTCTTTGACAGTGCAAGGGTGACCTGTCATGGTACTTAGCAGAGATTTCTGCTCCAAGGCAACCAGCCACGAACGCACGTTTCTTGAACTACTATAATTTGAGTATCAAGATATCACGTATCGTGAATAACATACCTTGCCGAAGGTGATGCTCTCTAAAGAATGGTATGGTTAGACGTGCTGAGTTTGCTTAGTGACACGCAGGACGCACTGAGAATTGAAGGAGCCTCCAGTCGTAGCATAAGCCATTGGTTGACACGAGCGTTCTGGCCGCTGCTCCATCTACTACTGTCGTCGTCTGGCAAGTCCGGAATAATTCTTTCTGCCTCGTAATTCCCACTGTGCGGGGACGCAAATATTACTTGATATCTAATCGGAGTAGAGTCATCTTCAGAGTAGTGGCGATCCAGATCCATTCAGAGCAGGATTGGCAAAGTAAGACTAGAGCACAGAATGAGAGGCTGGAAACACAACTGGTGTAGCTGATGAAACTGAGATCACAGCCACCGACCACTAGACGCGTCGACGCGCCTCGAAAGGAGCCTGATCGTGTCTAGCTCGAGCTCTACGTCGTTGTAGTCGGCAAGTCGTACCGCAGAAGAACATGTAGCGATGCTATTCATTGATCAATCTATCTAGGATGAAAATACGTCTTCTAGCTACGCATATGAATTAGGTGTCGTTCAGGACATGAACGTCGTAAGAATTTAACGATCGAAAGGCGAGAGTTGGATGGAGGATCGAGAACACAGTCAGATTGCAATGAAGAGCTTCAGGCACCTCCTGGTTTGGAATCAGGTTGGCAGTCTCCGAACTTGGGTTGGCCTTCGGGTTCTGGAACGATCATCAACTAGAACAGTTGTTAGCACCTTTGCGGACTATGATTGAGAGCAGAGCGTACCCTAAGGGTTTGGACCGTCATGTAGACCGCAACGATAGAACCGAAGGTTATCATAAGAATGTCTATGAATTTCTCTCGGCGAGTCCTAGCGCAAGCTCTGTAGTGAAGCATAGCTGGGTAGATGTAGCAGAGAGGAATACTAAACGCAAAATGAGTATGTTTCTCGTATAATAAGGAGTGGCCCTAACGTACCATGCAAAGCTGCCGACGAATGACACGAACTTATCAAGATCAGCGGCTCCAAACCAGCTGATGAGCGTGCTGCAAGCGACGAGACAGAAACGGAAGAGGTTCTTCTGCCATTTCACCTTGAGGCTGCTCTTTCCGCTGCGAGTGAACAACCCGGTTTCCAGGATTCGCACAGCTGGGAAGAACTGAAGGGGGATAGAGAGGAGAATGGCCATAGCGTAGAGGAATTGGACCTTGGGATTCAAGTTAGTCACTAGCGAGGAAACAGGCTTGGAAGGCATTATACCGTTTGAACAACCTTCTTCGTAGGGTCTAGGTTGACAATTACGACGGTCTGAACCTTGGAACCGAAGGCAAGGTAGGAAAGAGCACCACCAGCACCGAACAGAACTGGGAGACGGGTTGCGTGAGCCTCAGTGTGACGGAGGGGTGAGATGCAAGAGCTTACCCATCAAAAAGAGCATGACACCTGTAAGGATCCTTGGGAATTTGTGTGGCTCACGCATGGAATCGGTGATGGGGATGACCTAGGGATCGTTAGTATCAGAACAAAGTTAAACCTATATTACACCTACCAGACCAATGCCCTCAAAGGAGAAGACCGCAGTCCTTTCGAAGAAATAAGGTGACGAACCAAGGGAGCGTAGTAAGTAATGCTCACCCAATGAAAAGAGGGAAATCTCTTGAATTAAAAAGCTGCACGTCAGCGATACCCTGTTGTGCCACCAACGAGATTTCGCTCCCGAAGATGTAAATCAAGCCAGCGAGAATGAAGGCATCTGCTACGAGGGCCGTGGTACTCAGTTTGGCGATATCCCGGATGAGAGCCATTGGTAGGAAGAAGATGAGCTGGATGGCAATGAAGATTTGGACAGGGAACAGTTTGAGGCAGTGTGTAACGCCAAGAACAAAGGCTTGCAAGCTTTCCGCAACAAAGATCGTGTAAGCTAATGAACATGAGTGCACGTTTTTGCAGGGCAGATGTCTATGATTGTACCTGCACAAAACCCAATCTGAGAGATGATAATAGAAGAGAGGATTGCGTATCTCATCCAAGGGCCATACAGAGTACCACCGATATCTACAAGAGGGTTCTGCTCAGTGGTACTTCTCTAGTAAGCGTGGGAGAGCTGTTTTACCTCCGAAACTTCCTGATACCGCGAACTTGGCTTTGACCAAAAGTAAGAAGCTGTACAGAGAAATCAAGGCCACCAGCATGATCGTCACAGTCGAGAACAAGACACCTCCATTGGCAAAACTGTAAAAGAATAAGATGGCAAACAGACTCATTATGCATGCTAGACTCACGCTTTCCCTAAGAAAAGGATCCCAGTACCAACGAAAGATTTCAAGAGCTGATTGATTGTTAGGACATGAAGCAGACAAATCGATGGATGTTGCTTACCATAAGAACTGCTTGAGTGACTGTAGCATCTCCATGAGGTCCAACAGAGCGACGTCTTGACTTTGAGCGTCTTGTGCTACGTCGAATCAACGGGGCCCGCTCGGATGTTTGTTGATCTGCCGATGCTGAAGCATCTTGCTCTTGATTCTCCTCATCCTCTGGGGTAGCATCTTCTTCATCATCCTCGAGGTCTTCACCCGCCTAAACCCGAACGGTAAGCTCAAAGGAGATGAGCCTGGGAAAAGCATTATCAAGCTCACGAAATGTCCAAAGATAAACAAGAAATCGATGAAGTTGTTGAGAATCCTCGGCTCTTCGATTCCTTGCTCGTTGGCGCGAAGGAGTAGGTAGTTACGTCGGAATCCACCAGGCTCGTGGATGTGCTCAAAAGTGGGGTCTGGTGGGGCTTCGACTCCAGCGTAGGATACGGCACGGGGTCGCGTTGGTCTCCGTTGATCAGAGTGCCATTTATAAACTTCGTGCCTGTGGGTGTCCAGTGTGAGTAAGCGGATGGAAGATAAGAGAAAGAGCTAACGGACACGACATCTGCACCTGGAGCGTCGTAGTGGATAGGAAACGTATCGGTTTCTTCTCTGTCCGGATGTTGTCCGACACCAGAGGAGCGCCTTGACACGGTAGCTGTACCCTGCTGGTTGTCGTTCGAGGACGAGTGTGAATGGCGTCTCGCTCTGTCTTCCTTTAACACCAGGTGTCGTCTAAGGATTTTGGCTTTGTCCTCATCAGACAATCCATCCAAAGACAGGTGCGGGACGTCAGAACCCAGTGGCGGAGTTCCGTATCTAAGCGCAGGACTGCCTCCACCTAGCGCGCTCCCATACGAGGCCTTTCGAGCAAGTTCTGGGAACGCTGCTCCTGAAGTAGAAGGCGATTCGTATAAGGGTGTTGCACCCCTTGGCAGAGGTATCTGTGGAGGTGGGGTTCCCGAGTATTGGGCCTGTAAAGCACGAAGATCCGGCGTGCCAGATAGTTTGTACGACGAGGAAAGCCCAGTAGCAGAGGAATCCGCAGGTGCTAGACGAGGGCTCTTGATAGCGACTGGTTTGGTCGGTGTAGCCATGACTCAGAAGTTTGAGGACCAGTGTTGACCGTGAGGTACAAGCTGGTGGTCGTACAAGTTCAAGAATGGTCACCGCTCGGGACGGGATCGTCAGCCGTCAAGTAGAAGCGCGGCATCAGTAATGCTTGGGGTTTTCCAGGCTTAAGCGCTAAGTCGAATCCTACGCTACGTAGATGTCATTACGGTAATGCTCACAGCTATGTGCCGTTGTGCTAAGGAGACTGAGGAATAGATGTTTACAATCTAACTTGACCTACATACTCTGTGGTACCAGGAGGAGCATTCTGCAGGATGGTCAGCTAACGGCGCTATTTCCCAAGATGCCAACCAAGGGTGGCTTGGAGAACTAGCTGCTAGTAGTCACCCTAACCGAAGAAGCATCCCGTACTAAGGGACTCCGATTTATGCACCGCTTTTACACGCCGTAAACCTTCCTGGCGTTCTCTCTGGCGATGCTCAGCACACGCTCTTCATCCCAACCTTCACCGAAGACACCAGCAGCGAACTGTGCGGTCCATGGTATCATAGCAGTGTGGCAGAGTGGTAGCCTATTAATTCCCTTCATATGTGGGGCGCTGTACAGTGTAGAGGGGACCATGTAGGGACCATCAGTTTCAAGCAGGATGCGAGGAGATTCCGGGGTTTGTGAAGACATCATCTCCTTGAGAGTGTTGGAGGTATTAGCGTTTGTGGAGTATGTTATCACACCTGAGCAGGCGTTAATTGGGCTGCACAGGGGAACAACGAGGTATTCTTGCCTGTCACACCGATGTACAAGTTTGGGAAATGGCTCAACAGACGACCGGCGAATTCTGGTGAGTCAGTGAAGCAGTGTATATGGATCTAGGCCAGCTCGTGTCAGCGGGATGTACTGTGGAGGAAAGAAGGAAGAGGACTTTATGATCCTTGGGTATAACTTCCTTCATGATTCGTTCCGTATCATCCTCGGCTTCGCGGGTATGTATCGTCAATGGCTTCCCCAGGCGAATGGCATGTGTGAGCTGCCTTGCAAACACAGTCCGCTGAATCTCTCTTGGTGAATTGTCATAGTGATAATCCAGGCCGATTTCACCCCAACCAACACAACGTGGGTGTTTCATTGCTTCTAATCTGAATAGAATGAACTCAGCGAACAGGACTGAATAGAGTGGGCATACATTGTAGATTCAACAGCGTCGTTGTAGTCGATGGCGTTGTGGCTATTTCGTACGTTTCTGTATGACGATCGTCCGTTCTAAGGGCTAACGCACTTACGGATGAACACCTAGAAAAATTGGGCGATGAGCAGAACTCTGTTATACTGTCTTCGATGACCTACCCATAACAAACCAATAATCAACCCCACCCCATTTCTCCTTCCTGTCTTCTTCACTGATGGCCGAATCCGCGAGCTCCTTCCAGGAAACGAGAACTGGAGCTTCACACCAGACATCAACTATAGATTGCACGTTTTGATCAAGAGTCATGCTCTTGATGAAGTCAAAAATAGTGGCATGTTTGCCGTCCTTGTACTTTGATCTATACGTTTCGAAGGTAGAAGCAATATGCGTATGTGTATCTACGATTGGTGTTGTAGTTGTCCTTGCTGGAACCACGAGATGTTCTTCAGGAGGAACGGTGTTTCTGGACTTCTTAGCGTTTTTTCCCATGAGGTTAGATGTGGTAGTGAAAGAGTGAGTGGGTGAAGGAGTGTGTAGAGTGACTCGAGTTCGGAACTGAGCGACCTGGCGGAAGCGGTACATGGGCAACGCGGTCACGGGATTTTTGGATCAAAATCACGCCGCGTGGATTGAATTTTGCCAATATGATCCGGAAATTTTAATTTTTGACATTGATCTGCTGGCACTGATCAGCGATCAATCCATCAATGATGGGGAGTCCAGGTCTTCTCACGGCCGTCGAGTTCTCTCTTCAGTATCCCTTGTCTCCTGCCCCCACGAGCAGAAGCTGGCTTCCTCAACCTCCCGAGTTCCTATTATTTGATTCTTTTCCCTATAATTGGCTTGCGTTCAAGGTGAGTCTTGCAAGCCATCCAAAAACTTAGTTCTGAGGCTTTCGTTTCCGGTAGCCTGTCCAGCCCACAAAGCTCATCTTCCTACTTCATCTCATATGTCTGAAGCCGATAACGACACCTCATCCTCATCCCCGGGCTCAAACTCTCCATCGACAACAACGATAGCACTTGTGCTCACGGCGGTTGCTCTCGTGCTCATCATCATAATTTTGTTCCTTACCAGACGGTTCAAGCGCAAATCCAATGCGAACAAAGGAACCTCTGTCCTACCTGGGCCCAGCACTGAGCTACCTTCCCATCGCTCTATGTTTATGGACAGGAGTCATCCAGCTGCCAGAATAACACCATTTGGATCTGACAGTGGTCGTGAGATACCAGCATATGCATTTGGTGCGTGTTGAACTGCCATACCGTTTGGTTCTCACGCCTTGTATTGATTGAACAATGGTCCCATAGACCACGAGCCCGGCAAGAACATGCGGGTTGCTCTACGGCGTCCTGATGGTGCATGGGAGTTTGTAGAGCAACGATCTTCTCCCTATTCACCGTACGGCATGGCGGATCCAGATGCGTTTCCTGCATCCAGCTCTGCGTCGCTTCTTTCGACTTCGACATCACCCTCTAAACCCCGCACTAAGAAAGAGGAAGAAGTGCAACGATGGCAACGCAAACATCTTGATATTGACTGTGGAGCTGATTTAACGGCACCTCCTCCAGCTTACGGCCAACTGTAGGATACAGTTCCTTCCGGTGTCCCTTAAAGACCCCTCCCTTCCCGACTCCTCGCCGAATACTCCTCCAGACGCTACCCAGGGCCTTACTGTCTTTCTTGTGAACTACGATTTCTCTTACGCTCTCTTGGGTTGACTCTCCTTGGACATAGTTCTTCTTCGCTCCTGTTGTTTATGGCTTTTCTCATGCTTTGCTCCCACTTTCTATTGCTATTTACCTGCCACATGCGTTCACTGGTTTAGGCCCCGTCTTAACTTTATCTCTTCATATCATTCCCGCCTTTGATTGATATTCCCCAGGTTCAAAAGAACTGGTGTAACTGTCATCCTCCTTACTACGACCATCCTCACTCATCATTGTGCCCTCCTGATCCTCTTTCTATCATTGTCAGAGTAATGCCATACCCTGCAGCACTCGCTTGCAATCCATTCCACTCTGGTTGATCAAATTCTCTCTTGTACGCTGCCGACAAGGGTAGTAAGGCTTCGTTCGGCAGCCACAGTTAGTCTAGTTTAGCTTAGTTTCACAGCCAAAATTTGGGCGCTTGCCAGCCCAGTTAACTGGCCAGTCTAGTTAAGTTAGCATTTTGGCGGGGAAATCGTTAACTTAACTAGACTAACTCTGGCTGCCGAACGGGGCCTAAGTTTCTGTAGGTCGCGAGAACTTTACTGTGAACCTTCTCTCGAGAGGGGTGGCTCAGTTGATGTTCATGGGTAACACATTTGAGCGTTAATTTCGGTGGAAATCGGCTATGTCGTTGAACCACATACTGCGTTGCCTATGCTTAGCAACTACATGAGTTTCTTGAGGTTGAACGATTGTTTTCGAGATCTTAGTCTATAGAAAATTGATGGAAATTGTCGCGTCGCGGTGGCACGTGTTGCTTTATGCGTTGCACCCGTGCTCGTGTCTCCATTACAGCCAGGTCTACGCAATATCGTTCAGGATTACCATCTTCTCCAGTGCCTCCAATCTCCACTATCGTCATGTCTGATAGGCGCGCCTCCTTAACCAACCATTCAAGCCCTCAAGACCGCTCTTCATCAGTCCCGCCAGCTCGTTTACATACATTAAAGCTGGGCGATGCCCAAGATGGCCAATCTATCACTCGTGCTACCTCCATCCCCCCAAGTCCTCCAGCAACTTTAACATCGACCCCTTCTCTCGATCAAATGTCCTATCTACAACGATCTGGGCCTACGGTCGTCAAGACCAGGTCAGGCAGCGTTCTCTCCCGAGGGTTCATTCTCAAGACAGATCACTATCCCTCAGGTACAGCCTCGGATTCCTCGAGATCTGTGTATTCACACGTTTATCTGAATTGCCTGTGGGATCCGTCATCTAGGTCGAGCTTTGGACCTCGATCTCAACGTGCATGGGGCCCCCAACTTCCGGGCTCCCCGACAACATGACCTGAACGTATTCGGCGCTGCACAACCACGAACCCAGGGGCTAAGAGCGATCCTCTCTGTTTTGAGATGTCGACCCAATATACCACATCCGTCTCATGTAGTGTGGTTCTCAACCCGTGAAGAACCGATTGGTTTGTGACTTACGAGCTCTCAGCATCCAGGAATATCCCAGGACTGACCTCATGTTTCTTTAGTGTATATCTCCGGACGACCGTTTGTGTTGAGAGACTCCTCTGAACCACGGAAGACCTTGGCTTTGTCGGATAGGGCGGAGAATCTAGAGGCCATCGAACTCCGCCTGAAGAACGATATCCTTCAAGAATCTACTCGGTACTTGCATCACACTGCATGAGGTGGTACTCTTCGCTCACGTTTCCTACCCATAGGTTTGGCGGCTTGATTCTGACACACAATGAAATGTGTAGGTTGACTGTTCTTCTACTTGTTATTGTCCCTCAACCATACCATTGTGTTACAGCGTCAGATAGTGGTGAAGGTGCCATTTTACCTACTTGGACTGCTGTTGACAAGAATAACGTCAAGACCTCAAGAGAACTCTGGGAGTTCATGAAGAACGATGGCTGGAATGTAGACGTGAGTAGCGGTTCTGAGAATATATTGGACATTCTTTAATGCGACTCAAAAATCCCAGTACCACAGGTCCGGCTTCTTGTCCAATGACGGAGCATGTATCCAGAACTGATAAACCCCTTTAGAATACCCATCTCCCCCGATAGACCTATAGAAGTACCTCTCGCATGCCCCCAGCTGGATCAGAGCTGACTTGAGTAACGCCAGGATAATTACCTCGACGCATACCTCAGTGTCATCAAGGACACCGACCCTTTAGAAACCACCCTTGTCTTCACTTGTGGTATGGGTGCTGTCAGAACCACCTTCGCTATGGTTGCTGCCCAAATTGTGCGAAGGAAACAGCTGTTATCCAGAGGCTTGGCCGATCCCTATGCCGTCAAGACCACAATCCCGCCTCCTCCTGGTATTACAGTAGGTTTTCAGTTCGGGATCTTGAGTACCCCTTTGACTGACCAGTTGTTGCAGGCCCCGGATCAAGTATGCAACTGTCCTCCTTTCTCTCTTCACCCTGCTGAGACAGCTTTCATCTTTGGTTAGCATATAGAGAACAGGATCATCCAATCCATGGAACAAGCAACCGCCCAGCAAGATCTCAACAAGTCCCTTCTCCGACTAACATACCTAATCCAAGAGAGTCTGTCTTCTCCCATCCCATCTACCCGCCTCCACTCTACTCACTTATCGCCTCCAGGTCTCGAAGCGAAGCATAGTCAATCTGCCATCGAGCTACTGATGAACCATCCGACTTTGACGGAGAATTTACGGCGTGCACATTTAGGGAATTATGGTATCATCCTGAGTCTTCTCGGTTGCCTCGACCATGGTATGCAGACCAAAAGGTTGGTTGATAGAGTTATCGATGCCAGTAAGTTTCTGTTCTTGGTGGCTTTCTCTTCGTTGGCTCACATCACCCAAAGCCGATCATGTTACCAATTTACGGGAGGATATCCTTATAGAACGGTTGAAGTACTCTATGACCATGACGATGGACGAGTCTAAGAGAGACAATTTCTTGAGCAAAGGAGCGAAGGCTCTAGAGAAATAGTAAGCATTCTACGTATTCATCCTATATCCTGCCGACAACGCAAATCTTCACCAGCTTCTTCATGATAGCCTTCGCAAGTTACGTTGATTCTCAGCCTGATTTCAGTAAACCGTTCTCGGAATGGCTCAAGGTTTGATTTCTGTGCTCATAACAGAATATCAGGGCTGACGCCATCCGTTCCTCTCAGGCTCGAACGGAGATCTGGAAGTGAGCGGTATGGAATTGTGTTCCTTGCCAGTTTCTGATCAAGCCTGTACATAGCCAAATTCTGTTCCTGCGCAAGTCAAGCAGAAGACTGAACGTGTTTGCACCTATCGACGATCTTTCTTTCCTCTCCAAGTCCGGTTCGGAAGCCCGGTCTCTTGTTCCAGGTAGGAAGAACGATATGGCTATATCTGGAGGTGAAATATTAGGAGATGAGTACTCGGACCACATCGTCAAGGTTGGTTGGCACGTTTTGCAGTTGGAATACTTCTATCATCTTATCCTTCTTCTCAGAACCGCAACGGCATCATCCTTCGCCTTGGGTAGGTTTTACCACTTGACGCCGACTTGTCCTGAAGGACTAATGGTTTGGTGATAGAACTCTTCTCAAGTCAGATCAGTGGCTCCGCGAGTCTCAACACATGGATCGCGGTGTGAGGGGAGCAATCAACTTCCGGAACGTGCCAGGAACCAATATCTACGCCCTCGGTCAACCTACTGTAGATGCCATCGAGGAAGTCGTGGAACGTATCCAGGAGTCTCATCCTACTGCAAAACGTATTGTTTGGATCACACTCCGTGAGGAGCCCATTGTCTATGTTAACGGGGCACCGTACTGTTTGCGTAGAGAAAAATTCTCGCTACGTAACATGAAAGGTGAGAATACAAGTTTTTGGCTCTGTATTTTCCTCTCTGATCTGAGTTGATTAGACTACGGTGGCATCTCGGCGTCGAGGCTTGAGATTCTGGAGGAGAGGTTAAGAGACGACGTCATTGCTGAGCTTAATGCGTTCGGTGGCAGGTGAGATCTATAGTTACAGTCCAAACCTCCAACTGACAGTATCTAGACTTCTGTTGCACACCGAGTCCTCTGACGGGTCCGTCATACCTGTTTGGGAAGAAGCTCGAGTCGACGATGTTGCCGTGCTCAAGGACATTATGAGTGCACATCAAGTCGTGAATGGGGTAGAGCTCAACTACGTCAGGATACCGATCACCGCAGAGAAACCACCAGATTTTACCGACTTGAGCGAACTCATTGACGTAATGATCAGGACTGAATCTGCAGATACGCCGATTGTGGTCAACTGTCAACTCGGAAGGGGGAGAAGTACTCTCGCCTCGGTGAAGAAGCCTATTCTTACTCTCGACTTTAACAAGATGTTTACCTCCTTTTCTAGATCATTCTGGTCCTCATCCGGCAATGGTTACACAACCATCACAGAGGGACCATGACACCTACGACTCCCCGGTATAGGTCTCAGTCCCTCTCAATGTCTGCAATCATGCGAAAGGAAGAGTCTGTCTCCCCAAAGCGTCACTCATATCAGGTTATCAACAGTAAGCCTTGTTTCATGCATACCCTTCTCCCCCACTGTTCCTCAAATACTGCGGCTGCTGCAGATCTTCTTCGTGTAGTAAGGAAAGGACCGAAAGTCAAGTCGAGCGTAGATAACGCTATCGATCTATGCACAGTAGGGCTCTTCAATCTTCGTGAGGCAATAGAAGAGTCTAGGGTCCAAGCCGAGCAGTCGACAGACGAAGGGAAGAAAAGAATCCATGCACACAAGGGTAGGTTATGTGCCCTATCAGCTGTGCTGCTTATCTCAAAAATATCACAGGCCTCCAGAACCTACGAAGATACTTCGAGTTGATCGTGTTCCAGGCCTACCTGCAATCAACTGAGCCAGATACCTTTGAGTCCTTCGAAAGTGTCGAGACCTTTGTCAAGAACAGACCAGGTGAACTCCGAAAACATGTGCCTTTTATTTCATACCGCTCAAACTAAGCCATTTGTTCTCCTCCAGTTATCAAGACCTTTGAGAAGGAACTGATTCAGACGGGTATCGAGGCGCTGAAACCCCTCGAAATAGCCGAGGCCACAGATGGTGCAGCGGATCCAGACGAAGTCAAGCAGATCGTCGTCAACCGCTCTGGAAGCATTCTATCCGCTTCTACCATCCTGAAAAGCGATTTCTTCTCCAACCTTCAGAAGATGTCTCTACCAGAGTATGCCCCTCTTTTGAAACACTTCATTACACCGACTTGTGAACTCACGTACTCGTAGGCGTATTGAGGGCTCGCCGAATTTCCGACGTGTTCCGTTGACCCTCAGTCTCCATGTCTCTGGAAGTGCTTCTCCGCGTGATTTATCTGAGGCCACCGAACCTGGCATAAAGATGCTTTGTGGCAGGTACGTGTTCTAGACACAACTTGCTGCTGTACTCTGGTTCTGATGATACCGTTGTTGTGCAGCGGCATGCCTACTGTCCAGGGGTACTTGACCCTTACATAGCTACTAGATGTAGAACTTGGACTGATTGCTTCTATAGATTGAGAAGGGCTCTGCAGCGTGTGAACGCTCAACCTGACGGAGATAACATGGTGTACTGGACGTCTCTTCGTGAGGTGAGTACGGGTTGGCACGCTCGGTGTAATGTTTTCTGACTCCCTGGCAGGAACCCGTCATTTACATCGCTGGTCGACCACATGTCCTTCGCCTGGTAGACAAACCGCTGGAAAATGTTGAGTGAGTATCAACGCTGTGAGTTGGCTCGGGCTAGCGCTGATCCACTTGATAGAGCCACGGGTATCACCACCACCGTAGTGGAGTCAATGGAATACAGCTTCAAACGGGATATTCTTCGCGAGCTCCAGGCAGGGGACGGCCGTTTATTACTCCATGATGAGGTCGAGGAACGACCGGGTGTCTTCACAATCATACCGGTATGGGAGACTGTGTCCGAAAAGGACATCATGACACCAAGAGATGTCTTCGAGCTTGTACAGAAGGAGGGCTACAAGGTACTGAATCCTCCCAGTATGATCTCTCCTCTCGTTTCATCCCTTTGGATAGATCAATTATGGAAGAATCGCCATCGTAGGTCTTGTGTATCGGATGGACTCTGCCAGATCTAATTGTATTCCAGACCGACGAACAAGCACCGTTACCTGACGCACTGGACCAACTATTAGAGCGAGTTAGAGGCGGTCTGGACGAAGCTGGAGACTTCATCTTTAACTGTCAGATGGGAAGAGGTCGAACAACAACGGGAATGGTTGCCGCTTGCCTGATTTCCACGATGACCGAGTGGCAAGGCGCTGATTCTGTGGTGGACGAGCCCGTAGACACACCGTACGATGCGATGGATGGACCTTCAGAAGAGGAAGCCTATATTCAAGGTTTGTGACCCCCTGTCCCTCCAAGAACTGAGCTGAACATATTCGCTCGATAGGAGAGTATAAGACGATCCTGCAGCTCCTGGCTGTTCTTTCTCATGGCAAGATGGCGAAAAAATTGTGCGACAAAGCTATCGACTCTGTACAGGATGTGCAGAATCTGCGCAAGGCTATCTATGAGTACGTTACATAACTCTGAAACCGTCCTCCTATCACCACTCTCTCATCTACCGTCTCCAGCTATAAACTCAAGGTCGACGCCTGTCAGAAGGGCAGTAACAAAGAGAAGCATTTGCTGAATATCACGGTCAACTACTTGTGAGCCCTCTCCTGACATTACGGTCGTCTAACTCCTCACTGACTCGGTTTTCAGATACCGTTACGGCACACTGATCGTGTTCGCCAACTACTTGATCGAGCAACGCGAGAGAAATGAATCCACGAAGTTCCAAGAATGGTTGAGCAAACACACCGAAATCACCAAGATACTCAAGAGGCGTACCATAGATTGAGAAGGATTAACGGCATATCCGGACTAAAGTCTACGACACTATCATCAATATCCTCATACCTTCATCGTATTCCACATATAATTTATATCTATATCTTCTTACATGCAATCTTACTCTCTTCTGCGCTCTTTGGAGACCTCGGGTACTAGATAACTGAAGACGGTGCTGTGGGTAGCCGACCATTTGTGGCGATAAATTGAGCGGTCTCCTGCGAAACGATGAAGAGGTTATCAGCACTGTCACCGGACTCGACAAGAAACGCTTGGAACCTCTAGCATTTGAGGAGTGAATTCATGACCTGCGTTTGGATGGATATAAATCTTCTTCATCCCAGCATCCCCAACCTCCAGAGTTTGGACAAATTCGGCGCCGTCCGACCACGGTACTAGCTGATCCCTGCCACCAGCTACGATGAGGATCTTCTTGTTCAAAAAGGTGTTCTGAGGATCCAACGATGACCATGGCACTGCTTCTGCTGAAGTCCTCTCAACAAGTTCTAGGAGCGTAGGAGGCAAGTGCGGCGCAGCGATGGCAAAACCAGAGTTTCTGGCGCGGGTTCGGATGAGTTTCGTATAGGATGGACATCCGATGATGCTTGCTCCAAGCGTCAATCTGGGTTCTTGTTTGAGGTAAAACACGATTGTCAGTCAGCGAGCTATCGCTTATTTGACGACAAGACGCTGTACCGTGGGCCAATAGCATCCAGACGATGTGCCCGCCCAGACTGACACCAATGACGCCCCACTGGGCGATATGACGCTCTCGATTTGGATAGAGAAAGCTTGGAAGGAAATCGATGAGAGCTCTGACGTCTGCAGCCGAGCCCACTAATCAGCCCAAGCATTAGTCGTCAGGCTGTTTAACTCGTGTGTGTAAACCATCTCGTACTCATGATGCCATACATATCTATACTGGTGGAAAGGTTTGAGACCCATGAACGTTTCTCAGATGACGGTCGGGACGAAGAGATTACCCGTGAGATGGGTTTCCTTCCTCCCAATCTTGATTAGCTCTGAGGTCCACCATTCTATCCCCATGATTGCGAAGGTCCTTCAAAGAACACCTCTACGTTCAGCGAATTTCGTGCAGTGGGATTCAATGGAGTGCGCTCACGAAAGTGACGAGGACAAGATCGAACGAGAGATCTGCTTGCTCGTACGCCAATGAGAGGATTCTTCTCACTCTCCCCTCGTAGGATGCTTGGCTCTGGAGTCGGGGATGAAGAAAGAATTGGACGTGCACGGGCCTCCGATCGTCGGTGGAGTCCTTGTGAGAGAATACCCATGCTTTGAGGCCAACTATTAGCAATTCCCGCCTTGTTATTTTGTCAGCCATTTCGAACTGAGAAACCTAGAAGTGATTCGGTGGTGGTATCGAGTCCCGCTAGCTGTGCGTAGTACTCCAACTTAGCTTGGAACAATAACGGAATCCAGAAAAACGGAAGCAAAGCGATGACTGCGGCCGAAACAAATGCTATCGGAGATTCAAGGTCTTTCTGAGGCCATTTCGTAGCACCTGACGGTAATTGGGAATTGCAGTTGGTGGGAAAAATGAGTTTCAACAACCAGAGATTGGATGTACCGCAAGAGTGATATTGTTGTAGATGAAAGTAGGAGGCAGGTCAGTTGACTGTAGATCGGGATGGGAATGGATGGTCATGGTGTTGGGATTGTTGCTTGGCTTAGACCACCACAGCCAGGACCTATCTCACCGGTGCTGCTGCTCCAACTTGTGCTGCTCCCGGAAGCTTTTCTGTTCTTTTCTCAGGGCTATTAGTCTACATAATTGCCTGTGTGAACGGCAGTGAATTCGAAAGGATTCCACTAATTGACAGGTTGTCTGGTCGACCAAAGGCATTGGTTAGCGACATTGGTTCTGGCGCTGTGGAAGTACACGGATACCTGGGAACACCGCTCATGGCGTCTGTCTGCACATGTATGATGTAGTCTCTTCTATCCTGCTACTGCTACCTCCAGTGACTGAGAATGACACCGAACGACCGCTCTTGGGGCCTCTTGGGCCGTCCTTCCAGATCGCCGAATATAGACGTGATTCCCTTGGTTCCACAGGGATCAATCGCCCAAGATCAACCACCACTTTCGAATGCAAGTCTCTACATCGCCGTGTGGACAAAGTCGCCTAAAACCCTTTGCGCCGCATTTGACCTGGTGGACCATGGGACGTCATTGGAGGGCCTACTGACGGCCCCGACGATGTATCGCCACGAGGCACTGCAAAGGGGTCCGGCATCATGCAGAGATCTCAGGTAACCAACCAAGTCCACTTTGACCATTTCAGCAACGACAACGACTCTTGTACATCCCGTCTCCTTTCGGCTATACCATCCTGACGTTCCAGTTGCAGAGGCTCCATGCCCACAATATTGAATCTTCACCTTATCGCGAGTGAATCTGGAGGCCTCCGGACTATATATACCCACACTACTTCGTGTTCTTTGTTCATTAACCTCATGCTTGAGAACGTGTAACAGCAACCCTCCTCCGATTACATTTGCCTCTGTCTGATTGACATCTTCGTTTGCCTCCGATCGAATCCTCCTGTTTGTATACATATATAAGCACCTGTACGACGTCCACTCGGTCTCCTTCCAACCACCCCACCGTCCTCTGTACTCATAGTCGTTTATTTCTTGTGAGTGTACTACTGTTCTTTCTGGTCGCTGGCTTAGCCATTGAATGCCACTCGTCCTCAGATTTATATAACGCGGATTCTTTACTTTCTTTGCTCTGGCTCGACCACCCACCATGACAACACCCTCCACACCTAAGTCCTTTGTGGCTTCCACGCCCTCCACCTCGACCACTCCTACGTTTCGTGCTGTAAAGAGGAAGCCACCTCCCAGCCTCGTCTTCAGGTATCCTGAGCCTGATCCTGGTACGCAGACGCCAAGCCGTGCAATCTATCTTTTTCGCGCCAACTTAAACATGTCACTTTAGAGGATCCTTTCGCTCCGTTGAACGTTTTAAGATTCAAGGCATCTAGTGGCGTTGTTGGCTCCTGCGATGAAGACAACCTGTGCACTTCATTCAGCGACGACGACTTGCAGACACAGACTTCAACTGCCAAAGCCAAGAGACGGTCGTATAGCCTCTATCCTTCGCCTCCTCCCGACTTTAAGCTCCCATACAGTGCATCTCCCTCTCCTTCCCGCGCTATCAATGCAAGCAAGCGCTCCACTTCAATCGAGCCCCACTACCGCCGTCGCACCCATCACGCCTTTCCAAGCGGTTTCTCCGATACCGCCTCACTTGCTTCTGACTGGAATTCTGTGCCGCCTCTCATTGCAGACGATGGTAGCGGGAGCAGCCCAGACAGCAGTCTGAACGGACACGAATCCGATTCGTCGCTACAAACAAAGACGCCCAGCAGGCTGTCCAAATTCTTACCGAAGGGGGGCAGAAAGAAGAGAACGGGTGCGAGATCAACAGTCGCCGAGGGCACAGTGAATACGTCTTCACGTACTCAGAATTTACATGCGTTTCCGACTCATACTCTTACCTCACTATCTCCTCCATCATCACCTTCTTGCTCGCCTAACAAACGGCCCACGAACGGTCCAGATGGAGACGCACCACCGAGTTCTTCTACCTCCGTGGTGATATCGAACTTTTCGAGCCTTATGGCGCAACCACCCACCTCAAATCAAACGCCTTCAACACGCACTCCTTCCGAGGAAACATCGCAGAGTTGTTTCCCTGCGATCCAAAGAAGTACGAGCTTCAAGCAGGATGGCTCGGGCATCTCCAGCTCACCACACAAGAGATCGCGCCAATCATCCTTGTCGGTGATCTCCGCGGAACGAATTCAACACCCACACCATAGCCTTCCCCGCTCAGATGTCAATGCCACTACTTCAAGTCACTCATCCTTTATCGTTATCAACTCCTCTGCCTCCACTTCCAACGACGGTGCTCCAGCCTCAGAATTACAGATCCCGCACTCTTCTGAACCGGCTGGTCCCTCGGATTTACCAACGATACGACAGCTCTCATTAGCCTCCTCATTATATGTTATTGCGGAGAATGGCATTCGCGTTCAGTTTTCCGACCTATTTACTTCCAGGAAGACTATAGTCTTGTTCCTTCGCCACTTTTGGTACGTTGCCTTGCACCTCCTTTCCGCTTCGGAGTGATCACATACTGATGCAACTATCACTGAAGGTGCTCTTTTGATCATGCGTACCTTGATACCCTCTCCAAGGAATTGAATCGTCAACAGCTCCATCAGGAGGGTGCGAAACTCATTCTCATCGGTAGCGGGTCTCCTAACATTATCAAGTCCTATCGTCGTCAGTAATTTCACGAATTAGAGAAACCTGACCTCGTGCTGACACTTTCTTCTAGAAATATTCCGAATCCCTTTTGATCTTTATGTCGACCCTTCCCTTGATCTATACCGAGCCTTCGGTCTCACCACCATCGCCAAGTACCCTCGCGAGGCTACAGCACCCGTCCGCACAAGCCCGCGGTATGGTGGTATTAAGTTTCTCCTGCGTGCAGTGAGATCAACCATGCCTATGTGGGATCGTGCAGGAGAAGTCGGCCAGCTAGGCGGCGAGTTCATCTTCGAAGGAGTCCTATGTCCCCTCTGGGCTCATCGAATGACCACCATCGACGGCCATGAGTCGATCAAGAATCTGCTCGAGCTCTGCAAATCTCTCCCACCGAAACCCACTCCCGAAACCATCGAGGTAGATCTAGGATTGGTTTCTTCCGAGTCCGTGAGCGAGAGCGAGACGGACGATAACACCGAGCTGCTCACTGCTGAAGAGATGCTAAAGGCAGAGAAGAGGAAGCGGGACTCGAGACGGTCTATGTCAACGTCAGCCCTTCAGGAAACCTTGGCTTCTTCGGGATTCAAACTCGACAAGGTGGATGAAGACTCGCTCAGCATTGAGAAGGGGATCGATGATTGTCTCATTAACCCTCTACCACGGACCTCGTCTCTCGCCATGACGGATGAGTGGGAACGGCGGTTCATGGAGAACAGGAAGAAAAGTCTGATGATGTTGACCGCGAAGAAGAGCATGCGAAGAGGATTCGTCGATGAGGACGGGAACGCGACACATGTGTTAGCTTGGGATGGTCTGCCCCCTTCCTCAGATGAAGATGAGGAACCCCGAGAAGAAGTACGGAAGGACTGAGACGGACTATTTTTCACGGAATTCATGCTTTGAATGTGTCGCTTTCGTTCGTTCTTGCCTACTTTTGATAGTATATTTTCTCTTCTTGTCACGATATCATAATCATGATAACGATGAAAGTAATCGTTCTAGAGTCCCGATGTGAGGATTGCAAAAGAGTACAACTACATTACAATATTGCAGAAGATAATAAATTAGGCGTAGTGGTCTACAAGAGTATCGCGTAGGTTGCTGATAATACCGACAGATTGCTGGCCTTGTAGTCCTGGAGAGATGAAAATGCAGGTGTGAGCGGAGATGAGAGGCACCAGGGCTCAATAGACGTACTGAAGGCTGCTTCTATCACACTGATCTCTGTTGCCGTTGTGTCAAAACCAACGAACGCACACCAGTCGTTCACGACGAGGCCGGCACCTATCACGTCAGAGCCACGATTAACCGTTCCAGCCTACCATGAGAGCAGAACAATCAGAGACGGCTGAAGGTCAAGGCGGCGACAGAAACTCACCACGAGTGGGACTTGGAGCAAGCTACTGAGCTCGTCCTGGTCCTGTATACTGGTCTTGGGGTGTACCAGCCCACCTTGATTCGTTATCGCACAGTAACTGCCCACTAGCACATTATCGGCGACAGTCTGCCTGAAGACCTCGACTTTCAGGACATCTGCGATGATTTCTTCTGTCTCCCGATCTATATCGGGGTGAACAAGAGCGACATAGTCGTTGCATGCGATAACGTTTCCTAGTGCGGAAAGACGTTCTTCGATCCGCTGGATGGCGATGGTGTCTGGAAGAGAATTTCGGATATGCTGGAGTTCTTGATCGGTAGTGGTTGATGGTACAAGAAGACCGTGTCGGTTTCCTATTAGGAGAGAGAAAAAGGGTAATCGCGAATTAGGATACACCTAAGCATAGAACACCGAGATAATGTGCGTACCTGCTGTTAATCTTCCGACTAATCTCGTTCCACCGATGCTGGTGTGCACGATGGGAACGACATCTCCCAATTCGCTTTCAAAAGCAGAGTAGAAATTCGTGCTGCCTTGGAGAGCAGCTAAGCAGTAAGTGTTGGTGAGCTTGGAGAATACTCCAATGTCACTGTTGTTTTCGAATTGGATACCTGGAAAGAAACGAAGAGAGATAGAGATTAGATGATTTATGTTATGTATCTTGAGAAAATACGAGTATCGTACGTGTCGCCATAATAGGGGTGGGTTATGTGAAGTAAAGGCGTAGAAGTCTAGCTAGATGAGCTCTGGGGTATCGAGAGGTCGTGAAAAGTTGGTGGTCTCTGGACTGAGCTGAGCCTTTTTTTTGTAGCAGCAGTGACGGAGCCGCCGAAGGTGAATCAGTAAAATATGTGATGAAATGAACTGACTCGTCTTCTCTGATTCACGACACTGATCCGACTTCTTGCAACTGCCATTCACTGATCATTGACATGATCGCCCGTCTCCATTCTCGACGCGCTGCTCTATTCTCTCCCCTCAGAAAATCGTCTTTTGCACCCATTCTACCATGTAGACGCGTCTTCGGCTCTAGATTCTACTCAGAAGGCCCTACAACGGTCGAAAAAATCCTGTTGGACAACATCAAGGTCATAGCGCTCTTCCGAAGATGCTGTACGAAGGGTTCTACTGACTCGACTTGAACTTCTCTAGGCGACGGGTCCGTTCCCATTCTCGACGTACATGTCTCTATGTCTACTGCATCCAACTGCAGGTTACTACACGAATCCGCAGAATGCGGTGTTCGGCGCCCAAGGTGACTTCATCACCAGCCCGGAAATAAGTCAGGTCTTCGGGGAGGTACGTGTTTGTGCTGGCTGAAGGCGGTCTGTCATACACATGTGATACATTGCCTAGCGTAGCTTCTCGGAGTCTGGTTACTTTCAAACTGGGTGAAAGCAGCGAAAGGTCAATCGTCGCCGTCAAAGATACGGCTCATTGAGCTAGGACCGGGCAGAGGCACGCTCATGAACGATATTTTGAGAGTAAGCACGATCCCGTCCGGTTGACTTTGGCATGGTCTGAACGTTGCACGATCCAGACCTTCGCTCAGTTCACTCCGCCTGGGACTGTGCAGAGTCTAGAGCTTGTTGAGAGTAGTAGAACCCTGCGAGAGGTTCAGAAAACTCTACTGAGCCCAGCTGCCGAGGCTAGCGGATTCAAGCTCGTTTGGTATGATGTAATCGACGAGATTGAACCAAGCGAGAACGTCTACACCATGGTTGTCGCTCACGAGTTCTTTGACGCGTTGCCTATCCATGTTCTCAAAGTAGGAGGTCCATGTTTCTATCATCTGATCTCCAGTTCTCAGGAATGTCATGGCGCTTATAGAAAACGAGGAATGGATGGAGAGAGATTTTCGTAGCTTCTCAACCAGATGCCGCCACTGTCCTTTCCTCGACATCTCAGCAGGCTTCTGAGCCCCCTGCAGAAAACAGACCGAATCAGACCAATCGATTACAACGCGTCCTGGCCCCTGGTTCCTCAATGGGTGCAACTGTCCTCGGCAATTCGTCACCACGCTTCGCGAGCGTGCCAGAGGACTCAACACTGGAAGTTTCGCCAACTTCTTATAGAACTTCACGGCACATTGGCGAGCTGCTCGCTTCTGACATCGGTATGGGAGGATGCGCTCTCATCGTGGACTACGGTGGGGATCATTACCACGAGGATTCTTTCCGTGTAGGTTTCTTGTTTTGTTTTTTTCTTGGTCACTCACAAGAAAGTGTGGTATAACATGCGCCATGGAAGCTGATTGGACCCTTAACAGGCTTTTAAGAACCACAAGATGGTCGACGTCTTCCATCGTCCTGGCGAATGCGATTTGACCGCTGATGTTGATTTTCGATACCTCAAGGAATCAGTGGCGGATCTTGGTTCGTGCTCTGAGTTTTTTTTTTTTCCGCCGTAATGCACATCATTGACCTTGGGCTTTTCATTTATGTTTAGAGAAGCTCTCGGTGCACGGTCCACTCGACCAAGGCATCTTCCTGGAACGCATGGGCATGCAATTACGCGTTGAAGCACTCAAGAAGGCTGCCTCTTCTGAGAAGAGGAGACAAGATATCGAGAAGGCGGCGGAAAGGTTGTCCGACCGCTCTGGTATGGGGAGGCAGTATCGCGTGTTGGGGCTTACTTCCAGAGCGCCCTCTTCCAATATCGGCAGTCCAGAAGACCAGGTCTGGCCTTTCGTTGAAGCGGAGGAGCCCCAAGTCGAAGACCCGGCACATACGGAAAAGTAACAACACGGGGCTAGTCCCCATCGTATAATTTTCAGTATTATCAGGATTATAGACTTGACCCTCCGAATGACGAGCGCGAATGAAGAGCCTAAGGTCTAACCTCCTCACGCATCTTTCCTATGCAGAGCAGATGCGTCTTGGTTCAACTCCCATGGTATTCAAGCAATGAAAATCGATTCTGCATTCTCTACCTCCGTGATCTCCGCGTTTCTCACTTCAGCTTGTAAAATTAGGTAGTCAGTCAAGCCACCTTGATGTGGATCCCTTCCCAAGTCCCTGGGTCAAAATTTTGATCGCACCTCTAGCAACGTCTTGCTTCCACAATTTGTGGTGGATCGACAGACTGGCTAGGGGCGACCTTCACCACACTCCCACTCGCTTGCCTATCGGCATAGTCATTAGATTGCGACTTCGATTCGCTGTGCCATGGCCATCGGTGCATCAATATTGTTGTATTCGCTCAAGCCTCTTTGCGAAGTCTCCGCTTTTTTCGAAACATCGGTCGCATTTCTGAGCGAAATGAGATGGATTAGGCGGGTAGACTCCAAATTGGACGGCTCCGATGATCATGTAATATGGAAGGTGGGCGACTACTCACTAGAATTCTCTCATCGTCGCCGTACGTTGTAGTATGGATTCGCCGCCTTCCGAATCGCACTCAGAGTTCTAAGATCTGAACTGGCGTGACAGGTTTGTTAGTTAGTGGTCTGCACTGAGTCTGTCAAAGCCACATTTGATACTTTTTCGCAATCTAGAGGCAAGAAGCTGCCACCGCTAGAGGCACTAACGAGGTTAGTGCATTGCGCTGTTGGTTCATGACTGTACATGTTGAAGCGCGGTTCACGCGTTCACGGATCAAGTCCACTGATCAGTGGCATCAATATGGACCTGGCACTACTTAGATAGTACTAGATTCACCCACACATTGCTCGCGACCATCTACTCGCTTTCTTTCAATGGCCACCTCTTTCAAGGTTCTCCTCTCGAGCTACGGGCTAGATCTGCTCCACTCCCAGGGATTAATCCGGAGTGATGCACAAACCCTGTTCAGTGGGATGGCAACAATTCGGCAAAAGTATTTTATGTAGATGGTCTAGATGCTTGACTTCGGGGTCGCAACATGTTCGCCTCGGGCCAACTAAAATCCTCTAAGGGTCCATTTGGCTTGTCTCTTCATAGTCCTCGCCGCTTTCCCGGGTTACAGTCTCGTTCTTTCCCACTCTCCACATCCTACGATTGGAAACAGTGAGAAAGGACGGATAGGGTTTAAGGAATACTTCGCTTCCTGCACATTGGCTCCTGACGACTTCCAGAACAATTCTGACCGAACTTGCCTTCGCAACTTGATATCTCGGGGTTTGACAGACTCGATTCAGTGTCGCGGACTCTCACCTGTGGGGAAATTTGATCTAAGAACAACACCATCAATCTCCTAAACATATATAACTCGTAATTTCCCGCAGTAGGTTGCCGACCTTTTCCCTCGTCTTCTCCTGCTTTGTTTCTCCCCTGCTACTGCTTTGCCAGGACCTGCTCTCGCCATGGCTGCTGCTGTAGCCTCCTCCTCCCAGGCGACTGCACTCAACTCTCGTTTCTCCATGGACGACCAAAGTTCCCTAGCATCCTCGTTCCGGTGGCTACCTCCTCGAATTGGGACGCGAACTGCTGAGCCCTCTCTCAGAAGTGTAAAGTTTACACCGTTTGCCAACGCCTTCAAACGTACAGGCAGACAACGCTCCGTGGCTAGCAACGATTTGGTAGATGAGGGAACTGGATTTCAGCTTCAGCAGGGCGCATTGTCGTCCGCCAGGTACATAAGCTTCCAGGCACTCTGATCGCTGAAGTCCATGGCTGATGATTCCCATGTTATACCTTGTTGTTTCTGTTGATAGTGTGCCTGACTTGACGCTTCTGAATTCCAAGCAGAAGAGCGCAAAGAAGCGTAGTCGGTGTGTGCAACGGAGGCGTTCCTAGCATATGTTTTTACTGACTCTGCTGGTAGTCTATGTGAGATGGAAACTTCTGTGGATCCAGGACCTACCACGACCAAGTCGAAGAGGCTTCTCAATCGTCTCACGGCAATTACGCGGCTAAAGACCCAGCATACCCCTCCACCCCCTCTGCCAACATCAGGGCCCTCACAACCACCCAGGCCTATATTGCGAAACGAAGCTCAAGAGGCGCTGAAAGCTTGTGGATTGACCGCCCAAGATCAACCTGGGAAAATACGAACACAGAACCAACAGACACCATCCTCACTTCCACCACAGCGTCCTCCCAGGCCTGACGATGTGAGCGAGGCTGGGGCTATCAAGCGGGCTTATGAAGAGAAGTACAGACTGCCTGGCACGATGCAGCAAAAAGCGACACCGGCAGAGCTGCACAGGATGAAGAGCTTCCAATTTGGCGGTTCGAAAGTCGACGTGTCCGTTCTGTCAGGTCCACCTGGTCTCGTACCCCAAGACAACGCGGAGCCTTTGCAACCACCTCAACCGGTCATGGCCCAAGACGACTGCAGCTCTATCAAAAGCAGGCGGGGCATGCAGGATAGACTTACGCCGCTAGATTTTAGCAAGCGAAGTCCGCCTCCTAGCGTACCGCAGGTTATGCTCGCCCAAACACCTTCCACCCCACCTCCTCGTCATACCGCGGTCGGTAATGGCTCTCCCTCTAAGTACCGTACCGTGAGGAATACTTCAGTGGTGCCACTTTCGCCCGGGCTTTTGTTCGATGCGTGCTCTGTACCTCTTCCACTGTCACCTCACGGTGTGGATCCAAGCCCTGGCCTGGAGGATCTGTGCTTATTCCCTCTTCCTCCCACTCCAATCCTTTCTTCATCAAGCCCCCCGGGCTCGTATCTTAACAGCCTCCCCAACTCTCGCTCCCACAGTCCGGAGCCCCAGAACCCGATTTCAACGCCGGGAGCTATTTCCTCCCCAGCCTCGATGATACCAGAGGCGCAGTCCTTATCACCAACGGTTACCACACCCACTCTATCGATATGTCAAACGTTCTCTACTGCGTCTGTGTTCAGCCGCGGCCCATCCAGTGCGACCTTTGACATCAGGGCAAATCAAGAGTACGACCCCGCTCACGTACCTACCATTCGCGAGAGCCCGATCGAGGCCACCCCATCTCCTATTCCGTTCCCGATGGAAGTAGGTGAAGAACAAGACGGTTCCATATCCGCTGACCTGTACTTTCCTCCTGTTTTCGCCCCTGTTCGAAGGGATACGGAGCCGGCTCCTATGTCAGAAGAGAGGAAGAAGAAGAGGCGCATGTCTGTTGCGGCCTCCTTTGGAACTCTTCGTCGTTCAGTCATTGGGTCTCTGGGCTCCAAGTCAGCGAAGAATCCTTCACGGATGTTGAGCCCTAGCCCAGCTAGGTCCCCAATAGATATATCCCAGTTACCGCCGTCACCGTCGTTGCCTGCAGAATTCTGCAGGTCTCCTACTTCCCCTGGATTCGCTACTGTACCTCAAAGTCCCCTTTCTCCAACCTATCATGATACCGACAGGGGCCGGGCAGTTGTACGATCGAACTCAAGGATAGCGGTTGATCCTAGGATTCATTCCAACACTGCTCTACTCGTCGAACTGGAAGCAATGAAAAGCTCCACGAGCGACGAAGAAACCCAAAGGCTGAGCGAATTGGCATACCTCACATAAGCCTCCGCCCCTAACCTTTTTTCATTTTCATTCCCGTCGCCGAATTGCGACTTCACTGTCCTTTCTACTATATCGTTTCTATATCTCTCTCGCTCGCTCGCTCTTCTCTTTTTCGGCATTTTCACGTCCCTCCCTCGCTTTCCATCTATATACGGAGCTGACCATACTTGTAGCATTGAATCGTTCGCATAAGCACATCTTTTTATAGTCTAAAAGCTATGTGGGTTATCCCACTGGCACCGTGCGCATGCCAGATCCCCACTTGGCGCCGCACCTCTCACCCCTAGGTGCATGGATGTGGCGAGGGAATCTGGTTACGTTTTCGTCTGCCCAGGCCCACTAATATCCATTGACATTCCTCTAACATTCCTTTGTCGTTTTTCGCATATTCTTCTGATACTTTTACCCTCCCTGTCTTATGGTGGACCACTGCTCGTAATCCCCTAGTTTCTACTCACAGCGCTACTCATGCTTTGCATTTCACTTGTAGTCATAGAAATACCTTGGATGTACGATATCTAGCTTTTCACAATGGAACATAGGATCTGGCTCGGTTTCCGGGGCCGACACGATGAGGGTCTCGAGTCTGTTCAGATGGCTATGAGGAAGTCCTTGCTTTGTGCGACTTTTCTAGCATGTATTTCGGCCAATCACTTTAGGAGCACTGAGCTGTAGCATGTAGTAGTACAACTGAAGTACCCACCTTCTGCTCCGTATAAACCTCGTCGCTTTTCTAGTGACGTTACTCAAGTAGAGTCCATTCATCGCACTTGATCTGTGAGTTGTCTCCTCGCACTCTATGCCAGAGTCTTCAGACTCGGCCCTTCGAGGTGGCTGCGAGAACCATTGATTGGATCATGATCATGCGTACTCGCGCCCGGAGCTGCACCGTCGCCGCCCAGGCTATCCCAACCATGTCCATCAAATCCCACTCTTTAAGTTTTACTTGTAAGTACAGTCCTACTACTAATACCTAGTACCCCGTAATCCTGTTCCCACTCTTCAAGTAATCCTCCCTGTGACGCTAACGCCTGGCAGTGGCAGATCTTGGTGCAATTGTTTCGTGCAGACACTTACGTGACATATCTCAAACCTGCTTTCCGAGCCACCACCATGGCCAATCTCTTGCGTACACCCAAGTCTGGCACCGACTGGGGAAGGTGCGAGCTCGCCGCGTACAATATTGAAATCCAGTTTCAAGACGCAGCTACCTTCTTCGGCGTCGACCCACTCCCAGCACCCGCTGCTGCGAATGAAGTCCTGACGAGACCTCATGCAGATGACATGCAAGATGACAGCAACTACAAGCTCCTGCACTACATGGACCTCGCCATGGATTCCGTTCCAACAGAAGAGTCAGCAGTGAACGACTTCGTCGTTCATTTACTAACGGTGCTGGGATATGTACCGCGAACAAGGATGGCACGCACAAGGACTGATATACCCCTTCAAATTTGTGGAGAACACCATCATGCGAAACCGACGTCTGCATCGTGGACTCCGATGATATTCTTCTCCTCGTTCAAGAGGGCAAACGTCATAAAGAACTAAAAGACTCAGAGCCACAGCTCGTTGCCGAGGCCTTTGCGGCCTTTCAGAGCAACAACTGGAAACGCGTTCACCTCCTTGGTCAAGATCCCCTTCCCGTGAGAGTGATTCCTGGAATCACCCTGACCGGCACTTCTCCCACGTTTTTCAAGGTGCCCGTCACGCGAGAGCTTGCCGATGCAGTCGAATTCGGTGTATACCCTGCGACACCGATCATAGTCTATGCACACCTTCCGTATCTTCCTCGGCCTACTCGACGTCGGAGCGAGGGTATGAAGCCACTGGACAATAGAAGCCAGATTTTATCCTGCTATGAAGCATTCAAGCAGTTTGTGAGCTGGTATGGCTCCGACGTTTTATCTCAATGTGTACTCCAACGCTGACGTGCCTTATAGAACTAACACCCAGTGAAAACCCTCTTCCCGCGTAGGACGCCCCAGTACGGTCCAGTCCAGTCTTCATCAGGCGAGGACGGGCTCATCACTCATTCTGATATTTCGTCGCTCACGTACCTTATTGTATCAACAGATAGTAATTTCAATTCTTTAGATATCCTGCCATACATACCTCTACTCGGTGTTATATGTAACCCATGAGGTTCAATGCTCAACTCGGCCACAAGCAAGTCCACGCACACATTTCATGGAAGTCATATGATATGAATTAGTGTGTGGTTTCCAACGCGCAAGTCAAAGCCAATCTCGACGTTCTTAGAGAGCCATTACCCGCTCGTCAGGACGTTCGAGGAGAAGTCGAGGAACTAGATTGGTGAGAGCTGTGAGTACCTTCCGTCCTGAGGTCACTCGAGAGTATTGGCTGACCATATTCCCAGCTATCAGCAGTCTCATCGTTCGCTTCCCCCCAGAGGAGAAAGCCGGAACTACGTGTAGTAGTGGCTAGTTTCTACTCACAGCGCTACTCCATGCTTTGCATTTCACTTGTAGTCATAAAAATTACCATGAATGTACGATATCTAATTTTTTGAGATGGAACATAGGATCTGGCTCGGTTTCCATATCGAGATCTCGTTCTCGTCGTCCCCTGCTGCCTTGCCACGGCTAAGAAGGTATTGCTACTTATTAGAAACCTGGCCTCGTGGGGGCACTGACCCCAATCGCAGATCGAGTCGGAGTGACGCGCCCTCATACTGTCATACTGACCTCGTGACCGTGTCGTCTCTTCCTTTCCTCTCTCTCCTGGTCGTGTATCTATATCTGGCCAAATTTCGCGAACAAGCCTCACAAAATTTCACTCCACCTACTCTTTTTGCGAATTTTCTAGATGTGGAATCGTCCCTACGATCTCGGTATCACGAAATGGTCGATATGAACCGTCCTACCCGGTCCTTCGTAGCTCCTCAGGTTTAATTCTATCCATTGAACTTACTCCTCCTCTTCGCCGCTCGGTGGCCAAGGACCGGATACGTTTTCATAATTACCTGGGGTTTTCTCACCCACATCACTTTCCAAGATACCGTGATCACAGGGCTTTTCAAAACGTACCCCAAAAACTGTTTGAAGAACGATCCTGGCACCGGCGCTGTAACCATCTTTTCATGACCCACTAACGCTGCGGGGTAGTCTGCTCAGTTTGAGATGAACTTCTTATCATATCATAAGCTGGAGAAGATCATTGACTAGCTATCGCCGGTCTTCCGTGTCAACAGAGCTGGTATCTCTTTTGATACTCTTTGGCCCTCTCCTCATATTTTGGAAGGGTTTACCTTCAAGGATGCGGTCCAGTCAAGGTTGCTCGGACTCCTTGCGTCCAACAACCAATTGCGACTCTAGTTCTGTGCCTTGAAGATCGAGATGACCCACAAACTTCACAATCCTTCACAACTGGTGTGGGAGAGAAAAGAGTTATGATATGAATGAAATCAGATAGTTTTTCATAGATGAAAGCTAATCTAGTTCATGAAAAGACTTCCTGAGGTACGCTCTCAGTAAAGATTCAGTACGGCTGAACTGTTCTTCCGCCCATCCAGAGCATGATCTGATATTGCCAGCTAGTTATAGACGAGGTCGCGTTTGCCTTTTGACGGCCTTCGAGCACCTTTCCCAAGCTCGTCCGGGTCATCCACTTCTTCCTGCCACAAAAACATCAATTCAAACACTTGATCTAATTGTCGTGGAGGACTGGAACCTGTTTGTTCACCAGGTCCGGGAGGGCAGAATCCCCAATGCGCCCTCGATGGAGTTCCTGTCATCCATATTTTCATCAACGCCTTCCTCGTCGTCACCCGGTGCCATTCTTGAGCTTGTTCCAACATCCGCCACACAGACTTCCCCCTTTCTGAATAGCGTCCATTTCGCTTATTTCGTAATAGAACATGCTACGTGACGCTATATGTCTATTCAGTGCTATCTCCCGGGCTCCTGGAAACCTTTATAAAGCCCAGAGTTTTCGGCAATATCCATGCCCATGGACGAGATTGCTGCTCTTGGGATTCTTGGACTACCTCTTCACTCATCGAACAGGGAAATCAAAGCTGCGTACAAACGATTGGTGCGGAAAGCTCACTGTTTATCGATCGTCATCCTTGACTACTCAGCGGTCGCGTGCATAGATTTTACAGTGGCATCCAGACAAGCACGTATACGATCGTGAGTATGCCACACGGGTCTTCATACAGGTGTGTACCAGGCTCTCTTGTGTCTGCTGTACTCTGGCTGATCTATCATACCGCTGTTTTAGATCACTGACGCTTATCGATCGCTCGTCGATGACCAGGACATCGAGGATACAGTGTCACTCGGCCGCATTCTATCACGACCTTATCGCCCACCAACCCCTTTCTTCACCGCGGGAGATCTCTGTTCCTCAGATGATTCCGATGCATCAGAAGAATACGAGGACGACTATGATGTGGAAGATGACGGAGGCGCTGAAGAGGACGAGCAAGACGATGAGTACGGGCGCGCCTCGTCTGCCAGCCCTTCCACGCATGCATCTCGTCCAATCACTCTACGTGCAGACGAGCCGCCAGCCACGCCCTTCTTCTACAGCCCGTACCTGCCGCCAGCTGATGAACTCCCCGAGGACATCTGTGTTCAACCATCTACTCATACATCCCAAGAGGTCCCAACACGAAGGCATGCACCTAACGATGACAACGTGGTACCTCATTACCAAACTCCTCCAATGGTTTACAGAATGCCGGAAAAGATAAAGAGGTGCGTGCTAGCTGGGACGCTTGAACGTCTTTTCCCGATGGTTTACGTACTACGTCCTCACGCAGAACCTGGTCTTCTCCTCCAGTCTTCGATGACCTTCGTCCTGTATATCAAGCTCCCTCCCACCCACCGCGATGCGCATCGTTACCTTTCATGCAACCACCTATGAACAGACCGAAACCTTCAAGACACCACCACCACGCTCGTCCGTCGAGTGATCCTTACTCAGATGATTGGGTTTGCCCGGTCAAGCTCACGCTCTCTGAGCTATTCAAGGGTTTGAAATGCCACTTCGAGCTGCACCGACACGTAACGAAGCCTCGCAAGCGGATCGCCGCTGTGGACTTTGTTGTACACCCTGGTACCACAGATGGCACGACGTTCCTCTGTCGGGGTATGGGTAATGAGCGGCCGGATGGCACGTTTCAGGACGTCGTGTTTGTGGTGAAAGAGACTCCCCATGAGGAATTTGCGCGGGTGGGGAACGATCTCTTCCTTGATCTCACGATTCCTGCGCTGAGTCTCAGTGTGCACGACCACCCTCGCCGTCATCGCACGCAACATACACACCACAGTCACGGGCATGGAGACGAGAAGGAGCGAGAGCTAAAGATTCGTGGCATATGTGACGAGGAATATATAATCAACGTGCACCAGCTTCTCGAGAAGAGCTCCGAGGACAAGGTGAGGCATGGAAGACGCGGGGTTCATGTTATCGTTGGAGCTGGGATGCCAACGCGCAGTAAGCATGGCCGATCCAACGGTCGTGGAAACATGATAGTGCGGTCAGTTCTCTACAACTTTTCTAGAACTCTTCTCGGCGAGAAGCTGACGGTTGCATCGTTGATCTTATTCTAGATGGGAATGCCCTTCCCACCAGCCTTCCAAGTGGCAGGCTTTCAAGAACCTTGTTCACGATACCGTAGCTATGTAGATCTATTCTTCAATTGACGAAGACCCGGCCACACAGTATATCGAAGGCATAGTTCCAGTAGATTCAGAATCGTTCTCTCTGGCCCTAGCCCAGTATATCCCGCACGACATATGTGACAGTTGGGAAGTGTAGGGTGCGACGTATTAGCACCGACGTCCATCACAGTAGCCGCCATGAAGAATCACTTCCAGCGGGCGCGAAGCAAGGCACCCGGGAGAAGAAAGAACAGAGAGAACCAGACCTGTGCCTTGAGCTTCTTGACACCACAGTCGGATACTAGTAGACTGCAGATGAATATTATAATGTGATTGATGCGATGCATAATATCGGAGAAAGGATTGCGAGGAGGAAAACATCAAAGATGGAGAGCAGAGAGGGAGAGATGGGAGAGAGAGAGAGAGAGAGAGAAAGCGACAAGAGAGGGACGATGATGGAAGGGGATAGTTATCAGGGAAGAGGGGGTGATGAGGGGTAACAAAGGAATGAGAAATAACAAAACGATAGTAATGTAGATTACGATGAGAGTTCGTCTGTGTCCGCGGTGCCTGCGCTTGAGCTGAAGGCTTGAAGGAAAAGGATGAGGGAAAGAGGATGCGTCTATGAGAAAGCGAATTGATGAAAAGAGAAACTGTCGAAGGACTAGAGAAGGGAAATCTAAGCATCTATCACTTCCAAGAATCGGGGAGCGCACAGCTGTCGCCAAACGATAGACCGTAATTCATCAAAGAAACACTGCCTCCACTTCACAACCTATTCGAGACCTAGAGCCAACCACACATTCCGCGAAAGCACATATCGAGGTTCAAGCAAGGAGAGAGATAAACCAATCCATTGAAACCTTGAGAGTTTTGCCCGGAGCAGATGAACAAGAAGAAAACACAGCAAAGAAAGAATACATCCACAAGGAATTGTCCACTTCATCCATTTCCAGCGTGGATTCACGTGGATTTCAGACGCGCGTTAGGGCCAGGTGAACTTGGGGGTGGTCACTGGTGGTAAGCTGCGTGAGGGCCTGGACTCCGTGTCCTATTCATGTTGTCTGCTGGGTACATCGCCATTGGGGGAGCTGGTGACGCCCTACCCATCATGGGAACTGGTGATGCTCGACCGTAGGCGTCGTAACCCATGGGAGGCGCCGGGCTTCCAGTGCGCATCTGATTCATCGCGATAGCTTCCCCCGGCCAAGCTCCTGTTTGCTGGGTTTCAAGGGTATGAGGGACCGGCCCCTGGTATGGATCGTAGTAGGCTGAACCGGGATCATCATGGTAGGGTTGGTTCGGGTTCATATGAGGGAGTGGAGGTACTGCGTATGGGTCCGCCCTGCCATAACCTGTGCTGTTGCTTGGCGTGCGTGAAAGGTCGACTTCAGAGTCGGCGAAACCAGCCTGATTCGTGCGGTTCGTTGGCAAGGGGAACTCATTCGTACCACCCCCATGAGCGTTGAGCTCAGGCCATTTGATGGCTTCATCTGTTGGTGGAAGGGGTTGATTGATATGAATAAATTGTGGGATGCTAGGGCTGCATGAAAGAGACGCCTTACTGTCATCAAAGTCTGCCATACGCTTGCGAGTGAACTTCCAGACGAAGAATCCAACAATTCCGATAAGAGCGATGCCTCCTGCGATAGACAGACCAACGATAGTGCCCGTACTTATGCCAGAGTCTTTGTCCCCAGTGTCGTCAGTGTTGGTCTGGTCAGAAGTAGCGCTGGGCGACGCGGATGAATCAGTGTTGGTTTCTGTTATAGTGGAGGTGTCTGTCCCTGGAGTTTGCTGACTGGTGTCAGTAGTAGATGTGTTCTCTGGCGGTGGTGAAGTAGTTGTCTGGCTGTTGCCCGGGGGAGTAGCAGTGGGAGATGTGTTGGTATCGGGTGGTGGAGTAGTCTCGGTCGACGTGGATGTGTCCGTTGTCGTCGTCGTTGTGCTGGTCTCCGTGCTGGTCTGCGTTGCGGTATCAGTGGTAGCGGTATCCGTCGTCGCGGTATCCGTATTTGCGGTGTCGGTGTCGCTCGCATCCGGCTTAGCATCTGGCTTTCCGTCGAGAATGCCTCTCTGTCGATAGTGCGAAATTTGGAGGCCACGGCTGTCCCTGACAGCCAAAGCATCGGAGGATAGTAAGGAGATAGAGAGAAGGAATATGGCTGTTGAGGGCCTCATAGCAGAGGATGGTGGTGGTCGGAGTCGAAGAAAGGGTAAGTGCTGCGTGTGACGACGACAACAGCAACCTGTCACACCTTTGGGCGCGAAACCTTGATGAGATTGCCACTTTGGCTGTGTTCTCTCAGATCATCATCACCAGCCAGTGTATACATCGATATCTGCAAATGCTGTGAGGATATGGGGAAAAAAATAATACAGATGCGATAGTACGATACAGTAATACAACAAATTGAACGAGCAGCGGAACGAGCACAACGACAAAAGTCCCGATGAAATCAACCCAAAATTTTCTGTAGTCCTTCTTTCTGTGCAGCTGTTAGTCGGTCGGGGAAGACAATGTTCCATTTCACGACGAGATCCCCCTTCTGCCTTACGCTCCCTGCTTTTCGAACGGGCATACCTTCCCCACTGACAATTGATTTCTGACCAGGCTTCAGAACTCCGGGCGGAAGTGTCACAGGGATCTTTCGCCCGTCCAAGTGGGTTACCAGCTTTCTGGAGCCCGACCCGGTGAGCGCTTCCAGTAATGGTACAGAAAGGCTGCACACGAGGTTGTTATCCTCTCGCGTAAATGTTTCGTGTGGTTTCTCCTCCACCACAAACACGAGATCTTGCTCTCCACTTGCTGTTTCGTTGCCAGCCTTGGGGAACCGTATCTTGGTCCCACTCTTCCACCCGGGTAACACCTGAATTTCAAGAACTTTGTCCGTGGATGAACCGTCTCGGAGTTTTCGGTTGACTTTCATCCGTTTCGTTGCACCTGTGAAGAGGTCCTCTAAAGAGACCCTGATTGGCCGGGTTACCTCACTGGGAGTGGAAGGTGGTGGATGTGATGATGGTCGACCTCGACTCCGCATGTTGCTCGGTCGGCCGTTGGAGGAGAAAAAGCCTCCGGGCATGCCGCCCTCGTCGTCGTCATCGTCGACGTCCATGAACATAGAACCGAAACCACCTCGTCCTGGCATGCCTCCGCCACCACCACCCATACCACCCATACCACTCATGCCGCTCATATTGAAGAATTGTCTATGATCTGGAGTCAGCATTTACATTCCAAAAGCCATTCTTGAGATTGATAGCACTCACTCAAATATTTTGTTTGGATCTGATGGCTGGAAACCTCCACCAGGTCCAGTGGTGAAATGATAAGTGGTTCCACCGTTGCCAAAGCCAGGGAAACCACCAGAACCAGGTCCGGGTCCAGCACCAGGCGAAGGCCGACCACCTCCACGAAGGCCTTCTTCGCCATATTGGTCGTAGATTGTTCGTTTCTGTTTATCGCTGAGCACCTCGAATGCCTCAGAGATCTAGAAATCCGAGTTCAGACCAATACAAAACGCGAGTTGTGGAGTTTACACACCTCTTTGAACTTTTTGGAGGCTTCTTCGCTTCCGTTGTTTCTATCTGGGTGCCATTTCAAGGCCTTCGAAGGATGTCAGACTGGATTCATGACAGATGTGCTACACCTTACGTACCATCTTCTTGTACGCCTTTTTGATATCCTCTTCGGATGCATTTTTGTTGATACCCAAGAGTTTGTAGTAATCAGCCATTGAAGCAGAGTAGAGGGTTAGTAAATCGGATGAGTCGTTGTCGTCCTCTGCGTCGATGGATATATAGATATGAGTTGCAAAGTCTGGGTCACAGAGGCAGTTTCTAGTACTTTCGAGTGACGTCAAGTATTATCTACAAAGTCGTGGGAAATTCCAAAAAATTGATTGCACGTGGCTCTACTTACTAATGATCGCATCACTGTTAGCATCAGAAGGGAGTTCATCACTCGCGCTCAGTCCGCTTTGCTTGGCTCAACACTGGCTCCCACAATGTCAACACAGAATGAACGTCCTAATGTGCGGCCAGGTCGAGCCAACGGCGCTCACCTAGGTCAACCACGACCAGACTCGCTTATTCGCAGGTTCTTTGCAGTTGATATAAACTCAGTTTCAACTAATTGACCTCATCTCGCTTGTATAGATCATGGCACGCCATGACTGAAGTCCTTACACCCTTTTCTCCTGCTGCCCTCGCTTCTTTACCGAAGCCAGACCGACCAATCAAGTACACCAGGGCAGATGCTATACCGGACACAGAACAGACCGATGATGGTCAACAGCCCACCGTCCGAGATTACCACGCTATCAACAAACTACCGTCCAATGTTCGGGTTCCTAGGAAGGTCGCTACCTCTCTGAAGGTCGAGGGTAAAGTCTGGTTCGCAAATGAGCGAAGTGAGTTGAGTCACATGCACTTGTACGGTATGGAACGTTGACAGGTGGTCTGTGTAGCCTGGGTTTCGTGGCTGAATACAGCCGTACTCTTGGGGACTCTGGCTCTTGCACTGTTCAACGCCTCGAAAGATTCTGTGGCAAGGAATTTCGCATACATCTATGCGCTTATCAGTATCGGTGTTCTGGTAAGCCCTCTAGGTTTTCAGTATTCCCGAATTTAACCTCACTATAACTTAGATCTACGGCTTTTGCTTGTATCAACAACGAATAACAATGATCCAGCGACGAGATCCAGGGCATTTCGGTATGTCACATAGGTCCAGAGCGACTTCCTCCCTTTTTCCTACCAAGCGTGAAGTCATAATGACGTCCATACCTTACCGTGCTTCCACCTGTAGACAATCTCGCTGGCCCTGTCGTCGTCAGCATCCTCCTTTTCGCCGCCGTTTTGGTCAACTTCGTCATAAGGGGTGAGCGCCTCTCAGCTTCTCCCTCATTTATCGGACACTTCTTGACGTGTGATGTTTTCTCCCTGTTTGTTTTTCTTCTTCTTTCTGTGATCTTGTGGGGCTCATTCTATTCAGTGAGGGAATTGTGAGTCTGCATGTGTCCGTCTGTCTTCTCATCCTTGATACTCATATGCCCGTTTACTCTTCTTTCTTACTTCCCACAGGAGAGAAAAGAATATACCTATCCCTGGATCTCAATACCTAGCCGCCTTCACACACATTATGAACTGATTTCTATGCCTCCCTGCACGACCCTTTCCCATCTTCAGGTCATGCGACCCTCCATCCCATTTCTTTGGCTGAACTGTAACGATATCTATACGGAGAATGGAAGCACATAGCCTTCAATTGACTAGTGCCCTCTTTGATCACCCAGTGGTACTTAGTATCACCGCCAATGAAAACCTCCCTATGATCGATCAATGGTATCCGGGTGTTCAGCCAAATTCTTGCCTCCGAGGGGTATGTGAACCTGTTACCTTCATTCCTGCATCTATTCCCCGCTTCCTAGTCAAATTCATAGTCCGCATTGCTTTTACTGTGTATTTTTATTCGGTCTTTACCGTGAAGAGGAGGCTCTCCAGCGATCTCGACAAAAGTTAGGCCAAAGGTGTCACCTGTAATTCAAGCGCCTCTTGCATGCCACCAAGGCGTTGCTTCCACAATCAATGGTATGCTATACTTACCGGCCCTGACTACGGCTATATCAAGATAGAAGCCTTACCCCGGACTCGTGCTGTTAGACATGAGTGCGTGTCTTTTCAGATCGCTCCCGTCCAAACAGGTTTTCTTTCATCAAGCCACAGGATCGCACCCACTGAATGACGGGTTCACTGACTTGAACTTTGAAGTCGACATTTATTTGTTTGGTGTACGCTCATGTCATTCTTGGCGGGGTCTCCCCCTTGAGGTAGCATCCCTTGTTCCCGGTCTTTACAAGCATCACAAGCCAGTGGAAGGCGTCCAAGTTCTGCCGGCTCTACTTCTTTGGGCTTCTTCTAACGCTCCCTCAAACTACCCCACAGCTTCCTTGACTTGTAAGTTCCGAGGACCGCAACAACTTTCAGCGCTTTGCGTCACTATCGGTCAGGTACGGACACCTGGATCCTGCGCTGTCCTCACGGCCCAATCGAACTCAGTTTCACAAGCAACAGCCAGTGCTCGACAGATAACTCATTCCTGATGCTCCACTTTCCTATTCGTCTTTTCGCGCCTGACAGGTCGACTCGTTTCTTTGGACAAGATGGGGTTTGTCCTTGCTTCTCGATATGATGTACGTCTAGCTTCGGGGCATCGGATCTTTCGCAGAGGCGATTTTTTCTCTGTTGTGCCTGTGGTCGATTCACTCGTTCTGTACCACGGGGACTTCCAATGAAAGGGACCTTTGAGTCGTGTTTCCCCTGGCCCTTGGAGTCGTTCATGTTCGAACAGGATTTTCGGCGTAATACCTCGTCACTTTCTACGTCTTGAAACCTCTCTACTGAATCACCAACACCGTTGCAAACGCTATAAAAGGGGTGCACTTAGATGAGGGGATTCTCTAACTCGAACACTCAGCTCGAATTTTTACCCAGCCTTCTCAACCAGCCTTTCCTCCACAGCCAAACTTATCAGCCATGAAGTTCGCTGCTACCTCCGTTGTCTCTTTCTTTTACGCCTTGTTTGCGTGTGCTCTCTTCGCTGCTGCCATGCCCGGTGGACACCCTGGGACGACCACTCCCCCCGTTCCTGTGACTACAACTGTCACCGTGACCGCGGTCAGTAGCTCTCCCAAATTACCTTTGTCCCAGCTTCCTTCACCCTTTCATTTCATTGAGCGTTGAACTGACGGATAATTTTCCTCCACCTTAGCCCCCGACCACCACCACCATCTCCTCCGGGGACTGTAACACCGGCCCCATCCAGTGCTGCAACAGCGTTCAGAAGGCTTCTGACTCTAGCGTCGGCGTCCTCCTTGGCCTGCTTGGAATCGTTCTCCAGGACCTCAACGTCCTGGTCGGCCTCACTTGTTCGCCCATCACCGTCATCGGCGGAGGAGGCGCTAGTTGCTCTGCAAGCCCGGTCTGCTGCGAGAACAACAGCTTCGTAAGTCTTTCACTGACTACATTTTAACATCTGTGCTCTGGAACTGACCCGTTGCTCCTCTCTGTAGCATGGTCTCATCGCGATTGGTTGCGTTCCTATCAACATCAGCCTCTGAGCGCAACTCAGATGGGCTCACGAATGCTATTACTCGACCGGCTAAGGATTTCATGGCGTTGGGACAACAGGCAAATACTCTCTTGGATCGTGGGATTAGGAACGGGGCACTGTACTTGTGGCAATGGCTTCCTTGTTCATGGAACGTAGTCACTTTTTGAACACTGAATCCTACAGAACTCCCTAATCAGCGGTCTTTTTTTTCTCATTTGGTTTTCTTATTTGTTGGACGATGTGATTATTCCTTGTAAATGATAATTGCTCTAGTGTTGTCGATTTATCTGATTGTATCGAAGAACATTGATCATGAACGTAGTGGTGATCCTGTGTCATCTGGCGTGAGGAAGCTTTAGGTGAAAAGGGTAAATTTAGGAGTCGTCATCATGGCGCCTCGTTTCTTCAAGGTGTTCCATAGTTCCGTCGTAAATTCATCATACAAAAGTGGAAGTGACATCGTAGTACATGGGGTCTACTTGAGCGTCTTTTTCATGACCTGTACAAAAAGAAGAATATTATCAGACGCCATCGCAAGCGAACATACAAGAAAAAGAACAAACCTCCTCCATCTCATCCAGATCGTTTGTCTCAATTCTCTGGATCTTCTTACCAAGAGCCGTCTCGATCTGTTCCATCTGCTCCCAGGTCCGTTTGTCGTGCACGAAGTTGATGGAGATTCCCTTTCGGCCGAAACGACCAGTTCGTCCTGGGAGAAGACAAAGACATCGGTATCAGAGATGCTGGCATTTGATAGAAAACGGAAGGATGTTTCTCACCGATTCGGTGGAGATAAGTCTCAACGTCAGGTCTCTCGTCAGCATTTCTGTCACGTTCGTTCATGAGAGGCAAGTCGTAGTTAACGACCATATTGACTTGAAGAATATCGATTCCTCGAGCGATGACGTTCGTTGTGATCAATACCTATTTGTCAGGCGTGTTATTGGATAAACGAAGTAGAATGATAGGCAGAGGATGAACCTTCTCTTTGCCTTCACGGAAAGTGTCGATGATCTGATCACGCTCAGCAGCGTCTTTAGCTCCATGAAGTGAGGCAACCTTATGGCCCTCTTTGGTCATTCGTTGAGATATTCTGTCCGCTGTACTTCGATGCTGGGATAATTCAATGAGCCTATAGCGACCACCAGGTTGGTTCAACACACTCACCTGACAGAAGATGATACTCTGACCGACAGTCAGGAGACTGTATAATTGCACCAAAACTTCGTACTTGTGCTCCGCGTTTTTGCAATCCATATAGCATTGGCGGATTCCGTCTACGCTGAGCTCTTCTTTTTTGAGCTCGATCTTGTTAGCGTTCGGTGCGAATTTGTCAGCAAATTTCCGGACATGGTCGGGGAAAGTGGCAGAGAACAAGATGATCTGAGGGCTTTCGGGTGGCCGAGGGAGCGTACTGGATAATGGAACGACGAAGGTCAGGTATGGCTTGCTGGATGATGATGAACGCGTAAACTCACTTCTTCACTCGCAGAGTCTGATCGCCCAAACCATCCTGATCCAACATGTTGTCTGCTTCATCCAGAACAAACACCTTGACCGAGGAAACATCAATGACCTTCCTCTTGATGAGGTCAGTCATGGTACCTGGGGTCCCTACTATGATGTGCGCGGTCACTGACGTTGCTGAACGAGGCACGCTCTCCTTGATCGCGTACTCGGTTTGAACCGGGGTGAATTTTCCCATAGATACGACGACAGACATAATTTGACGAGCGAGTTCTCGAGAGGGAGCAAGACAAAGAGCCTGAAAACAAAGGATAAGATGCGAACGTGAATTGCGGGCCTGAGATATATACCTGAGGTTTGTTGATGGAGAAGTCCACTCGACTCAACATGGTCAGGACGAAAGCAGCGGTTTTCCCTGTTCCCGACTGCGATTGTCCGATCATATTCGAGGGTCTTGTGCACCATAAATGTCAAAACAAAGCCGCCACAATTGCACCAACCCTTAACTCACGGATTCCGCAGTAACAAAGGCAATGCACGTTCTTGTATCTTAGACGGTCGAGAGAAGCCCATATCGTAGATTCCTTTCAAAAGGTCCTCATGTCTAGTAAAAGTAGGAAAATGAGTGGGGCTTTGTATTTTTCGGGCTGATAAACGCACAGTCCCAACTCTTCGAATGTTTTTGCACTATAAAGTGGAGAATTGGGATCTTGCTGCTGATCTGCGAGAGTAACCTTCCAGCAAGAATGTAAGTTACAAGAGCTCCAGAATTTCCAGTGATAAAGCGCACCTGGACCTCGAATGTCGAGGTTATCAGCTCACTGCCGGCTGCAGTTCTGTGAGTATTCTAACTCTTCTGACCCATGACTTTGTACATACCAGAAGGACCTAAAGATGCTGGTTCTGCTGGAGCAGCGCCTAAGAATGGACATCGTGCTTAGGACAGAGAGAACACTGATCAAGTAAAGGATGGTACCGGCAGTTGCTGGAGTGTAAAAACCGTCTGCGTCTTTCTCCATGCTGAAGAGATAGTCTGGAGTATCGAGTGGCAGTTAACCAAGAAGGAGTTGCAAAGATTGAATATTAAAGTCGAGATCAAAAACGAATTCCGATAAATCGCGGTCACATGTGCTTGTTACAAGCTCTGAGTCTTGTTCTCCAGGATTCCACCAGAGCGATAGTTCGTTCCACTAATCGTGGAAATATGTACCGGCCTAATCCGCGACTTCTTAGAATACTTGGACTTCTTTTCCCGGCGGAAGCACAGTTTACAGTACACAAATATACATATGAACATACAGATATCGCTAGATATTCACTGATGATCATACCTTGCCTATTGCTCTCGTCTGAGATAGCTTCCTGACGTCCTTCCTCTCCTAGGGAATAGACCTCTGAAATATGCCAAAGGGGTTAATTCTAGCTAGAGCACCGGTCCCTCGTCCAGAGTTCCTAGTGATAGCTACTGGCTGACCACGATTCATGCCCGTCCAGCGTGTCCGACGCGGAATGGAAAGCCACGACCACGAAGTATCGCTGGTCATATACCTGACCCTGTTGGCATCGAAAATCAAGGACAGACCTTGGATCGTCGTGAGTTCGAGCGCCCGACGGTATGTCTTCGTTGGAGTCCTCATTGTCTTCATCATTCTATGCAATGTTGTCACTTAAGGTGCCTGGAGACCGCTCAGTCTTTCTTCTGCATCTACGTAGCAAGTCATTACCTTGGCACACACGCGCCCAGATAGAAGCGTTCGCCAGAGACCTTCCTCGGATAGAGCGCAGAAGATAAGCAACCTGATCAGCTCATGACCGTGCTCGTCCCGACTACCGAGGTCACCTTGACAATGAGATGCTCCCGCCTGAGAACGTTTTAGAGGGCAGTTGTACAGCTAAAAGTTATGAATAGTATCGTAACTCGTCGTCAAAGTCTGGGGAGGTTGGGATTCGCTTTGCAAAGTGCCGAGCATGTCAAGGTGAAGTACAAGTACAAGAATGAAATACACGTGATCGTGTTCCTCCTTCTGGTTGAACTGCAACTTGGACTGACTCCATGCAACAAAAGCTTCTTCCTCATTTGCCGACTAGGACTCAGGCTCATCGTGTGCTATTCACTACTGTGATACAAGATTCTCACGCTATGCTCACTTGTCCGAAGATTCGCTGCGGGATTACCTTGAGTACATGCGAGTGCGCAGATAACCCTCTCGTATACGCGCGTGCCTCTCGTGTCTGCTCAATTCAAAACCAATCAAAGCCCGTTCCCCAACCCCGGCGCGTTGGACTAGTTACGACCTGTTCTTATCTATGGCCGGGCTCATGGGTTTGCTTTTCCACAGGTCAAATGTTCTTAGATCTGACGGGAAGATAAGCACGGTATACCTCTTATATATTGGTTAGCCTGAATTCGCGGTCCACTTCGACTTCTTGCTTCCCTCAGTGAAGAATACTACCCATGCACATAGAGAAGCTAGTCTCTGAGGGAAAAGTCGATCTGGAGGGTCGAGTTTCTGGTGATGAAGCATCGGGAACAGGCGAAGGAAAAGAACACGAGGCGTCACTACTAGAAACCGACCTCTTGGAGCAAGCTATTAAGAAAGCTGAGGATGTTGCAATCCAGGTACCTCAACCCTATATTCTTCCTTCTCATCAAGGTCCTCTACTAAACAACATATTATCTAGGTCGTACAAGTTTATGACGACACCTCCGCTTCTGCTCTGACTTTTCGATCCGTTTTCCTTGGTGTTGGCTTGAGCGCTTTTTCTTCGGTTCGTGTGCTTTTTCTAGGCTGTTTTTTTGTCGTGTTTCCAAACAACAAGAAACGAAGGTTCTTGGAACGATATATACATTCAAGCCGCAGAATGCTACGGTTTCGCAGCTGTTTTGCTTGATCATCGCCTACGTTCTTGGAACTGCCCTGGCTGCAAGTGGGTGCCATTGCCATTTTACTGGCTGTATACCTTTAGCTTTCTCCAGTCACCCCATCCCGAGGACCCTGGCGTTGGATAAATCCCGGTCCATTCAATATCAAGTAACGTCCTGGATGCTCTTAATTGACACCAGGTATTCAGCATATTCATTCTCAGGGAGCATACCGCGATTGTCATCATGGCTTCGACGGCTGCTTATGTATCACAGACCATGGAGGTCATTGCCGCGCTTGGTATGTCCGATTTATTCCTTCGTGACACAGCTCGTCCCCATACTATGTCTAGATTTATTCTACGACATCAAGCTCAATCCAGCAGTCTCTATCTTCCTGATTTTTGCCACGCAGATGATTGGCTACGGGACTGCTGGAATGCGTACGTTGTATTTCACTTGTATTCTATCCTTGTATTCATCTTGTTCTTTCAAGTGAGGACCTTGCTCGTCTACCCGACATAGTGCGCTGTCTCTCTTGTCCGCTACGATAGAGGCCAAGCTAAGCATCGTTAACTCCTTATGTACAGCGCGTTTTACCCTGCGTATATCTCAGTAGCCAATCTGCTACAGAGTTTACACTTCGGCGGAACTCTCAATGCTAAAAGACGGAAATTCTTCTGGATAGCCGTAATGAACTTTCTACCTGGCCATGCCTCATATCTGTATGCTCACGTTCCTTCAGTTTAGCGCGATCTTCTTCTGGGAATGGGTAAATCTACGATCTCGTTTAGACCCCTCTTCTCTGACCCTTTGAATAGATACCACAATACCCTTTCCCTTGTGAGTGCTGTCCTGTCCTCTTTATCTTGTTTCTTCTCAATGGCAATCTATAGGGCTGACCGCTATCTCTATCATATGTCTTGCAGACAATGGTAGGCATGCGTTCGTTCGTAATCTCTTCGGCGCAGGATCCAGTAACGAAGGGCTGGGACTTTTCTCGTTCGGCCTCTCATGGACACTAATCACGCAAGGGAACCCATTGGTGTGGCCACTCCAAACCCGTAATGTTTTTTTCTTGAAATTCAGTGGATTGCTACTAAATGTATGATCAGAGGTTAACTCCTACCTTGGCATGGCCATAGGTTATCTGGTGCTCACTGTGTCATATTACTCAAACGTCTTTAATGGACGAGACCTGAAATGGATGTCAACCTCCTTGTTTGGCTCAAACGGCACTATCTATGACCAAAACGCGGTCATCACCTCCGAATACCGGCTTAATGCGACTGCGTTGGAAGAGGTGGGTTTACCACGGTATACCACTACTTACGCCATATCCCAGTTGTGCTATAACTTGTCCCTGGGTTCCGCTGTAACAACTATTTTACTCTGGCATTGGGATGATCTTTCGAGAGGTCAGTAGATATTCTACGGACATCCTGAGGCGCACTGTGCTCAATAAAAACAGCTTTCGGAGGGCTGCGTTTTCTTCGTAGAGGACATAGTGAGGTCGACGATCCTCATTACAACGGTTCGTCAGACAAAGGTCGCGACCATGTTACTCGTGCTCATACCGCCCCTCTTATACAGAAATGAAGAAATATCGTGAGCTAGTAGTCACTGTCTCGTTTGTTCTACTCACACGACCGTTAGCCGAGGTTCCTCAGTGGATCTATGCAATGCTCTTCGTGGTTTCTCTTGCAGTTGGGATCGGTTGCAGCTATGCGGGACCGCCCGGTGTTGTCTTGCTTCCAGCATGGGGTATAATCCTGTTCACAAGTAGGTTCTCTTCAGCGCTGTGGATCGCCGACCGTTGATATTCCTACCACGAAATAGTCATGAGCTTTTTGAGTGCTATCGTGTTAGGCTTCAGTGCGTGGAAATGGTTAAGACTGGCTTGCTTCCTGTCTGAGCTTGGCCTGGTTAGTCACCGCAACGACAGGGTTCAATATATCTATCAAGTATGCTATCCAAATCATCGCTGGCTTTGTGCATCCCGGAGAACCGATGTGCGTCCGCTGCTATACGTTTTGTCTCAGGAGTCCATTGAGAATTCTTCAACCTTTGTAGCTCGGTCATGTTCGCCAGCTTATACGGCAACAGTTCCGCATGGCAGACCCTGTACCTCCTACAAGGTGTGTAGTCCTTGTCTAACCTTTACGGTAAGTGTGCTTCATCAGTCTTCTTTCCAGACCTCAAACTTGGTCAATACATCAAGCTGCCACCAAGGACGACCTTCGGATTTCAATTAGTGCATCTCATAGTCCGAATCTCTCCTCCATCATTTGCCTTATGTCCCCATTTGTATTCAGGCTGGCTCGATTGTAGGATCAGCGTTTAATTACGCCAGTGAGCCCACATAATTCTTTCTCAAGAGCGGGACTCATGATCATTCGTGCTATCTATAGTGATGATCACCATCGTGCAGAACAACAGAGAAGTGCTCAAGGATCCAGTCGGTACTCGTGTGGTACGAAGGGTGTTCCACCTATGCTTCCCTCACTGAAAAACACCATCTGCTACAGTGGAGTGGATGGCTCATACAGCAACTAAATTCTGCCTCTGTTGCCATGGGCGCCCTGGGCAAGGATCTTTTTAGTTATGGCAGAGAATCCGGTTATTGGATCATACCATTTGCCATGTGTGTCCATTCCTTGTCCATCCCGGCCCATTTATTCCAGAGGAAAGCTAAACTCTGATAGGTTCATGGGGCTACTCGCACCTCTACCGTTTTGGTTGACCTGGAAACTTGCTGGTCCTCAGAGCAGGATTGGAAAGATCGCCAAATATTTCAATCTACCGATCATCATTCTATACATAGGATAGTGCGTACTACCTCTGCTCACCCTTAACTTATCCGCTAATACATCATTCAAGCCTGCCTTACTCAGTGAATGGCCAATGGTGGTCTTGCCTCGTCATTGGATTTATTTCCCAGTGGTGGCTACGTACACATCATCCCAAGTGGTTCATCAAGGTGAAGTATCTTCGCGCTGTGCTCTCCTGCCTGACTTTGCTTACTCTTCTTCTCAGTACAACTACCTGTTGTCTGCTGCTCTCGACGGAGGCAGCCAAGTGATCCTCTTCATCCTTAGTTTCGCCGTATTTGGTGCTAGCGGAGCTGCAGTCCCTTTCCCTTACTGGTGGGGAAATCCCGAGCATGTCTCTGTAGATCATTGCAAAGCAGTCTAAGATCGGGAGAGCGCTCGCTCTACTTACAGAGATCCAGCGGGAGAGTTCTTGCGGTTTATGGTTAAAGAACAACACGTATTACATTCTATGCAAAATGGAAAACTACACAAATCAGACATTGGATACCACACTCGTCGCTACATTCTCCTGATCACATTAAGCATGAGCATCGTAAGCACCCCACACCTCTTTCGACACAGCACCCCTAGGGCATCTGCGCCCCGTCCACTTCTCGAACTGTACATATCCTTGCTCCAGTAAGACCTCCACTCCTTGAACCAGGGACCAACGTTCACCAGCGCTTTCCGCTAAGCCCAGCAGAGCAGTTTTCTTCGGCTTGTAGGCCATATCAACGACAACTGCGGGGCCGTCTTGGTAGCTGAACAGATTACTTGTGATAGCAAGTGACTCAGCAGCGCCAGGAAGCCCGGGAGAGCTGGTGGAAGGAACAGTCGAGATGATAACAGATGGTGCAGCACCGTTTGGCCAGCTATCAATAGCATCTACCAGACGAATTTCGGAGTTCCCGGACCCAGCGAAGATATCCTTGAGAGCAGCGGCCTTGGCTTTGGTTCGGTTGAAGAGATAAATGACTTGTGCATCCAACTGCTGCAGGGCGTAGATAGCAGCACGAGCGGTGCCTCCAGCACCAATGACGAGCGCATGGTGAATCTGACCGCCAGGCAGTTTCGCTCTGATACAGTTACGCATTCCAATCCAATCCGAATTATCTCCATGCAGTGTGACCTCACCAGACTCGGATGTTGTCGGTATGACGGTGTTGACCGCACCTATGGCTTTGGCAGCTGGTGACAAGGTGTCGAGCAGAGGTATGATATCGACCTTCAATGGGATGGTCACGGAGGCACCGCCGAATGTAGGTGTCTTGAGGAGTGTCTTGACAGCGGTGTCTACCTCACCCCTTTCAAATCGGGAGTAGACATGAGGCAAGCCCAGGACGCTGAATGCAGTGTTGTGTAGAGTAGGAGAAAGGGAGTGGGAGATGGGAGATCCGAGGATGTAATATTGCCTAGCAGGGAGCTGACCCATAAGGTGTAGAGCCTGCTGGATCTGAGCAAACGAAAGTTGCCCAGGAGCAGCTTTGCTGGGGAGGAGAGGATGAGTAACTGGGGTCAGAGTCGGGTTGAGGATTCTGGATAGCTGGCCCTCGGAACCCATGTTGATAGCTAGGATGGGCTTGCTTCCTGGGGTAGAGCGGCGCTGCACGAAGTCGTACAAAGTGAAGTTATCACCGACGTTGTTTGCCTTGCCAACAATCTTGACGATATCGCCAACTTTATCAGCAGCCTCATACTTGGCCTTCACTTCCTCGCCGTCCCACTTCATCTTTCCACTCCAGTCGTGCCAAGAGGCGATGATCTTAGATGAGCCCTTTCTCTTCACGAGTTGAGCAATCGACGCTTCTGACCAAGAGAGCTCGACATCAATGTACTCGGCTCCTTGACGCAGAGCCAGGTTGATGAGTTGCATAGCTTCTTTCTCAGCGCTATCTGGGAACGCGCCGCCTTGCGAAACGGTTCGCACGGTGAATACGATGGGCAAGCTGGTAACACGACGGATGGCGGCAAGCTGAGAGGAAACGTATTCCTCCGATGGGGTAGCGGAGTCGGTGTCCGTGGGAGACTTGAGTAGATCAACTCGAAGCTCAATAGCGTCTACGCCAGTGACGATCTCCTCCAGCTGAGGGAGGAAGGGAGTGATATCGGGGAAGGTCAAGGCGAGGAAGTAAGACCTCTGTCCTGGGGCGTGCGAAGGAAGGTTGTCACTTCGACCAGTAATGTGAGAGAAGAACCTCGCGACCTCGTTGTGCGTGCCTTGCTTGAGTTCACCGAGAGCCGACTGTGCAGAGAATGAGTTCGGGAAGTCAAAGTTCGAGCATTCCCTGTACCATGGCTCCCGTCGCTGGTATACCTGTTCGATAGGTTCCCCGTATGCGGGGCGGGCAGTCTCTTCGCCGAGGTAGCTGACAATGTCGCTCATGTCCCTGACGATATGTACGACGGGTCCGCCATTCTTTGCATAATCAGCAAGCAGCTGCCTAGCAGCAGGAGTTTCGACGATTCCTCCTCCCAGCGAAATAATACACTTGCTGGTATGGTTCTTCATCAGTTCCTCAAGTATGGTGACCTCCAGTTTCCTGAAGGCCTCCCAGCCGTTGTCTTTGACGAACTGACGGATGTGGATGGATCGGGTTTCTTCCATATAATGGTCGGCATCGACGAATGTCCAGCCGAGAACAGAGGCGGCAGTCTTGCCAATGAAGGTCTTTCCTGAACCACGCATTCCTGTAACAAATATCGATGCAGTGGATGTGGAGGGAGAATCAGAGCTCCTGTTGCTTTGCTCTGCATGATGAGAGAGCTCGACGCCCTCAACCTTGAAGCCGATCTATACAAAAGAAAGGAGGTCAACATGAGGGTAATAACAGGCAAAACGATTCACATACCTTGTTCTCCAAATCGTCCCACCAGTTAGGCCAAGTCTTCTCAACACATCGCTTTTCCTCAATGATAGAACCGGGTACAACGCAGCCCAGAACGCTGAAGGCCATCGCTACACGATGATCATCGTAGCAGTAGACGCTACAGCCTGTTTTCAGTTCTGGAAGGGGTCGACCGTAGATCTCCAGACCGTCATCTAATTCCTTTGTCTGTATGCCAAACTTGGCTATGGAAAGGCTCTCATCAGTCACAATTATATCGCATTCAAAGGGACTCAAATTACCAAGTTGATCCATCATAGCTTGAATCCTATTGCACTCCTTCACCCTCTGGTTCGCAATCCCCGTAATCTTCGTTGTTCCAGTAGCCACAGCACCAAGAACACTAGCCGTCAAGAATGCATCTGTCATAACCTCCATATCCACATCAATACCCTTCAGGCCACCAATCCTGGGCCCAGTAACTTGGGTCTCAGTTGCACTCTGCACGACCTCACACCCCATCCGCTGGAGCACTTTCACAGCGAACTGGGCGTCTCCTTGTAAAGAGGCTGACCCGATGTTCTCGATAGTGCAGGTACTGCCGGTGATGGCTGCGATAGCAAGTGGGTAGGTGGCGCTACTTGCGTCGCTCTCGATTGCGTATACGCTGGGGTTGACGTAGACACCTTGGGGAATATCGTAGACGTCGAGTAATTTGCCTGAGGCGGGATCAGTGCGACGAGTTACATGGACACCGAACGTATCCATCATGGCGATGGTCATGTCGATGTAAGGCTGGCTGATAACCTGGCCGCCAACAAGCTCGAGGGTAATAGCTTCGCGGGCGTAAGGAGCGCACAGAAGGATAGAGGATACGTATTGACTAGAAACAGAGGCAGCAAGCTGGATGGTACCGCCTTTGAGACCCAAAGGTGCGATGGAAAGCGGAAGGCAGCCTTCGGACTCGAGGTAGGAGATTTGAGAGCCGTTGGCAGAGAGGGCGGTGACGAGAGGTCCGATGGGGCGTTGCTTCATACGCGCATTACCCGTAATGATAGTCGTCTCTCCGCTGGATGCAGCAGACGATGATTGGACCAGGGTGCACACAGTGGTGAGGAACCTGGCCGCAGTACCGGCGTTTCCGAGGTACAGCTCCTTTCCTTGAGCTGGGACGGTGAGAGAACCAGCCCCTCCTTCGACAACTAAGGTTTCACCACCGTCTTCCCAGGAGAATTTGGCGCCCTGTAAGCATCGCAGTCAGTCGATAGTTAATATCTGGAAAGGGAAAGGCATACCTGGAGGTCAAGCAGTGCGCTCATCATCACCTGCGTATCGTCGGAGTGCAAGAGGTTCTTTAGCCTGCATGTACCCTTGGCAAGCGCAGCCAACACTAATGCTCGGTTCGAGATACTCTTGGAACCAGGAGTGCTCATCTTCACTGGGTGGTGGGCAGGGATGCTTCCGGTGGATGGTACAACAACTGTTGCCTCGCTGAGCACCTTCTTGATGATAGGATCTTGAACCAAGGTAGCCCTCTCCTCCAGCGTCTTTCCAATGCGTGAGAGCAGCACTACCTTCTTGCCATCAGGGCCCGAGTTCTTCTTATCGATCTTCATAATATCTAAAAGACGGTCCACAGTGAGCCCCTTCGCTTCAGGGAGACTCGCGATCCTAGGATCGCTGACGCTAACAGGCAACCCATAGGCTTTGATACATCTAGTCAGCCTTCCAACACCGACTTGACCAAGATGACCCAGCTGTCTCGCGATCTCCGCCTCGAGGACCATCCCCACGCCCACACACTCTCCGTGGAGAATCTTAGGTGTGAGTACAGCCTCCAAGGCGTGGCCGATGGTATGTCCAAAGTTGACTAGGTTGCGGAGACCGGTCTCACGCTCGTCTATGGTCACGATGTGGGCTTTTACGGAAATCGAACCAACGATGAGATTGAGAAGGAGAGTTTGAGCTTCGTCAAGAGGCTCGTTGACGTTGTTCCCCGTGGGAGGCTTGGAGGGAGCTTGAATCGTCGCAAAGATCTCCGCAGAACGGGACTCAAGGAGGGCAAACTCTTCTTGGTTCCAGATGGCAGCAGTCTAGCACGATGATAAGCAAAACATATGACAATCGATGATAAAAGAAGAGATGAAATATATACATACCTTGATCACCTCTGCCATTCCGTTGGAGAACTCTCGCTGAGGCAGAGTCCCGAGGAATGCGGCATCAATGAAGATGTACTCCGGTTGCCAGAATGCACCGATGAGATTCTTCCCGTGGGGAGTATCGATAGCTGTCTTTCCACCGACAGAAGAATCTACCATAGCAAGTAGGGTCGTTGGGATCTGGACGAAACGCACACCTCGCATACTATCACAGGGGTCAGATCTGAGCCGAGTAGGAGATGTGTACACTGTAGAGAGTACTTACAAGGTAGCTGCGACGAAACCAACGAGATCGCCGATGACACCACCTCCCAGAGCGAGGATCACAGTGTCTCTAGTGCACCGACTCCCCAGGAGGAAATCCTCGATGTCGGCCTTGCCCTGACGGCTTTTAGATGTCTCCCCAGGGGGGATGACATATGAAAGGAATCTACTGTTCGGGTTAGGCTTGGGTGCCTGCTGAAACGCTGCTTCAAAAGCTTTCAGATGATGTTTGGCAACGTTAGTATCGGTGATGAGGACATAAGTAGACGATGGTAATGTAGTGAGGACGGTAGATGCGATGTAGGGGGTGAGATGGAATCCACAGTGGATGGAATGTTTCCCGAGAATTGGGACTTTGAGAATGCTGTTCTCCTTGAGAATCTGGGCCATATGGTGGGCGGCGAAGAGAGAAGCGACTGGGTCTGCGCACCCGACTGGGAGTGGTACCAAATCTTTTATGTAGAGTGCTATCGAGCGCGTGCCGTCGAAGACTCTAACTCGACTTTTCCCGTCTGTGATAAATCGCGATCATGTGAGTTCATCTACATGAATCTCCCTGGAGATGGATCGTTCAATCTAGCATGGACTTCGCAGTCAACTCTCTTAGCGAGGAATGTACATCGTAGATAACGGTGACCTCTGACAGGTAGTGACAGCAGATACATGAATGAGCCCAGTTTGACTTGAGCAATCCTGAATCCGCCGCACAGTTGCAAATCAATATTGCCTTGATGCGGACTGTAACAACTAGAAACTCCAGCCAACCAGAACATGATTCGAAGAACTGAGCTTCGGTGACTTACATCTGAAGCAGAAGGCGTTCGTCAGCGGGACTGCACGATGTAACACCTTTGATACCCCAGTGTAGAATTTTAGGTCGATAGCTACACAGACATGCGATTATGCAGGCACAGCAGCCGCAATAAGAATAAACAAAATAAGATACATTCTAATTCAGCCGTTGCAACACAATCATTAAAGCCAAGACCCAATGTTCGAATTGTTCCTTGGACATGAAGAGCAGAGCTTGAGATAGAACTGCCTTCGTTATCTGCGCTTGCATTCCCTAGGAAGGATGATCCAAGGTCAATAGTGGAAGAGGAGGATTGATAGACGACGACGTACCTGGTACCAGCCCGTGAAACCATCACGTTGGAAGACCCGGCTGAGGATCTCAAGAGCGCCAGCGTGATGGTGCGGGGCACCGAGAACGTCACCAGAGTCATCACTCGTGCGCGCTTGGATACGCACTTTAGCCATGATATAGGGATATGTAACCTATTACGATCGGAAAATCAATATGAGCACCTCGAACGACAGAAAGAAAGAAAAAGGAGAAAGTAGGACTTACGACAGTAGCCAGAGTCTTGCTTAGAGAACCAATCACGAAGGACATGCCAGGCGAGAGCTTCGAAAGCGTCCGCAACTGCAGAACGATGGCTTTCAGGCGCTCGAAGACACCGTAGGTGATAGCGGGGTTTGCAGTGAGTACAAGGCCAGGTCTCAAGCCAGACCACAGCCCAGTGACACCGTCTTCACGAATGATCTCACGGGCGACGTTCAGGAAAGACCCGTCATCAGGGGACGGCGTAGTAGGGGTGAGAGGGGTAGACGACCCAGACGAGTCGGCCTTGATATTCCCCAGCTGTTGTCGTGTCGCGATGACAGAGACGGGGATGGTGAAAATCTGAGCGAGGGCACCGGCTATGGCTCCTAGGACGAGTTCCATCACGGTGGATATCACGGGTAACTTTGAGCCTGGCGGTGCTTTCGAGAGTAAGCGCTTCATGTACGAGTTGCGTACGAAGGAGTAGAAGAAGAAGTAGGCGTATTCTGAAGGAGAGATCAGGAAAACAGACAGAACATAAAGAATTGGTCTATGTACGTTGTGAGAAGGTGTTGAGCATGGTAGCCCAGAAGCCCTTGTACCAGCCAGTGACGCCTTCTCTCCTGAGGATCTTGAGGAGAACGGTGAGCATGGAGTTATCCACTTTTCCCTTGCCTTTATGATCGGGCAAGGCTTGTATCCGGGTTTTTGCACTATTAAAAACTGTGAGCAGAGCAATGCGGCGAAGCCAGTGCGAAACCTACACATCTAGGGGGTAAACCACGCTACTTGGCTGTGAGCAATCGTCAAGCTTTCATCTAGATGATAAGACTCACGCAGTGCTGAAGCAACCACCGAGAGCACCGGCTAAAGCAGCACCAAAGGGAGTGAGCTGCTGAACGGGCTTGGATTGAGCAGGGGCCATGGTGGACGGGAAACAACGAGCGTTGCACAAGTTCTGTTCAGCCTTTGCCGGATAAGCTTGTAGCGGTGGAGTCGCCGGACGCCCGACCTCCTTCAGATCACCTGGTCACCTGGTCACCTGATGCCTGTCACTCCCACCACTCCCACCAGACCAAGCGTAACTACTCCTGCTGCTACGCCCGTAGCTTCACGCTTCGCCCATTCTCATACCGTTCAAGCCTCGCCACATTATACAACTACTAGGCGACACTCATTATATGGTACTGAAGATAGGGTGGTCATTGACCCTGGGTCGTTGATATGGAAGATCGGATTCAGCGGCGAAGGCAAGCCACGATCTGTGTTTTACGCGTCTGAGGAGCAGGGCAGTCCGCTATGGCTTCTCAATCGCGAGTCTGAATCACCGAAACGGGCTGAGGAGGAAAGGCAGCTGAACTATGCCCTGGAGTTATGCCTGCGCAACGTCTTTCATTCGTATGTAACTTGGGCTTCAAATGTCTTTGTTATCCTATTCATTCAATTCAAACAGGCATCTACTCGTAGATCCAAAGGCGAGGAAGGTCATTATCGTAGAGCATCCCCTGCTTCCGTTACACGTCAAAGACGCAATTGCTCGTATTCTGTTCGAGAATCTGCAGGTTAGCTCCATTTAGGGCATCTCCCGCTCCAAACACTTATTCTTATTCCATCAGGTTCCCTCGATATCTTTTGCTTGCAGTCATCTTTTGTCTTTATTTTCCGCTGGACGAATCACTGGCTTAGTCTTAGATTGCGGTCATCTTGAATCCGTAGCTCTCCCTGTCAGTCCTCCCTCGCCCAACCCGATCACACTTTTACTGACCTTGTGTCCAGATATTCGCCGCCCGTCCTCTCTTCCCCATGCTCAAAACCACACCCCTCGCAGGAGCCCGCCTCCGATCCCACCTCTGCGCTCTCCTCCTTATGTTCGGCACGTACCTCCCTCCACCAACAACCCTAGGCGGCGTCACCAACATGCCCATCTCCAGCCGCTCGACACGAGTCCCAGAAGCAGCTCTGACAGAAAAAGTTCTCGAAGATATCATCACTCGCTGTTGTTTCGTCGGTGAGACGCTAGACCTGGATGACCAGGAGGACGATCGACCCGTATCCCCCTCGGACGATGCCAGCAACCCGCCTCCTCCGTCGAGCGACGCTGCTGAGTCGGAGTCGGAGTTTTCTCATATAGGAGGCGGAAGCCATGCACCTTCCTCCAGCCACCACGAAACATCGTCCGAGTTCTCCATTGTCAGTAGCGCGCGGGTCCCAGCGTCAGCGTCGAGAAGTGGCCTCGATAAGAGTGAGAATCACTTGCAGGCCATCGCGAGCATGTACACTCGTCACTCCACAGCAACAGAACTGCACATGCAGATCCAGCCCCCTCCATCGCAACAAACAGGAACTGGGCTGGGGACACTGGTCATACCCGGCTGGATACGAGAACGTGCTGCAGAGGTTCTTTTCGAGGGCGGAGACGTCGACGAGAGTAGCGTGGCAGAAGTGATCTTAGATTGTCTGCTCAAGGTAGCCTCGTCCCATTTTCTTAATAAACTTCCACTGACATCGCGACCGTCCAGGTCCCTGTCGACCTCCGCAAGACCCTCGCTTCCTCCATCCTCGTCACAGGCGGCACACCCATGCTCCCCGGCTTCATCCCTCGGCTTTATTCCGAACTCCAACGAGCTGTCAACCCACTGATCAATGCACCGCCGCCTCGTCAACCCACAAGACCAGATAGACCCCCACCTCCAAGATACGACAAGTACGCGACGTTGAGACCGCTGATTCCGTATTTTGCGGTGCTGAACAACCCATCACCTGGCCCTGCGGCTTCTGAGAGGGCTGCATCAAACTCGGGTAAAGCACCAGCGTATTCACCAGCTGCGATGGCTTGGGTTGGAGGGTCATTGGCCGGGTCTGTTTACCCTTTTCCTCATTTTTAATCCCCATTGCTGACATTAGTCCTCATAATCTCGCTAGCTCGCTCAAAACGGGTGGTGTAGAAGTTTCCCGTGAGAAATGGGACGAGCAAGATGCCCAGGACCTTGCGGACGACGATGAGGATGCGGACCTGAGAGAGATCGTCAATCCTTCTGGACAGGGCAGTATGAATAGGGTGTTGCCTGACTGGACACGAATGACGCTGCCCCAAGGGGCGCCTTTCGTGACACGATCCACGCTGGTGAACTGACGGTCAATAGATTGCTTCTTGTTACTTTACATAATACTTATCCAGGTTCTTGAGTGTACTGTAGAAACACCTCACTGTAGTACATCTCTGTTTGACTGCTCGTCAAGCTAAATATCGAATAATACCAAAAACAAACGTCTTGTGGTGGATGTTTGAGTTCCAGGAAACGAGCTTTATTGAAGCCCATACGACCGTATGAACCAGTCATAGGCCGATGATTGGACTTCTGCACCCCCTGGAGTGTCTGACTGCAGTGACATCATGACCTGCATGATGGTGTTCTCAGCCAGATTCCCTTCAGGACCAGTGGGTGCGCTGCCGTGAGTTTCACCCGACCCAGAGGGGCCTGTTACTATTCACACTCAGTTTCCTGTTACTACTGTTAGTTATTAGACTAGGATGAGTCTAATGATGAAAGATTTCAGTGATATGCCCGACACCATTGAGTGCCATATTTAGTAACCTAGTAGAATGTGATCTCTCTGAGACACTAAGACATTGATATGTCCAATCCAGTCAGTGTCATCCATGGGAATCCCTTGCTTAGGCTGAGAGCTCCCATCCAATCTTGGTCGGAACGAAGGGGTATGGAGATTGCAACAAACTGCAGAGAACATCGGTTGATTCTAATCATCCTCCTCATCTCCACTGTCCTCATCCTCATCCACGAGACCGACTACACCGCCCGATCCACCTTCGCCTTCCTGCTTCTCCCTGAGCACTCGCCCAGCCTCTTGAAGCTTACCAGCGAAAGCTTTTCGAGCACCAAAGTTGGCTCCGACGTCCCATATCTGCAGCTTGGCTTTCGACCCAGCTGCAGCCAGCGTGAGAGGGTCATCTGGAGAGAAGGTGGTAGAAAAGACCTTGCCCTAGATGGAGTATAAGATGTAAGCTGGGAAATATGGGGCATGTAGGAATGAATACGAACCACGCCGAGATCTCTCGAGGTGACCATGCTGACGTTCCGCTTGTCCCCCTCTGACTCTGTGACGTTCCAGACTTTGACAAGTTTATCTGTACCGCCAGTCGCTATGCATCCTCTTATATGTGGGTTGATGTCTATCGCAGATGCAGCGCCGTCGTGCGCGGATAGGGTGAACCGAGCGGGGGAGGGGTTGCTCAGGTCAGTTGGTAGGGTTCGGGCGTCAAAGTTGAGAACCAGACCGTTCTCTAACGAGACCTGGAGGGAGAGGAAGTCAGCTCAATCAACGGGGCAGATAACGAGGACTAACGTAGAAGCTCTGAGGCTCCCAGGGATCCCAGCGCAGTGCTTCAACATCAGCACCTAGCACGGCACCGACCCCAGCGTCTGGTGCACGACTATCGAACGTCCGTACAGTGCGATCATATGAACCAGTAAGCAGCACCGAAGGCTCTTTCTCGTTCCACTGCACCGCCTGTACCTTATCCTTATGTATCCCATCGAAACTTCTTATCGCCCCACCGGACTCTCCACCCTCCCCATTCAACGACGGATCGCGACTAAGATCCCATAGCTTCACCGTCCGATCAGCACTAGCACTAGCGAGCAGATTCCGCTGCGTTTTGTTCCATGAAAGAGATAAAACAGCGTCGACGTGGTATGCTGAAGATTGAGGCCGATGCTTGGCCTTTTTCTTCTTTTTCTTGCCAGTTCCAGCGGGTACTGGAACGTGGGCTGCAGTTTTATCTGGCCGACCAAGAATGGAGTCTGGGTACATGGCTTCCACGACGTCGAGGGACCAGATCTCGATCTCCGGATCCAAGGTGCCTACTGCGATGTAGTTACCGAATCCAGTCGTGTTTTTTGGTGGGGAAGAAGAGGAAGAGGAAGAAGATTGGGGAGGGAAGTCTAGCCATTCAAGACAGAGAGGGAAGTTTGGGAGCATAAGATCGTGGTGGACATATAGATTCTCTTGAGATTCGTCGTAGACGTATATTTCGAGTTGTGAAATTTCGTCTTCAGTTTTGGCAGCAACGAGGAGATTGTCGGTGGGGAGAATCTCAAGTTCTTCGCGCTCGTCATCTTGCTCCTTATATTGATCTATTATTCAGAACTGTGCGCACAGGACATAAATTAAGGACACACCTCTTTTAGTGTGATGAATGGATCATCCTCGTTATCCTTGTAGTATGTCAGCCCTTTGATATTACTGAACGGGCCAGCTACAGTGAAGAACCATCAGCAATCAACAGAAGACAAAACCCAGCGAACATACTAGTGACTTCAATATCGTTGTCGTAGTCGTCGAGGTTGTATTGCGCCAGATCGTCAGGATTAGAAGATTTGGGAGGAACAGATTCAGAGGGCTGATCTACGTCCATGCTGTCTTCTGCTGCTGCCTCTGTCGGTTCGTCTTCGCTGCGCACAACGATGATCAGACATGGTTCGACTTGAGATAGAAATCTACAACTCACTCTACCCAGTCGTCCTCCCCTTCATCTCCTTGCTCGTCGGCCTCGTCGCCTTCAGCGCCTTTGCCCATAGATTTCGCAGCCGCATGAGCTCTCTGTAGTTCCTTCTTCGCGTCCTCGAGCTCAATACGAGCCAGAGCGCTGACTCGTTCTAGCTCTGTATCATCGAGAACATATTTTACTGGATACTGTTTAGATACGCCGCGTTTGACCCAAGAAACAGCGGAGATGAGGCTCATCGAAATCTGAACGCAGAGAGGGAAAAAGATTTGAGTCGCCGGTTTGGACGCCGCGGCTTTGTTATCACCTGTCACTTTCGGTTTCTCTCACTTGGGCTCTGCCAGTTTGCCGTCTCCCTGTCGTTCCCTCTCTTCGTTGCATACTACCACCATCACCAGTTCCTGCTCAATGCCAACTGCAACGGCGACGACGACGACTGCCGCTGCTTCGACGTCGTCCTTAACGATGAACGGAACTGCTAAACATGGTGCCGCCGCCAAAAAGCCCGCGAAACCTACTGCACCGGATTCGCTACATCACCTCTATAACCGAGCAGCTCGTGCGTTCTTGCACCGGGACACCAAAGCTACTCATGCTTTGCTCGAAACGGCGTTCAGTATACTCACTCCGCCGTCTCTGTACGCCAACGACGCCCTGCATGACATGAGGAAGAGATGGGACATACTTAGGATCACGTTCGAAACGACTATATATTCTGCCCCACCCTCTGACGCCCCGGATCCTCTTCGTCAGCGCATTCTTGCAGAGACACCTCACTCTCTGATCAAGTCTCTGCATCTACGGTCCCTCGACCTGTTCAGACCCACGGGTGGCAAAGGTCCACGACCAGAAGCGGCATATCTGCCGCCACAGATACTCATCACGTTGGCGCTTTCTAGTCTCAAGCTAGATTGCCCAGACGTGGGGAGAGAGCTGATCGAAGAATGGTTAGCGAGAAGAGGACTTGTGGAAGGTGTCAGCTGGGAGGGTGAGGGATACGAGAAGGTTATTGAAACTTATTGTGTGAGGCTGTTAACGAGGTTAGGGTTGTGGGATTACGCGAGGGAGTTTCTAGACTACGAAATGGAGATTCCTCAGCCACGTCGGGAGGTAGGCATCTATTTTAGTTATTACAGTCGGTTTTGCTCATCTACGATCGTTTGAACAGAAACTGAAGGAGATGCTCGAGTCCTTGCATGAGCAATATTTAACAGAATCTTTGTCGAAAAGCAACCGGAATATCTCACAAGAAACCAGCGTACAGATACCTCCATCTCAGTCCCCTTCCTCTCAAAGATGTATTTCACCCTCCTCTTCCTCCTCATCGTCTCTATCCACTACATCTACCCAGACCGCTGTGCCAAGTACACCGAGAGCAAGCGGATCCATGACTGGCCTCAGCCGATTGACCTCTGCACGTTCTGTCGCACGTACTTCCTCTTCTGGCTCGACTGCCACGCCTAGAAACCGTAGTCCCGCTCGAGCCATGGAGGAAGGTTCCTCACTTGGTAGAGCAGCAAGGGCATCTACACCACGTCCTGGCACTAACAGGACACCAACATTGACCCGTTCATCGTCCCCTCAGCGGGTCTCACCACGACCACCGACTACCTTGACATTGGTTCGGTCTACTCTGCTCAGTGCGGGGCGCTACGTCGCTCAGGCCAAATGGATGACTATGCTGGTGGTATTTGTCTTGTATGTTGTTCTCCGATTCAGGCGTAGACAACGTCAAATCGGAGGCACGGCAGAGCTGGTAAAGGGCAGGCTGAGGGACGCCAAGTCCCATGGACCACTGGGTGAGATGTGGACAGAGATGGTTAGAGTGGTCGTTGATACCGTCAAGATGGGAGGGGGTGGACTTGTTTGAAGACCACGCATGGTTTGGAATCTTGTCTGTGTTGACTATTACCGTATTGTACGTTACTCCCCCAGTATCGATATCGATACCTTAGTTGTTATTATTGTGTTACCAAGTTCATTTTGCGGCGTTTCATTGCTATCATTTTTGAGAGAGGGCAAGTGACGCATCCTCGCCGGACTAGACTATCGTCGCCGAGCCCATTGAACAAGGACCTACGCCGAACGGGTCCACAAACAATAGGCTCTCGCAACTCTTGCTCGTAAGGAAATCTGGCGCGCAGCTGGGTCCGGGTAAGCTCGCTTTCCGGAAGTTTATGCCGTAGAGCTGGTGCATGTGATGCAGAATCTCCATCTCGGCGCTTTGACCTCTTCAACGAATCTAGTCCTGTGAACCTGAACCAACCCTTGCTCTGATCTGCTATGACTCCTCTGCAATTGCTAAATATCTCTAACCATATCTCATTGCTACCCTGCGTCAATAAGATCTCAAACGTATCACCGTCTGTTGCAATCAAGTCGCAACAAAAAGGCACCTTGCCACGGGGAATTCATCATCTGAGGCTTTCTCAGACAAAAGAACAATAAGATGGTCCACCCTTCTTGGGTATCATCAACGATCGGCCGTGCCTTTCTTGCGATGTGGCCAACGTAAAGACAATAATCCGACTAATAAGAGGGCTCAAGTCCACCCTTGGACCCGCTCTATTTTTTCTCTCGCTCTTATTCTCTCTCGCACTGCAAGTCTCCCACCACCAGCCCTCGTCGTCGTTCTCCCCCCTTCGAAATTGCGATATATCCATCCTCGACGATTATTCTAGTCAATCTTGTTTAGTGTTATAGCGCCCTTCTTCGTCCTCAGAAAGATCAGTCGAGATGATTGAAGGTTTCCCGGTATGTACCGATTTCTCATCGAAACTTATTGGAGGAAGGCCCTCATCTCATCTCTGCTTCGTAGACCGGAAGCGGCTCAGAAGCCTTAGGAGGCCCTATGGAATTTGATGTATGTCCTACACATTTAGAGAAAACCATCGTTGCTTGACCTAATGAGATGCGGTTGGCTGTTGTAGAGTTATAAGAGGGCTGTTTATCGACCGCCACCAACAAAGTTTTATGTGCGTATATCTCCCCGACTTGTTACTTTTATCTGCGAACACTGACAATGGTTCCAGGTTGATATGCTCCCTCCACTCAAGCAAGGTGCGGATAAACTCGTCCCTAACCATATAGCGACATATTGAACCTTTCTCCATAGGCGGAAGCTATAGCTACGGCCTGCGAATCACCCCAGCGAATGCTGGCGACCAAGAAAGCTTTTCCGAAGCATCTTTCTCTACTCGCTCCTCCAACATCGACGTCGTCTACGACGTGTGGCGCCGCTGGGACGACTGCCTCTGGTTCCAGGAGATGCTCGAACAGACCTACTCCCGTCTCGCGAGGGAGAAACGTCAGAGACTCCAAGCCGGTAAAGGAGTGAAGAAGAATGGAATGTACTTGCAAGATAAGGCTTCGTCGTGGGAGAGTCTCCCCCCTGGTCCAGACCCGAACGACGTAGCCAAGGACATCCACGATCTGATTCCGAAGCTTACTAAGAAAGGGACTCTATTTCGCGCTAGTCAAGCGACGGTAGATCAACGATACAAGGAGTTGACGTCGCTCATGGAGGCGTTATTCGACTTTGAGGTGCCTACGCTCATCAAGGACCTCAGAGCTGACCGTCAGGTCACCGATTTCTTCGGGTACTGGAGGAGAGACCACGATTTCTTCCTCAAGGAGCAGTCTCGAATCGAGAAACCACCGAGAAGCTCGACAGCTAGTACTATCTCTTCTCTATACTCCTACAGCTCCTCGACATCAGCAACCTCAGCTAGCTCAACGGTGAGCGAAGCTGAGTCGATCCCTTATTCTGTCTCCGCCTACACTCCCGAGCTTCCCGCTTCACTCTACCCCGCTTCCACACAGTCCTCTCCGGCTAGAGGACGAGGAGCGATGACTCCCAGTAACCTGTCGCAACATGCTCTCTCCCTCGTCTCGTGGCACCGTTCTAGAAAATCACACTCTCGCCCTCGCTCAGTCGCCTCATCCAACTCTTCCTCCTCCTCGAACGATTCCAAATCCTCAGAGATCTCGACCCCATGCAGTGAAGCCGTCTCCAGCGTGTTTGATAACGACAGGAGATCGCAGTACCTGTCCGAATACTCCTTTAGCGAGTCTGGTCCCGGTTTGGGCTCTGTGGACGAGGACGGGATAGGGTTCGATCAAGACGGGACGCGGTTCTCCCAGTTCTTGAGCCCAGCCAAAGGCAAGCCTGGAGACCGGAGGTCCAGACGTGCGATTCAAATCTATTCACCGCCCTCAGCGGACGACAGGAGCTCAACTGGAAGCACTCTCAGTGAGTACACTCTGGACTCCCCTTATAATTATAATAATTGTAGACTCACAACCTCACTAGGTGGAGGTATCCGTAATTCTTGGGCAACCACGAGCACTGTGACAGGTCTGCTGGACGGGCTGAACATCACTCTACCCGAAGAGGATGAGTGCCCAGATACGCCCTCTCCAATGCGTCGTCGCGAGTCTACTAGTACTATCCAAACCTGTCGTACGGACCGCAGCGGCGCAGACGCCTACGTCGCCAGCCTTGGATCTTCCTTCTTGATGCCGAACAATAACCGTCCAGCTTCCCGCTCGAGAGAAAGTGTAGCAACGTTCATGACCACTGAGTCTGCTGATGCTGTCATTCCCCGCGATGATGTAGTGTACGTCCCTGGACAGAGGCCAAGAGACTCCGTTGCTAGTTTTGCGACATTCAGAACGACGGACAGCGCTGAGGCAGTTGTACCGCTTCAGAGAAGAGGCGGGATGAGGAGGTCTGTGAGCAACGAACCCTCGCGCGATGGAACAGGGAGGACAATGAGGCCTATGTCGACCATGTCGGAGGATGAGGCCTTCTCGATTGAATCCTGCTTGGATGGTATGTTTCAAGCTTCTTCATAGTCCATGGAGATGTCTTTCTCACCTGCCTTTTGTGTCGTAGAATTCCCCATGACGTTGGGATCATCCACCGACGACCCTGAAAGCCGTCCTTCAACTCCAATCGCCCGTCTCTCTACTCTCCCTCTCCCCCGTCCTCTCTCGACCGCATCTATCGTTCCAGCCCTTCCAGCATTCCCGCTTCCCCTCCCAGTCAAAGGTCGTGCACGCTCCTCAACCACAGCCTCCATCGTTAGTAGCACCTCTTCTTCCTCCACTTCATCCACGTCCTCCAACGGACATAGCATCTCCATCAAAGCCGCCTACAAGGAGTCAATTATCCTGCTTCGTGTACCGAGGAGCATCACCTACGAGGAACTCAGGGACAAGATTCGTGCCAAGTTTTCGCAGCAAGAGAGCGTGGAGCTATCAGACTCGTTCTTCGTGGGATACTTGCCCCGTCAGCCAACGTCACCGACGCCTTCGGTTACTGGAGGAAGAACACGATCGACGTCTGTGAGTTCGACAGTGTCGTCGGATTATCTGGAGATTGTGACCACTCAGCGAGGGTGGGAGTATGTCACCGTGCTCGGTGCCGGAGGAAAGCTGACGTTGAAGATCTTTGACCCCAGACATAATTAGCTTGGGTAGGATCACCCCATACTAGGAGCGTTGCTTCTTATCTTTATTTCTATTCTCTTCCCTGATTTTTCTCTCTTCTCCCTTTCTATTCTTCTTTCCTCATATCGTCTTCACTCATCAACACACACTCTCCTTCATTCCAATCTTCATCTGCTTCTCTGTATGATTTCAACGATCCTCTACGATTTCCACCTTCGACCTTCACCGATTATTCTACTTTTTGTTGTTGTTTATCCTCCTATAACGCTGAAGGCTCGCACAAGCAGCCCAGCCTCGCGCGATACCTTCCAACTTCCTCTTTCGCCATTCTCCACTGAGTTTCATCCGAAGCCAGTTTTCTTTTTCTTTTGCTCTGGTCCCTGGGCATAGACGCAATCGCCCAAGGAGCATCGAGCGTTAGGTTCTTTCTAGTTCCCGTTCTATCCCCACTGTATCATTTTGATTGGCTACTTTCCCAATACTTGTCTTTCATGCTCCCAGCGGCTCGACTTCTTCATTCTTATGATTCCTACGTACTTTACTACGAACTGTTCTGATCTTTACGGCTTAAAAATGTGATTGTACATATCTTCCAATGTCCTTGCTACTACACGAATAAATATGGTCTTCACGATCTTTACTTTATGTTTGCTCTGTTACATAAAACCGTCTAGTATGGGGACGAGAACCACAGAACTCAAGGCTATGACCTGTAAAGCCCCTTTCTCTCGATATATTCCGCTATTCTGTCCGAAACCATGCCCTTCCAGACATCTCCCCCTTCTCTGACATCTTTACGGACAGCACTAGAGCTCCAGGTTCTCTCGTCCTTACCTATATCCACCAAGGAAATCTTAGGCGGGTCGGACTCCATATACTCTTTCGCCAAGTTCGGAAGTTTAGAGCCTATATCCACACCAGCCGAATTTGCGGTCCCTTGGGAGTGTAATTGCATGTCCCTGGTCGCACAGACGATTCTAGAGTTATCTCCAGTTGAATACGTGTCCGACAAGAACGTCCTCAGACACTCTCTCATCGTCTCTTCGTTGGTCTTCTCGCTTCCTTCTTGGGGAGCGTAATATCTAGGCTGGAACATCCTCTCCATCGTATCCATCCCCATGAGGAAGACTAGCTGCGGTGGTGCAAATGGTTCCGAGGATAGATTCTGAGTAGGTGGATAGGTAGTCCGTGACTCTGCTGCTGAGAGATCCCGCAGGCGCGAGGAGATGACGTCGACGAGTATGCGAGACTTGAGAACGAAGGTGGGTTCAGAGATGATCGCAATCGCCACGTTTGCATCGTAAGAGCGCTTGTGAGAAGGGGATCCGGCTCGCGCAGAGTCATGTATATCTTGCGCAAGTAACTTCATCATCTCCATCCTCTGCAGATACGTCGCATCGCCTCTGCTAAGCTCCTTATCCGCATTCTTGACACTGAGTAAGAGTAGCCTCGCGTCGTAGTCGGTTTTCTTGCCCTCAATGTCAACTAAAAGCTGCGTCGCATCCATCCCTATTTCCTCCTGTTGAACCCAAGCATCTGGGAGCCTGGTCTGAGCAAGTGCCTGATGTGCTCTCGTAGGACAGTTGAACGAAGAGTCTAGGACAGCAATACGTAGAAGAGCATTAGATGCTGGCTTAGTGATGTGATGAGGGAATGGCCAGGATGAATGTGGAAGATGAATGAATTGGATGGGCGATCCTTGTTGGACTCGTTGGAGGAGCTGGTTCATGGGAGCGAATCCAACTCCCAAGCGATGACGAGGCACGCGTGGGAGACTGAGAAACGCGATCAGGTGATCGTGGTGGCATAAGTAGTTCAAACACAAGTTTCAACCATCTTTGTCTTTCAATTTCCCTTGCGTTGTAGTCGAGTACATACTCAATCAGAGATAAGCCTTTTGGTTAATTTTGGCTACATGGCAATAAAAGATTACGATGACCCATTACTAGTGGTTATGGATACACAAGAGTTGAAAGCTGAATTTCTTAACAGAGAACATACTATCATATCGAAATCATGCAACACTATCATAGGTTCCACCAAAGCTGAGGCATCACAACATCCCCGATACTAGACCAAGACTGTGCTGCTCCATCCGCCAATGTAGCGTCGAAGATAATTTCTGCGCTGTTATTCTTGCATTATCAGCGTATTCAGGTGGAGCGTAGCATATTGCTGGTGGACCCTTGGCTGGTATGGTGGCAATATGTATAGGAATCTCGAGAAGAGACTTATGCGGAGGATCAGAGGGCTGAAAGCTGGTGATTGCAAAGGGGTGAATAGAAACGGTATACTAAACAATAGCGCATTCATGAGTACGAAGATGGAAGTCGGTTGATAGAGGGCAGTAACTGACGGTTATCTGTAGCCGTGGCATCTGGCATGTCGGCTGGAGATACTTAGAGAGCTTGATTTCTCCTTGTAACGTCCGGTTGGAGTCCGCATTCTCCCTACTGAGGTTCTCTATACGGTGGTCATCTACAGGCCACCAGCATGCTGTTCCACAAACCGTCTCACTGGTCCTCCAGTGAAATTTACTGGGGCTCCGAGCCCCTTGGCGGCTGGAGGAGGAATGAGGTGTGTCCGTGTATCGGATGTGACGGATGAGCGAGACGGTTATCGAATCCGGTGATGAGAGGAGGTCCAGCGCTTGTGCATCAGGACAAGAGAGGGAGAGTGAAAGTGGGAGGACAGTCCCGCGGGTATAAGAGAGCTGTAAAGGTGGAATGGCGTCAGCACGGGTGAAGGAATGAGTTATCGACTGCCTACGGGAGTGGCGAGGGATAGCTGCAAAAGCGAAGCAAAATAAGCTACCAGTCCAGATACGATAGTCGAACAGATAGGATTACCGAACATCTCACAGCTATAGCCCTAGCACCAAACACCCTTCCACAAACGTTGACAGGTTCGACCGTTTGCCATCCATCAGGGTCTTCCGCTGGGCTCAACAATGGTACATGATCTCTATAAGCTTCTTGACGAAGAAGCGACGGAGGATCGGGCCTCGTTAGGTTTAGGAAGGAGACCATGGTCATCAGCCTATGTCCAGACAAAAAAAGTAAACAAGGTTCAGCGTTATTCTCAGGACGAGAAATGAACCCCCGTAGAGGAAATAGATCTGAAGATTCATCGCGAAGATACATACTTGGAATCGGTATGAAACCTTCTTCTCGAAACCTTGACTGCGATGTGATAGTTTATCCCCACAGGAGAGTTTCTTTCCATCAATGTTTGCGGAAGTCGGTACGTTTGGTGTACACCAGATCCGTCATCCATAGATAGGTGCTTCGGGAGCTGTATAACAAACGGCCAATGATGATGTGTTCCGCTTTCACTAGTAGACGAGGCAGTGGTTGCTTCTGGATTATCGCGGGTCGGAGCGCCAGGCCATAGGCAAGTACGATGTTCGAGGAATGAGATAGATTCCTCAGGTCTGGCACCTGTCACGATTTGCCCTGTTATCTATTTTGTTATCAGGTGGTCAGTGAAGTCTGTACATGTCAAGTAGGGAGTGCCTCCAAGGTACAGCATGCGAATTGGGTCCTCACAATGAGCTCTACCGTTCTCACATATTCCGGGGACTCTAGCTCCATTGATACAGAGCCTACGATAGGTCTACCCTCGACGAAAACTGGTAGGTTCTTGGATGTTTGAGCCCCTCCTGGGGCCGATTTCACTATCGGAAGAAAGGCAAATTTGTGAGGCGAAGTACAAAAATAAAATAGGAATTTCCAAAGACGCACCCAGTAACGTCGCCCAAGGTTTCCCTTTACGATTATGGAGATGAAAAATGTGCTCTGCCTGGAGGGAAGTCCTTGCGTTCGTGTCGCCTAGTGAGGAATAAGCAGGCAGTAGTGTTTCGCATAGCGACACCCCGTCGTCGTCCAGAGGGATATTTTGTTCACGGAGGAGATCGATATGTTGGGAGCTCGATGGAGGCGAGGCCATGTGCATCTTGGTAGGATCCGGGCAAGGATACAGACGGTCGCAAAGAAGGTTGTTATAGCCATCTCGGCTCTAGCTTCATATTTCACAAGTAACTTCGAAACTTGATGCAATTGGGGATAAGGCTGATCTGTCTGTTGGATGAACAATGTGATGGTTCTGCGCAGCATGCAAAATGGGCCTGGACTTGTTTGTTGGGAAATTCTGTAACGTTAACTTTGGACCGAGCGCTGGTGGTGGCATGTGCAAGTGTTGACTTGACGCTGGCGAGGCACATGATCGTGTTCGTAGCAGGAGAGGAAGAAGCCGCGGCAGAGTTGGCCTTCAGCTTTGCTCATCTTACCAGCTGCACTCATGTCCTTTGGATCGCAAGTACTTCACATCGTGCTCCATCTACTCTTTATTCACCTCTGCGCACTATAGAAATTCAGCGTTTGGTGGCTTTGGTGCCACCACTAAACCCACTTTTGGCGCACCAGCGACAGGTGCGGCAGCCCCAAGCCCATTCGGTCAACCAGCAGCTGGCACTTCCACCGGGTTTGGATCTTTTGGACAGCCTCAGCAGCAAAACACTAATACCCCTACTGGTGGATTTGGCCAATCGAATCTGCAAGGAACGAATAATCTGTTTGGTCAGCCGCAACAGAACCAACAGAGCCAGCAGCAACAGCCACCTGCTTTCGGTTCGACATCGAACATCTTTGGAAACGCGTCGAACACAAATGCCACCCAATCTACCCCCTCTATATTTGGCAATACTCAAGGGCAGCAGAATCAGAGCACTCCCTCCATGTTCGGGAACACACAGAACCAAGCACAAAATCAAAGCACACCCTCGTTGTTTGGAAACACACAGAATCAAACTCAGCCTGCCTTTGGTGCCACAAACACGCAGAACACGAACCCGTTGTTTGGTGGAACGAATACATCAGGGACTCAACAGTCTAACCCTTTTGGAGGGTTTGGGGCTTCGCAATCTACTCAACCCGCTCAGCCGTCATCGAACATATTCGGTACTACACAAACAAATCAGCCCGCTCAGGCTTCGAATCCCTTCGGAGGATTCGGAGCATCGATGGCAGGAACAGCGAACACCATGTTTGGTCAGAGGCCAGCCCAAAAGTATCTCCTATTCCCCTGATTTCTTGAGTCGTTTTTGTGTGCTAATGTAACACTCGTTTTTCAGTAATTTAGGGTATGCACGCCCGTTCCTTAACGAATGGAAGCCTTAGGTGATCTTCTGACTAGATTATGATAGGCTCAGTACTATGAATACCCAAGCACCTCTTTTCACGAAATCTACAAAATTCAACGACCTGCCTGATGAACTGAAGAGGGTATTCGAATCAATCGAGTATGTGTACCATTCGACTCGTTCTCTCATTGACTTGAGTATTGCAATCGCGTACACCTTTACTGATTCCTTGTCGACATGTAGTTCTCACATACAGGGAAGAGTACAGATCAGTAAAGACCTACACCAACAGAAAGTCGGTGAAGAGTCAATGAAGGGGCAAGAACTCATCCGGAACGTGCAAAAAGTCCGTTTCTATACCTATTTATCCCGATCGCAGTCAAAATTACTTGTTCTCTCAATCCAAGTCCTCATTCTGCTCCATAGGAACTAGCGCACACATCGTCAATAACTCACTCGGACTTCCTGTTCAAAGACGACCTGAAGGCAAAAGTTGACCAAGCAGTGCAAGACACGATCATTGCTACGAGGATTGTAGACGGCTTCAAGAACCCCCAGCAAAACGGAGCGTACCTCAAGAACTATGCCTCGTTTCCCTTAGAGCGAGCAACTTTGATATTCGTCATGGGCTACAGCTGACGAATAAACCGTTATTTTAGGTACTTTGCTAGGGTGGCGGAAGGTATGAAAGAGAGGTTGAGGTGGTATCAGAGTACTATCGAGGTAACTGCATCCAGCGCCATTCTTCCTCTGGAGTCTTTTCCTCTGTGGAGTCTTTTCTTATATCGCAACTGTAGCAAATAGAGCGGAAGCTTGCACTCACAGCTAATCATGCCCCACAATCGCCTCAAGGTGCCCTGCTTACTGACCTCTTGAGTATCTTATACTAACTGACGCTTTTCTAGCAATTGCCGCAACTTTACAAGCTCAGCATTCGACCTTCATTAACCTCGCCAACAAGACAGCCCTGCTGGACGCTGAACTAGATAAAATAAAGAAGTTGTACACGCAACTATGGAGGGCTAGAATGGGGAGCATGCGGGATCCGTTTAGCGATGTGGATAGAGCGAACGGTGGAGAGTTTGGGATTGGCGGGCTGACTGTGTAGTCCTTTGATTTATCGGTTTTCTTCTTGCTTGTTTGTGCGATGTGTATGAGATTTGACGTTGACGGATGTTGGATATGACTTGGGACAGTAGCCAGCAATAGGCATCTGTCTCGTGCATGCCCGAACTGCTGCTTCTAGCGCGCATCTGCCTGAGATCTATCATGTCCTTGTCACCTATAGTATACTTTCACTTCTTCCACGGCTTCCACCAGCGTCCACTTCTACCGGCACAACGAACCCACTGCCTTGAGATCTACTAGCCTTTCTCCCCAGCCCAGTTTTTATCCTAGCCTCAAGGATCACCTTCTCAGAGTACAGATGTCGTACACAAACCAATACCAACCCCCACAAAATGTCGTTCCTGCCGAGCAGTACACATATCTCATGACCAACTTCGTGCGTCTTTTCACAACCCCAAGAGTCCGTGGTTGTGTACTGAGTCCAAGTGGCTTCGTGCTGTTCTTTATACTTATCTGTAACTATTGGGTGCGATAGAGGTTAGCCCATGAGAGAGTCGAGCAACAGCGCCAACAACTGGAGGAGCAGGAACGCCAAGTCTCTCAACTCAAGTCGAGGATCGCTCTACTCGAGGGTAACGGGCTTGATCAGTCTGGCCAGAAGGGCTCAGGAGCTAACACGGTGGATGATTTCTCTATCAAGGTACTGTAGCTGCTTTGACCTATCCGAGTCCGACTATCCCAGCTACTGAGTATTGGTTCTCAACTTACTGGACCGTGCTGGTACATACAAAGTAGACGACGGCTTCAAGACTGGACAAGCAGATCAACCGGTTCGCTGCTGACATCGTCAGTCCAGATCGCCAGCTTCCCGTCCTGTTACATGAGATCGCAACCGCGGTACTGCAGGATTTATTACCTCGCTCCTTTGGTAAGTAGCGCTATACGTCCCAGGTCCGAGATGAACGTGCACTCATATAAACTATCCTAGATTCGCCCTTCAAGGACGTCCTCGATAGTCCAAGAGTGGTCCAGAGTTTGCTGCGACACGCAATCTCAGAGGTCATCTCAGAAGGAATAGTCAAATGCTTGGTCGTATCGAACTCGTTAGAGGCGAATGTGCAACTGACGAGAATACACGAGTGTTTATTCGCTCGTATGTCTTTTCTTCAGCTCCCCATGTTGTTTTGCGATGCCTCTGAGTGAGTTGTCGAACTCTAAACAGGCGATCCGACGATAGCCTCTGTCTGGCGTCGTCAAACCTTCTCCGTCGCCATCGAATCCTGCAGTACTGACATGGTGAGGACTATCCTCGAGGAACACGCGCCCAACCTCCTCGGCGTGCTTTCCGAGCAACTCCTCGATCCGAACGGCGGAATGCAAGTCCTACAGAGCGCGTTCGAGTTTTCAAGAATGATGCACCAAAGTTTATCGTTCAGCTCAGGCTCCGGCGGTCCACCCGGCGGAAGTGCAGGAGGAGGGGGATCGCTGAGCGAGTCATTCTATCAATCCTTCGTCCCAGAAATTGGGAGCCCTTTGCACCCAGGCCAACTCGAGCTTATCACTCGATGCTTGAGGAGCGAAGCGGGGAAGGAGGACTGGGTCGGTGCGACGGTGTTTCCGGGATTGGCTAAGGTTACTAAAGCTCCCGGATCTGGAGCCGAGCTGGGAAGGAATGGAGAGGTGCCGACTACCCAGGTGGGTTTTCAGTGTGCTGAGATATACTCTTGCTTAATTTCTGAAACATAATATTCTTTAGACGGTGGTTAGAAGGGCCCAGGCTATCTGCCAGTGTGCACTAGTGGGAGCCGGCGGGAGGTGAGGATTGTGCTGCGAGGCCGGCAAGCTGCTTTATGATTTTTTATGTAGATTGATGTTTGTGGTATTTATGTACAATTGCTTTGAATCCATGCTTCATGCAACCCGGTCAACCTGGGGATAGAGAAACATCAGCGAAACTCTTTACACTATCGAAAGGAGATGAATGATCTGTCAATGCTTACCTTTCCACTCGCAGGATGATACAACCATCCTGTGACGACAGTCCCTTTCAACACCAGTGGATGGGCCTGTAACCACTCAACATCATCCTTCACGCTACTCCTCTCGTCGCTGAATTCCAAGAAATCTATACCGTCCACAATCTTCGCTGCTTCCTTGTCACTGGGCTGCTGGTCTTTAATCATAGCACGCAACTCCGGGGTAGTGAACTTGACGAGACCACAATCTGAGTGATGGAAGATGGCAATCTCGCGCGTGCCGAGCATGCGTTGAGATATTATGATACTACGGAGGGCATCTTTCCTGTATGACGATGGGAGCTGAGTATGGGCGAGAGACAGGGTATGAGAGAAAGGGCTGACGCTACACCACCTGCGTTACGGATTATATGCGCGTCCCCTTCTTTCAGCCCGAGTTGTGCGGCTGGCCTAGAGTCAAGAGAGACTATGAGCAAGGCTGAAATGTGAATTGCATCCTTAGAGCAGACAGACTCACTCGATCCTAGCGTCCATGCACGTCACTAGTACAGACGTCCAAGTCAACTTCCGTATAATAATCCAATGTATAGCATAGAACGCACCGACAATCAGCTTCTTCCCTGGTGGTATAGGAATCGAGCCCTTGTCACCGAAACTCTCGATATACTTGTCGTTCGCTTTCTGAAATGTAGTGTGGACAGACATGGAGGGCGTCGTAGAGAAGTATCGCGCTGTCCTTGGTATTGTCGAGTGACTCGATTTTATTGATATTGAGGTTATAGAAGAGCGAGAAAATGGTCTGGGTAAAGATGGCGTTACTGGTCCAAGCCGAGTGAGTCTTGGAACGATAGATTTTATAGAGACTGGCTTCATTGGAAACTTTTTGGTTGGGGGAAAGACGCTTGGGGAGGGGGCTAATCTGTTTCGATGTCACGTGTAGAATAGGAATGGAAAGCGATGTCGATGTCGACGACGATGAGAGAGTTTCGGTGCACCAGACAGATGGCAGGTGTCCAGATTATAGGTCGCGGATTAAGATGAAGCAAAGGAAAGAGCAGCAGATCGTCCATTGCCATTGGTACGCCTAAGATCCGAGAGGCCTAGGCTAATATATAGTATCTCTCATCGGCCTTGTCGTCCTTGTTGTGGTATTTTGGCCAGTGCTGAGTACGTTTGAGGGACTTGAGTGGACCCTGATAGGCGTTATTGAAGGAGTAAGAGGAAAAGAGAGAAACCGGGTTATGGATGTCCCTGAGCTCTCAAAATGATAGACGAAGTTCCCTGTACAATTTGTAGAGCAAGTGACCCGCGTTTACTCTGGGCCGAGGCCTTGTATGGGCCCCAGTCGCATGGAGTTCACCCCAAGTTCCATCTCAGCACAGTTCAGACCACAGTTCAGACCATCACACATATGAAGATGGAGAAACAGTCATTTTCATATGGATTTGGGTGTTATACTTGGTACAAAAGTATCATTATATTCTTCAGAAAACGACCCCCAAATCTCCAGCATCCATCGTTTCCATGATTTGATCACTACCATAGATGGAGGAACACCAGAGATAACAAGACTGCGTAGGCGAGTGATCTGTATACACACTACATCGGTGTTCAAGTGTATGCTGTGCTGATGAGACTCGTGAAGAGAACGAGAACGCGCGATCCCTAGAGAGTGCCGAATCGAGATGCGATTTGAATCCGGTTTGTCCTGGCACAGCTCCGATGAAATGCGAGCCTATGCGAGTCTGGGTGCGTTTACTCTGCAGAAAGGGAAAAATCGGGTTTGGTTAGATCGAATAAGAGTGGAGAGTTGTGTAAGATGAAACTATACGCACTGGAGCGAGCTCTCATCTTTCTGCGTTTGCGTCTGAGCCTGCGTGATCTCTTTTTCTTCCACTTCTCTCTCATCTACGAAGAAGAAGTAGCAACGATGAGTGCAAGTCAGTACGATGTAAACAAGGGGGGTTAACGAGGATTAAGACATACGATGATCTGACGATGATGAAGTGAGGTGGAGGAACACTTGGAGAGCAACTGAGGCCCTGTAAGGGAGCAGCTGTACAGTTCTGACCAAGCAATTCCCACAATGCTTACTGTCAGTACCATGGCTAGATCGGATCAATAATGAACTCGGAATGATGCTTTGATTGATCGATCGGATCAAATGCATTGAAATTGCGATCAGTGATCAATCCGCGGGCTTGAAGGCTGAATCTCAGTCACTGTCAAGCATTCCACTTCCCCCCTCTTTATCCATGTCAAAGGCAAAACACAGCGTCGTTCCTGCCTCCTTACATCACGAACTATCAGAATACTCAGCTCTCTTACGTTCATTGCGAACAAACCACATTCAGAATCTTGGCTCTCACATATTACCACCAGCTCGTACTGCTTCATCCTCATCCCTCTCCAGAACTCGAGAGAATTCCTTCGACGAGCATGAAAGGGACGACGATATCGATTGTGAGCTCCCTGGGACTAGTGGAAACAGTGCAAAGAAGGAAGCTGACTTGTGGACCCGTTGGCCGCTCCTGGAACATGACGCACCTGTCCCGGAGTGGGATCTTGAGCAGGAGGTCAGATACGTTGCCTTGAGGACGCTGAAGGAGATGAATGCTTCGCAACCCAAGCGTTCTCAACAGGAGAACCAAGCTTCCTCTGATCATGCAGATGACCTCGTTCTCAATGGCTTGGACATAGACGAGGACCTTGATTTCCAACTTGAGGCCACACTAGACGCTCTACTTCCATACCTTGCTTCGTCAACACACACATTTCTCACTTCTGCTCTTGATGCCATACAGGTGCAGAAACCACTCGCGCCCAAGAGTATGGTGAACAGATTTGCACCGGTGAGCTGGGAGAGGGTATTGAGTATTGCTCAGGACGAAGGACTGGGCACGACAGAGGATATCTGTAAAATTGAAGATATGTTGAGCGGAATTTATCAGCGGGATGCGACTGAACCTGCCGATGCGCCTCTCAGACGATCAAGAAAGTTAGGACGAGGCGAGGGAGAGTTCACGAAACGGAGGCATGAGACGAAGGCGGCGTACAGTGACTCTTGCTTTTTGGATCTTCCTGCTACGACTGGCGCATCCGGAACGAGCACAGTACGTTATTTTTCATTCATACAATCTGAAATGCCGGTTGTGTTCACACATTGCTTATTCCCTCATAGGCTCGCCTGGAAACTTTCCCAGAGCATGAAAATAATTCAGGAGACGAAGAAGAGTACCAGCAAGATGAATTTCGTATAGAAGGCCCTCTGACACGATCCAAGAAGAGGCGGATGAAAGCCGAGGACCGCTACATAACTTGTTTCTCCGTTCAACGCTGACCGCCATTCAAGCTACTTCTTCAGCGAACTCATCCCACTCAAAACCTCATACATGCCCTCCCCCATCCTCCTGCCGAGTTTCTCACCCCAGAATCGCATGATAAGTTCCCACTCAACCTTTGATCGAGGCATCCCGCCGCCGGCACCACCTTTGACCTCTTGAAGGTTCAAGTAACCCTTGCGCAGGGCGACAAATGCGGCGGAGGGAAGGTTCATTTGGTCATCGTCCGAAGCCGCGCCAGCTGTGGGGCCGCGATGGAAGACGAGGAGTGGAGTAGGGCAAGTCTGTGAGAGTGTTGGATAGGATAAAAGAGGACCTGCGATGGAGACGATGGAACCCAGTGCACTTTGCTTCCTTGACTCTGCTGTTTCAGGATGCCCCGATTGCGATGACACTAGATGGTCTTTCCATCGAACCAATGCGAGCTCAACCGCGACAGTGCCTCCTTGACCAAACCCAAATATGTGGATCTGTTGTGCAGTCCAACTACAATCGTCTGTGAGATGAGAGAGAATTGATGAGAGGAGGTTGAGTGCAGTTGTTGGGTTTGGATTCGTCAATGGTTCGCCCAAGAGAGAGAAGGATGGGTACCACTGAAACCCAGGGACGTCTAGATATGGAATTCTGATAGGATGATCAGTAAGACTGAGTAGGAAGACCACTGTTCACTGACTGTTCCGGGGCTCTGATAGATAGTGTGGCAGTTTGCGGTAACTTGAGTTGTTTACCTAGTTTTGCAAAGGGAAGATGTGTATCGCCTACCCTGATGAGTTCGGATTAGCTTGAATAACGGAACTTTCCCCCAAGATATTGCATACCCAAACCATGTAAGAGGATGAGTAGATTCTCGTCTGTCCCATCGTCACTTGATTCGTAAGAGAAAGGCACTGGAATTTTGTTGCTCTTTGGTGGTGGTTTGACTCTAGGAGTTGCGTTCTCTGGTGCTTGACGAATGTTTATAATTTCCTCGTCCTCCATTGGGATATTCTGAGGAGAATCGTTTGAAAGACGATGGAGGTCAAATTGAAGTAGCCGGCCAGGTAGTGTGCCTGATGGCGCAGCGGATCAAGCGATCATTGATATTTGATGCCATCATCCGTAGTGCGGTGCCCACCTCTTTGCTGATCCGACCACGATGGAGACAGACTCCAACCAAATGCACCAACGTCCTTCAAGTTCTCACCAACAACTCCAGTGAGCCGCTCGCTTTGTCTTCTCATTGCTCGCTCTCATGGCCTACGGTCCACTCAACGACGACGACAACCAAAGACCTTGGGAACTTACAGGTCAGTACTCAACTTGCTACCACCGGGTTCCTGCAATCCAGGCCTCTACTCAATGCCGTGTCAACATCGTGCTAACCACATTCGACGTTACTTTTGATTGTAGTTATCCGCGCCCAAGGTCTATCTTACCTCTCAGGAAGCGGCAAGAAAGTATGGCGGCCAATCGTCACATTGGATATAGAGGGCCATCATGCGGCTGCACATCATGTCGTGCTGGGCGCGGACGGACAGTGTACCAATCTCAAGGCGCCTTTTGAATTGTGAGTCCGCTTTCATGTTGCCGTCTCGTTGTTTGGCTATGGATCCGCTGTGGTAAGGTGGGCTGACCGATACAATTATGCAGGTACGGTGTCAACGATGACTCGCGGCTGGATTTCCGCTTGTGGAGGAAGTCAGAGAGCAAGAAGAAAAGGAAGGACACACTAGTAGCGTCCGTCGATAGACTGCGCCTTGGGGACCTCCTCAAGAAGCAAGAACTCGAGAAAGGTTCGTTTCAGTTATCCTAGCCTGTTTGTCTTCATACTTAAGCGCTGCTTGTGCTGTAGAATGCAAGCTGCGCCTCGTATGCGTATCTCAGTCTTCTCGCAAGAGGATCCGCGAGACTACTGCTAGCAGAGGTCGTCCACAGAATGGCGCATCGCTGCTCCTCAGGGTCGTCCCACCAACGAACATCAAACTTGGGTCATCTTCCACAGCGCCGTTACACGTTACCTGTGCGCAATCAATTTCTTTTCTTTGCCTCGTTGATGATGCTGATCCGTTTGCTTTCTGTGCCACATAGTCAGTGACGCGGAATATCCAACCTCTTCTCCTACACTATCACCGACATCAGAATGGAGTGCTTCGAATCTAGGGACTGATTCTCCCCCTCGAGCTCATCCTCGCCGGCGGGCAAACGAGGACGACAACGATAACGATAGCGACAACGATTCGCCCAGCCCAGATATTCCGGCCACCCCAAAACTTCGCCGCAGAAAAGGATACAAGTTACACAGCGACGATGAGACAGAGTTCGAGACCGACGTTGAGGGAGATCACTCTAAACCGGACGAGTTCGTGTGCTTCCATCCAGAAGACGAAGATGGCTATGGTGCCGAGAACGAACGTGTGGAGTGCGAGTCTGGGACGATAATAGAGATTGTGCGACCCAATGGCGAATCCAGGTCAATTTCAGGTTGGGGATGGTTCGCGGCTTCGCTCTTGCCTAGTCATGTTCAGGACGTCAAGCTTGCTTCTACATCGTCCTTGACTTTAGATGCAGATGATCAGTCGCTTCGCACGGTATCTACCAGGGCTCCCAGTATCAATGGCTCAGTTCGCTCGACGATGTCCATCGCTCAGCGATCTGTAGCAAATTTTACCGTCTACGGGGATTTGAGAGAGGCAGAGGATGAGGAAGGTGCAGTTTTGTTCCTAGTCTTATCCCAAAGGTCGTGTTTATGACAGTACTTGCTCGCCAGCGTATGAGTGCGTCTTCAAAAGATTACAAACGGAGTGGACGTTCATTGGTGGACTTGTAAGAACACGATTTTATCCTTGCTCGATCCCTCCGATCTGACCTCCATGTAATCAGCTCGTCGCATTATCCGCGTATGCCTGTCTCCTCGGTCTCTTTCTGATTCATCGACTGACTTGAATACCTTACTCCCCATCAGCGTTGATGCCGCTCTCCTCGCTCTCCCTACAGATGGCGTCTTTGACATCGACGGCTGGGCTAAGATCTGTGTGGCCTGCAGTTCTGTTGCTGCAGGTATCGGCCTCGCGGTTGATGCGTGGTTCCTCTTGAGATACAATTTTGTCGATTTACATACGTTCAAGGTAGGATTAACCATAATCAAATTTTTAATCCACGAGTTTTCGAATTCTCTCCTACGATCAAGATCGATCGCAGAGGGCGCGAATTCGTCATGCATTCTGTGCCCTGCTACTCTTTCGAAATCTGTTCTGGCTTCTTTCGAAATCACTTCCTACTGTCTATTCGTCGCCATCGAGATTCTAATGATACTTTCTTTTCTAGTCCCGAGCGCAAGATGTATTCGGATCATACTTTTTCTTCTCCATATCCGCAAGGATGCCAGCCATGTAAGTGTTTCACTTCATTGTGACGATTTTTCGTCGGAGCTTGCTGATATCGCCCTTTTGCCTCCGTCTATCTATTTCCAGCGCCATGTTCGTCGCCGCTCTCTCCCTCATGTCTTTCTTAGCCGTCGTCGCCTTCGACGCATGGCCAAACGGAGTACTGGTGATATCAGGACTGTTCGGGGTGGTCATGTCCTTGCAGTTTTTAGCCTTTGGAGTGCACAGGTTCGCGCAATGCCTTGCCTGGGTGGTCAGAGGTTTCATTGCGGTTGCTACTGCGAAGACGGCGCCTCAGCCTGAGGATACACCAGCTCCGTGACCATCGAAGGTTGTTCCAGCGCAGCGACATCAAGGATCAAGGGGTTCAGAAGAGGCAGTAATGACGGATTCAATACATCCCGTCTTTCTTTCATCCGCTCTGAAAAGTCTTGATCTGCCGGTTTAGTCTAACTTAACCAAATACCATAGTCCCCATCATATCACCGTGTAACATACATGCAGCGTAGCTTCAAGGTTCTTTTCAGGCCTCCTGAACAGGATACAGACATTTCTACCCCAGCGACTAATATCGTGTTCTTTCCAAATCTCGACACTGTTACGAGGATTTGCTTCCATGATCAGCAAGCCTACGAGAGCGGTGTGGGGCAGAAAAGTTTGCTGCCTGGGGTGCATAGATAGAAGCGAATTTGCTAATCGTTTCCAAGTTTCGTGCAAGTCCTCGCGTGCAGAGATCGCGAGCATTTCAGGCAGCAATACCTGTTGGCGTCTTCTGGATCCCAGAATAGAATCAGAGAGACCACAGTTCAAGTAAGCCTATGATAGTTACAGTATGATATATGTGGTAATGTGGTATTGTAACATACAACAACCCCTACGCTACTTCGACACCAAAGGATCCAGCGCCCCTTCGAATCCTCTTACAATGAAAGCGCTTCCGGCGTCTAGTAGTAGAAAAGGGGTGAGATGCGAGTGAAAAGTGGAATGAGGGGGGTAAATAATGTTAATGTTAATGTTAGATATCGAAAGACACCGAAGCTTCGGACATCTTTGTTGGTCATGGGCGTGAGTGAATGTTGAATGACCATACTCGTAGATTTGGTATGTTTTCAAGCACTTTTAGTAGTTTGACGACGCTAACTTGCTTCGATCGTGTTCTGCGTATTTCTGTTTATGGGAAGATGTGGAAGGAAAGGAGCCACAGAGGATAGGAGGAAAATTTGCGAATCAGAATCCAGACCACTTGAAAATTCCAAAGAGAGGGATAAAAGCGACTGACCAACTCGGCATCAGAGGATATTTGCTTGGTCATTTCTATGCTGATTCCCCCAGTTCGTTGCAGGTTGCTCTGAAGAAGTGAACGCAGATAAGTATGAGTACAGGCTCGGCTCGGAAAACGAATGGAGTACCCTTCCAGCGGTGTAAGAGGTGTGGTCAGAAAGTTCCACGACGGCCTCTTTGATATTACGCAGCGTCTCCCGTGCGTTCAAGCTAGGTGTCACTATAATGAGATACATTTATTGAGAAGGACAAACAGGATCCGCGTACGCAGCGAGGAGCGAGTTCGAGAAGACTGCGTGGAAATATTGTTAGCCCTCGTCAGCTGTGGGTTCAAGAGGAGGGAATACATACGTCGTCCAAGGAACATGAAGATTCCGAGCCAGACGACTATGAGAGAGGTCAGCGCTCAGCCATCGAGCTAGTTCCATGCCTCGTGGAACTTACAATTGCCTTCCATCTTGACGAACTAAAAAGACAGACCCAGTATGAGGGGCAAGACGAGCGAGATGAACAGGCTAGACTTACGCAGATCAACATGGTCAACCCTGCGAGACTGGAAAAAAAAACCTATCAGCTCAATTTCTAAAACGGCCCAGAACATAGACTTACCTCGTAATCAAACCAGTTTCTATCGACCACGCAATGAGCTTATCGATAACTTTCGCCGTGCTGAGGAATCGCAATAAGGTTCAATTTCCGTGGAAACAGGAGGGACGAATCATGGTGACATACGACTTGTACGCCCCAGCTCGTTGCTGCATCAGGTAGTAGGACAAGGATAGAGCGATTATCAGGTCGACTGCGGCGCCCAGACCAAGGATGGTAGTCAACAACCACTTCCAATCGTGTTGATAGCTAGCCAAGTCTTTCATCTGAAGCGCCTCTGCACCAGCAACGACACTGCCTAAGAACCGGAGGAAAGATAATACCCAGCAGATCACAGGGATAATCAGCTGGTGTCTGTGGGCGCCAGCGTTGGTTTGTAGAATGAGACACTGCAAAAAGCAAGGCAAGATCTAAGAAGACTTACGAGATCATCCGGATACGATTTGCGAAAAATGCTTGGACTGTGAGAACACGATCAGAACGAGGTCGATCAAAGCGAAGGGCGAGAGCCAAGCGCACCTAATGGGCCTATGAATCCAGAGAACAGGATGGACACGGACAGTGATTTCGGAGGATGTTGCAGAGCCAGGGGATTGCCGTAGAAGGTGATAGTGACTTCGTATAGTGTGTGACAGACTGAGATTGCCTGCCCATACTCGCACAACCTGTAGCAAGGGACACCACTTCAGCTGCCATACCTACCTACACTGGAGAAAGGGGGGGGGGGGGGGGGGGAACTACTCACATCACGAAGGCTACCAGCGACTTGGTTACGATGTGGTCATCTGGGAACTTGGAATAGTAGTAATAGGTCTGGACTGTGACCAGGCCCAGCAGCAGGATGGATATGAGGACACCGATCTCGAGTGCACCTAATTAGATAACTTTGGTAAGCCAAGAGTTATCAGGAGCAATGACGACAGTTTTCCTCTGACCTATCGTGCCATGACGGTCGAACGCAGCGAGAGCAGCGACGATAACGGCTGGGTCGATTTCCTGACCTGGTGCTGGGGTGGGGGCCATGATGAGCTGGGATGTCCAGGACAAATGGGATCGGGCGGCCTCATGCTTTTAAAGACCTGGACCAAAGGCGATAGGGCAATGATGAGAACCTTCTTTTTTGAATTGAATTTAGGCCGAGATGAGAACGCACCGGTGAACCACAGACGATCCACTGAAAATATAATAATAATCATAAAATGATATTGAGCATAAATTGCAAAGACCTGCGGGACTTCCTGGGTATACTTACTTACTCTCTCTGGATCGGACGCCACCGGATGCAAGGAGTACAACGACATCGACGTCCATCTCGATCGAACGAGCATTCCGTTTTCCACACAGAAAATGGAAAATCTGTTGCTGGATCGAACATTTTGCTGTCCTCTGAAGATGGAAAATGGAACGACTGCCGGAGAGGCTCATACAGTAATAGCAAATTGTTTGCACAATTTGTTGATGCTGTGCGATTTTCGCAGCACAGACTTGAGGGTATACAGCTCCGTAGACGCTAGAAAGGCTCCAACAGTTCCTCCAAGGGACAGAGTCACTCATGGATATGGGTGGGGGCCTGACGTGGGTATTTCCATGATCCCAGGTACCAATCTGTATACAAATTATCTCTCTCACAATTGTCGAGCAGTCAATTGCATGAAGCACGGAATAATCAATCGTAAGGCTTCAAAAATCGGGGTGAACTGGAAACCGGGCGACCGATGGAAACCAAGTGGTGTCAATTGGTGTGGGCCGGGCTAACGGCAGGGGATTTGGAGAAGATCTGGAGGAGAGGGACCTCATGGGACTTATGGTTCGAAAAAGCAGGTCCTTTGCGCGAAAACTCCGATCAGTGATATGGTGATGATCATTGATGATTTCATTGAAACCTCAATCAGTAACCGATTTTCCCTCTTTTTCCCTTTGCCCCTCACTGATGTTCACTTCACTAGTTGTTCATTTCGCTATGTTCCGAGTACCGTTGCGATTGTTATCGGTGCTTAAATCCCAAATTCCGGTAGATGTTCACAGCCGCTGTTCAGTGAAGAATCTTGTAGGGTAGGGAAAGTTAGTATTTGGGGCGAGTACACAATACTGATGAAACTTATATCGCGCCTAGGCTATCGGTGGCAGTTTGATTATAACTTCCCAAATCTCGCAATGCGTTCCCTCAACAGGTTCATTAGAGAATCACCCTTGCGCCCACGGGGAACATAAATAGAAATTGTGATATGTGTATGTTGGTTGCTGTTTCCTAGGAGGATCCCGTTGCCAGATCTGCCAAAACTCCTAGGCGTCTGCAGCGAGAGCTTGTCTCATTAGGTTGAGCGCAGGTCCATCCCGCGGAGAGATCTTGTACTGGAAGGGAGCGACGTGGCTAAAGTAGAGTTGTGTAAGAAAACAAATATCGAGTTGGAGTCTCAACAAAACACCGACCTCACGATCGCGGTCGTGAAAGCTGTCGATGGGTCAATGGGTTTGCCGTCGCTATCCAAAGCCTTGTCAATGTTGAGACAGGCTAAGGACAAGACCATCTGGATCCACATCGAGCTATCAGCTAGGTGCTGTCCAGGACAGACTCTGCTCCACGTAGACAGAGAGATCATCAAACATAAGTATATAAAAAAAGGAATGGAAGATACGTAGATCGTGGGACGAACCTTCGTCCAAACCCAAAGACTAGATCCCGAGGATCTTCTTCTATCTGACGCCCGTTCAGACCAGAGAAACGATCAGGATCAAACTCGTCTGGGTTAGGATATACAGAATCATCGTGCATCATAGCCCATATGTTACCAATGACTGTTGTACCAGCTGGGATGAGGTAACCCTGATATACGTCGTCTTGGGCAGCAGCGTGGAAAAGACCCATGGGAGAAGCAGGATGCCAACGCAACACTTCCTGGAGAATACAGGTGATGAAAGGTAGAACCCCCCTTTCCCTATCTCGAAGATTAGGGAGCCGATGCTCAGCGGCAATAAACTCGTCGACTTCTTGTTTTGCGCGAGCCTGTATTTCCGGATGTTTGAGCATGCAGAAAAAGAAACTCTTTACGGCAGAAACGACCTGTGATAGTGAGGATCGTCGTTAGATGGAGGTAATCATACGCTAGACTTGATTTTGCTTACTGTATCAGCACCGGCGGCAAACAGAGCGCCAGCAGTCCATAGGATAATATCGTCCTTCTCGGCGTCCGCCTTTGGACCATCCCCAGGTTGCAGGAGTTGAGAAGTGAAAGACGGCGGTGCGATTCCTCGTTCCTGTCCCGACGTTGCCAAAACGCTATCAGTTCAACCCTTGACGAATGATGGTCGAGAACGGCAACGCACCAATTGTCGTTTGACGAAATCGTGAGGTTCCAGGGACTGATTGTAAAGTCTATCACTCCACTCCTGAGCGCGCTTCTTGAAACTTGCGCCGGGGAACCATGCCGGAAGGTAACGAACTAATGGGCCGTCGATGATTACCATCTGTACAGGACGAAGAGAAGAAAGAAGACGAACGCCACGGTAGGGAATCGACTAGCCACTTTCCAGGTGCACCGGCGAGAGAGCCAACTCTCATGGCTTCCTCGGCGATAGCAACAAAATGGTCGTCGTCGCTCTTCACATCGTACCCGTAGCCTATTCTCATGATGATCGCAGCTGCATTTCTGAGGAGTATAGGATTCCAATAAGGAGCGTGCGTGAAAGTGACGAGGGGAATTCTGTACCTTCTGAGGAGCTGTACCAGCCTATCTGGTGACCGAACGAGATTATCAACGAGGACACGAGCTTCATGCTCTTGAATGCCCCAATAATCTTGCGCCGCACGAGCATTGAAAGACTGGTGCATCAGCCTCCTATAAGTCTTGCATCTCTCGTTGTACGAGATATAGAACATGCTCTTCTCCCTCTTCATCAGAACGCCTGCCATCATCGGAAACGGGCGATCGCTGTAAATAGGGGAACGCTTGTTGAAGAGATCTTCCGCCACGGTACGCGAGTTGAGAACGACCATCCGTCGGCGTAGGACGTGGAAAGAGACAAGCCCTTTGTTACCTGTGCGAGAGAGAGCCGAGAGAACGGATGCGTAAATTCTCTTGAAAATGCGACTAGACGAAGGAAGTATTTTCCACTGACCATATTTGAGCCCCCAATCTCTGTATGTTTTCCAGAATTCTGTTCTGGGGTGCTCTTTCGCTGCACCGAGGAAAGGCAGACCGGTTGGGCCAGGGGGGTAAGGAGGCCTGTTCCAAGTTCTGAGTCGGTCGAATAGAGCGATCACAAAGATGGTCAAAGGAATAACAGAGAAGATAGTCAGGGTGGACATGGTGGGGGAAGGATAGGATCGAATGAAGGGCGCCACTTAGAGAACTACGATAACCGGTCTCGCCGGTTCTAGAGATATTAGATACTAGGAGTGTAGAACCAAGTTTCGTTTCTGTGGTGTTCTTGCGTATCAGCTCCTCTTATTCATCAAGTCACATATGGCGTTAGACTAGATGGTCATGGTAGTCTGGAACGCGGGGATTTGATGTTGATGGTGAACAGTAGAGATTTGCTCTGGACGATCAGCCCATAAGATCATTCACGCGAACTCGGGCAACCGAGAGTCGACCGTCCGGATCAATGGAGCACAGATGAAGATATTCAATTTCTCCAGGCTAAACGGTTTCTTCTGGCTGGATGAACACTACCGTGGTGAACTATCGGTACCATTTGTACAATCAAAGGAGACAAGCCATGGCAGGAATCAATTACCAGGAAACCGCTTTGACGAGAAAAATTCAGGCAAACACTATGGCAAAGGCGATGCCCCCGCTGCCGGGTGGAATATTATACATTTGCAAGGTCTAAAGTTTGCTCTTGGCGAGAGGATCTGAGTAAATAATATCGTAGATAGCGTCAGCGACAGCCTCAGGCTGTTGTTGGACTGCCTGAGAGAGGAGATCATTGATTTGCGCCAGGATAATAGACCTAGAAGAGCGTACCAGGTGGCCACAATCCTCCAGGCTACGGACAGATGCAGGAGTCCTGCCTGCTGATCGGTCGGAGAGGAGATCCTGGAGAGCCGGTGTGCTGGGTAATCACGGGAAAGGGGAGGCAGAATTCATTGAGCCGAGATGTGTGGAGGACGGTGGTATTAGAAGACTCACGCAATGTCGTTGTAAGTTCCCCATATTACGTGAATAGGCATCTCGCGTGTCAGTGTCGTGTACGCTTCAAGACCATCGACCACTAGTTCGTCGCTCCTGAAAGATGCCTGTTGATCTTGTCAATAAGGCCACGGTGCTGGTCTGGGAGAGAGGGGTACTTACAGCTTCATGTTCGCGTGTCAAAGCGGTCGCTACGCCGCGGAAACCGAATGGAGGCTTGAACTTGGCTCCGGGATGCGTTCTCAGGCCATGAGCCTAGATTCGAAGGGGGACAGCCATGAGAATGATACTCTAAGAAGAGAGAAATGACTGACGACGTATAAATCTAGAATGCGAGGGTCCCACATAGCGTATAGTGGTTGTCGTTCGAGGTCCTTCTTAGCTGACTTCCGACTAGGCCAAGTATCTTTCCTAAGCCAGGTCCAGGCGATCAACGCCGTTGTAGAGGCGTTGGTATCCGAGTTGTCCTTCTGGGAAATGCCAGGCTCAATGCCTATGAAGGAGGAGAACTTGACGGTAGGCTGCAGCTCGCGCATCAGGAATCTGAAGACATGATGAGCCTGGTACCCCGCCACAAGAAATCAGATGAGGAACGGACAACGCGGGAGCTCCAACACTGTGGCCAATGCCGATAAGACGACGCTTTGAGAAATCTATTCTCGCGCCTGCGTGGGGTCCTGCAGTCAAGAAGCGGTGAGCTGCTTTGGTATACTCCCTTGGATGCCCTGGAGAACAATATTGAGAAAGGGGAAACACTTCTACGGCAGGAAAAACTCACAGTCCGTGGGATAGTGTGTCTTTAAGGCATCCTCGTTCAGCACTGCCGACTCTCCATGGTTTGGGCTTTCAATGGAGAAAATATCATAGACCCTGGTGCCTCGAACTTCCTTCTGCCGCTCAAGTAATCTCTGGATAGTGATTTCCCAGATCTCCTTGAAGCTACCGGTTGCATGCATGAAGATCAAGGTGAAGCCATCGTCGTTGGTTGGGTGGTCCTGGTCCAGGCGGTAGCGTTTGGCCACGACATGAAGTGGGTAGTCAGTGCCGGGTGGTATCGAGTAACGTTCTGAAATCAAGGAAGTCATTAAGAAACCGAAGAATGTGAGAGAGAAGAGACAGAAATATATACAAAGAACACTCGGAAGCAGCTGCAGTTGATATACCGTTAGAAAGCGGAGGTATCAGTAAAGGAATCACGTGCCCTGATCAGAGTCAGGGAGGATCAGTTTACACACTGACCCGTCCCCGACAACCTCCTTCTACGGAATGCATGGAAGACCAGAATCCCTCCTCCGACCTCTACAATTCTCAAAGTCATGGATGCGAAAGCTAGCTTTGACAAGCTACTATGCTCAAGGTTGACGCTATCAAGGCTCACTTAACACTAACACTAACAACCTTTCCCACCTGACTGATCATCATCCTTCCCGAAACGCCACGGAAAACATATGATCTGCATTCTAGCGCTCTGATGACCTCAGTCAGCTTGCGATCCCACGAATTTCACCGTTCTCTCTTCTGTCTACCAGCACCATGGCCGGAACTGATGTAATGACTCTTCGGTGGGGGATTGTGGGTGCTGGAAAGATCTCCGCTTGCTTTGCCAAGGTGCGTACGGCCTCTGTTTGAATCGCTCTGTTATATAACTTCGACTGACAGGTGATTTAGGATCTTTTGGTAGACCCGAAAACGTACGCTTTCTAAAGTTCTGCCTAGAGATTGCTTGCTTCATACAGCTCGCCGCTGTTACAGGAGAGACGCGTCGGATGTTCAGCATAAACTAGTTGCTGTAGCATCTAGATCGAAAGAAAAGGCTCAAGAGTTCATCGACGCGAATGCGAAAGGTGTGTCTGTAACGGCTCATGGGAGCTATGATGAGCTCTATGCCGACACGGTGAGTCTTTATCTCAGCTGTTGCAGCGTCAAACTTATGATCCCTCATCAAGAATGTGGACGCTGTGTACATCGGTGAGAGCCACTAGTTCTTCCCGCGCGCTCCAAGAATCATTGGTCTAACATAACATTTTCAGGTACACCCCATACCTATCATTACGAGAACGCTCTCGATGCAATCCGCGCCAAGAAACATGTCCTATGTGAAAAGCCTGCTACCTCGAACGCAGCAGAGGTCAAAAGCCTTATCGCAGCTGCTCAAGAAGCTGGCGTGTTCTTCATGGAAGCTATGTGGACGCGGTTCCAACCAGTAGCTAAGGCTGTCAAACAAATCATCGATGAAGGTAGCTTTGGGAGCCCTGTCGTCCTCCATGCGGATCTGTCTGGTGATTTCGACATACATAGTAGGTCCTTATCTGTCAGTACTGCTGAGGACGTGAGAAGATTGATCTCGTAACACGATTTATACAGATATCTCAAAAGAGCACAGAATACTAGATCCTACACTCGGGGGTGGTGCGCTTCTTGACCTGTAGGTGGCCGAACTTGTGGGATTTTGATATGCGTCTTGACTGTTTCTTGTAGGGGTCCTTACCCTCTAGTTTGGGTGAGTGGATATTGCTCCGTCTAGTTTTCTTGAAAGCATCGTATTCGTTCTTACTCCTTGCACAGGCGATCATAGCACTCTATGAGCACCCTTTGAATAAGAATTTTCTGCCCTTTGAAATCTCATCCTCCATGATCAAAACCCCCCTCACTAATGTAGACTGCAACACCTCATTTACACTGAACTTCCCGAACCTCAATGCCCAAGCCATTCTCAGCTGCAGTATTAATGTCGAACCTCTCAACCCTAGTGTCACTATACGTTTAGAGAAAGGCTCTATTGAAATTCCTCATCCGATTTATTGCCCGAAGAGATTCACGATCAAACGCAATGGGAAACCAGAGGCTACGGAGGAAAGGATAGTCCAGTTCGAAGGAGGTGGATGGCACTTCCAAGCGGACGAAGTCGCTCGATGTGTCCGAGATGGAAAGCTGCAGAGCGAATTGTGGGGTCATGCTAAGACAGTGCTGGCCATGGAGATATTTGACGAGGTTCGTCTATTCCTTGATGTGTCGCTCCTGCTTCCTAACAATGATCTAGGTGAGGAAGCAAGGAGGCTACGTTCTTCCACCTGGTGTCGAGAAGGTCGTCTGAATCGAATGTATCTAATTAACGAGAGATCTATGTAGGTACTAGTTACTAGATGGAAGAGTTATTCATTTCCTTGAATTTATGTACGCATGTATGCATGTACATCAGGCGCGTGTCGCTACAGTACAGAATCGCGACTCTTGCTTCCTGCCACCACAACAACTGTAAAGCTCTCTACCATGGAGACTCTGCACAACGAGTTATCTCTCCTCAAACAGGTCTACTCTGAGATCATCAATTTCGTTCCACCCACGATCGTCGCTCCTCCAGTTCTTGATTCCTCTGTCGACTTTGCTGAAGATGGCAAAGATCTGTTCCACAGAGATCATGTACCTGGGCTCAGGCACCTGAGAGAATCCGTCAAACGCGATCTAGATGTTCTACAAGAAGTTTGTTCTCCTCTAGTCTTCTATTGCTTTGACTCTGTAGCATTGCCGACTCATAACTCGATTCTATCTAGTAGTTCTTGGATGATCCAGAATCGGCCAATCTGCCCCCTCTTTCCACCAACGCGCCGTACCTCGTGGGCGTATGGAACGAGATTCTTCTCGCTCCTCAGCCCGTGGTAGCCCTCTTCAAGACTTTCTCGTTGAAACCACAGCAAGTTCAACAGAACGGGAACGGGCATAGATTACGGCATGAGCAGGGGGTTAAACAGTCTACAGTCAAAGTAGATATTGTTGCAGAAAACGGCAAGCAATGGATCAGAATAAACACGTTCGTGGTACGCTCCTTTTGTTCGCATAGATCAAGTGATTGACTTCCTATGGAATGCAGACTAAAGAATAATCGGATTCTCGCAGAGTTTCGCGAGATAGATTCATATGACACCGATTCTAGTGATGAAGAGACTGACCGGCCAAGTCTGGCACAAGCAGAGTTCGATAACTCAGTACTTCGGATGGGCCGAGATCTGCTAGCTGCTTCTCGTGTCAATCCCCTCGTTAGCGGGGACTATCCTCAGATTGACCTCCGCCTAACACGTCTAGATCCAGAGGACCCAGACGGCGATCCTCGAATAGCACAGACCATACGCATGTTAGAAGAGATGGGCATATCTGTCATGCTTGGTGAAAGAACCAAAGAAGACATCCCTACTCCAATACGACAAAGATCACCCGTTGTACCTATTCCTGTCGAACCCACCCAACGAATCAACCTAGATCTATCTATTCTTATTGCGTTGGTATCTGATCTCACACATTCCTCGCTACCTACAAGTACCGAAGCAGCACAAAAGAGGTTTATTCCTCCAGTTAAATATATGGAGTGGAAGAAAGCACGCGCAAATGGCAAAAGAACACCTACCGATCAGGAGGGAGACCTTGATGCAGCTATTGAAATCGATGTTGGAACACACTCCAAGGCCCTGACCAACCAATGCCTCCAGGAAATGGGCAAGGGAATGATACAGGAGATCTACGATCGCATATCACCCCTCCACAGCGTCGAGTTTTGGACCACGATCGAAGCGAAAGAGCGATGCCTCCGCATAGTATCCAAGATCGGAGGGGAGAACGAGAAACGTCGAGTTCGTGGTCTTTTCTCTGAGGATTGCGCGCTACTGGGTGAGCTTGTTCAGGGGGAAGAAGCAGAAGAGTTGTTTTGGAGGGATTCTCGATACCCACAGGGATTTATCTCGTTCCTACCCATCCGACTCTACGACGGAGATTTCAAGACAGATTTGGCTGACCATTCACTCAAGAACGAGCAAGCCCATCCCTTTTTCCGTGTTCTGGCCAATGCTTGTAATACTCTACTGGCTCAAGAACAGGACCCTCATCCGCGCCCTCCGTCCAAAGGCTCGAAGCTTGAGAGAGCGGCTGTCATGAAAGCCAACCCTAAGTTGACTGCGCATACAGTTCAAAGTCTTTCTTTAGGCGCTATGCTCGGCTGGACAACGTTGACTGCGAATAAAACCAGCGTCAAGATCATTCTCAGGGAAATAGCCACCAATCATCTTTTGGACTTCCATGAAACTGAAAAGAGGGAAGACGGTGAATGTCTCGGGAAGACCAGTGACGGGTTTTCCAAAGCCGCTATCTGGATAACGGATCCTCGAAGTTTAGCAGAGGGAATGCGCTCTGATATTTGACCCAAGCGGGTTGTTGACTCGGGCCACAGACATAGATGCCGCGATGTAGTGGATGTTATAAGCAGGAATATGAGTGATTTCTATCGTAAAAAGTGGTACATATGCGAGATGTGGAGTGAAGCTAAGAGCCCAAGAAGCAGCTAGGATGAGGAGAAAAAACAAGGTTCATTGTCAATAACATAAGCAGTCCATGTATGTTTCGGGTTTTCTAGGTGCGCTAGCTCGAGGCGGAGGCGGTTAGAGGCACCAATGTCGCGTCCGTTGCCTCCAGCGTATGCGTGGGCTTCATCTTCGGCGTCGAAGGCGTCTCTAGCTCGATAGATGCACGAACTTGAGCCTCGTTCCCGGAGTCACTCTCGTCATCACTGCTGCCACCAGCACCTATTGTCTCTGCTGCAGTCTCAAACGAGGTCATGCTTGCTCTGGATTCTGGGCGGCTGGGGATGGTAAGGTTTCGGAAGGAGGTAGGGGGATGCGAGGACCCTACTTGTTGCTCAGGAGGGACGGAAAGAGTCGGCAGCTGGCTCTGGGCCTCTGGGTTAGATGTGGCCGGCTTGGAGGGGGTGGGATCCGACGCCTGAGCAGGTAACGTTGAATCAACGGCACCGGGCAAGGAAGCTTCGGTGGAAGAAGCTTCATCTTCGGAATTGATATTGTCTAATTCGGAGATGGGTTCTGAAGGAAGCTGATTGGTCGTGGTCGCAGGTTCAGCACCTTGCTGCTGGGATTCATGAGCAGCGTTGCCTTGCGACTCCTCCGGTATAGGAGAGACGACAGAGTCACTTGAAGCAGAGGTGTCTGCAGCAGACTCGTCTGTCGTCACAGATGTGTTCGCGGTCTCCACAGCCGTCGAAGTCGAAGCTTCGTTTTGACCAGAAACCTCCTCGAAATCTGGCGGGGGTGCCAAGTCATGACGAGACGCCGAAGCGTAAGCAATTGCGTCCTCGCCGTACGGCACGCCGAACTTCCCGAATGCCTCACGAGAAGAGATAAGCTTCAGCTGTTCCGGTGTTGGACCAGACTTTGGGTAAGTAAACTCTGTCCGGGTGAGAGTGTGAGTAAGGGGAGATGAAATCGAGTTAAGTGAGATCATGGAGGGCGAGTTCAGTTGGCCGGCGAGGGAAGGGTTAGACTTCTGTCTCGAGAGCGTCCGGAAGGGTGTCAAGCTAAGCAGAGATCCAGAACCGGAGTGAGATGGTCTGTGTGTAGAAATGCCACCGCGCGAGGCATCTCTCGCATGAGAAATCCGTGAGGGTTGAGAGGGACCTGAAGCTGGAAGCTCTGGAGTCGCTGCACTGGGAGGAGAGGCAGGAGTTCCAGAGAAGGGAGCAGCAAACGACAGTCTAGAGGAAAACAAGGAACGGATCCCTGATCTACGAGCGGGTGTGGGGCTATCGGGCGCTGTTGAGGCAGTAGTGTCTGCCGCCTCTGAGGATGTGTCAGCTACCTGGGAGATTTGTGTGGACTGTCTGGCTGGGCGAGGTGAAGGGGTCTGTGATAGGTCAACCACCTCGAAGTAGGGCGGTGCCTCTCCTCTGGGATCTGGTCCGGAAGGATTACTATCATGAGCGCGATGCAAAGAATCCGATTCCTCCGTGGACGGGAGGGTATCCATACTGGCGCGAGAAGCAGCGTGCCGGCTCGGAGTCCTGAAAGGGTCTCTTTCGTCATTCTGCAGTAGTGGTGCGTCGTGAGGCGTATCAGGTAGATCTGAATAGGCAGAGTCGTTCCGGGCATGACTGAGGACGGTACCGTCAGGCAAGATCATAGTACTCTCATCCTCGGGTGTTTCCCGGCCACTGAGTAGGGCATGAGTGGTGAACATTCAGTGGTGTGAGAACCAATGCATACCGGATGATCACCAGCTCTTGATCGCCAGGCTCCTTCATATACTCGGGCAAAGAGGTGACGGACATTTGACTCGCTCTTCGACCTCTCCTAGGTCTGCGAGTCCTTGGAGCATTGGCAGCGGTAGTGGTCGAGTCCGTTGTCGCAGCATTTCCACCAGCTAGCTGCTCAGCGGTAATTTCTCTCGTGCTTGCGTCACCATTCGGACGAGTAGTAAGAGGCTTTTGACGCGCCTTGATTATCCTGGCGATAGCGAAGAAGACGACTGCAACCCCCAAAATGAGAATTGGTGCCTAGATCGTCCACCCAGGTCAGCGCTACTATTCCAGAGGTGAACGCTATCCTCTTACCCAAACGTAGACAGATTTAAAGCTTCCTCCTTCGTTGGAATTGTCTCTTGCTTGTAGGTTTAATTGGTGGGTAGGAGTGGAATGAAGAGGTCTCGCATTTGTGAATCCAAGGGATGTGAGGATAAATAGTAATTGTAAGCGATAATCGTTGAAAAGCCTTAGGCAGTGGCTCCTAGACGGGTCGTGAGCTGGGGCATTGCAGGTCATTCAGAATAGAGATAAGGGCAGCCGTGCGGTAGTACAGGGAAGTAGGTGACGGGGAAAGCCAAGTTCAAGAGAGTTTGACCTCGTCTGAGGCTGTCCTTGAATCAAATCTGCCTCCGGCTAAGTGCATCATCATGATTATGTACACAGCACACCCATCGCCCACACAGCAACAACGAAATCCAACAAGTACAATATATTTTCAGGTCTCCTACGAGCTCTTGAGATGGTCAAAGTGTTCCAGGCACGGTTTTTTATTCTCAAGGCACCTCGTCTTCGTTCCACTCAGGAGACAGTCATAATACTGTCGGAGGCATATGTATTTGCATCCACTCTTTCCCGATACTCCGGTGGAGAACGGGAGAATGGAGGACTACTAAACTACTCCTTCCAGTGGAATAGAGGTCACTAAATCGTACAGAAGTTGTGCATGTCAGTGGACAGGGTGTGGTTAGATCTCGCATGCGAGGCTCGAAATTCTCGGACAGAGGCTATTGACAATGAGCCGTGGTTCCGAGTTAGGTGCTTATGAGAGAAGGCTAACAAGTGGCACGCACGTCGCAATACGGTCCAGAGCTGTTGAGCTGACTGCAAGATCATGGATTTTTTTCATGCACTCAATGGATCAACCTGAACAGGGCAGGGAGAATTTTTACGAATAAATAGTTACGCAGCACCGTACTTGAAGGCCAAAGCTGCGCTTCTTGAAATTTCGGATCGGTCCGTCTACATTGTTAGGTGCTTGTTTGTTTAAGTCTTGACCTCGCACAAGAGGTGTTGTCCGCGAATATAAGGCTGTAAGAGCGTATTTTGCATCTGGGCGGTAGTACGGATACTATCGACAGCAAGATATACCAGGCCACTAGCCACGAGGTAGATGGGTAGGAGCACTAAACTCTCTTCGAAAGAGATTAAACCGAGGTCGACGGAGGAGAGAGAAGTGCTAGATAAAAAGGAGACTCAGAGACGAGAGACATCTCTTGATGAAAGCAGCCCTGCATACGCGTGAGTGATAGGTCGACGAGTTCTGAACGGGATCCCGGTCAAGATCACAGATAGCCAACGGAGTTAGTCTGATTTGAATGTTGATTCGCCTTAACCAACCGTGGCACGGACATGGCACAGACTATGATAGTAGAAGTCCCAGTTTACTAAGTCTGAACTAGTCGTCCCCCTGTTGCCTCACGGAGCTGCTGAGGGAGTTCGGGGATTGAGCGATCCTGTTCGCATTTAGAAAATTCCTTGATCAGTCTGAAGGTCAGACTTTATACAGTAAGAAGTCTAGCGCTTATACCTTTTGAGGAGGTTGTCTATATCCATATCTGGGATCGACTGGTGGTGCCAGACTGGTGTCACTGCAAGATTCCGTCAAGATTGACATAAAAGTTGTAGGAAAGGTATCATGAAAGGGGTCGGAAAGAGGAATGGTGGAACACGTGAGCGCGTTTGAGGTTAGCTTCAAGTTCAACGTTCAACGTCCATCGTATCTCCAGACTCATTCAATCCGTAAGCTCGAGGATACAGCGCTAGCACTGTAAGATCTATACCTACTGCCTGCAACTATCTGCTCAGCCTCTGCAATGAGCTCTTGCAATCCTACGATCTCACAAGAAATGAGGAGCTTCGAATTTCGTTGATTTCAATAGTTGTCCATGACTCGGGAATACTCCCACACAAGCCTGTGAGGGCTCCGCTCCTATACGTTTGTGGGGGATCGTATCTTCCGGGTCTTATTCCACTGTTGACAGTTGTTAGCAGTATGTTACTCCGATTCCACCCGCTGCTTATACGTAGTCTGATTTTCTGGCATCAGTTTGTGAGCATGTGCTTGGCCAAGTATACTTACTTACCGCGAAGGTCTGACGGCCTTCAATTTGCAAAATCTCCTAGGTGAAGCAACCAACTTTTTCAGAGCATGCAGGGTCTGAAAAGCGCTGGTGCGTAGTAAAACAGTGCACAGCTGCAGCGCATCGGCGAACTTTCAGCAAGGGATCCTCGACCCCGGCTACAGGGATAATCGGCCTAGAAATCGAAATGCGCATCTTGAAGGCGCTCAATCGCAGAGCCTCGTCGAGGGAAGTGCGCCTTTGCAACCGCAACCTACAGCGTTTCTATGTCACTCAGCTTCCATGATGATCTGCACCGTATACGGACCCGAGAAAATCGAATTGATTGTCGGTCGGTTGCTGATGACGTCGTAGCAAAATTGCTTCGACGTGGTTTCAACTGATAACCAACAACGGTGCTCGCCACTTGTTCACCCTTTCCACCAGTCTGTCGTTGCAACGGCGGTCCAAAATACCATCAAACTGTGGAGGTTGCTTGCACTGCAGAGCGCGCCTCGATGGTCTAGACGACATACTCTAGTTGAATGTATCTAAGTTGCAATTGTTTTGCTTGTTGTCAGATCCGCCACCACTTGCCAAAGTCGACGGCGCAACGGAGCGCGTTGCAACGAGACCTGCCAGCAAGTCGGTTGGTACGTGAAGATGTCGTCCTCCCACTTTATTGATTGCGTTTGACTCTTTTCATTTGTACGCCGAGGACAAGGGCCGTCAACGTCGTGTGTCGTATTTGTCCTCTCTGAATTATTGGCACGCCGAGGCTCTTTTCAATATATACAGCTCATGTCTCATGCCACCGGATGCCTCGCGTTCCTTCACGTTCCACTATTGTCTTCTCACATAAAATCTCCCCGGCTAGAGGGTCGCCTTCTCTCTATCTTGATTTTCTCTGCCCATCCTTCGCTCTGACTATGACATCCTTTGGAGTTATGCCTTCGCCGCAGCCGTCTGTCTCCAGATCGCACAGTTCTGGGTCTGTTCGCCCCCTCCCTCCTCTTCCTCGCAGACGTCTGCCCCTGCCTTGTAGCGCTCCTCCCACCCTTATTCAGGTCACAGCACCACCTCCCTTCTCAAGGAGTACGCCTCATCTTCATCGTCCACTTCCCGTTACTCCTGGGCCTACTCCCACCTCGACGAGCTCGGAGTACACCTCCTTTCTGAACATACCATCACGTGCTGCTTCGACCCCATCCTCTTCATGCAGCTCATTCAAATCTCAGCGCTCCAATTTGCCAACCCCCGTATCATCTCGTTCTGCTTCTCCCGAAGAGATCGCCTCCACTTCTCAATATGTTGCTCCTCCATCCTCCCCGTTGATGAAGAGTAAGAGTGCACCTCTTCGCTCAAAACGCCAATTACCGAAATTGCAAATCATCACTGTGCCCATACCCTCAGTTGCACCGCTCTCGCCAATTACACCTGCTCTGCCCTCTCCATCCACAAGTAGGCGTAGGCGTGTGTCTCGCCTCAAACGCCGTCTCGGCGAGGATATCCCTGACTCGATGGTCACCATCAAGCCCATCGCCTCCTCCCAGACCACATCGCGAAAGGCGCCCCGGGACCATATACTCGTGCCTCCTGTGCCAATACTAAATTCCCACCCAAGCGACGATGAATGGGAGGATCTTCCGGAACCACCTCCAAAGCCATCATCCAAGGAGGAACTCAATTCCCTCGTATCTCTTACGGAGCAGGAGTCCAAACGCGTTTCTCCTGCCCGCCGAAAAAGGAGAGAGTCCAAACCACCGTTCCTTGCTGCTCCTCTGCCCGAGGGTAATAATCTGCATTTTATGTTCAAATGGCCTACGAGGATCACTGCCGCGGCCGCTAAACGACGCAGTGCAAAGTGGGTTCAGATCAAACGTGGAAAGGTAGTCGAGAGCGACTATTCCGATGTGATCAGTGCCCTCCGCAGGTTATGATTCAGTTCTGGGCTCATGGCTTTCTGAATTCCTCTCCCGTTCTGTGTACAGACCATTCTGATTTCCGTTGCTCTCGATATTATCCGTTCGAGCTTATGACCATTTCTCTTCTTCTGACACGACCGCCTCCGCATCTAGAACCTCTTTCATTTGTACATGCGTTGCATTTTCTTTTCCCTGTTGTCATTCTTGTAATCATATCATCCATATCTATTTCCACTCTCCTTTCATCGATACCATTGTTCTCTCAAAAGCTCTCTGTTGTTGCTTTCCACCCACCTTCCTGCACTAAACTTCAATATTTCAATGCTCGTATAATTACTCCACTATAAATTCATAAATCTCTTGGCTGTAGTCGCAAGTACTCCTCCGGCCTCCTCAGGCTTCCGGGTATTTGTACATCTTTGCTCGTCTATCATCTTGCAACAGCCAGTACAGGACCCTAACAACTGCGACATAGTCATCATATCATTGGCAGCTTCAATCCAGGTTCAGTGTGTTCTCCACGATCCTGTGCAGAAATATCGACGGAGTCTACTGAAACTTAAGGTGCTCACGAGCACTGGCAGCGAAATTCTGAAGATCTGCTGCCTCGGCAAGGAAGAAATTCCACAAAAACTCTCTAGTCTAGCAACGTCGTTTGAATCAGTGATTTCAAAGATAATCATGAGACGGCGCCGCCTTGCGAGAGACTCGAAGTCCTATGCCAGATGCTCGAACTTGGGAGAGATGTTAGTTCTTGGATATCGACTGATACTGTAGTAGGGTTCACAAGCAGCTGTTAGTACTATCGAGAATTGGACTGGCATCTACCACGGATAACCTGTGAAGGTAGCTAATTTCTGGCTTTAACCGCCTTCCGTTGCATCATGAAAGCACTGGCATTGCGGATAGTCCATGCCTCAAGCAGTGTCGATGTAAAGGGCCATATAGGTTTCGACTCGTTCAACCTGCATAACCAAACAAATTATCCGACGATCTCATCCTTCCAAAAGTAGCAGCGCCTCAGACTTGTTCATTTTTCGTGACCGTCTAGCCGTCCTTGAGCTAAGGCCTCATCGACATCCATGATCTAATCCTTCCAGGGCGAGATAGCTACTCTGTCGATGGGAATGGATCAGCATTTTTGTGTGCAACTATTTCAAGGTTCAACCTGTCTGCATTCCTGTAAGTGCAAAAAGACCTGTTACTGTCAACGTTGGATAGAAATCTGGATCCATACCATGCTGCGTAAGTGAAGGGCTGTCCCATGGAAATGTACTCCACCGCGACGACAGTAGTCTTGCTTTCGCCGCGAGGCGGAGTGATTCTTCTATTGTTGTCAGTTGGATTTTGGAGCTGACCTCCGAGCGGGAGAAACAAACAACGCGATATGGTTGCGCATAGCGTACCGTGGTGTTAACACTCCTCGCTTCTCCGTGTTTAAGTTGTTAGTGATAGATTAAAATCCTTTTGAGTGGAGATAAGAGGGCATGGACCTGCCCTAGTCCCCATGAGAGGCGGCGTTTCCAAATAGCTAGCTAGCTGTGCCCATTATGGAAAAGAGCAAACAAGCATGCCGTGCCGTGAAAAAGGGCGATGGCCTCCGGCCATCTAGAGAGAGTCGGTCATATCGGTGAGGCTGCTCACTTGAAAATATCGAGTTGATGAACATCGTCAAGTAGACGTGGCTCGATAGTCAAGCACGAGAATGCAACGTTTTGAGTGTCTGGCGATGCACAATGAAGAATAAGAGGATATCTGGTCATCGCAGAAATGTCCGAAGTGGGTGGGCTGCGTCAGCAAGAACAAGAGGGTACCAGATGGACCGAATCAAAGGCAAGGTAAGAGGTACCAGCAGCACAACCTAGTTCATGTAAAGCAGAAGGAGAACAGCAATCCATTAACGTCAACAGCCCGCATATGACCATCGTCACATCATCCTCGTCTAAACTACATCATTTACCTCACAAAGTGGCCTTTAGTGAGATGCGCCCTCTCCGGCGATGTGAGCGGCTTTGCTGTCGAGGTATGCAGCACGCTTGTTCGCCCAGGTGTAGATACCATAACCTAGTAAAAACGATGAAGGTGAGTACGTTTGATCTATCAAGACACGACATCGAGGTACTGAGATGTTGGCGAGCAATGCACCAAGTGACCGAGATATGTGGAGTGGAACGAAGGCAGAAAAGAGCTCACCCAGGGTTGCGGGAACGATCCAGAAGATAGCCTCAGCAGCTATACGTTTGTAGCCGTTGAACATGTAATGCCTGATCATGTTTGGTGCGGCTTTGGATTGGAATGGCGAGAGAGCTAGATGATTCCAGAAAGCGAGAACAACGCATTGAATTAGCCAAGTAAAATACTGCCTCTGAGAGAGAGCCAGTACGCACTATAGGTAGTGATGCCTTTTTGCTTGGAGGTTTTCTCGCCCCACCATACATTCTACGGCGGCATGGATATCAGAGAGGGGCTTCACAGAAATTACACAGCTGTTCTGTGTGGGATGCTCACGTAGACTTTGCCTAGGTAGACAGAATTCGTGGTCAGAATTTTGGAGAGAAATATTGGTTCAGTCCAACACACCTCCTGGCATATCAGCGAACACAGCGTTTGTCGGTCTCATGGTGGCAAGTTAAGATAGGGAGAAAAAGAGAGGATATAGTCTAGAGTGTATCGAGGCGACGAGAAAGAAAAGGAGGTGAGGTTTGGTGGAGAACTTTACGGCGAGTTGGATTGGCTCGTGGCGGAGTGGGAGGGGCCGGAGTGGATGGCGAGCGGGATTTTCCGAGAGAGCGTGATCGTGAGAAATGATCAATGATTGCATCAGTTTGAACGTGGCGTCGTTTCAACTGAGGACAGAGCAGCTGGAGCAACTTTCGCTCACTGACTTTAACACCCAAGGTACGTAGCAATGCTTCTCTTTGCAGGCCTTGAGAACACTCAGTCGATGAGCCTCGTCTCCTAGGTGCTAGAATGATTACAAACGCAACACTATACGCGCTGGCGAACGCTCTCGGTGTCCTGTCCATGATTGCGGTCATGGGATATCATTTCGTTGCCGTGAACGCGAGGTACATGGCTAAGAACGGGGTTGCCTCCAACGGTGGACATTGAAGTGAGTGTTCCGTTGTGAGTATTCGAACGAGAGAATAATACTGATGCTGGTACTAGTGGCTTAGATGTATATTGTCGAACCACTGTACTTGCTCTCACTATCATTGACTGTCGCTCTTTCCTCTACTGTTTCGCCTTGGCTATTCGGATCTGCCTCTAATCGATTACTGCTTTTTGCTCTCTATCTCGTGATTGGCTGTCTACCAGACAGGATTGACTGACTCGGCCTACCTGGAGCGTATGATATGCCCTGGACTGGAGTACAGGGCAATTCACTGTCAGCTGCCCTCAAACAAGTTGCCGAGCAGTGATAAGCGTTTCATCATCCACCCTCAGCCTGGCGAACAGCGTGCCATTCTTTGGTGTCCCTCCCACGTCCATCCTGTATGGTCTGATAACGGCATTGAGCCGACCAAGGTAACGAAGCTTAGACCAGCCGCGGGAAACTATCAAGTGCCTCGGGATACCGCCAAAGTTCTTCCTTTCCTCCCGTTGCATGGAAGGGGAAGAATTCGATTCCGGGGCTCTAGATCAGTACGTGAACCTGAAGTCTCTTGAGGCGCGTGAGAATTTTTTTCTGTCTGGCGGGAGAGGTCAGGGTCCATTTTTTCACGCCTTGTTTCCATTTGTTCTGTGGTACCCTTCGTGGGGCAGTGGAACTGAAAAGCCGGACTCGGAGCTTTCGTAAACGAGGCGAGTGATTTTTTTTAGCGTTTATGACTCTTGCGACATGGGGTTTTGAATTGGTACGTGTTCTGGTTTCCCTCGGACCGCAGGTACTGGTTTGGACCGAAGATGCGACGGCGGACCTGGGCAACGCGATGATTGCAATTGGGCAAGTGTGAGATAAGCGGTTCAAACTGGGGAGTGAACACTGCTTGGGTTCGCTGACTATGCTCCGAATTCATACTAGGACGCTATCGTTATACCTGGGGCAGACATACTACTGAGGTACAGTGAGAAGAGATACACTAATGAATGAGTGGGACCAGGTACAATATAGAGTCAATCTATTAGATTAGAGTACTGTACGGAGAAAGGCAAGGGACGAAAGAAGGCGGGGTAGCCGTATGGGACGGATGGAGAATGACGAGTTTTCCAAATTAAGGGTAGACAGGGGATCTTTAGATCGAGATCGGGTGTTGTGGATGTAAACGCCGAAGAGAAAGCGGAAGAGTTGGGAGAAATGATGGATGAGAGGACCTGGATGAAAGAAAAGGAAGTAGGAGATGAAGATTGTGAGAAAACCCAAGTCCTCCCACTTGTGGGCTGGTACGAGGAGGAGAGAGCGTCCGCCACTGTGACGATATGTGTGACGTGTCACGTTTGTTCGTCCGCATTCCGCCCCTCTTGTTGGAATTCTGTGAGACTCCGAGTCGCTGGCAGGACCGCTCACATTCACCAAATATTACTTATTATTATTTTTCCAACCAAGTCCTGCTATCCCCTCCCACAAATCCATCCATCCTACTCCTTCTCGCATATTTCCTTTTCTTTCTCCCCTCCCCTCCCCCCTCCCTTGACCCCCCTCTTCGCCCATTTTCATCACCCAATCCTCCTGCCACCACACCCCCTTCCCACCAACTATCCACGTAGGTCTCCTTCTCGCGTCCTTTTCATATCCTATTCATCTATTGTCCCACACCAGTCACCTCCCCAGTCTTTGACCAAGGATCAACATGAACTCCAACCCATTTCCCCAAGCGTCACAATTTCAGAACTCCAGCATCAACCCGGCTATGCTATCCGCGTTTCAGAATCAGCAGCACCAGCAACAGCACCAGCAGCAACACGCGGGAGGATCGCAAGCAAAGTACCCTGGCTATGGCCAATCGTCACAACAGCACCAGCAGTCCCATACCAGCGTCAACCCAATGCAACTCATGAGCCAGAACGGTCTGGCAGGCAGCATGGGCGGTGGATACTCTGCAAACGCGATGGGAATGCCGGGTTCAAGTCATGGAGGATACAACGCGAGCCAAATGAACGCGCAACAGCAACAACAACTCATGGGAATGGGAGGCATGAACAGTATGAATTCCGGCTCGAACAATTTCATGCAAACTCAGCTTATGAACGGTGTCGGCTTAGGAGATCTCGGTGGTATGAACATGGGTGGAGCTGCTTCCTCTGGTGGTGGAATGGGCTCGGGTATAGGCATCAACCCTTCTGCGCTCTCAGGGAATGGCATGAACATGATGAGCTCCCACAACCCCATGTCACAGCAGCAGCACCAGCCAGGCATGAACCAAATGCAGCCCTTTGGTCCTGGTGGAGGCTCTTCTGGTCCATCTAATCAGCAGTTCCCCGGAAACTCCATGTCCAACATGCATCATCATTCCGGTTCATCCTCCTCTGCAAATGGGCCTCCCTTGTCTGCTTCTGGACAATCCTCGTCTGGTGGACCTCTTATAGGCGGTCACAATATTGGTTCGATGCTCAATATGATTGGAATGACGCGCGAGCAGTTCGCAGGTCTTACTCCAGCAGAGAAGCAGATGACAGGAAACAGGATGGTAGCGATGGCCCAGCAGCAACACCAGCAACAGAACACAAAAGCAGCAGCCTCCTCCAACCCCGCGTTCGACCCTAGGCCCTCGTCTGCCGCCTCAGCCCATTCAAGTCATGGTCCATCTTCCTCTCACCCTGGAAACCCCTCTATGAACTCCCAACAACATATGATGATGCAAGGCCCTGGATCTCAGCAGCCCTCTCGACCAGGTACGGCGCTTTCAAATACTTCAGGCGTCATGACTGGTGGACGTTCTCAATCGCCTATGCAACATCATGCCTCCCAAGGCTCCCACCCACTAGGAACTCAAAGACCTCCTAGCTCGCTCAGCAATCGCGGCGATTTTTCTCAGCAGCAACACCATTCGCCCATGGGAGATCACACGTCTATGGGGATACCGTACCCTGAAAAACCGCCTACACCGAGCTCAGGACATAGGAATGGTTACATGGGGGGTGGTGGATATCATGGCGGTCAGCAGCAGCCACAGAATGCTGCCAACGGTCTGCACCTTGGAGGTTCAGCCAGTCCAATGGGTGGCCCTGGAAATCCCTTTCCTTCACCTCAAGTTCAGCCTCAGGACCCCACCGGCATGAATATGCCTGGCTCGCCATATCGATCTGCAAAGCGAAGACTAGGCTCCGTACCACCAGGTACACCTGCAATGGGCATGAACATGCCCGGAGGACCTGGAGTAGGCGTCACCCCAGGATCTATGGGACCCCCTGCTCCTATGAACCGACAAATGTCGAGCGGTAGTAATGCTGGTAACGATCCTACCATGGGGATGGGCGGCTTAATGGGCAACCAAGGTGGAATGGGAATGCCTGGTTCTACAGGTGTTGGACCAGTGTCGATGGTCAATGGGTTTGGACCCGGAGGACCCCCTGCCACGCCTTCCAGACCACCGAGAGGAAACAGTGGTGCCAATCCCATGGACATGTCCGCTGCCTCTCTGCCCAGCCCAGACTTGACGCGCATGAATCCTGCATCTGCCCCTATGATGGGTGGTATGGTCAACGGGATGAACATGGGTATGAACATGGGCGTGGGTATGGGCAATCCTGGTGTCGGAGGCGGGCTGGCAGGCGAGTTAGCGGGAATGAAGACGCCCTTTCAGCAGCCGCAACAGCTGCCGAGGGGTGCGCCACATCACTCTCCCGTCAAGGTCGAAGGTTTGGGTGGTGCTATGAACAACGCGTTGGGAGGTGACAGAGCTACTTTACCGCCCTCTTCTGCTGGCGTGCTTCCACCGTCAGCTCTTCCCTCAGTGCCCCTCCCTGGCGTGCCCATCCTTCCCCCAGGCACATCCACACAATCTTCTCTCGCCCTCGGATCCTCCAACCCCCTCACCGGCCCTCTCAATCTTGACAATGCCGTGACTCAAACCAGTCTCGTTCCAGCAGACTCTCTACCCCCATTGACCGAGGACGAAATCGCTAACGTTCTCTCGTGGAAGACAAAAGACAAAGAGTACGCTAGTTTGCATGCTAATATGAAGGAGAGGATGAGTAAGGAGTTGAAGGAGACACTCGGGAGGCCGATGTGGTGGGAGAGAGGTGGTGGAGGTCCGTTGACCATGCGAAGGGAGAACTTCGATGTGAGGTATCCGCACCAGAAGAGACCAGAGAGGAAAGGAGGCCCAAAGAGAAGGGAAGGTTTGAAATTGTGCGACCATTTTCTTTCTTTATGTTGAGAGTTATGTTTGTGATAGCTAATCTCCTCTGCGTCTAGACCTCGAAGGTTGCAAGCGAAGGAGGCGAACCGGCCTGAGCGACTTGTCCCGATCCGTCTTGAATTCGACGCGGATCATCATAAGATGAGAGACACCTTCGTGTGGAACCTGAATGGTATGTTGGTTCATCTTACTATCTCGTCAACCGGACAAACATTGCTTTATGTGCAATCATTCTTTTCTTGACATTGCCTGGTCGTAAGAACATGACACTGATAACCGCTTTCCTTCTTTCTTTTCTATGATCCTACAGATCCAGTCGTTCAACCAGAACACTTTGCTCAGTCCTTGATCGAAGACTATCAGCTACCGGCCTCCTATCGCTCCACGATCACCAAGTCCATCGAAGACCAGCTGGCAGACTACAAGACCCATTCGCTACTCTACGATGCCGACACCGGTGAGCCCGTCAATCCGGACGAAGTTGGACCGCAGCTACATGGGTCATTGGAAGACAAAGATGCACAATGGTGGGAGAGTTGGAGGAAGCAGCTGATGGCAGAATACGTCCTCGGCCGGAGAAGGAAAAGATCGGAACGACGAGGGCCAGGAAGGAAGAGGAGGAAAGGGGAAGCCGCTGGTCTCGAGATACATGCCACGACCGATGGCACTCTCGATGAGACTGAGGACGTCAAAGAGGAAGAGACTGAAGAAACTGACCTTCAAGAGAGACCAATGGGATTGGACGAGTTCCCTCCGTCTGTTCATATGCCTGTGCCAGAAGATTTGCGGATACTGATCAAGGTAAAAGCAGCGTTCCCTTCCTCTCATTTATACCTTTCCTTCCGATGAGAGCCCTGACGCTGATGTGTCAACTTTGCATTTTTTTAAGTTGGATATCATGGTTGGTCAGATGAAACTTGACGACCAATTTGAATGGGACCTAGATAACGCGTCTCCGTCTCCTGAACAGTTTGCCGATACTTATGTGCAAGATCTTGGTCTTGGTGGAGAGTTCAAGTATGTTTTTGTTCCTTTCTAACCCCTCCTGTCGCGAGTGTTCCCACTGACTCGCTCTATTCCGTGTAGGACGGCCATTGCCCATAGCATTCGTGAACAAGTGCAAACTTATCAAAAATCTCTGTTCCTGGTCGGTCATCCATCAGATGGCACTGCTGTCCAAGACGATGAGCTGCGGCTTTCTTTCTTGCCCACGCTCTCCTCAGCAGCGAGGCCCATGGATCAAGTTCTTTCCTTCACACCACAGCTGAATCATCTCAGCGACGGTGAAATTGATCGCACTGAGAAGGACAGAGATAAAGACCTGGCTAGGAGGAGGAAGAGGAACACTCGCGGTCGGCGGGGCATTGCATTACCGGATCGTGAACCAATACGGACATATCGTACCCCAGCAATTGGATTCCCAGAACTCAGCGCTGCGGCTATGGCACTTGCTGTGGCGAACAACGCTCCGACGTCGAGACGTGCTGCCGCGGCGGCTGCGCAATTGACCATTGCGAACATGGTGGCAACGGAGAATGGAGAGCGAGAGAGCTACAGTAGTAGGAGTACGCCTGTACCCCAGCCAGCTCAGCCCATGCTACCGACAGCGGCCAAGGAAAAGAAGACCAGAGGGTTCTTCAAGCCGCCAGAGTACCCCCGTTCTGAGACCATCAGACCCCGTGCGTTCGTCAAGGCTCCTACGGCGTCTACTGCTGGCGAACCGTCTAGAGTGACGGGTCTCAGCGACGTGGAAGTTTCTGCCTCTGCGAGCTACGCTCCTGTCTCGAAGATTGTTAGCGCGAAGAGGCAGAAGGAGCTTGAGAGGGAAGCCAAGGAAAAGGAGTTTGCAGATACCCAACATGAGAATATGATTGATGGTGTGTGGCACTGTTCCAATTGTGGGTGTCCAGAGGGCATCGCTGTGGGAAGGAGGAAAGGTCCTCTTGGTGACAAGTCGCAGTGCGGTGCTTGCGGTAAGTCGTATCCCTGATTGCTCCAAGAGCCTGGAATGTGCTCATATTCATTGGATTCCCAGGCAAATTCTGGCATCGTCATCGCCGGCCAAGACCGGTTGAGTACAATTCCAACACGCACCATCACACGCAACTACAAAAGGACGCCGAGTCGGCGAAAAACAGCTCCAGAAAGAAGAAAGCCCCCGTTTCCAACGGTCCTACTGAAATTGCCTCCGATCCTCCGACGCCCTTGATCCCTAAGGTTGAGATACCTCAGTCCACCAGTATGGATGAGGACGATAAGGGTGCACCCTCACCGATATCCACCGCTTCGAGTTCTTCGGAGCCACCGGCTCCCCAGCAAGACCAGAATCCTGTAAAGCCAAATGGTACGGCAGCCCCCGTCTCTTCGGTTGAAGATACATCCGCCCCATCTGCTGAACCCGAGCCTGCGCCGCCCCCACCATTGACGACAACGGCGTCCTCAGAGTCGGTTCCCAAGGCCGTCTTTTCTACAATCAACAACGTTGTACGTGCCTCGCTTCCTTCGCGTCCCAGGTTTCCTCGGACTGACTGTGAATTCCTTTTAGCCGGAGGAGTGGCTTGCCCAGGCGATGGATGCACTCCATGCACGATTCCCAAATGATCGCTTTGAACTGACTTTACGACGTCCTGTTCCCCCTGCCACTGAACCAGAATGGCGTATTAAATGCCTTGATTGTCCCGGCAAGGTGAGTTGGCCCAGACTTGTTCTCGTCCATCGACCCGACACTGATTTTTTGCGATGATAGCTTTATAAGCCTGGACCTGGGGAAACCATGTCAAACTTTGAGGTACACCTCAAGAATCGTTTACATCGACAACGAGTCAGCGATCGTATAACAGGTGTGGTCACTGTCACACCACCAGCAACTGCTACGCCAGCTCCCCCCGCTGCCTCGTAGTCGTTAGATTGATTTCCTTCTCATTATTCTTCGACCATCGTCCGTTTTGGTTGTTTGTTACCCGTCCCAGTTCTCCTGCAATCAATATACAATATTCACGTCCATCCTTCTGGGTCTCTCTTTATCCTCTTTCCTCGATCTCGCACCATGATCTTACCTGCCCCCTCCTCTATTACCTCTTTTGTTGTTGTGAACACCCGCGCTCAGACCTGTTTTCTTTTTTTTTTTCCTCCTCTACTCTGTCTCTTTATATCTCGCGTGTTCTCGTTTTCATCTAAGATATCTGCTGGCTATGTGTATTGCTGTAATGAATCAATACATCTCTTTCTGTACCCTTCGTAACACAGCGCTGTTGCTCGCATGTAGTTATGCTCTAGTGGAGAATTTCCAAGAAGTGGTGTCCCTCCAAGGACCAAACTAGAGTCCAATTTCCATCGAGTTTCAACTTCAAACGCGTCGCTGTGGAAAAGCGTGATATTCACGTGTAGAACGCGGTTTGTGCCCAACCTTGCCCATCCATCACTATGTCGAACGATGGTCTTTCTCCTGAGGTTCTGGTTACTTTCTATCGCCGTTTATATCCCTTCAAGTCGATATTCAATTGGTTGAATCACGAGCACACTCCAACCAAGCTATTTACACACCGCGAATTCGCATTCACACTCGCTGGGGACGTTTACCTCCGATATCACTCCTTCTCTAATGCGGATGACTTGAAGAAGCAAGTCTGCTCGCTCAATCCACAAAGATTTGAGATAGGACCAGTCTATAACGCGAAGGTACTTGCCTCCTCAGTTCTTCTTCTTTCCGAGTGTTGACGTATGGCTCGTCAGCCGAAGGATAGGAAAACGCTGAGATCACCCCTCGCACCTCAACTCCGGGAACTGGTGTTCGATATTGATATGACTGACTACGATCCTATACGAACCTGCTGCTCTAATGCCGATATATGCTCTCGATGCTGGGCTTTCATCGCGGCTGCCGTCCGCGTACTGCACAGCGCACTACAAGAGGAGTTCGGGTTCAAACATATGCTATGGGTGTACTCTGGTAGACGTGGGATCCATCTATGGATATCCGACAACGAAGCTATGGCGTTGACGGATGCACAGAGAAAGGCCATTGTCGGCTTTCTGACGGTGATACCTGGGAATCAGAAAGGGAGGATCAATGTCCGTCTTGGATCTCGGTCTCTCCCACCGTCATTACAGTATGTTATACATCACATCATCTAGGCTCGACTACCTGATCAGAGAAGCTCACGACGGAATGTAGAGATGCTCTAGGAAAGTTAAAAGAGAGTTTTGTCGAGCTGATTCTGAAGGATCAAGATCTGTTCATCCACCAAGCAGCTTGGGAGGCACTTCTGGAGTGCATACCGAACAGGGAAGTGGCTGCAGAGCTGAAAGAAGCGTGGACGAAGGACGTCGCGAAAGACTCGATGGACAAATGGGATGATATCAAGGAGCAAGCCGTCAAATCCGGCAAGTCTGGCAGTCATCAGAGGGTGGGTCTGATATAGAGAGCGGTCGTCTTGGGATAGCGATATTTACGACGTTTACTCTCATTCCTAGGCAACGATGCAAGCTGCCATGGAGGATATCATTCTTCAATATACCTATCCTCGACTGGATGCTGAGGTGTCCAAGCATCGCAACCATTTGCTCAAGGCGCCCTTCTGCATCCACCCAAAGACAGGAAGAGTTTGTGTACCCATCAACCCCGATCTCATCGACGAGTTCAGTCCAGAGAAGGTCCCTACTGTCCAGCAGCTGTTGGACGAGATAGATAGCTTCAGCGCAGAGGCTGGAACAGAACATCATTCCGGTGAGTACCTCTTGGATACGGTCCTGCCACTGGCTAACGGCATGTAGACTGGGAGAAAACATCCTTGAAACCTTACGTTGATATGCTGGACAAGTTCACGATGGGTTTGATGAACGAAATAAGGAAGGACAAGCGATCTGTAGATATCAGTTGGTAGACCGGCGGTTGAAGGTTGTGCGAGCTCCTCTGTAATTCTCTCTGCTGTCATTTGTATGCATCTATGGAGCAATATGAATTTGCTTTCCTCTCAACATTAGAATTGGGAATGTAAGAAGTAAATCCATTTCTTGACCATTTCCCAAAGACCAACCATAGAAACAGTAAGTTATTTATCCCAGTAAGTACAAATCCAACTTCCTCTCCAGCGTAACACAACCAAGAACAATAAATCACTCCTTGGAAGCAGAATTCATAACAGCCTTCGCCTCATCTGGAGTAATGATCCTCCTAGTGACGCTCGTCATGTTATCCCCAGGACGAACGAACTGAGAGAGCGTCTCCGGGACGGTATCGACGAACACGATAGTGGGACCAGCGACGAGCTGGGACGTTGCGCGGTCGATGGCGTTCCCAAGCAGAGGCTGGCTGTCAGATGTGACCCACATGGCTACAGGGCCGTTGATACCGGATGGGACGACGCATGAGTTAAGAGGCATGGTCATGGAGAAGCTCATGCCGCCCATGAGCATTTGACAGAAGAGGCCCTGTGTGATGAGCGTTACGAAGGGTGAACGAAAAGGGGGAACGGGAAGCACATACGTCGGTCGTACCGTTGATGGCAGGAGAGGAAACGGTGAGGGTAGTTCCTGGAGTCAGAGAACCAGTGTTTGTGACGCTGAGAGAGGGGTTCGCTTCATAGGTTCAGAGTGAGTTTCAACGTTACAAAAAATGTAAGAGGGGTGTGTTCACCTGGAACACCGAGGTCACAGCCCGAGATCTATTGCAGACAACTATCAGCATCGCATCGACATCATAAACATGCAAGCTTCTTGCTCACGAAAGGAGACGCGATAGCCAGAACCTCGGACGGAGTCAAAGGTATATCGAAAGCGGCAGGGATTGCAGAGCCTGTGTTGAGTGCGTTAAGCATCGTAGAATGACGCGCTTCTACGCTCAGGATGGATGCGGCAGCAGTCAGCAAGATCGGATCGTCCAAAAGAGGTGCGGCACCCAGGAAAGCAGAGACTCCGGTGATTTCGAAGACACCTAGAAGAGCCTTGTGTTTAGTAACTGCAAGGTGCTGGACTTATAGCACAAAAAAAGCTTACGAGCTACAGCAGACATGGTTGCCACGTCCGTAAGAGCGGAGGATACATCAAAGTTGCACGAAGTAACGGGGGTGGCACCGAAGTCCTGGATAGAGCTCTGAACCATGGGTCGAAGTGAGGTCAACAAATCGTATAGACAAGAAGAGACAGAAGGAATCCATACTTGTAGGGTTTTGATATGCTCCTGCTCATCAGAAAGAATCTGGTTCATCTGCTCAGAGACAGCCTGTCCAGACGCGAACCCAGCAGCTTGTAAATCAGAGGTCGTGAACTTCTTCATCGCCTCTGTGTAGAACGTCATCTCGAGTTGGTTCAGCACATCCGCGAATTCTAGGGTTCAGATGGCAAGGGCACGAGTGTGAGCAACCTAGCCCAAGAGACCACGTATGCTGGAGGGGGAGTGTGTACTTACGGAATACTAGAGTGTCTGAAGCTGATGCACGACGAACAGGGGCCGGAGCCGATAAGACGAGGAGAGGGCACAGAAGAGCGAGGAAGGTGGTACGAAGTTGCATGATGACCAGTATAGATACGGAGCTCAGCTCAAGATTCGAAGATTATTATGGATTTAGAGAGGCCTGCTAGAACCGAAAAGAACGACAAGAGACAGAAAAGAAGCTGCGACCAGGCAACCTAAGCAAAGACTCGGTCAGATTAAGGTCAAGAGATGATATTGGCAGGGATTACCTGAGGACCAAAGAGAGAGAACGAAGAGCGGAGGAGGTGAGGAAACGGAAGCAAGGTGCTTTCCAGCCTCAAGCGCCGTCATAGCAACTCAAAGATGCCTGTGCCTCGACCCGTCTTCAGGCCAATCAGGCAGTCGGCAGCTCATCGAATCATACATCACTGGCTGTACGATGGCGATTCCCACGATTCTTGCTATGCATTCATACAATAACCGTACGGTTCGGCAAGTGTATGCATTGACGAGAAGTCGTAGTATGCTGAGAAAAAGCTCATTTATCTTTTGGTAATCACTGATAGATAGGCTATGATCCACCGAATGCCCAGAACTCCCCGACAATATCTCGTACCGCTTCCTCCTCCTCAGTCACAGGTGCTACACGGGGGAACAACTCTGGTACTTGCTTGGACTGTAACTCCAATTCCATGCTCAGCGGCGGATCTTTTTTGACTTTCCTCTTGGTGTCCGTCTCGATAAGCTGACACAAACCGCATGAGAACACTGTCCAACTATCATGTTCAGTAATGCAACAAAACTTACAGTGCCATACGTATGGTCTAAGAAATCTTCCATAGAAAAGCCGGGTCTGGTGAACGGTTCTTGGAATATTCTGGCCAAGGTTGATACGGCGGTGTGATAATGCGTTCGATGGCTGGCTATTTCCCAGAGTGAGGAATCGAGGGCGTGGGTGTTCATTGGATCAAGTTCGGTGGGATCAAAGGGATCTGAAGCAGGGAAGGATTTGTCAGGATATCGTTCATGAACCTTGAGGATAATAATTACCATCGAAGGGACCTCCTGGATTGGGGTCGCGATGTATCATAACCATCAAAGCGGGATGACGTTTCAGGATGTTGTAGATGAAAGGTATCGTCATCACAATCGCAGAAGGCGAGGCATTCAGCGAAAGCCTGGCTAGGCGTTTCACGAACGAAGCCAAAAGGGTGGCTGGTATATGTCTTCAAACCGAGTCAATGAGCTTTTCACAGGTGGGGAAGGGAAATCGTGGTGTGAACGTACGTCGAACTTAAGAAGAGTTCTGTCATACGGAAGAAGCGAGCCCTGTGTTTGACGTGGAGGATATCTCGGTCGAGGAAAGTGTACAGTCGCGTGTAGAAGGAAGGGTAGTCCCTGTAGACGAGGGAGCAGTGAGAAATAAACGTTGGTGAGACGACGAGAGAGGTGGTACAGATTGTAGTCCTTCATCAGAACGAATAGAGCGTTGAGAGCTAGAAGCCCAGTTGTTCCACCTGCACTATATGTTAAAAGACAACGAGATATCTTTGCAGAGGGTGGACCCACCAAAATCAACACAGGTTGCAACCCAATCCATGACGAGGATTGGTCTTGTTAGGTGAGGGAGAATACCTCGGTGCATGATATTCAAAACTCGAACAGAGAGCGACTTGGCGGTAGTTGCGTCTTTAGAGAGAAGCGGCAGCAAGCCTAACCAGGCTTTGGTATACACCGCACGATGAGAATTGAGCGAATAAAGGGATTGATGGGTCGTCATCTTGTGCAAACGTATGGAACTGGTCTTAGTTGGCGCATTCTTCTTTATGGGCTCGTCGAAGAATTTGCGCCAGTCATCCTCTTCGTCGTCGTCACTCGGTGGTTCTTCCTCCTCCTCTTCTCGGCCCTTGCCGTCTAGTTTAGTAGGCTTGGCTTCGAACCCAGGAACCCACCATGTTTTTAGCTGAGATGCGGCGGTAGGGAATGCAGGTAATTTCTCCAGGATCGAAAGCATATTTGCAGGAGCCAATGAGTTTTTAGCAAGATCGGTTTCTGGAATTGTTCTATGAGGAATTCAGTCACAGAGAGGGGGGAGAGCCAAGCAGAACAACCTACCCAGCATCTCGAAAGAAGAACCATCGGATATCATCATGAACGCTGAGTATAGTATCCACGAACGTATCTCGGACATCTGCTTGTATGGACTTAGATGTGCCGCTGGATGATGCAGACCGAGTAGAAGGCGGGCAAAGTAACAGGAAGCCGATAATTTTTCGGAAATGGGACACATGTAGCTGAGGTTCGTTCTGTGGGCCGGGGGTCGTCGCAGCAGACGACAAGTACTTCAACAAAGAGAAAAGGATCTGCAATGCAGACGTCTTTCCAGATAGTCAGTATGTAGATTTGAGAATTGAAATAAGGACAGACTCGTAGCATCCTTTCTTCGTCTTGTAGTAGCCCTCCGAGAAAGCCGACATATGTGTTCAGCCGCTCCCATATCCAGGTCCTGATAGCTTTCGAGCTTTCATCGGCTTGCGGTCGTAGTTTGCCATCTTTTATGACGAGAACAAATATTCTATATAGCGAATAGATCGCTTTGGACGTAGCCTCTGCTCCTTCTGTATGTGTTGCGACATTGACTAGGTCTGCAAGTGAGTTAATCGAGGTGTTGTTTGCCAAAGCCTTGGTCAATTCTTCCTCTGTACTTTTGATTGACTCGATAACATCGGATTCGTCCGAGATCTTTCTTTTTTTCGTGGGAGGAGGAAGAGAACGAAGAGCAGTGGGCATTTTGAGTGGACGGCAGTTGGATGCGAATGCTCGAATTTCTCGTGATAGCCGGATCGGCTAGAAGTTGGTGTAGATTGATCACAGCGCTTCACATCGCCTGCCTATTTGTTACTCCTGCTCAGCGTTCGCTCACTCGTATCTTGCTCATACGAACATTCACTCCTTACATGTATGGTGCACATATAACTTGGATCCATTACCATGAAGTAAACAATGAATACTGCAACTCGAAAGTCCAAGCGAATCAGGTGATCCCACAGCGCGTTCAGGGGATCACGTTCAATTGCATTCTATAGTTTATCGTCGCGACCTACCCCCATGCCAACCTCCATTAGACGACGACGATCCCAGGGGGGCTTGGACATCCAAAGCACTATACTGAACGTTTTTGAACAAGCTCAGAACACAGAAGCCAACCATGGCAAAAACGTCGCGGCGCTTTACAAGATTCACAAAAAGTCTGCTCGAGGCGCGATTCAAGGCGACTCGATCGCGAGGGAGGAACGCGAATTCCAAGACTTGTTCTTTATAACTCTCTCTAGGATTTTCCCTGAGAAGAAAGGTCCGAAGCAGATCGATAGAATAGTCAAACTGGTTGGGACATATGTGGGACATCTTAGTCTGAGAAGTACGTTCAGCCTTTCTATCGACACCTTAATAGCCCCTTTGATGGTTTGGACTGCAGTACCGGAACTTCGTGAGGAGTGGTTCAACGAAACTGGGCAAGAGCACCGAGATACTCTAGCAACCCGTTTCACGGAACGCCTCCTGCGCTTCTTGTTGAAAGGCGTCGAGAGCAAGAACAAGAATGTTCGCTACAGATTACTACAAATACTCGCTGAGGTCACCAAGAATCTTGGAGAGACTGAGTACGTGCTTTGTTCCCAGACTTCCACAGTCAGCAGCTCACGTACGCTCAGCGAAGATATCTGTATCGAGTTGCATAATGCACTGATCGAACGGCTAGACGACAGAGAAGCCCTCGTCAGGTCCCAAGCTGTAATTGCACTCTGCAATATGTTCAAGGACGATCCTCCAGAGGACGCCAAACAGACCCTTGTCGCTCTCCTAGACTCTCTGGAATCGGATCCTTCGCCGTGAGCCTACCTCCTGTACCTCATGACCGGTCGTCAGTGGCCTAACCCTGTCTAGTGAGGTCCGTAAGAACATCCTCCAGAGACTTCCCATCAAGAAAGCTCTTGAAGAAAAGGTGATTACGGCTAAAGCGATCATAGCCAAAGTTTTACGCCGTATGAGGGACACAGACGCGGGTGTTCGGAAGCAAGTCATCGCCGCCGTCCTCAGTGCGCACATCTACAGCGACGAAACTGACGAAGATACTGGTAGCAAGGAGCTAGGGATTACACACCCGCGCCAGTTGACACCCAAACACAGGAAGCTCATAATCAAGGATGGGCTTTCGGATTCGGATCATGCCGTCAAGCGGGCTGCCAGTGCTCTCATCTCTTCTTGGGTGGATGCGTTGGGGCACGAAATGCCGAAGGCGGAGGGGAAACGACCTGCCCACGAGGTCGTCGTCTCGTTCCTCCGGCTTCTTGAGATTGTGAGCTCGGATGTGGAAGGTGAAATTGATATAGCGAAGGACGCAGTGAAATGTGTACTCAGGGAGCGGGATACTATCTATGATGAGATAGACTTCCAAGGTATTTTCTTCCCCACCTCCAAGGAATCATCGCTTTAAGAGCCTTCTCTTTCTTGATATATCAAGATCCCTATTGGGACGACATCACTCCGGAAACCTCATTCCTGGCGACCACGTTTGTCGAGTACACAAAGGAGGATGGCGATTCCGGTACTGCACGCCGTGAAACCGCCCTCCCAGTGGCTACAAACCTATCCTACAGGATTCACCAGCACTACGGACTGCTTATGGAGGATGAGGATGAGTCAGAATATCGAGAGTTTGTTCTTCAAGAACTCCTCAAACTAGCTGTTCACCTAGATTACGGTGATGAAATTGGAAGAAGGAAGATGAATCAAACTTTGCGTATGTGTCAAATACTTTATCCACTTCCTCCTTCCCTTCTATCTGATTTGTGGTTTGATCAATATATCTAGGTGAGATGATGTGCGATCAAAGGCTTCCTGAATATCTGCTCCCCAAATGCCTCGACGTTCTTAAATGCATGTTCGCCATCGACCGCGACTTTGTCGAGGCTTCAATATCAATCCTACGTGAAATTGATCCACCTCCTGAGGTATGCTTCAGTACATTATTCTGTAGCATCTGCTCAATGTATGATTCATGCTTTCTCTCTACAATCCTACAGGGAGATCAGCCACCTATTGAGAGTGAGGGACCATATCTAGTGATTCCCTTCTTGGAGCATCCATTGATTGTGTCTAGGTTTGGCGGAGGACCAGCAGAGAGCCGCACTCAAGTTGCAGAAACGCTGCCTCTTCATTTGTAACGGAACGCTCCAACGTGTCGTTGCGGTAATTCATTTTTTTACACTGCATTATTGGATAGAGATAAACAATGACTCCGATTTCAACTCTAGACTATTGAACACCCTGGTCGCATTGAAGAGTTGAGAAGACGAGTGATGGCTGCTTTGGACAGCAAATCAAGCATAATCCTAGAGCAGGGCCTTATGGGGATCACTTTCATTGCCCTTATATGCAAGGTAGAGATGAACAACACTGCAGTGGCTTTTACCCTTCTTATTGCTGATGCGAATATGTCTTGTAGTCCAGCGCCCTGAGCAACTTGTCAAAGCTTATGGGTCATACGATTCATAATATTGAGAGGGTGCAGCAAGTGGCTTTCAAAGGGCTTTTCGATATTTTGGCTATGTACAGCCAGAGTGACTTTTGGGAGAGTGAAGAGCACAAGGTCCGACTACACTAAGCCTACATCAATGGGTGCATGTTCTGATTGTCCAACCTCAGGAGCGCACCTACAACTATATCTTTGGTTGCATTGGGACAGGTTCTCCTGAAGTCCAAACTATCTTAACACTAGGGTTGATAAGGTTAACAATCTTCAAGGGAATCACAGTGGACCTGGTATGATTTCTTGATGAACTGCCATACTCCTGCAATGATTTTTGTAACAAAAACTACAGGCTCTCCGAAGCTTATTGGTTGCATATTTCAATACATCTCTAGATAAGCAGTATGATGAGATGCGAGGCTATCTTGCTGCTTTTTTTGACATCTTTCCGAAAACAAACCCAGAAAATCAGCTTGGAATCCGCTTAGTGAGTTGACTTTAATCCTTCTTCTGGGTCATTTTATGCATATACTAATGTCTTGTGCACAGTTGTTCCTGGATTTATTCAAGCACCTTTCTAACATTCGTAACACCAATGAGGAAATAGTGCCTTCTCTAAAAGTCTGCCAGATGTTCATTGCATGGACAGATCCAGAGACGTTATAGTATGCAGCAACAGTTCTTTGATCAACCTGATTTCCTTAATTCATGCATTACCATTTTCAGTGAAAGTGTCTGTCACAAGGGTGACAAAGCTATAGTTTTGGATCTAGCTCATGATCTGGTCAAGGCCATCTTTGATAGAGAGGTATCTTGTAAGAGACTTCGTGTTCAAATCTTCTGTCAACTTAGAACTCATCCTTCTGATCCCCACAGATGAGGATAGAAAAGCTCTATGTCAGGCCCTCAGCTATCTCCACCTCCCAGTAGAAGCAGATGATGATAAGATTCATGCCATTAATCTTCTTGTAAAAACTGTTGGGGAGGTTTGTTACAGCTATATTAAGACTTCTTTTCAAGGCACTGTATTAACACACATTTTCATATAGCGCCACATTCTTAAAGAGAAAGTTGCAAAAGCTGCTCTAGCTAAGTTTGATAGTGTGTTAGGCAAGAGATACGCTAAACAACTTGAAGATTTTAATGAAGAGCATCTACGTAAGATGGAGGACCTCAAGAAACTCTTTGAGTTCCTGGATGAGGTGGAGGATGAAGGTGAAGAGGATTTTGAAATTGATCGTAGGCTGTTGAAGAGAGAGTAATTTAAACTTAAGCTCTTAAGAAAGTTTTCATTCTTACAAGTATTTCTTTTCAGGCGATCAGACAGCATATTCAGTACCACAGATGAAGAAACCTCTCAGGCTTCTACCTCAGCTGCAGATCATAAGTCTAAATCTCAAGGAAAAGTAGCAAAGTGTGTTTAGGATCTCTCCTTCTTTATCTGGACTTCATTCTGATTTCTTAATTTTTCTGGTATTCTAGGCGGCTTCATGTCTCTACTGATGGTAGTGGGTCAGAGTATGGCAGCAGTTGTCACAGTGCCAAGAGAAAATGCACTAGATCTGAACCTCAGCCACAAGTCAAGTACAGGCAGCAGCCTAAACGAGTGTGAGTCAGTTGATAATTTCAATTGGCTTCAGTGGCTTTATGAAGTATTTCAGGGCGGCTGCTGCTGGAGCAGTCAAAACCCAACCAATCATCATTAGTTCTGATGATGAGTTAGATATATCACCAGCCTTGTACAAAGCTCAGCAAAGGTCTGTACTTGGATCCTTCTACTCTTGGCATAGTGTTGATCTCAGCTTCAGGTCCAAGAACCCCTCTATGCCTTCTACATCAGGAAAGAGCACTATTATAGTTGATGACTCAGAGGGTGAAGTCAATAGCCTCCTCACCACAGACTGAATTTCCTCACCTTATATATGTATCCTTTCATCTAATCTTAGAGTCTCTGTACTATATCTTGTATATTTTCTGATCTCAGGCTATATTATCTTTCTTGCTTTATTAGTACTATACTACAATATACCTTACATCCACTCCTTACAGTAGTATAGTGCTACCATATACTAGGAATCGAGCTTTTCACACTTAGAGTGAAAGAGTGGTTTGGTGATGTTCACAATGCCTGAACATTGTCCTCAGGACCCTCTCTTGAATGATGAGCATCCCTGAACCAACATGCTGCAGTAGATGTTCAGCAGCAATGATCTAAACAAGATTGAACATGGAACTATCTCTATAGTATAGTGGGGGGAATGCTTACCCTGCAAAGGAAGAACTACTGGAAGGTAATCTGGTATTTCTGCAAAATGTGATTTACCTCTGAACAGATAGCGGACTCGCAGTATCTTGGGGATGGATGGTGCTGGATCATGGAAACCCTGAATACCAGACTGTAGATGATAAACTAGATGAGGGACTCTATCATCCTTTAGCAAGTTTATAACTGACCTTAGACCGATGTCCAGGTATGTATAATTGAGAGTGGTGGACAAGAGCTTGCACTGGTATGGTGACATCTACCATCAGCTCCTTGCCATTCTCGTCCTTCTCTGTGGAACCATAGAATGCTTCGACAATAGTCAAGCCTGGAAATTCAGAAGAGGAAGACAGTCATAAATTACTGGGCCGAAGAAAGTCATATTTAGCTCACCACCGTCAGCATTTTCGGCTGACATGTGCCGCCGTGCCGTCTCTTTCAGCATAGATATGGTGGCCTCCACTTCGACACCAGAAGCAGAGATCTCCTCCCTGGCGGCACGACGTGCTGCTCGTATACGGCTGGGGTTTGGGGTATGAGACATTGAATGAATTGTAATAGAAAGGACATGTAGCTCACTCCAGTCTCTGGCGACGACGTTTTGGCTGGATCACGAACCGATAAATCAAAGCCAGAGCAGTCGACGGGACAACAGATGCCCACAATGCGATACTGGGATCGTAATCAGAAGACAAAGTTATCGGCAATGTTAAACGTTGCTCGAGGTGGACGATTCTGAACGGAAGAGTGAATCAGCAAGAGAGGTGCAAAGTGATGAGCCGGACGCACTCCAAGTAGAGGACGACACCTCCCGCACTAAGACTTATATTAGATACGAGTTGAGTGTCGTCGTCTGCCCAAGAACTCGACCATAACCAGGCTAAACCGGTAGCAATACTGTATTGTACACTGGTCTTTAACTGAAGTGCAACCTCAGTGAATGTGATACCCCACTCCGTACGAAGAGCGGGTCCCATAGGGCCCAACGCAAGTCCACATGTCCAAAAATGTGCACCTGAATCGAATCCATACTCTGATCCCAGACCTGTTGGAAATCTGCCACCGTCTGTGTAGGCAGAGCCGCGAGTTTGGGGTCCGAAAGGAGTTGGCTTGGTTATCTCCACATTAACGGACGGGTGTGGACCAATAGCCATCCCGAGGGAGCCTTGGGTGAGCGTGTCTCTGAACAAGCGATGAGAGAAGTTCAAGTTCAGAGTAGGCAGGAACAGTTGAGACGTGAGTGAGGACAAAGGCGGCGTTGTGGTATTGATGGCAAGATAGCTGACTTCGTCCTGGTAAGCACTGTGAGGTTGTGAGAACATCTACTGACAGTAGGTTGGAGGGTAACTTGCGCTTTCAATGAGAGGTTAGGGCGTAAGAGGGAACTTGTTCCCTGAATGTGTATTAGTAGGACGAATCATAAGGAACGTAGCCAGCCAATACCTCGAAGGTCCACCGGGGGCTAAACTGATGGCGAATTGTACCAAACACGTTGCGACCGTTGGATATTTGAGCTCTACCGATGAAAGTAGTCTTCTCAGTGATTCTTTTCTACGGTCAAAAACGTGAATGGTAGGTCGAAACGTGAAAGTAGGAAGACCTACCTCGAATCGATGCTTCAACCCTAGGCTGGCTACTGATACATCCTGTGTCCGGTTCCGGAGTCGTCGATACCATGGGTCGGTTTGATAGCCCATGTAGGGTTCCATCATGGACTGCATGTCAATAACGCAGGTTACCTGTCCCTTGGCTCGGATGAGCTTCTCCAGTGTATCTTGCTTCTCTTTGTACTTGGAGTCAATTAGAATCTCTCGAACCTATGAACGAGTCAGCGCTACGAATTTACACAAAAGGAAGCAGAGTAAAGGACCTCTTCGGGTGGCATAGAACGTAGCTGCGGGGGCCATGCTTTAGCAAGACCCTCTTCGCCTGTGTCGATTGACCTTAGTAGTGTCTTCGCCCGAAGTGTTTAGGAAGCTCACCTAGAACATCGTAAATCTCCCTTTATTCGAAGGTGTCAGAGGAGGTCAAGTGGAATTAGGATGCTATCATACCGAAGGAACGGGTCAGACAGGACTGGTCAGAGACGAAGACGCATCAGTGGTCCGGAGGTCAAGAACATGGTTCCACAACGATACGCACCTTCATAAGCCTTCTGAATCTCAAGAAACCTGCGGCTTGCTACATCCTTCGAGGCAGGGTCGTGTTGTTTATCAGGATGAAATGTAACTGATAGAGCTCTATATCTTTCGCGAATTTCGAACGCGGACGCCGTGTTAGGTAGATTCAGCACAGTACTACTTCCGAATGGTTCATGTAAGAAATCATTTCACCGGTAATTGAACGAATTGACAACTGACTAGAGAAACTCTTTCTCACGAGAGGGTGATGCTTCACCATTAGTTTGCTTCGCAGATGATGCCATAGCTTAGCAGATAGCCTAAAGTGTTTCTGTACGAATGCGAAAGCTTCTCGGTGCTACAATAATTTTGTTGTTTAAGTTTGCGGTGATTGTATGGAGAAGTGATTCTAGGATTGCGTTTTCCTTGTAGTATGCAATGTAAAAGTTCCAAGTAGTAGATTAGCAGAACATAGCGCAAGTGCCTAGAACCAGCAGTCGTGCAATGGCGAGACCGTTTGGGCGTCGTGTCCGGGAGCGAGAGCGTCGGAGCGACTCAAGATCACATGGTACAGTGCCAGGACTGAAGCTCGAAGCCTGAAGCTTGAAGTCAGATCCTTTCTTTAGGTTGATCTCTGGTCTCCCTTTTCAACTGATAGATCAGCATTGGTAAGATTGCAAGGAGTGAGTGACTTTTTAGAAGGAACGTGAATTCAAAATCGAAAAGACGGAGCAAGCTCTAATACTGTTTAGCACAGGCGCTAGGTAGCTACAGGGAAGGACTGTGAGGAAGCCCTTCATCTTGGTGGTGATCATGATATTCGGGTGGGGGTATGTCCTCGTCGTACTCTCTGGCTTGCTGAAGGTCCTCCATTTGTCGTCGCAGCGCCTCTACCTCGCTCCGTAATCGGTTCGCTTCAACCGAGCTTTCATTGTTACTACTACTACCGCTACCGCTGCCACTCGGCGCCGGTGCTGGCGGCAGCAGCAAAACCTGCGGAGAGCTGCCCGTCCTGGTCCAGTGGTCTTTAGTGGCCCATCCATTGGCAGCGTACTGCGTAGTATTCATATCGACGTGAGCTGGAGGTGGTACTCCAAATGCACCGTCAGAGTAATGTTGACCTGAATCTGAGTGGGTAGGGAAGGGTGTTGGGGTATATTGGTAACCTGGGTATGGCCCCTCCACTTTCGCCTTGCGTTTTGTTCTCACCAAGAAGGCGAGTATGACACACAATAAGAAGAAGACCACACCACCGATCACTCCTCCCACTATGGCGCCGACGTTCGTTTTGTGACCACCATCACCACCACCATTGTCATTGCTGATGGGAGTTGCGTCGATCGTCTTGTCGCTTATACTGAAAACGTGGATATCAGAACAGCGCAAGGATATAGGCCAAATTATTCACTTACTTTAGCGCAAGTAGAGCGTACATCGCGCCCTGAGCGGGACTGATAACAGGACAAAAGGTCAGCCGATTGGATCTCTTGACGACTCACTGTAGGCCTACCTGGACTCGCCATCTACAAGCTCTCCGGTGCTCACTTTGTAGGTCGCCGGGAAGGTACCCTTCAGATCATTGCCGAATGTCCTCTTATGGATGGACGATATGATCATATCACGCGTTGCTTGTTTCGTAGTCACAGCAGCCGCAAACATCATCCAGGCTAAACACAGTGATAACACCATTAATCACGGTCCGCCAAGACCAGAAGCACAGCACTCACGAGCAGAAGCGAGGTTGGATAGCCCGGAATCCGAGGAATCAAGTGGAATCCCATAGGAATCTGAGCTGGCTGGAAGGAGAAACAGGTTAAGAGACGACAGACAAAACTCCAACCAGATGCACCTACCGCTAAGTTGTTTGGCGTAGAAATCTGTTTGCATGTCGAATACCTAGAAGGGCCATGAGCTCCTAACTAACGCTACTTGTCCATCGAGCAGGTACGCACCTTTGAATCAACCACGTTCGTCTTCAACCACACATCAGCATATAAGTTGTAGATGAGACCATTGGATGAGGAATCGCCTAAGACGGACATAACGTGGTCGTTGGCAAGAGCCAGGGAGGACCAGTTCGCGGCTAATGAGGTGGCTGAATCCTATCGCAGCTAGCTCAGCCTAGAAATATTTACTACTTAGGTGAAATCATGTACGTACGGCAAAGGATTTTTGGTCGTCTTGTCGACTAACAATGGCACTGATCTCGGACATGGCCTTGATTGCGATTATGCCCTTGATAGCAAGGTTGGTGTTGTTACCGGTCAAGGCATTTGAAGAATCCACGGAGGTTCTGGGAGGTAACTTGAGATAATACGTTCACAGTACTCAAGGTAATGAGACTCACTGGCCAGTTTGATCAAGGGATTTTGAAACGAGATAGGTAGCCCACTTTCGGAAGAGAGCATACTATCATAGGGACAGCGTGAATCTTAGCCTGAGATGAGTGAAGTGAACGTACATACATAAGTGCTGAGAAGGCTGCCATCTCCTGATGCCCTAGCGTGAGCTAGTGCCATGATTATCATGTTACTAGATTCTAGGGAGTGATAAAACATGTCATTATTCGAAGGTGGTGACGAGAGGATGAGAACACACGCTCAACGGACTGGGGATGGTTCCCTGCGTTGCCAGTTGCATTGGGGTAAGATGTCCCTGTAGTACGATTGATGCATCAGCGAGCTATAAGTTGGAACGAGATCGAGTTTTACCTAGATTTGGGGCAGCATAGTCATTCTGCTGATCGGAGTTGATCTGGGATTCCAACAAAGGGTGGAGCAAACGACCAGCGAGTGAAGCATTGAGATAGAGGAAGGCGGGCCAGGAGGCATACATAGTATCCACTGAGTTGACCGCCCTGTATCATTAAACAGTTATTGTCAGTGCTTTGGCTCGCAAGCTTCATGACTATGGCGAGACTAACGTTCCCTTTCCCATTTCCCTCATGAACATCCTGACATCCGACTGATTCCAATTCCCGTCAGAGCCCTTTGCAATTGTGAGCTCAGTCGCAGCGAAGGTTTGACGAGTAGCTAAGGAGACGAGATCGGCGTAGTCGCTCGAGATTTTCCCTGCCTCATCCCGGATCGACTTGTCCAGCGCATCAGCCCGTTCCTTTGCGCCCTTGTAGTCCATCAGGAAATCGTCGATCTGAAACGTCGCTGATCGTCAAGCTTGTTCTAGGAGAATGGAAAGGAACATACGGCGTCGGATATGTTGTTATCGTACATAGCCCTGAAGTAAGAACTTCGCTGTTGCGTCCCAGATGCAGTATTGTAAAGAATAGCGGGATCCCTCGCCTTGCCCAGGGCCCAGACTGTTGGATTGGCAGATGCTGATATCTCGCCCAAGTCGATTGAAAAGGCCATACCAGGATATTCTCTGGGACGACGTGATTGAATGTGGGAGCATCGAGAAAGGGAGGAACGGTTATTTACCGTTCGTCAATGTGACGAAAGTCGATGTCTTGCGCGTTATCGAGTTTGCCGTCTTGCAGAAACCTAGTCCTATCAACAATAGAGGACCCCGTTCTGTAGGTCACTCCATCGCCAAGCAGTGTTGCGTGGTAAACGACGCCGTCTTCTCCGAACCCATTGTTCTCGGTGAGGTACCGAGGTGAGACGGGCTCGATGTTGTGATAGATGGACTTCTGTGTCTGGAGGGTATGCCACTCGATTTTGGTGCTTGAAGTGTCTGAAACCCATTCTAGATGATATGACACAGCGGAGATGGGATGAGCCTGATACATCAAATCTCGTAGGAGCTAGAAAACCATCCACCTCCAGTGATACCACAGTAAAGGCGGGTGGGATAACTATTCGAATTTGAGGATTGGACAGAGACTGCTAGGTAAGAGAATGGAAACGATAGCTTTGTCCAATCGTCAGGCTGATTCGGTTGATCTAGCGGTGAGCCTACTGAGGAAACCAAGATAAGCTACCGTCGTACCTCGATCGGACTCAAAAAGTTAACGTTGGCATGCATAGGACCAAGATCATACTCGATAATGGTCTGAGTAGGTGTGATATTTATACTCGTCTGTGCAGAAGCGTTTGCGCCAGTGAAATCGCCCACAAGACTATATGTTTGGTTCGTATCCGAATCGACAACTTGCAGTAAGCAATTCCATCCGATCACCTGGACGTCGTTGAGCGAGATAGCACAACAAGGATGAGTAGACGTTTCAAACCCTGCCACTTAAGGGCCAGAAAGTTGGCCACATTCTGGACGGCCACCCAGCTTTACCTGTCTTCATCCAAGTATTCAGGTAAGGAGAGCGAACAGCCAGGGGGTACGCGGACGGTGCAGGGGCTTGTGCCATCGTGGCGAGAGGAACATACGTCCAGCAGAGGAGAAAAAGCGCGAAGAAAATCATTCGTGGAACGCAATGGGAGAGGGAAAGACTATGAAGGGGAAAGGGATACACAAGGAGGATGACTGGAGCACTGGAAAAAACTGAGGACACTGAGAATTAAGTTCCCCCGTGAGCAGCAGCGCTGCTTGAGGCGCCTGTTATTGTCAAGTTGTAGTCCCCGAGTCTCATCAAAGACTCATGGCTATTCTTGCACACTCTTTGCCGGAATGAAGCGAAGTACGTTTCAAAATGGGGCATTGTTGGCAAATCTGACAAGTCTGAATGGAGCCCGGAAAACCCGTGGGGCCTTCATGAGGACCTGTTTGTTAATGAGCAGCCAGATACTCCAGGCTGTGTATTCTATGGTACCGGTGTTGGTCTGACAGCTGCGCGTGGGACATGTTGTTGCTGGCTGATTCTCGTTGAAAAGATGCAAAACGACGATTGAAAGCGAGTACTTATCACTGGATGGAAAATGCATAATTATTTTTCCTCACGCATGTTTACTCATGACTACAGCTGTTTGCATAATGTTTGAGACGCGGCCCAAAAGTGCAAAAATAAATCAAAAAAATTCGAAAAAATTCCCGCGAATGCCTCCCTTCCTCAAACAGCATTCCTTGTCCACAGAACCTTTTCAAAGTATATCTAAGCGAGTTCTAAGGTTCACAAGATGTTGTATGGAAAATGTAAGGATGAAAGAACGGAGTAGCGAGAAAATTGGCTGGTGAGACCGGTGAGAGTCCAATATGGGCTCAGCAGCGCGGTTGAGTATAAACTACCGTTCTATCTCGCTCGTAACGGAGGGTAGACTTGTACACACATCTCTCAATTGTAGTTTACTTGGAAAATGAATATATTGAGCAGTAATGAGCTAGAAAACCGCTCGTTCCAAAGCCGTAGTACTTTACAGACACGGCAACAGACCTGCTCATACTTCCAATTGATGTATAAGCGCAAAACAAGTCAGTGCGGGACCCCCAGACAGCTATAATGACACCAGATGGGAGAGTGTGTGGGGGCGATAGCAAAGAGAGGGCAAAGTGTCGTGTTGAATGTGTGCTGGGGAACATCATATGCATCATATGCCGAAGCCCATTGCACCAAGTGAAAAACCGTTGGTTGGTTGGGCTGATAAACTATTCCCTAGCTTGAGAGGGGCAAAGGGAATCGAATACGATGAGTTTTGAATAGGAAAAGCGGAGGAACTTGAGAACTTTGCGATGCGGGTGGTTCCGGATGCGCCTGGCGTGTCATGTAAATGACTTGACGGTTGTATAGAAAGCGTCTGAGTACTGTGGAAACACTCGAGCCCCGAATTCATGAGAAAGGGAAAAGAAAAGGCGAGTGGAAGCGCACCAAGAGCGAGGATCCTGTCCAGGACCTAGTTCACCGGTTCCTCTGTGCCCCAACGCGCTGATCTCCTTGAAAAGCCTCCCCTCACCCTCCAAACACTGAAGACAGCATCTTACATGGCCCAATGACGTTCCTAGGTGGGCTTGAGTGGCTTTTATGAACAAGAGGCGGCGTTGAGTAAAGGAGGTAGTAGTTATGATTTTTCTGAAATTTTTTGATTTATTTTTGCACTTTTGGGCCGCGTCTCAAACATTATGCAAACAGCTGTACCCTCGGGGGAATCATATGAGGAGTGGATGGAAGAGAGTACTCTACATAGACGGAAGATAAAGCGGTTGATAGCCCAGGATTGATGAGATCACTGATGCATCAGAGATCAAGAGCCTGCTACTGTATTCTCCTGTTGCCAATCAATGTTGTTCAATTGTTCACATTTATTCCTACAGTCCTTGGACTTGACTTCGAACTTCGAGCTTCGACTTCCTCAGCAAGAGGCACACGATCCAACGACCTGCAATACAGTTTCCAGTACTATTATATCAACGACAATTCAAACTCCAGCATGTCTGCAATAGTCTTTGTGCCAACCTTCACAACTTCAAATATTCCCAACTTCCTCGGTGCAGGGAGCATTTGAGGATAGATTCGCCTCAACAAACCAGCGAGCACTAGAGAAAAGCTTGGAGGCCGATAAATCGATCTAGCCCAGTGAATGATATCATAAAGGTGAGTTCCACGCTATCTTGTCTTCAATCTGTTGTATTGACACCTCCTCCACCCAGGCACGTGTGAAAGCCGTGCTTTATCCAGAGGAGTCACTTCAAAGCGAACGCCCAGGTCCCAGGTCCTTTGAACTTATTACCGTGGTGCGAGCCACTCGACAGTCGACAAAACTCTTCTTGGATCTACTAATAGCACCCACATCTCACAATGAGTGAACGTGGCCAGTTTCGCGGGCGACCTGGTGGGCGGGGTGGAGGTGGGCGTGGAGGCGGAGATTTTAGAGGCGGTGGACCTCCTTCCGGCTACAGAGGTCGAGGAGGACCATCAGGCGGTGGTCGTGGTGGTCGTGGTGGTTTCGGCGGCCCACCAAGAGAACCAGGAGGGTATGTCCACCATCGTTTGTATCCGCCCATATCCTCGCTTATGTATCCCTCAGTGTCTTCTCACCCCCAGGCAGCACGCAGAACTTTGATTCGAGGCTCCAGGACCGCTCAGAGGAGCAAATTCTTGCTGCCCTCCAACGTCTCACGATCAACGAAAACGCGATCCCAACGCGTCCAGGCTTTGGCACAGCGGGGAAAGCGATCAAACTGAGAAGCAACTTCTTCCCTGTTACATGCAGCTCAAAAGCTGTACTGCATGAGTACGACGTCGCAATCACCCCAGTCGCGGGTACATCTCCCAAACGTGTAAAACGCCGAATTTTCCAGCTTGCTGAACTCACGCCCCAGTGGCAAAGCGCGTTGAGGGGCATCGTTGCCCATGACCATGCCTCCAAGGTGATCTCGTCAAGAGAGTTGATTCAACCCCTCAATATCAGTGTCACGTATTACGATGAAGATGAACCTGGACCCAGTGCCAACGCCAAAACCTTCACTCTGGCTTTCCAATACATCCAACCTATTTACATGGAACCCTTGATGCAGTAAGTAGTATTGGCTTGCCTTCCAACACTGTTTCTCAGGTATTTTTCTGGGTTTATAGGTACCTAGGCGGGCATCCTTCACAGAAGGAGCTAGATATCCAGCCGGCATTGGCAGCACTCAACATAATTCTCGCTGCGTATCCCAGTCGTAATGGGCCATCTGGGGGCGTAATGGTGGGACGAAACAAGTTTTTCTTCCCCTCAGAGCAAGCGATGCCCTTGACAGCCGGTCTGGAGGCTTGGAGAGGTTTCTACTCATCTGTCAGGCCCGCTCACAGGCAGCTAATGGTCAACGTCAACGCGGTAAGCTCACTTCCACCAGATTCAGTAGAGCAACCTGTTAATCTGTGGACGTTCCAGTGCACAACTGCATTCTACAAACCCCAGAATTTAGCCGTTGCTATGACCGAATTTGCCGAAGCGACCTTTGGAGGCAGATACACGGCGTTCATCAAAGGCATTCGAGTGCTCACGACGCATTTGAACCGCCGGAGAACCGTCAAAGGCGCTGCTCACCAGACTCCTGCTCAGCACAAATTCAAGAGTGACGAGTACGGTAGCATCACAGTTGAGCAATACTTCAAACGGAGTAAGACAATTCTTTCACCTCGTCTCTTCCCTTCTCAGAAGCTAACCATATCCCGCGTTCACAGAATACAACATCAACCTTCGCTATCCTCAGCTACCTCTAGTTGATATTGGCGCCATGAAGAAGCAGATTCTTCTTCCGCCGGAGATTTGCGAAATCCTCCCAAACCAAGCTTACAAGGGAAAGCTCTCTGAAGACCAAACTGCGGCAATGATCACGATCGCTTGTCGGCCTCCAAATGTCAGCGGCAAGGATATTGTCACCACAGGGTTGACGAAACTCGGTTTCAAAGGGGCATCTGATGTACTCAACGCTTTCGGCATATCCATTGGTTCGGATATGACAGTCGTTCCCGGTCGCCTGTTACCTCCTCCCAGCATCGTATACAAGAAGGGTACACCCGCAATTGACGAGCGTGCTAGTTGGAATCTCCGGAATGTCGCTTTTGCAGTAGGTGCGACGATGGATTCGTGGGCGGTGCTTCTGATTCGAGACGGGAATCGTCGCGATGAGTTCGACGGTCCTAACGACCCCACTCTTCGAGAGACCATCACCGGTTTCGTGTCAATGTGCAAGAACAGTGGTATGAATGTCACTCAACCGGCTCCACCTATCGTCGAAGCCCAGCTACCCAAGAAAGACTCTGCCGATCCTACGCGGGATGCAGCCATAGGGAAGATCAGAGATTCTCTTCGACTTTTAAAGCAGAAACCCAAGCTTGTGCTCGTTATCCTGTCCAGCGGTGACAAACACGTATATTCAGGTCTCAAGCACCTTTGCGACTCCTACCTCGACGTTCACACTGTTTGTGTGCATTCTGCGAAGATCAGGAAGGAGAAGGGTCAGCTACAGTACTTTGCTAATGTTGCGCTCAAGGTCAACATGAAGCTTGGAGGGGTTAATCATGGTTTGGACCCGACTTCCACACGGTGGCTCTCTCAGAAGCCTACTATGTTGGTCGGGATGGTAAGTGGTTTTACTTCTGATTGAGGAAGGGAGGACATTGTCTTACCGAGATGATTAGGATGTGACACACCCTGGCCCTGGCAGTGTGAAAGGAACACCCTCTATAGCCGCCGTAGTGGCTAGTGTTGACAAGAGATTCGCTCAGTTCCCAGCCAGTCTTCGCATACAGGAATCTAGAAAGGAGGTGTGTTGCAAGTCCCTATTCACTACTATGGTCCTAGAAGCTGATCGTTCTACCATTAGATGATCACGGAACTCTGCGACATGATGGTGGAGAGACTCCTGCTTTTCAAGGCTCGGAGTAACGCATTGCCTGAGCAAGTCTTGGTCTATCGTGATGGCGTCTCGGAGGTGCGTAGTCCGATAGACTTCCTGACATCTAACTAACGTGTGTATACAGGGCCAATTTCACACTGTCCTGCGCGAAGAGATGCCTGAGATCCAGAAGGCGTTCTCCAAAGTTGCTGGAGGCAGACCCTACAAGCCCAAACTTACTATCGTTATCTGTGGAAAGCGCCACCATACGCGTTTCTATCCTCTACAAGCTAGTGAAGCGGATAGGGATGGCAATCCCAGACCGGGTACCGTCGTCGATCGAGGGGTTACAGCGGTGTATGAGTTCGATTTCTTTTTGCAAGGTAAGAAGACAGTAGTATGACTTGGGGACACCTGAAAGGAAATCTGACCTTTGTCTGTAGCTCATGGTGGCCTCCAAGGGCAAACGCGTCCTACACACTACTATGTAGTCCATGACGAGGTAAGAGTCACAGTCCTTGGATGTACACTATCTCTTCTGACTGACATTGCCACAGAATGCGTTCTCTGCTGACATCCTGCAAACTCTCACGAACTCTGTCAGCTACATGTTTGCCCGTGCGACCAAAGCCGTCAGCCTAGTATCTCCCGCCTACTACGCTGATCTGGCCTGCGAGCGTGGACGGTGTTACCTACACAAGCTTTTGCAAGGATTCGGGAGCTCCGGAACTACCGTTAGCTCTGCAAACGATGGCGAGGTTATGGAAAATGCTAAACGGACGTGGCATGGAGGCGTCGGGGGCGACGTCTTGAAGAATACGATGTTCTATCTGTGATGGTGCAGTTTATTCTGTTTCTCATATCTTGGGGGATATGGTGTACATCCTCTACTGATCGACGCCGGAAGTTATAGACTTATGTATCATTATTTATTTTTTCCCCACTATGTTTGCTCTGTGATATGGCAACAGGGACCGGACAGCTTGTTTCGCTAGCTGATACCCCTTCGCCGTGATCATGACTCAGCCGTGCCATACCTAACTCCTAGGACGTCGACGGTCCTGAACCACAGAATAATGTCTTGGCGACGTCCCGTTGAGAGGCCCCGAGACCCCTTCCAAATAGTACCAAAATAGTACCAAACGTTTAACTAACGATTTGATCTGGCTATAGCAATGATAGAAGATAGCGAAGCCCAATGAATCGTCATCCTATGAGTTACAAACTTTCATATGGTGGTAGAGGGCAAGAAGGTGGTAAGCTGCTATCGTGCCGTCGCCTGGGTTTGTGATCCGAGTCAGTGACTAGTGTGATCAAGTCATTATCCTAGACTGGCACAGATCCGTGTAGACACCATTTTGTTCAGGCTGTATCTGATTCCACAGAGCAGCTAGACTATCCAAGCAGGTTTTTGAGCATATTATATATATCAATCATTATTCTCCCTCGCTTTCATGCATTAACCTATCCGGGTTTCCAGCTGAGGGGTGGTCTAAGGTTGAATAGGGTGAGCACGGTCAGATAATGCGTGACTTGTGATCAGTGATAGAATAGTGACTAGCCTCTCACCACCGCTCCCCTTCGACTCTACGTACTAGCCGCTTCTTGAGCTCAACTAAGACTTCAGACTGGAGTATGCACCCAGCTAGCTGTATTCTCGCATATCACCTATTTGAGTCTTTGATTTGTCATATATCCTCCAAACAACGAGTGACTCGACTGGGCCTGGGGCCCCTTCTGCAATGAAGCTGGTGGCAGGAAGTAGGAAGGTTTCGGACACCGGTGAATCTGCCTATGTGACTATTCTGGGTATGCAGAGCAGTGGTGCCCAGGCTTGTGCGAAGCACTTCAACAAGTTCGTTTCCTTCGCTTCTCTCTTGCCTTCATCGATTACATTACATTGCTCTACAGCGCTGATATGGGTAAATTCATATTCATATGAGCAGGAGCATAAGACTATGACCAGCTCTGACATGTCCTTAAGGGCTCAGCATGAGATCTACGCTCACCTGTTCTTGAGGAGCGTGCAAGCCGGTGTGGCCAGTGTTATGTGCTCTTACAGTTCGTCTCTCGCCTCCGTTGGCTCGCTCTTTAAAACAGACTTGATCATCGGCACTTAATTCTATGCTTGTGAGACCGACGACACCCAGAATAGTATCCTCAAGGAGTACGTCTCCCAGGGCTGTGACATCATGTCCGATTGGCAAGCTACCATGTCTACTGGGTCTGCAGTCCACGGCCTCAATGTAAGCTCATTTTTTTCTCCTCTTTCGTTTGATAAATTTTCAGTCTTGACTGAGTTGTATCTGGGTTGTATAGATGATCATGCCGAAAGATATCACCTTCAACTCTGGTGACTCTTACTTTGATGGTAACCTCAGGCCTCAATGCTGCTGTCTAGCGTGTCGAGGTTGACGAGGCTCAAGTTGATGATATGGGCACGTCTTCCTTTGCCACCTTGTCTCAACTTCACACTCATTGTGTGCTACTCCCTGCGCAGCTACTTGTATCCTCGCCGGTTACTACCTCCTCAAACAGGAGAAGTCGTCATACCACATGTCAATTTCGACGCCTTCAAGTGTAACGATGAGAGCGTCAACAAGCGCATCGACATCCAACGCCTCTCCGGCACACTTGAGGACCCTAACGCCCACGCCTGCCTCACCTGCGATATCGGTGCCGCCTCCGCCATTGTTACGGCGGTAGCCCTGTGGTCTGCCCCTTGGGACATCGGGACACCAGAAGTGTCTCAATCAAGCTCAAAGTGAGAGCTGATCAGGCGACGCTTGCGGTTGATAAGAGCAAGCTGAGGAGCTTGGTTATGATCGGTAGTGATGCGGGTCCTGGATCTGACGGTCCGAATGGATTCCTGGAACCTTGCGAGAACTGATTAGATGAAACTGGACAGTAATCTTCTCGGTGATCTGAATTGGATAGGCCACACTGGCTTGACTTTCTCGCTAGGCTTAATAGTCGTAGTGCTGTGAAGTGTAGCCTTGGGTTGAATGAGAAGGAACAGCAGCTGGCGCAGGCATGCGCATCCATGTGCCATTTCCTTGAGCGGGACCGATGGGAGAACAGCGGAAGAAGACCCAGCGACGTTATGATGTGGAACTGTTGTTACTGGACGAGTATAAGCCTGTCCCACACGGTGCACTGATCACAACATTCAGATTATTTCAATCCAGAATACCCGTGAAGTATAATGACCTACTAGCTGTATACTACTACGGTCAGTATCACGACAAGCTTGAGTGTCTACTTGTGAATATTTGCTCTTTCTTCTCCTATTGAACGTGGTATCTGAGCTGGTTAACAACATGAGAAGATTAGGACACGTTTCTGTTGTTCGAAGTGATAGTGATAAAGAGAGCAACTTCAGGACCTGTTCCTTCTTGGTACACAACAGACCTCGGAGCCATATATTCGTAACATTTGTTACATAGAGCACGGCTTTTACCTGGCTTGCCTTGAGGAAGGTGAACCATTTTAAGCTCAGTTCCAGCTGGAAGCAATCCTCGGTTGCCGCTGAGGCAGCTGCCGTTGGCCCGCTGACACTGAACCTCGTTGTTGTCTTCGCCATAGGAACTTGAAGCGGTAGGACGCCGTCCAGTGCTCGTAAACTGCAACAAACAAATTTTATTTAATTCAAAAGACTTACTGCAGAAATAAATGATATTTATACCTACTCTGAAAAATGAACTAGCTATATCGTGACCTCCTCGAGGTTCGAGTACCCTGGCTACTCCCTGATGCACTAATTGCCAGGCCCTCCTCCACAGTCAACTGAGTGGCAGTCTTACGTTTCCGCTTCGCAGGAATGGATTGCTCCGAAAGAGAGGATGTGAGAGACGGAGAAGGATTTTCCTTGGGTGGGACGAGCCAGACAGGCATATGAATACGAGCCTCAGAGACAGTGAGCTCTCTGCCTGTCATCGTACCCAAGGATTCCCGCAAAAGACATGCAGTCCTCTTGGCCGCTTTCCAGTAGATGCCGCCTTGTCTGATCCGCAGTCTGTCCCTTGCTGTCTTCCGCTTTTTGAGACGATCCTCTGCTCGCTTTGCTCTCAAGGCATCAAGTCCGGGAGTGGGGATCGCTAGCTTTGCCGCCCTCTCTTGTTTTCTGAGCTTAGCATCTATACTCCGCCTCTCTCTCTCTGCTTTCTTCCGGGCTACTCTCACTCGGTCGGCTGCTCGCTCTTCTGCAGTGTAATTTTTCTTCAGTTTCCGGCGACCTCCCTTATTCTTTGCTCCTGCCTCTGAAACAGCTGGAATAGGTGGGACGGGTGACTCGAATGGAGATGTGTTGAATAGAGATGTGTTGGATGTAGATGAAGGGTTCGGGTCTTTTGTAGCTGCTGGCTGAGATCCCTTGGTCTTGACTTGCTTCATCGGGACTACCTTGGTGGGCACAAGACTGGGAGGAGCGACGCAGACTGTGCTCTGCCCGCCCAGACAACGCCGGCGTCGTTGTTTTGCAGCGGCTCGTACTTTTGCAGCTAAAACACATCGTCGCTGATCAACCCGCTCATACACAGACTGGATTAGTATGGCTACTGATGTAGGTTGCAACACAGCAACTCTGGCAGGCGTGTAACTGTGGAAAATGTGGTTTGAGACCTAAAACAGTATGGAAAGAATGATATTGACTAACAACATATGGCCACCAAACCCCTGGATGGCCACTCCTGCACCGGCATATTCTGTGAACTCCACCCCGGCCTGATGCGTGTTCTTAATTCTGTGTACTTGAAGGTGAGCTGTGCGTGCAGTTGAATCCACTAGTTCAGCTTCAATTATCTTCTTGGCGGCTCCAGATCTGTACATATACGTAGATTGAGATTGGTTCGGACTGCAGGAAGAGACCAAGAAACATACAGTTTGTCAACTCCAGCTCTGTTTGCTGCCTTCCAATGAGCAGGAAAAGCCCGTACGAGAGAGCAAACCTCCTTCTGTCCACAAGCGTGAAATAGACGAACTTTGAGAAAGGCACCATTATCTGTCTGAGGTGGGAATAATGTAGGATAGTTGGTGAGATATAGCGAAGTCGCATAATCTAGAGATACAAAGAGGCTTTCAATTGCATGAAATGAGAAGACTAAGAGAGTATCTATACCCAGATTCCTCTTTTTGTGCTCCTCTTGAGCGTATCGTCCAATCAGATCATCCGCAGGCATCTCTTCGTTCAGCACACCCATCCAGTGTTTGGTTCCAAAGATGTATGGACCCAGTACATTTCTGACGGTCGTCAGCTTTGCATCACCGTCGGTAGGTGAGAACAGGAGACGTAATCGATTCGGCTCAAAAAAATCATAGAGCTTGCCAGTCAGGTAGCTTCGGTACACCGTGCCCTCTGATGGATCCTGAGATCGTGAAATCAATGAAAAGGAGGACACCCTTAATTAAGTAATGCTCACCCCATGGAGTTGGATTGTGCCGTCAAACCTGAGGATCATTTGCTTGTGGCGGGTTGAAACCTTGACAGAGTCTTTGTTGAACAGCTGAATGAATTGCATTGCGTTCAAACGTTGTTGCATAGACGGTGCAAAGAGTCCTGTTTTGTTCCGACAGGCCCGTACCGCAGCTCTACTTGTGACGTGGTGGTCAGACGCGAGCAGACGATGACACACCAGAACTTGGAATACTGACTGATACTTTTTGGTCCACGCTTTAGCACAATACGCAATGATCGCTGCGATCAGACGTGAAAGCTTGGAAACATCGTTGAAAACCTCCCACAATGTGTCGAAAGGCGAAAAACCTAACTCACTGGATAATTAGAGAACAAAAAGATAATATGATGTAACATAGATTGATACGCACCAGTAAGGAAAACTACTTCTGTAGAGTGGTAAACTCCAATGTACTTGACAATATCACGTATGGCAATCACAATGATTTCGTTGCCGGCTGGAAGTGTTTTCTTTTGATCGATTTTCTTTTGTTTCGAGCCACTCTGCACCCGGTGTAAGGTGGCCTGCCGCAGCAATGTAGGAGATGAACCCAAGAGGGTCGTGGTATGCATCCGGAGTCTCAAACTTTGGTATCGACAGACACCAGGTTGGCTAGAGGGCGGGACATCAGAACTTGCTTTGACTATAGGCAAATTCTACATACCTGGAACAAGCCGTCGGCGGTGTTGAATGAAAGAACGTGGTCCTTGAACTGGAATGCAATTCCAACAGAGAAATTTCTTTCCTGTTGATTTGCCCTGATTAGGGGATGATCATATTGTGTTTGGGGATGAAAGACAAACCTCACGAGTGAGATTGCAGATACAATCCAACCACTCCCTCGTTGTATACAATTGTGGATTGGTGTGGGTCAAGAAAGCAAGCTGCCAGCGGTGTTATCAACTTTGAAAGGCTAGAATTCATAAGGAGCACTCTCATACCCGAAGAAATATCGACCGCTCTTTGCCGTTTTGCAGCTTCCAGACGAACTCCAGTACTGCGGCGCGAGGATCAAAGTGAAAGTCCTTCAGTGAGAGGCAAGTGATGGCCTGAGTTCCCAACTGTTGAGGTTACAAAGACTCTTGTCGGCCTGAAGTGCCCCGGAGCAGATTATCTTGACGACTTTGAATCTCTCGGACAAGACTGTCATTGTCGGCCGTTCGTTCTTCTTTAGTTAAGTCGGCAAAGAGAGCCAAGACCTCTGATCCGGGTGGTAGGAACTCAATGAGGTAGTCGAGGAGTTGCTGGTAAGCAGCAGCTAGCTCGTCGTACTCTGGCATTCTGGTAAGCACAAACGGCTCTCTCTCCCTCTCAGAACACGGAACACGTTGGCTTTAGGAAGCGTCGTTTGGAAGAGAGATTTCAGAACTGAAAGACCCAAAGAGAAACCAAAGAATGAGTAATCTTAGTAAAGACTGTGTATTGTTTGTCTGTTATGAGTAGTGACAGTGGTGCGCCAGAAATTGAATTAGAAGAAGGGGAGGACCAAGGCCGGAAGGATGAATGTCTTGTGAAGGAGATGCTACGAAGTCTGATCTATCTGATAGTCCGATCACTGTTACAGTACTGTCGAAGTTGTGTCACTGAGCAGGAGTCACATGGGTTACCTGCCGGATGCTCACCCAAGTACTCGACCTTGGACCACCCATCAGTTAGGAACCCAGATATGTTAAGCTACAAAATTGAGGGAGTACCTTTAATGGCATATACCCTGCGCTTATCAACTTGTTCAAAGAGTCTAGCTGCTCTGTGGACCCAGATACAGCCCGTACAAAATGAGATCCAGGATAGTGACTTGATCACATCAGTCACTGACTCGAAAGACGCTCACACCTCTTTCCATCCACCACCTCTCACTTCCAGGCCCAAGCATGGCTCGCCCACATCCACCTCTTCAAGCCGACTCTGCGTATCTGGGTACCAAAATATTCTTCCCCCTTATAGTCAATATATGTTCCTAAGTTTCTCTGACCCTGGGAACTCGGTTTCATCGACCGCAACGCCTGCACTTTCGTGTCTAGTAAGTTACAACTAACAACCACCATCTCTTCCTCATACCCACTAACAGTGGTTTTTATAGCAACCAGGCCCTCCACTTCAAGCGGAGGAGTATTTCAGGTTTCTTGGAATGTGGTAAATTGATTTCACCAACTGTGACCACCGTCGGTGCCCTCCCACCCCTCCTCATTCCCTCACTAACTCGCTTTCTATAGCACATCGACCAGGCACTTGACTTGAGATCAAGGGTGCTTCCGGGGCTCTTGCACTCTGGGGACGTAACTACAATAACCACGGCCCCTGGCGTGGAACTGGTTTGTGAGTTACCATTTCCCATCCTCATACCTACCTACTACTAACATCGATCTTTTCATTACAGCTTAGCCATGCCCTCGGCTCTGAGCCGAGGGTGTCTCCTCCGATTTTATAACCTGGGAGTTCATTTTCTGCGATCGCGATGCTAGTCGCTTTCTCGGTCGGTGGGTTACAGCCCACCGCCTCCTCCTCATCTCTACCAACACCGTTTTTTTTTGTTACAGCTCAGCAAAGTCCTCGACTTTGAGTCGAGAGTGTTTCCCTGGGTTCTTTGACCCTGGGAATTCATTTTCCACATCCACGGCGCCCATCGTGGTCCCCATTAGTGAGTACCACACCTCTCACCTCTTCATACTGACTAACATTGGTTTTTATTATTATTACAGAGCAACCAAGCTCTCGACTTTGAGTCAAGGCTTCTTTTTGGGGTTTTTTTGACCCTGGAAGTCCGAGACCTGCATCCACGACGCCAGTCGCCGTCCTGGTCAGTGAGTAATATCCACCCCACGTCCTCATACGATTTTCATTAGCTCACCAACCAGGCCCTCCACCTCGAGGCAAGGTTGTGTGAGATCTTTTCTAGCACTGTGCATACGACAGTGTAGGGACAGCCAGCCCAACGCGAAAGGAAGATGTCTGCGAGGGACGACAGAATCCCCAAACTCATCTCCGCAGCATGCGCCGACCTCACATCAAGGTGAGAATCCACCCTCAAAAGGCAGTAAATGCGGAAGCCACGCAGTCTTCCCACTCTTAGAAACAATTTGTCACAAAGGACAATCCATGTGTAGACAGAAAACTATGATGATGATTCAAAACAATTCATTGGGCTTCGTTATCTACTACCCTTACTATAGCCAAAGCAAACCGCTAGCGAAACGTTTGGTACTATTTGGAAGGGGCCTCGGGGCCTCTCAACCCAACGTCGCCAAGACGTTGTTCGGTGGTTCAGCAGGACTGTCGACGAGTTAGGCATTGCACGGCTGAGTTGTGGGGAAGGGGCATCAGCTAGCAAAATGAGCTGTCCGGTCCCTGTTGCCATACTGCAAACATATTTTCTCTCTTCCTAGCTGATATGTTGTACACACTTCTAACCAGTGGAAATGGCTCGTCGTACATATGACTCTCTTCGTTTTCGCCTTTGAGTTCCCAGTGCACATTGCTTCTCCGAGCGGACCGTGACCCGTTCAGTGTAGTGAACGTGCTCTGTCCACTTCTGCAACTTGGACTCCCATGACCCATCGAACCATCTACACCATTCATTCCTCTATATACACAACCCAGGCGCCCACGTCTGATGATGCTCTTGTGCATGATATCACTGCCGTGAACCATGAGTTCCTGACTTCTCGAAGACCTTGAACCAGCTTTCGCCCATATATACCGCCTTACTATCGGCCAAGCGATACCTTTGGCGAGTCTCTAGCTTACACACCTTCTTCAATCTGAAGAAGAGCGCAACAACTCGCGCGCTTCTAACGTCTTTGCTTGTATTGGAGAAGATCGGTGTGCCTTTCGGCAAGGTGTGAGAACATACCATCCTTTCCAGCGTGATCAGCCGCCCTGCAATGTCCTCTGGCTTATAAAATTACCCCAACCCTTACGTGCCTTTGCTCCTTCGCCCCATTCCTTTTGATAGACGATCTCAGGCAATGGGCACGTCCGAAAACACCACCCCAGTGATCACTGCTCCTCAGAATGATCTTGCAATGACTCGGAAAGTGCTCTTCAAGCTGGACTGCTATATTCTTCCGCCTCTTGCTCTGGTAATTCGTTCTTGACACATATTTTGTCGGCTCTGTCTGGTACTGAGATCCCTGTGACTAGCTATGGCTCGCCAACTTCATCGATAGGTCTAATGTTGGCAATGCAAGGTAACTATCAGGCCATTTCAAGTCATTCAATAACTGACTTGTGAGCATTCACAGGATCGCCGGGCTCGAGACGGACACTCATCTGAAAGGAGACCAGTTTAACATTGCACTCACCAGTGAGAATAATTTTCATGTCCTGTTTTCTGACTTCTCTGCTCAAACTCGTTCTGGCTCAGTATTTTATGTGTCGTAAGTGAGTCCGATGAATGGAAGCTTCTCGCCAGACTGATAGTTCCTGCCAAAGTTATCTGATCGTCGAAGTCCGTGAGTATATTGACTCGTCTCAGTCATGCTTTATTCTATAACGATCGCTCCCTCAGCCTCAAACCTGATACTCAAGAGAATGAAGCCCAACAGATGGCTTCCTATTCTTGTGGTCGCTTGGGGCGTTGTCACTACGTGTGTACCCAGAATTTTTTGAGATCTTGAGCACACATTCATGTCCCGTCACTCACAGTTTGACTGGCCTGATTCATAATTTTTCTGGGCTTGTGGCGATACGACTGTTCCTGGGATTCTGTGAAGGCGGTCTGCTACCTGGCATTGTGCGAAATTCCCCTATCCACCATTGACCTGAATTCTCACCTTGCTGCCAGATTCTATACCTCAGCACTATCTATAAGCGCCATGAGTTCCAATTGCGGTGAAGCAATTGGCTATTCCTTTCCATGTCCTCTTAGACTCACGATCATGATTGCATTAGTGTTGGTATTTTCTATGCTTCCGGTATGAACTTCTCGCTTCTAACAGGGTTCGCCTCCCTCATGACGGTTCTTGAAAAAGCGTCGCTTTCCGGTGCCTTCGGGGGTCTACTTGCTTTTGCTATAATACACATGGATGGAGTGGGTGGGCTCGCTGGTGAGTCGTTCCTCTCCTAGAGACTGGACATACGTCCCCTAACCTGTATGGCAGGCTGGCGTTGGATCTTTATCCTGGAGGGTATTGCCACGGTTCTTACAGGTCTACTGGCAGCCGCGATGCTCCCCGCGGATATCGCTTCCGCCAAATTTTTGACTGAGGAAGAACGCGCTTTTGCACGTAGGCCATTATCCTTCTGAGTTCAGCACTCGCTCCTGATGACTCTGACCGTCTTTGTTCATGATAGTCCGCCGCTACCATGCTGATGATATCAACCATTCTCCGTCTTTACTTTCGGACGTGGCCCCAGCTGATGCAGAGAAGGGCGATGCTACTGTCCGTGTGGACGACGTCGCCGATAAGCCAGTTCCTACAGTTCACGAAGAGAAATTTGAGCGAGGAGAAGTCATCAGAGGTGCCTTCTATCACATGCTACAGTCCAACTTAGTGTTCATAACCTCTTCCTCAGGTCTACTTGACATACAGACCTGGTTGACAGGTGTGTGTGCGCGCAAGGGAAATATTGTAGCGGCCTACTGAGCCCGGTTCATCATTACAGGTATTGCTTATTTTGGTTTGATAGTTGGGTTGTACTCTTTCTCTCTGTTTCTGTAAGTTTCTTGTCTATCTATTCGGAGCTTCCATACTTACTGATTACTATGCTAGTCCAACTATCATCGCTGGGCTGGGATATTCCGGTGCACAGGCCCAAGTCCGTACAGGTAAAAACCACTCCTCACATGGCTGAGAATCCTTAAGCTGACTTCTCCTAGTGCCACCATACGTTCCTGCTACGGTGCTTACAGGTTAGTAATATACATCTTCACTCGTCTTGCGATCTCAGTTTTCCCCAGTTATCGTTGCGGTGTTGAGTGACAGACTGAAATGGCGAGGGCCCTTCATCCTCATCTGCCTTCCTCTCGCCATTATCGGTTACATCCTAGCAATCGTAGCGAAGACGAACGGTGTCCGTTATATTGCCGTGTTCTTCATGGCAGCTGGGATCTATCCCTCTGGGCCTTGCATTCTTTCAATCCTTCCGAACAACTCTGCCGGGCATTACAAGAAGGCAACCACTACCGCTTTACAACTTGCTATTGCTAACTGCGGGTATGACTCTCTTCAATCGCTGCTCCAGCACTATTGAGACTGAGTTATCCTTCAGTGGTTTTGTGGCGACATGGGCATACACAGCAGATCAGAAACCGAAGTAAGTTTGCTTCTTACGTTGTCTCCCCTCTGCACGATGCTGAGAATTATCAGATATATTCGTGGCCATACCATTAGTCTAGCATTCATGTGTCTCGCATGGGTTCTTATCGCTGCCAATGTGTACGTTTAGTATTTCTTTCTTGGATATATCTTCTTCAATTTTGACTACAGGGCATACTGTAAATGGGAGAACAGGGCGCGAAGGCTTGGTAGACGCGAAGGAAACATCGAGAAGTACCGAGAACTATATGAGAGTGGGAAGACGAGAGCACCAATAGGCGACAGACATCCAGATTTCAGATTCACTCTGTAGACAATCGAGCTAGTTTTTAGGTCTTTTGATGGACCTCGTACCACCACAAGAACATCCCGTCCCTAGCATTTTCTGATTCTGAAAGTTTTGAACGACGAGTCGACGGTGTAATTTAGCATCCAGATGGTCGGGCCGCCAATCGCTGTTCCTCTTGACCACATCGAAAGAGATTAGCCGCCTAATCAAAGCTCTCATGAACGTTCTCGTCTACTCTGGCCCCGAAGTGCACCAGCAGTCGTTGCAGCAGGCCTTGGGTACCTTCAAAACCCTCTTGGAACCAAACTACTCAATTCAAACAGTTACAAAACAAACACTAGCCTCACATCCCTGGACCATCAACTGTGCTGCTCTTGTCTTTCCCTCTTGTCAGCGTCCTTTCGCATCGACTGCAGCATCAGAAAGCATCTCGTCATATGTGGAATCGGGCGGCTTTCTGCTCGCACTGTCCTCCGGGACTCACATCTCTAGGTCCTCTGATCCACCACCCAGCCACACTGCCCATGATGGATCGCAAGAGAAAGTGCTTTCGTTTCTAGATCAGCGCAGCGGGAGCTCATTATTTATCACCCAACTGAACTCTGACCCCTCTAATGTCAGGGTCCAGCCCACGGGTGGTGCAGTTATCAACTCCATCTATCAGAGGGGAGACGGTCACATCTCTCCTGCAGAGGGGAGGGTGTTCAGTGAACTTGCCAAATACTACCGAGATGGACAAATATCAGATCAGGTGGCAGCAGCAGCCTATACCATCGGCAGTGGAAAGGTTATTGCTATATCCCCCGGGGTCGAGTATAATCCGGTCGAAGAGCCTGCATCAAGTTTGCGGGTGACCTCCCAGAACCTAGAGGGCCAACCGGAAACTCAGTCGTTCATCCACTCCATCTTTGCGTCATCTGGGCTGCATGTACCACAGAAGTCATCTGAAGCAGACCTACATCCGCTGCCACAATTTTTGGCCTCCTCTTCCCCGGCACTCACGAAATCAGTAACGGATGGCCTTGGAGTGACACCGTCTACTTCTCAGCCCAAAACTTTCAAAGACGAAAACGATACCTTTCAGTTCTATACCTATGAAGACGGTCTGATGGCTTTGTCCACAAGTCTCCAACACTCCGATGCTCCTCACCCATGGCAGCCCAAGCACGTCATCGTATGTGCCGATGGAAATCTCCCTGATTCCACACACACACCTCTCTTCAACCTTCGCCGCTACTTTGAGGCCCTGGGGCCGAATCGTCATGATCCGGCATCAGGTACATGGAGTATAGGAGACGTCCTATTTTACGGCGAAGTTGTTACAAGCACTCAGACCATGCTTGATAAGTGGGCCACGTATATCTGATATACTCTCACTCTTCTCAACCCTTGCCCAGAAACCCTCGTTTTCTCAGCGGCTTACCCACTCCACTCGTATCTCTGGCTTCCCAGCAGTTGACTGGCCGTGGTCGGGGTTCGAATGGATGGCTCTCACCTCCGGGGTGCCTTCAGTTCTCTCTTCTTCTGAGATTGTCCCTTGCGTCGTTCCCCGCTTCTAAGCTGGTGTTTATCCAGTATCTCACTGCCTTGGCTATCGCGGAGGCTGCACGGGACAATCGAGTACTAGGACCGGAGGATGGTGAAAGAGTCCGACTCAAGTGGCCGAACGACCTGTACGCCATCCAGGCCGACGGAGAGAAGAAGAAGATCGGAGGCATTCTGGTCAATACGAGCTTTTCCAGCGGGAAGGTGGACATTGTGATAGGCTAGTGTCATACTTCTGAAGGTGATTCCTTGGGCTGTCTTCTAACGAATGTTGTAGGTTGCGGCATCAACGCTCTGAACTCGCCACCCATCGCTTCTCTCGGCCAACTAGTTTCGTCCGGTAAGAAGCTTGAGATGGAGAATATCCTTGCAGCTATACTCAGCAAATTCCAAACCATGTGGGATACCTTCGTCGACGAGAAAGGGTCTTTCGATTCCTTCAAGAACCTCTACCTTCGTAGATGGCTCCATTCGTACGCATTTTCTTCCACCCTCAGATTTTCGATTCCATTTATCTTGCTCTTCGTTCATGAACAGCGACCAAGTAATCACCCTCACTACGGTCACTCCACCCCAGCAAGTTCGCATTGTGGAGATCACTAGCGATCATGGCCTACTACGAACGGTCCCAGAACGTGGATATTCTCAACCGTTTATTGATCTACAGCCGGACGGTAACAGCTTTGACTTAATGGCCGGGTTGATCAAAGCGAAAACGTAGATAGGGGAGGCCGATTTCCAAGGTAGCACTAATTGTACATTTGATGCTTGTAGACGATACATGGACATGGTTATTGACGTGTAACGGATACATATAACAGTCGCTGAATTCAAAAGCTCTCAAGGGCTTCTGCTTCTACTACTTCTCCAGGATTGCGTTCCAACCAAGTTGTGAAATAATCACATTCCCCAGGATTAACTGGACCCTTTTCTTTGCAGAATTCAAAGACTGGGCAAGCACTACATGGTGCTTGCAAAAAACCGAGACTGGTTATCTTTTCCTGGCGGATAGCACGATAAACGTACGCCGTGCTGAAAGCTCCACTCATCATGCCCATCGGGGACGCCGCTCTCTCCTCTTTGACCTTGATTTTCGATGATTTTTTGGATTTGCGAGGTGAGGAAGATTCGGAGTCAGAGTCAGAGCTAGTGTCAGAGGCATCGGAATTCTGCCGTGACTTGCGTTTCTTCTTTTTCCTTCGCTTCCTTTCCTCTTCTTCACTACCAGAGGACTCGGTATCAACTTTGGCTTTCTTCTTGCCCTTCTTCCGTTTTTTAGAGCTCTGATCGTCACTGTCGTCGTCTGAGCTATCGCTAGAGCTTGAGACATACTCTTTTCGCTTTTTCTTTTTGGATTTGGGCTTTTTTCTTCTTGAGTCGGTTTCCGAATCGCTATTGCTGAGATTCGAGGCGTCAGACCCAGACTCGTCTTGCCGTTTTCGCTTCTTCCGGGAATCGGAGGATTTGCTTTTCCTCTTAGTTTTCTTCTTTGTCGCGACATCGCTTTCTTCATCAGAGTCTGAATCATCAGCCAGGGGTGTAGCGTCCCACATGGCAGCGCCGAACGCTGGAATCTAAACCGAGGACGCAATAAGTCGGTGATTGAACTATCTGCTTCTGAAAATTTTCACTTTTTCAATCTCGCCATCGAGAACTAGAACATTGAGGAGAGACTCCACATGTTCAACGTCAAGCTGAGTGGTCGAAACTTTTGTTTTCGACAATTTGTCGAGTATATCCTTCGCCGAAGGATACGCAGGAGCGTCGGAGATTGCATACATCGCGTTCTTGTCCACGTTCTTCGGTTTCTTTTTGGTTGGAAAACTCTGTGGACCATAGTTCGTAAATGAAAGTGGGGCCTAGGAGGATTTTTTATGATACTCACGCATTCCTTGATATAGAATAGACAGGCGTTGCATAACAGCCTTATAAACTCGCTATCGAGTTCGTTATCCGTGTACCAAGGGCCTCCGGTGAGTTCAATCGAAGGCTCTAGATGTGCCAGCATGTATATCTTGCGAGTAGAGTGCTAGAGAAGAATGAGACATGAACGACTGCCTACAGTTGCTCGACATACTTAGTAAACTCACTTGTACCGATTTCACGGTTTTGACAAGACCCTTGGAGGTGAGGGTCTTCAGGCATCTATCAAGAACCGTTTGGTGAAGTTCTGTCTTGGCTTTGAGCTGCTTCGTCCATATTCCTACAAGCCATAGTTGGTAGAGAGGCCAAAAAATAGTAGCAGAGGAACAGCGCACCCTTGTTCTCAGATGCAGAGATGTGACTGAGCACCATATTCTCATCCTGAGTCAAACCTTTCTTCCTTGAGATGGATAAGATGCTAGGCACTCCGGGAGAAGAGAAAATATAACGTACTGGTCTAGCTCCTGCTTCATCAAAACCTTCCATTGAACCTGTTTTTTGTCTTGCAGCACTTTGAACAAGCCCTTGTCCCAAATCAGCACGACGGGGAATCCATCTATGAGTAGGGAAGGCGTACAGCTCCAGTCAAGAAATTCATGGCGTTAGCCCGCGCTTGTGGATCTGGTATAATGCCAGCGACATCTTTGTCGACCAGCGGCTGAGATGCAAAGCGTCAGCATCTGCAAGCAAGCATAGATACTGGACGCACAATGTCCGGCCTGCTGAGCGCAAGCTGATGGATTCTGATTTCTTCTGTTGTTGGTTTTCTGCTCATCTTGAGCAGGTTATTGGTAGAAATGTTTGTTTCGAGATTTCAACGCTACGGGCCACTACCACCAGCGAGCCAGGGTATTATCCTGGAGGAGCAGCGCAGCGAGTCAAGGGGGAGCAAATTCAAGGAGCGGTCATGTGACCCCGTGACTGCCATATCCGGGTGGGCTGTTCCAGCTGTGGGCGAAGTACTCCTTGACCTCATTCAACGCCAGCCAAGACGTATGTCTACCTCACCTGCAAGATCTTCTTTTCAACCATCGGAAGAGGACAAAGAAAGGCTTGAGAGTCTCTTCCAGCGGTGTTATCATGCTGTCACACGAAATATAAGCAGGTATGGTTTCTGTGCTTGACTTTCTCCACGCAATAACGCGTCGTCACAAATCTGAGTAGCGTTGAGCGACAATATGGACAACCTACTGTCGAAGCTCTGAAGACGAATCTGAAGAGTAACCCTGTCTCTACTGTGAGCTCATGAGCCTCGGACGTATGCAGTAACTAACAGGATTCCCAAAGGTCTTTGCTTGCACATTTGCAATTTACTCGATACTTCCTGTCCTTCTCTTCATGTAAGTCTTGATCATTTCATCCAAATCTCCGTTAATGTGCGAGCGGTGATCCTAGTGGTGCCGCTACGACTGGGATACTCTTCACTGCGATGCTCGGCTTCATGCTCATGTTTGCAGTCATGTTCTCATCTGTACTTCTCTTGGGTGAGTATCCACTTTCTTCAGCAGCAGCGCTGGAATTGAATCGATTATGCTTTTCTCTTATAGCTGGATTTCTGATTGGCGCCCTTCTCATGGTTGCTTTCCTTGCTGCGCTGTCTTCTGTCTCACTGGTCGCTGGATATGCTTTCCTTCGACTTGTTGTACATCTTCGTACCAGTGGCTTTGCGGGTGTCGGTCCCTGGGTGTATGAAATGCACGCAACTTGGAAGGGAGAGCACGATGCCGAGAAGGCCAAAGAAACACACCCCATTCATCTTGAGGAGGAAAAAGAAAACGGATCGGAGCACAGTGATATCTCTGTCGTTTCGCATCCCATGAAGCAAGAAGGCCCGCCTGATCAATGAACACAAACCAGGCAAATCAGAACTCGGAAAGCATCATGGACCCTTGGATCATTTTCATTTTGTACAGTACCGCTCGGTTTCTCTCAATGACATCTGCTCTTTTGACAATTACCCGCAAAACTTCACGACCATTGGCGTCATGGGTTCATGGGCACCATCGCATATTCACCGACGTTTAGCCTTCCTCACGATTTGCAGTTCCTATCAGCTCGTCCACCGATAAAATGCCTTTAGCTCGGTTGCGAGCTCACTCCAATTCGGGTTATTCTCGTTATCCGAGCAACATGTTCATCTCTTTCCCACAGTATAAAGCAACCTTATGCCAGACATAGACCTCAAGGTCTCTACTCATCATCCCCGCGTATATCACTCTCTTCACGATGTTAAATCTGCTCTCCTCTTGCATTGTAGTGGCTTTACTATCCAGTTCTGTGTTTGGACAGAGTACAGCTTCTCAATATGGGCAGGTAGGCTGCTTCCTCTTGTTTCTCAGAGAGCAGCTCGTTCAAAAAATCTCAACAGTGCGGAGGTACATCCATTAGGCATTGAGCACAATGTTTATCACTGAAAACCCTCTTTTCAGGTATCGGTTGGAGTGGTGCGACTCTCTGTCCCTCCGGTTGGACTTGCACTGTGGTAAACGACTACTACTTCCAGGTGAGGAGCATTCGAACACTCCTAGTTTTCTTTGCCTCTAATGCCTTCCTTTATTTCGATCAGTGCTTACCTGGTGGATCTACCACCACACCTGGAGGAGGAAGCGGACCTACGACTACGACGACGGCCTCAGGAGGCTCAGCCACCCTTCAGCCTGGGTGGTCTTGGATTCGTGCAGTGGTGAGCTCTCCTACTTGGTGTATTCCGTTCAACGTAGACAGATGTCTGACCACGTCTCGCCAGGTCGACCCCAACTTCCACAAATACCTCCGATCCTCCGTGAAAAACACCGCGTCCCCGGCAGTGTTGGGTGAACCCGCCGACGCTGCCCAATTCCAGATTACCAACGGCCAGCTGGTCCAGAACGCGAATGGTGTCAATCTGTACGCCGTTGTCCAGGCCACCACAGACACCACGGCCAAGAAACTCGCGGTAACATGGTCCACTAGCCCTGTTACGAACGGCACTTTCGTCGCATCGGGTGATACTATTGAGTGGTCTAGCCCCAATGTTTCTCGTCCTCAGAATAATGTGAGCCTCTCCAACTTTCCTCTGCGCTTGTTCTTTTTTTTTTTTTCTCTCTTCAGTGCAGTGCATGCTAATGTGACGCGCCTTATAGGCCTGGTTGGTTTGCCCGGATACCGCTGGCAACAAATTGCTGTTTGTCAATCTTGGTCCCTATGCTTACCAGACACCCGCTGGATGCGCGTAAGTCAACCTTCCTACAACTGCTGCTCGCTCTCATCGACTTTTGTTTAATTTTATTAGAGATCAAACGATTCACTATTACACTGGAACCACTGCGGATGCTTAATCCTCTTGTATGACTTGTTTTCATCATATAGCCAACCGATGTTAGCATACAAATTGCCGGACGAACTGTCATTCTATTTATCAAAGAAGGAATTTCATCCTTGGTTCCCACACGTCGCACCTTCAAAGTATCTCAAGGGTTTGCCCTTAAGTGAACCCAACAACTCGGCCTGTATTATTGGTGTCTCATCTACTTGCCCCCCTTGCACCTCAGGGAAGCCCAATTTCTTCTGAGTCTCGGTCACAATTCTTGACATGCGGTGGGGCGAGCGGAACATCGTCATTACGACTAGGCTTATAGTTTGCATTACAACCAACGGAGGCTATGGCTGTTGTCCTGGACTATCTTTCTAGAATTTGCTAGCACCAATGATACCTGCATTGCCGGGCCTCTGCTCTCAGAATTACATAAGGACGAGACAATCGATACGCTCCATCTTCAAGTCTTAGGAACCGATAATCCTTACACAACAAAGAAGAGGATACGCTAGAGCTAGAATACATCATATGCTACACGACTGGGAAATACCTGCCATATCCGAATCCCTGTCATCAGACATTCGATGCTCAATTATTAGCTAGTAATACTCATCATCGTCCTCTTCAACCTCGTCGCTTGGAGGTGTGTAGTAACGATATGCGGGGCGGAGTGGAGGGGAAACATAACCGCCCCCTTCATCTTCATCCTCCTCGTCATAAAGCGCATCGTCCTCTTGGTACCCGATGTCCACTCGCAAGTGGCGGGCAGGACCAGGCAGAGAACCATCGTCATAAGGCCTAGAAACGAGCATGCGATTAGAATGGCAAAGAAGGGGCGTTACTCAAGGCACTGACACTCTGTAATCGTCGTCATCCGCAGAATGATAGCTAAATCCAGAGTCAGTAGAGCGATAAAAAAAAAAAGAGAAGAAACTGGTGCTGACCTCTCGTCCTGCTCAGAACCGGGATATCCGTCACTACAGAGAGTTGAATAAAGTATAGGTTGTCGATTGGAGGGGCTCACAGGTAATGCTCCTCCTCTCTACCGTACACGTAAATGTCATCATCGTAGGGAGAGTCATGCTCGTCAGACTCCCACCCGCCATGATTATGAACTTCATGAGGTTCGCCTTCATGGTCTTCCTCATCTTCTTCGTCGCTGTCCACGTTGTAGACAACAGGAGCATAACGACGGACCCTTCGAACGGGCAGCGGGCTATCTTCATCTTCGTCTTCATCATGGGGAATGTCGATAACTTCGGTTTGTTGATGCCGCGGAGTCCCGTAAACCTCGTTCTCCGAATCATCATCAACTTCGATGACATCGGGGCCGCCGCGTACTAGTCCTTCGTCATCATCAATGAAGCTGCCCTCGTAATCGGACTCATCATCCTCCGGATGGCCGTCGGTCAAGCCTTCTCTTGCATAAGCCGCCCAGGGATCGTGAGCTGCTAACTCTTCGTCGTCGTCGTCTTCATCGTCGTAGCCTTCCTCCGCATCTCCAAAGAGTTCACCAAAGCGGAAGCCTCCGGGCCAGCCAAAATCATCATCCGAGTCATCATCAAACTCGAAGTCTGGATGATCAGGATACTCTCGAGCGCAATTGGTGCAAACACCACCGTAGATCTCATGTGCACAATCCAGACAGCGATGGACATGATCTTCGTGATCGTACATCCCAATATTAGGACCACTCTCGTCTGTGACCAAGCGGCCTTCAAAGATGCCATGGTAGTCGTTGTCTTGGTCCACCGGTTTGGGACGAAAGATTCCAGCCCAAGGATCTGCCTGGGAAACGGTGTCTTCTGTGACTGGTGGAGCAGCTAATCCTTTGGCAATCCCACTATCCAAGAGATTGTTGACAATGCTTTTCACTCCCCATGCTTCTATCGGGCGTTCACGAACGACGGCGCGACAATGGGGGCACGTTTTGCGACGGGCCATAATAGCTCCAACAGGACGCCCGCCAGGAGGAGGAGCTTTAAACCATGCGACGAGGCAAGTGTAACAGGAGATATGGCCGCAGGGTGCAAGCATGTAAGGCTGCGAAGCGTGAGAATAAGCAAGACTAGTAGTACTACGATCATTACCTTGTACATCGGGTCTAAGCAGATCTGGCAAGTTACGTTCTGCTGAACTTGCGAAAGCGTGTTTTCATGCATTTGTAGAAGCTTAAGAGAGAATGGCTTAGACAGGGGATATCTCAGATATCGTGAGATGTACTAACTGAGGAAAGCTGTTCTATCTCCTTCTTGAGCCTAACAAGCTCCTCGTTCGGTTCGGAGTCAATCTCTCGCGCCTTCCCTTTGCTGGATGAGGTGGCGGATACTCGTGGTGAAGGTACATCGTTCTCGATCTCATCATCTTCCTCAGCGTCGACCAATTCTGTTTCGATACCATCCAGATCCACCGACCGTCTCTCTAACTTGGGTGTCATGGGTCTCGGCGTGTCACTAGAACAGAGGGTCGCTGTACTGTTTGCACTAGTCGGTCTAATGACAGGTACTTTCCTAGCCCTCTTCTTGCGCTTCTTCTTGTCGGTACGACCTAGGTTATCCTTCTTGGGTTTCTTGGATTCGCGCGCCTGTACTGTGTCCTCGCTAGCTTGTCGTTTTCTACTGTTGTTCGAGTCTCTAAGGGTAGCCTGTTCATGCACAGTAGAGGTACTTGGCCCAGCAAGCGAACGCTCTGAAGGCATAGGTGAGTGTAAGGAAATAGTGAAGTAGTCGCTGGTGCCAGTGGCAGGAACAAAGTAGGTCTAAGTCACGGGGTCAATTGAAACGCGGTCTCGCGTTCCCAAACTGGCCGTCGGCGTAGACAGAGGACCTTGCTTACTGCTCTCATCAACATCTGGTCCTGTATTTGTTCATCGCCTAATTTGACCTTCAACTTCAAGACTTGGGTCGACCACAGCAACCTTGACTTGGGCCATCTCCCTGCAGTCGCCGCGATATCTTATCTCTCCAACCTCCCTAGATTGCGTCAGTAATGCCCACCTCAACCGTGATAACGAAGGACATCTCCTTCCGGTCCAAAACAGGGCAGTTGTATCTGGGCGATACAAAGCAGTCGTTTTACCGCATATATCTCAAGGCGGCTCCAGAGTCACAGGCACACAAACCCTCCGAGCATACTAAGAGCAAGACCCTTAAAACGTCTCGCTCTCGTCTTCAATCAGACTTCTACAACCGCTCTTCGTACAATACAAGGTCTCCCACGACTCCTTACACCAAACTATCTCCTAAAGGTCTGCTACCGCTACCTTCTCCGAACATACTACATAGAGGCCATCTTCCGACGCCGATACAACGAGCTTTCCGTTCACAAGGCTTTTGGCTTGCCTTGTATCTTGTCTTCAACCTTAGCTTAACACTTTACAACAAGGGCGTTTTAGTCCATTTCCCATTTCCATACACATTGACCGCCCTTCATTCCCTTTGCGGAACCATAGGAGGTTACTTTGTGGCGAAGAGTGGACTGTATACGCCTGCCAAGCTCACTCAGAGGCAGTTTCGCGCGCTAGTACTCTTCAGCATCTTGTACGCCATCAACATCGCTGTGAGCAACGTGTCTCTCGGGCTTGTTTCGATACCAGTACGTCCACGTTGCCTCATATCCCAGGCCGCCATCCTCTGTTGACCACTTCTACGATCATAGCTACATCAAGTAATACGAGCCTCCGCACCGATGTTTGTCCTTTTCTTCTCGAGTTATCTTCTCGATGTTCAGATCAGTCGGTGCCGGCTCATATCGCTAATCCCTGTTATGGCCGGCGTTGGTTTATCGTAGGTCTCTGATGTGACTAATACTGGGCCTCTTACTGACACCTCAACCTCAGTACCTATGGTGACTACTACTTCAGCAAGCTGGGCTTCTCTCTTACTCTACTAGGGACCGTTTTGGCTGCTATCAAGACAATTGTCACTAACATCCTTCAAAGCGAGTCCTTCCCACTTTCACAAATCAACTCCACCTCGAAACAACGATCGACGAACAACGCTAGCCTACGCACATTCATCCAAAAACATATTTTTACGTCAAGACTACAACTTCACCCCCTCGATTTACTCATCAGGATGTCTCCTTTTGCATTGATTCAGTGTCTGGCGTATTCATACCTCAGTGGAGAGATGCATCAAGCCCATCAATACATTTGTACGAGGATCACGATCGCGCAGACTGCTGCTCTCCTTTTCAACGGTATGATCGCGTTTGGCCTCAATATTGTCAGCTTTACGGCAAATAAGAAAGCCGGTGCACTGAGCATGGCTGTCGCTGGTATAATTCTCATCTCTAGTTATTCCCGCCACCTCCTGAATACTGTCCCGCACAGGAAATGTGAAGCAAGTCTTAACTGTCCTGCTCGCGGTGATAATGTTCCAGTTCAACATCACCTGGACGAACACTATGGGTATCAGCCTAACACTTCTCGGAGGTGTTTGGTACGCGTCTGTAGAATACGCTGAGAAGACAAGCTAGTTGATTTCTGGTGTCTTTATTTTCTGTTTTACTCCTGTTTCCTTGGGACTTTAGGGGGTTCCAATCGTGTACGGTGTGCTTATGTTTCGACTGTTTCGACTGTGTTTGTTGTTTTGTCCGTTTTACACAACTTGAATAAAGACTCTTCTACTATATTTGTCCGCACGTCCTCTCATGCTGTTGGTCCGGGATTTTGGTGTCAACAGGGTAAATATAGGACTATGCGTTTCGGAACCTCGAGGTTCTAGCCGCACTATCATACTTCCTCCACAGGTTCGCGAACTAGTTGGAAACCCTATCCTAGGCCATGCAAAAAATGTTGGGTACGAAATGCCTAGTGCAGCTGAAATTACCAATCTGGGCTCGAGTGCCATCGCAACTCAGCCGCAGGTACACCCACCAGCGCTGACCGAGGTTGCGAGGTTCGAATCATGTTCAGTCCGGTCTCTTCTCTTCCTAGGCAACAACAAAACCACGATAAGCTTTGATGAAGTGAGTTATTGCAAAGGATCGGCAAGTCAACGGCTTGTGTAACGAAGATAATTATCAGGGGTCTAGAAACTGGGGCAACTAAGTAATGACCTCGTTACCGACTGGAACAGATCGCCATGGCTCGCGGGATGCTACTTGCAGTACAGTTCTCGGAGTGACAACCGAACGTCGGGTAGAGAGCACATCTCAGGTCGAGTACGAGAGAGGCAGGTGCCCGATGTCATCTGGTGAAACGTGCGTCTGCAAGTACAAGTAAGACACAGGTGCATGGGCGGAATGTAGCAAAGAGTTGTGGCGTGTGGCAAACTCAAAGCGTAAGCTTCCACAGACAGAAGACAGACTGCGGGCCACAGTTGCTATCCATCCTGCTCAGTATAGACCTAGAGACGCACCCTGACCACGATGGAATCAAGCGTTCTCTGCTGTTATGGCATACGTGGCTAGGTAGGGCGTTTCGCCCACCAGAACAATATGAGGAAGTATTGTCTGGGATGCGGGTACATAGCTGCAAGGTAAGCACTGACGTAGAAGCCAAGCACTAACGCCGACCGACTGCGATCTAACCGTATACAGAGATATTCCAAGTGCGCAAGGAGCTCGGTTCATGGCGTCCCAGTTATTCATGCCCTAGGATAGCGCGCAGATCTTTATGGAGATGTGGAGGAATGCAAAGAATATTCCATGTCGACGTTCGGTGGACGGCATAGTCGTGAGCCTCATGGTGCGACGGCTACCGGAGACGTTACGCGTTACACGAGACATGTGATCTGTGACTGCGTTACCTCCAACTTCTGGCAACTTGGGCAACGCCAGAGACCAAGGACTTGGATCAAACAAGGACCATCAACTTGAACTTTCCACTGCCCGAGATGACATCTACTACTCATCCAACGTTCTTTGATCTTTTTTACTCGGGAAGAGACTTGTCATGATTGATTATCCTTTCCTTGCGTGGGATGGAATTACTGATCCCTCGCTGACTCGATGAGTTCTGAATTCTTGTAAGCCCCAGCACCTCTACAGCATACCTTATCTAGGAATAATTGTAAGGAAGGATCAGGAAACAGGAGGTAGCTCGCTGTTTTTTCTCCCGCAAGGTCGTTATATTCCATAACGAACGTGGACAAATGTTACCGCGCTCGACACAGCTTGAGAATCAAAGGTATTGCAGTATGGTTTGACAACCCGTCAAAGGCTACGGCAGTGAACTTTGCCCTCTACAGCTCAAGGTTCAAGGTTGATTTCAACGAGCGATTTTCGCCAAAGGATCTACTGTCCCTATCTCCCCACGTAATGCAAATAACCATTTACTTGGAAACTGGCCATGAGCGCCACACTCTGAATACCACGTCCTCATCCCAGGACACCGCCACTGCGGGGGGATCTAGATGCCCCAGGAACGGGTATCTGGGTAATTCAACCGATAGGCTTTCAACAGCTTTTGTCGGGGTCGTAACGACGCTGTTCTAGGAAGATGCGACCCGCTCCTTCGAACAGTTCGACTAGATCTCCTCTTGTTCAGATCGCTAGCACCCTTCCACACCATCTCTGCTCTCCCAAGCCCCGTATAAAAGAGCAATGAGACGGCGCAGTGAAACTTTTCTTCACCGCATCCTTTACACCCCGCAATGCCTTCATACTCCAACCCCAAGAAAGTTCACTTCTACGACGACTTTAACCAATTCTACCCCTCACAGTACTCTGTAGGGAGTAGCTCTCCCAGCCCTCTTGAATCAACAGTACCTCTTCCTAGGTCGAGGTCTCGCTCCATGTCGCACCAGCGCCCAGCCCTCCTTCATGGAGTACTCCGCGCATCCTCCTCTGCTGGGCTGCAATGGAATATCGCGCTCCCACCTCAGACCGCCCGTCTAAGCTCGACCGCCATGCTACGTGAGGCGGCAACCGACCCACCCTCCCCTTTCATGCAGATTGGCTTTCGCCACGTTCCCCACACCTTCACTGTTCGAGCGTCCAACGGATACTGTGTCACCGTCTATGACGTTATGCATGGAGTATACCTTGCACTCCAGCGGCCTCTCTCTAGCTCCGAGCTTCATCGCATCAGTCGACATGGAGGCATGAACGACCTGGAGGCATCATTCCACAGCAGATGCAACCGGTTCGCCGATTGGAGGCAAGCAGAGTTCGAGAAGAAACAAGGCTGCAAGCAAGTCGATACGTGCTTAGGGCGAAGTAGGTTTGCCGGCATGACATTGTCCTCTGCCAATCCCGGTACCTGGACCGTAGAACTTTCCTTGTAAGGGATTCAATCCCTCGATACCCTATTCCTCGGCGCCACCACCGATTGATAGGGAGCCTGCTGTAGCAGCTCTCTCAAACCATCTTTATGGCTTCTCATACCTCTGATGGCCTGTGATTCTTTGCAGACGCCTTCCCTCCGTTTATGCCAACCTTTTCTTCTCCCGCATTCACAGTCCGTGGATGCGTTGACTCGATTCATCCCTTTCGCATTTCCCTTTTACTCCGACTCTCGACGAGAAGGAGCTTCTATTTACTCGCGCTATGATTATACCTTTCAATTTCTACTCTTGCTTTCGTCTTTTGATTACATTTCTTGGCTTTTCTCTGCTCACGTCTCATCATGTTCCCTGCACATGGACCTCGCACTTCACCTTGTACATTGCATTATCTGTATCGCTCCTCCTGTATACTTACCTTATGACCTTACTACTGTATATGCATATCTTCCCTCGTACTTCCTTCGTTTTCTCTCGTTGAGCGGATTCCTGGCTCCATGAACCATCGGCTCGGGCGCGTTTGCCCTTATCATCCGTGAGAACGTTCTTGGTCATGGACCCGCCGACGGGACGGCGCTGTCTGAAGCATCCAAGGGGCCGCCACCGAATACGATAGCATGTCTCTTAGTGCGGTTGAACCATCGTTACTCACTCAGTACCTTTGTGAGAAGGTTATGAGAAGGGAGTTCCTGCGGTCAGAATCAAGTATGCGATGCCCCCAGGGCCTGACGGCAGACCTGTTAGATCTGCTCGCCCCCTAGATCATATCTATAGTTTGGACTCATTATCTTCTCACTAGGAAGCTAGAGTCTAGGCAGCCGGGTAAATAACGAAGCATATCGTTTAACGAAGACACGAGGACATTGCCTGGAGTTCGACATCGCTAATTAAACTGAAAGCAGGGGTAAATAGGATGATATTCTCAGCGCCAAAAGCTTTTACACCTGCAACTCATAGGTACTACATAGCCTAAGGTCTGAGATTCGTTATCGCGCAGTAGTACGTGCGCTCCACAAAGTTTAAGAGGAGATACCCACACAAGCATCGTGCCCTCCACGAGGCGTACATTAGGACAATCGAGACTCGAGACTTTCATTAATGATGCGTGGAAGGGTAATCAAAACTATAAGTTTTATGGGCACGCGTGTTTAGAGTTGCTTACTGAGTGTGTTCAAGCCCTTACTTGCAATTCCACGCGTAATACCCCAAAAACCCCTGGATACATTCCACGACGAGCGGAGAGCGTGTACTCGGACTGCGCATGTTCACCACGAGTCACGTCGTCGCGCCTCACGTTCTTGCGATTGTCGAAGTCTGATAGATTTTGAAGCAGTCAAGAGTTGTGAGCCCGAGTATGAGCATGGATAGGTTCTGAGTCAGTCATCAAAGGGTGCTTACATTCTAAAGATACCGAGCACTCACCCCAAAAATCGGGACGGTTCCGCGTATGCTGTGCCACCTCCCAGGACCCGCCCCTAGAAGATTCACCTACGAAGCGCGTAAACAGCTTATCTGTATTCAGAGCGGGATGATAGGGGCGAAAAGTTGAGCTCAAAGTCACTGCACTGAAGACCATGGAATACTGCTAGAAAACCTCCCCAGGGGGCGCCTTCGTCTTCGCTGCGCAATCAGATGACCAAGCCTGCCGCTCGACGCTCAACAGTTGAGGGTGTTGGATAGCATCTCATCTCTCAGAGATGAGCCCAAGAGAAGGTTGGCGCCACTAGTAGGTGCGAGGCCACGGATGACCCAGAAAATGTGAGGGAAGAGACCCAAATCGGCAGTAATCGGCAGGAAGAAATATACGAGTACCCAAGAGCGTGGGTCTGGGAGACCTGTAGGTCCACAAAGCCGGTAAGGGTAAGTGGCAGGAGCAGGCATTTGAATTGTGCTGAGAGATCAAAAGAACCGGGATTGTGGCACCAGCACTAGACGAACTGGGAATGGCAATCGTACAATGGGGCACGAGGCTATGAAGTGTCAATTGGGAATATAACGCGCGTAGTCCGGGGTGGAAGAACATTATTTGGGCTTTGACGTGTCGTAATCATGGAGGTGCTTGAGAATAGCTTTGAATAGGGTGGTACTCCAGTGAGGCTGAGGTCGGAGCCGTTGTACAGCAGTCGTATTACCGTATTAGACCAGAATAAACCGAGTCAGTAGGTCGAAATCGGCGCCGTTCTACATTAGACCACGTCAGAACGTGAAATTTTCTAGACGTGGGGTGGTAAAGTGAACTAGTCTGAGAAGAGATGGCATATACACTACATAGCCGCAGTAGAGTCACGCACTGACTGTCAGGAATGTTCGTGGAACGCTGGGTATGGTGCAAAGGTAGGGATCAGCAATGGATGGCTATTTTCTGGGCACTTCATTGCGTACCCGGTCCGCTGATGCTGTAGAGGATGGCATGGACACTAGTCAATGTCAAGTTCGAGTCCTCTTGTCGTAATATGGTCTAGATGAGCCACGGACTCGGTCTCAGGTGTTCAAAGGGGGGTGAATTTGAATGCCCGAGAAAATGACAGTGAACGTCGAAGCTAGGAGGACAAAGTCAAAGTGGATGAATAACCGAGACGATGAGGATACCCAGGATCCGGGATCGTCAGGAGGACGTTCTATACACATGGGGAGGAAAGAAAGATACTTAGTAAAAATACAGTGTGAGACCGTTCGTGCTATGGCTAACAAAAGAAGATTGAGGCCGAAATAAGGTGCTGTAAAGTAGGCAAAACTGGAAAGTCCACAAAAGAGAGAGAGAAAGAGAGGGGAAGGTCCCAGACCAGAGAAACATCGTATATAATATGGCGTTGCTGTTGTTGTCGTGGAAAACGCAGCATCAAAGGTTTTCGTTGAAGGAAGGAATGGATCGGTCGAGTCGGAAAATATCTACATCTTTCTCCAAGACCTGGGAAGCTGGGCAGTGTGCTTGGCCTTGCTTCTGGTATCAAGGAGTCTTGCTCCGTGACTGCCGAGCATCACACCGCCAGTGAGGACACCGACTTTACCGCCATCGTAAGGGGTGACCGAGATTTTGCTCTCGTCCACGAAGACCTGAGGGGCAGCCTGGGCCTTGCGGGTGGGTTGTGAGGATGTCTTGTTGGATTTGGTAGTGCGGATGGGGGAGGAAGGAGTGCGCTTGGGTGGAACATACACTGCCGTGCGCTCGCACTGCACTGGGGAAGACGAACGAGAGTCTACAGACGATGCAGACGAATCAGAAGCTGTATAGAGCGAGAACTCCGACTCTGCTTCGGACTCGTCTGAGATAGTAGACTCGGGGGACGCAGGTCTGTCCATCTCCTCCTTGGTCGGTGTAGGGGCAGAGACGACGATCTTGATCTCTTCCTCAGACAAAGAGAGGGAAAGACGCTTGGAGTGACCTCGGCGCAGTTTCTCCATAGCTCCTTTACGCTCGTTAGCTGTGCTCCAGATTAACTGGCTGGGTGAGCCAGGAAGACGGATGGATAGGCAGCCTCTAGTGGTGTCTACGATGAGATCGAATTCACGACCTCCGAGAAGGGCGATCCAATCGACCCATCTGATACCGGAAGCAATACATGCTGCATATATAGGGCGCGGTGGAAGAGTCTCTGGGGAGAGCGTGAGGGTGGTAGGCTTTGTGTCGCTGCTCCTCAACATGGAGGAAGAGAAGGATATGCCCAAAATCTGTTTCAGAGTGTGAAGCTGCTGTTGGTTATAAACAGCGCTCAAAAGCAGAGGTGTGGTGAGGAAGGTGATGGTTTGAGAGAGAGTAAGGGCCGTGATAGAGGACATAGTGATGGATCTGGTTGAGGTAGTCGTAAGAAGGGGGCTACAGAGATCGACCGGCGATAAGTTTTGGAGATGTTTGTTCAGGAGGAAATGAGGATACAAGCAAGGTCGTAAAGAGTCAAGTCGTAGGTACTATCACAGCTAGATAACAGAAACAACATGAGTGAAAAAAAAAATGAGAGCAATGTCAAAGCTGTTACTGACCTAGTGAAGACTTGGTTGTAGTGTCGAACGTCAAAAGTTGAGAAGAGGCAAGAGTGTGCAGAAGGTCGTAGGAGAGAAGCAGGCTTTGTGGAATCAAGTTCCAGTGAGGGTTCCTAGTACCACACCAAAGCATTTATACGAGTCCTTAGAGCCTAGAGCCATTCAGTGGAGAACAATAACAGGGCTTGTCATTCTTCAAAGAACAATAGTCGTCGCGCCATCAATAGCCGCATCAGGAGACAAAGCACAATGTCACGTGCCGTAGTCGAACGCGAAATATTTGTGCTTGTTTGCACACACGCGACGCCCTTCTCCTTCTGTCCGCTATCAAATCAGCCAGTTGAACCAACTTACCAGTTGCAAATGACTCTCAGTTATGAACTTGGTTTACTGATACTCCTCTCAGCTTCGGGCATGGCCAAACCGAATTTACTGAGCTCGATTGAGGCTCTCATACTGCGCCGATACCTCTCTTCGTGTGCTATAGCTTTCCAGCTTTGCTCTGCGATAGTGCGTTAGTTAATGCTTCCGATCTGACTCAAGGGACTTGTGGCCATAGCCAGCCCTATTCAACTCCAGAAGACTTCATTCTCCGCCATACTCATTCAAATTGATGATTTGGATGATCGGATAGCTCCAGATCTTCGAACGATGCACTGGACTTGTGGTTATAGTCCCTCCGTGTTTCAGCAGCATTGGCGATCTAACCTTGGTACACTCAACCTAAGCCGATGTTCAGGATAGATTTGTTCTTGTTTTTCGAGATAACAGGTTACTCATTCTCTGGATCAAGTTTGTACATCTCCTTGCGGACCACGTGGGGAATATTTCTGCATTTCCTTGTTCTTCTTTCGGACTGATGACCCTCATACATCGTTCTCTGATGACCTGCGGCTCTTCCGAACCACAGATTCTGATGTAGGCTGTGAGTGAAAGAGAGTGGATTCATCACCAGGAAATTCGACAGAAGATCTCACCAGTTCTACCGTTACCATTCGTGGCCTGTGCCGTCACTATCAATGCGGTTTACACTGTCTACGAGGGCTGGTCGCAGTACCTTGATCATGACACCAACAGTACTCTTGACTGGTAGGTCTGCTCCGCTGATTTTCGGTCAGAGTCAGTCAGCACTGGCGCAAATATCCCATCCCTGGCGATCCCGCTGTGCCCATCGTCACCTTATCGTGGTAGAGCGCCCTCCGATCCCTCTTTGTTGTTCAATTTTGTTTGTGTATCCGATGGTTAGTCGACCACGGTATAGCCTCCCGGTGTTTGCATGATGCTTTCTGCGATCTGAGTCTCAAGTTTCATTTCTTACCGTTCCTGCCTCCTTTCTAGCTTACCGAGGTCCGTGGTCTCCTCCTGCTATGAAGCTGGAATCAATAGTTGCACAGTGATTGCTCTCCCTTCCACTTGCCATCACCCGCTCTGCAACAATCACAACGGCTCTCTGCGACAAAAACTGAAGTTATATCGGCCAACAACGAGTTACAGGTTACAGCTTTCCTACCTCGTCGTGTCTATAAAGCCCAGGCCGTTTCCTCGACATTGTACCATCAGCTTCTCCCCTCCTACTCCTTCTCTTCTACGCCTCTCCTCTCACTTCCAACCTATTCTATCTCATTTCTATTATGGCATCGAGAGCATCTGAAGCTTGCCAGCAATGTCGTGCATCGAAGACAAAGGTGAATCCGTTGCAGCCTCTACATCGAGCAAGTCAGCTCACAGGCGTACTATTCTAGTGTCGCGTTATGGATGGCGAAACCGCCTGCCACGCGTGCATGAGGAAGAAAGCACAGTGCTCTTTCCTGGCCCCTGCCCAATCGTACGCTGTAGCGTACCCTACGGGGCCGTCGATGCCTCAGGGCTACCCTCAACCGTGCCAATTTTGCGCTTCCTTGGGTTTCCAGGTGAGACCTACGAACATATTCATTTTTACGGGATCTAAGCTAATGAATATCATGACGTCTTTTTAGTGCGACGGGCATTACCCTTGCTCTGCTTGCCTTCATCGTAACAACGCTCCAAACCAATGCAGCAACTATAACTACTACCATGGATAAACGGTTATAGATTCAACCAGCATCACAGAACACCCCCATAATCGTCTGGTCTTCAGTAACTATCTCGTAATTGCCCTTTACCTCTAGATTAACTCTTCTCATTTTGTGTACTGAGCTAGTCATCGTACCTTATCTGCTTCTCGATATTCTCCCTATTAGTACCAACCCGCAGCCGCAGTAGTGTAGTAGTATGTAGAGCATAGGTTGGCCTTCGCAATGTGCGCAGGATGGCATGATAGCGTAGATAGTACCTAATTATTTATTTTTCTCTCAAGACGTCTTGAGGATTGTTCTTTCGGAACCTCTATCCGTACTGACATGGGCAGATCTTGATATGAACATCAGTTTTAGACACGGATTAGTTTTCTGACAGACATCCCGATTTTATCTGCAAGGCAACACAGTAGTCTATTGTTTGATCCGCTCGAAAATAGTCCCCGCAAGTTCCATCTTAGCATTTGCCGCACCGGTTCCTTGTTGTGCAAGGCTCGATTTGTTATTTGTGAGTCCGATGAGGAAGAAGGCACTGGGGACAGACGGACATGTCCTAGGCCCTCTGAAACCAGGGACTGTCGGGGTGAGAGACAATCGCCGAAAGGGCATGCAGAAAGTAAGCTTCGGTCTTCCCAGCGTAGATGCTCACTCTGAGTGGATGGAGGTTCGAATAGGGTTTCGGTCTCGCTCGGGGGCCACGTACAGTACCTCCCGGGTGCCAACAGTTCAGTGGAAAAGGTGTAAGAGAGTCATGGTACGAGAGAATGGTTCTATTGTATTCCGACTCAGAAGACATACAGCTTTTGCGAATTTCGAGGGGCTTGAAATTGGCAAGTCCATTACTCTAGGCCTCCATACCTCACGTCGGCATTTTCCTCGAGCCAACTGAGCCAAGATTTCAGATAGCTTCCACCGTGGTTGATCGTGGATGAGTCTCCTACGATGCACTACGGATATGGGGAGAGGGGGGGATAAGTACCAGTATCTCAAAAAAGCAGTAGGAAGATCTGTACCAGGTGGCGCTTTGCTCGTGTCATGGCCACTGATCGTGAAAAGCACAGAAATATCGTCAGAACGCCTCGAGGAGTATGATCAATAGACAGCCTACCATTCAAACGCCTCTGGTCCCGCAGAAAGCCCACCTCCCTCTGTAATCCTCCTTAGGAAACAGCCATGCAAAGCCGAATTGCCAGAGATTACCTGATCGTTGCTTCTCACTAGACTGATAATCACTGCCTCTTTCTCCCTGCCTTGCATACCATCAACAGTCCCGATTTCAAGATCCTCCCCGAAAGCAGGCCGTAAGAGAGAGACAAGAAGAGTGACCTGCGCTTGATATCTAAGTGGAGGTACCTTCATGAGTGAACATAGACTCCGGGACTTGAGGATCGATCTCCGACTAACGGGGTAATTACTGCAATCTGCGATGGCATCACTTTATGAGCGATCTAATATTTGCACCCAGTCAACTTTTAGCCAGAGCAAGCGTCCTTTGCTCTCTCTCACCAGTTCGGCTACCCAATTTCTGACGATTGTAGCCTCGTTCTCGTTGCAACGGCTGCCTTCATCACTGTCTCCTTCTAAACGTTCAAAGTATTCACATCCTGAGGTATCGAAGAATACGACCGGTGATTTCAGAGTGTCATCATCTTCTCCGTCGATCCGAGTTGCGGGTAGATCAGATAAAAGGTGGGTTGCCACGGCAGGATCAGGAAGAAGCTTCGATGAGTAGAGTGTTTTTGAAGGGAATATACAGATCTGCTCATGCATCCTGAGAGAGGACGTCAACGTGTTGGCACCGCAGGCCTCCATCAAGACGAGGCGAAAACGTTGTTCACACCTGTACTGCACGGTGAGCATGCGCTTGATCCCAGACCCATACATTTTCTCCAAACGGTCGAACAAGGTGGTCTCTAAAGTTTTCGGAGGCCTCAATGGACGAGGATAGTCCTTCTTTTTCCCTGCGGCCTTAGAAGCACCTGGTTTTTCATCACTGGCGCTTAGTGCTTCTTCTGCTTCCAAGCTAGATCCTGAACCTTCGTCATCGCTAAGGTCCAGGTGCAGAACCTCTTCGGTGACCTCTTCGGTGACCTTCGGCGACGCAATTTTATCTTGTTTATGTGCCTTCTGTTTCTCTTTTAATTGAGATTTAGTATTCTTCTCGTGTTTACCCAGAGAAAGAATAGTGGGCGGAAGTTGCATAGGGTCTCCAGCAAGAACCAACTTTTTAGCTTTCAGTATGGGTATCCAACAGACCTAGAAATGACGCCCGATAAGCGTCGGTGTAAACAAAATCACAAAAATGAACCAAACCGCCTCTAGAGCTTGCGTAGCTTCGTCGATGATGACAACATCGAATACCATATTTTTCAGCTGCCAGCTGCCGGAAGAGTGGCAAGTAGCAAGGACGACCTGAAGAATTTTCAACTCCATCACGGATCAGCATGCGTAATCTACACACCTGGGCTTCTGAGAGGACGGATTTGACCACACCGCCTTCCCTCTTGCGATACCTGACCTTGAGTCAGCAAGAAGATCTGGGGAGAGGAGAGCGATCCATTACTCCTTCCGGAGAAGCTTCACGTCTTCCCACATCTTCCTTCGCTCCTCTCCTCTGGGTTTCTTCCCTTTCCCCTTCCCAGAGAGAATAAATAGTGTTTCCTCCAGCTCGTTTTTCACGTCTTGGGCAAGGATTGCCTTCGGTGAAAAGAAAAAATCATCAGACCACGGCCCACTGGATAAGTTTTACGTTCGCAGTTGACCTGATCTGAGCGCCCCGTCTGTACTTCTAATGTGGCTTCAATCACGCTTTCTTTGGCGATGACCCTGGCAGGATGGCCAATCCGAGTCACTTTAATTTTGGCGCCAGAGTCTCGAACAGGCAGAGCAACCAGGCGCTCGAGAATATTATCCACGGAGAGGTTACTAGCCCCACATACCAAGATGCGTTTCGCCTGGGTATTTGGGGAAGCAGCCACGGTCAGTTGACGAATGATCTCAACCAGGGTGTGTGTTTTCCCAGTTCCTATAAATTGATAAGATTGAGGTCAGAGGAGATCATCTCGTTTCTACCTGGCGGGCCATGAATGCAAGCCACCTCTGGCGCTTCCAGACAGAACCTAACTGCATCCTTTTGACTTTGGTTTAGGTTTTGATCATAGAACTCCAAGGAACTCAACAGTTGCCGTGAAGAGGGTGATGTGTGACCAAGTAATACTCTGACCAATGGGTCAGTGAGTCGCGAGGAGCTGGCGCCTTGCTAAGTATGCGTTGAGCCGAGAGGAATGAGCTACATCGGAGTATATGGACCAACAGCAGCCTTTTCGAGATCGTCAAGAGCTTTCTCCATCCTACAACTAGTCAGTACAGTGCAAACACGGAGCAGATGGGCGATAGAGATGGACCTATCGTAGGTTATGCTGTTCGCCACTTTGACTACTGTACATCGATCAGGGAACTCGGGAGTTCCACTGGTGTCTGATCGATCCAGGGCGATGATGATTCGAGTGTCACTGACTTTGTAGACCACTCCATCGTTGTCCGATTCAGCCTCTTCTTTCTTTCCCTTGATTGTTTTCCTCCCTGTACTAGACCCGGCGGTATGAGGCAGGATACGAGCTAGATCGCCAGTCCGAAGGGTATGGGGAGGAAAAAGAGGTGATGAATGATAGGCAGAAGGTCGTTCTAGTTCCACAAGGCTTCAAAATAGTAAGAGAGAAACCCTTTGAGCGAGGTGGGACTAGTACAGACTAGTTACCGCCCAAGCCGATGTTAAGAGCGGAGACTGTTAGGCTGGTGATCGAAAACCCTTTCTGCTCCAACAAACGTTGGCTGCAGCTTGACAATAGGAGATGACTTCGTTTTATTTCTTCCTCGCGTTCCCTTTTGAGTAATTCTCGATGACGAGCTATAAAGGCAGATGTCGCGTCTGGCAGCGACATGACCGATGGTGCTGGCTCAGAACCCATGTTGAGCCATTACATAAGCCTCACTACTCCTCCTTGACCTCGACCGACCGAGGCCATTATATCTGTTGTATCTTGCGGAATTACATTTACTTGCAGCGTCTACTCTCTTGAGCTGAGCGTTACTGCAGTACTTAGCCTAGCCTCTAAGGCTTCCATTCTCCGTGTGCAGTTATGGAGATCTTCAAGGCCTCGAGGCCTCGACACTTGAGCTTCCGTTTCAACTTCTCTTGATTCAGACTCCACCAGTTATTAAACGCTGGTATGCCTGATACTTGATTCTTTCGCAAAACGTTCACATCTCTGCGCCAATACCGGAGATCGTTTTTGTTCCCACAACAAGAGGCTTGATCACCAGTCCTCAGATGCCATCACTGTCAGTAACTAAACGAAGCTCGACAACCACCGATCTGAGCCGCGATTGCTGGGCGCAGGGGAGATCCCGAACAATACACCTCTTCTGCGCTCTTCCTTATTTGGTTCCTGTGATACGCCTCATCACGTTCCCCAGTTCTGGGGCGTACATTCCTCAAGGAATTCTCTCGTACCGTTCCACCGAACGCTCCGGCTTCCTTGGGGATCTTGAGCACTGGATCCTGGCGGGGTCTTCAAGTTTTTGCTCTGGGTCATCGCCCTTTCAAATTCACATCGTTGTTATAGCCTCTTCTCGACTGCATTGACATTCTAGAGGGACCATCGAGAAATCATCAGCGACTCTCCCTCAATTTCTTCTCGGCCAATCCTCCTCCTCTGCGTCCTGATCGCTCTTCAATTCTCTGAAGGCTATGGGACATTCCGCATGTGGCTCGTCTTTCGACGGGATTTTCTAGTGTTGACGCCGTCGACAATTCACCTATCTGGCTCAAGTCGCTATTCTCGCACGATTCCAGGGGTTGCATACATGGTCAGAGAACCATCCCAGCCTTCTGGCCTCTAGGCCTGACATGTACGCAGAAATTTTACGAAGGCATGATCCTCCAAAATATTTCACCATTCATATTCCCCAGAAATTGTGATATTTTCCCGTTTGTGTGCAAAATGAGCCTGGCCACTTTTGTTTCGCGGTTCACACCACTGGAAAGCAAGCCAGTGCCATCCAACGATCACACCGAGCTCACCGTGCAATGCAATGTTGACCTTGTACTTGGTCCTCCAGGCTTCTGGCTTACGTTTCAGACTTACTGTCCCACTATCATCCTAGACCATGCGATACAGCGGCCTTGAGCTGGTCCAATCTAGATTCAGGGGGCAAGGCGAGGATAAGAACCAGAGAGCCAAATTAGTCTGCATGATATCGCTTAGCTGGTCAAAAAATGTGGATGTAGGTTCACAGATACAAATGTAATGAGGAAACAGGGGGCGAAGCAATTACAGGTGGCTTCGGGCTATCAAAGAAATTACTTTGTCCATCCACCAGTCTGCCCAGAGACAATCTGATTGAGGCCTGCTTTCAGAAACCCAACCTGTGAAGGCAGCGGTGCTGTAAATCTCCCACCGCCTCCACCGCCAGTTTGATAACCCACTTGACTTTGCTTCGTCACCGCCATGGGATTCACATTGCCGATGGGTCTTGACGCCGAGGCTGGAGCTGAGGGGGGATAAGACGGTGCTGAGGCGGATGCCGATCGACCGTAGTACTGCGACGGAGGAGGATACGATCTTGTTGACGCTGTTGATGGGCGGACAGGGCCAGCATGAGTACTGGTATAACCGGTGTGAGGGTGTGCAGGTGCATGTGCGTTCCTGAGGGGATTAGGTTGCGGATGTGGAGTCTGCGCCTTTTTCCTGAGCTCTTCGTCTATTCTCCACATTCCTCGGACGAACGATTCACAGTCGAGAGAACCTCTGGTTGTTGGGTCGCAATCTGACCTGTTCATGAGAAACAAAAGGTATGAGATGAGATGCATAGTGTGCGGTAAACAAACGTGCCATATCCCAGCCAAAACAGTTCGATCTAGTTTTGATTTAGCCCAGATTATTCTGACCGCTCGCCCGTCCAGTCTCTCATTCTCGCTCCTGTCTTTCCCTTTCGGGGTCTCGGAAGCACCGGATGCACGCGCTTCAGAATTCGATTCGAGCAGATCGTCCCCAGTAATTAAATCAACAGAGAGACCACGCCAACCAGCGTTGCGACCTTTTCTAGATGGAGGTACTTTGAGGCTTTCTTTGCCGTCTTTCTGGACAGACTTCCCCTTGGATTTCTCCCACTCCTGCTTAGCCCTTCGACACTGTAGGATATTCGCCCTAAAAACTGGCTCATACCGGTCTTTCGCGGCCTGCGGAATAGGCGGCGGCCTCAAGACCGAAGCTTTGACAGGAAAGACTGGTTTGGAGGACGGGGGAAAGAGCGCAGAACCCGATACGGTGCTAACTGAATTTGACAAGTGGTCTGATCTAAGTGAGGACAATGAAGGGCGCGGAGATGGTCCTTTTGACGGTTGTAGTGAGGGTGAAGCAGGGGAGGAGGCCGAAACAATGCGTTTTGGAGGCACGACTGGTGGAGGGCGGCGAGGAATGTTATAGGTAGGCGCGACAGCTGAGGGTGACTGATTGGAAGGAGACGAGGGAGACCGATACAATGCGTAAGGTTTAGGCTTGGTCGCAGCAGGAGGACGCTGGGGTAATCTAGGCGTCGATATAGTCTCCCAGTCGTAACCGATGGAGCTGGCCGGGCTTGCGTTCCCGTTATTTCCCCAGTCCTCCTTCTGGATAGAGACATTCTCGAAGGATTCATCCCCGAAGCTTCCAAAGCTACCTCCGCTCCGTTGGTCTGGAATTTGCTGCTTGGAATTACTGGGTGGTGGATGGGAGGTCTGGGTGGTGGACGGGAAGGAAGTGACAGATGCATCGGGGGTTATGCGACCGTCAGAGGACAACGAGACAGAGTGGAACGAAGATACAGAGGAGGCTGACGCATGACCCTTGCTAGCTGTTCCTGCAGATGCTATTGCGCCTGACGGAGAGGTCCGATGTGGATGTGAAGGTAGCGAAAGCGAGTTACTCGAAGAGCGCTGGAGGGTTGGATAACTCTTCTGCTCACTAGCATCCGACACGGTTAGCGAATCATTTCTCCGAGGCAGTGGCGGAGGTGGATTGCCGGGAGAAGATGAAGAGGCCGATGACGAAGAGACAGATTTGAGAGAGTTGTACGAGCTCTGCTTTCGCGGTGGCAAGGCTGGGCCTTTCTTAGACCCAGATTTCGGTGGTGACCCAAAACTGATCAGCGGAGCAGAATTGTTGGCATTACTGTTGCTGCTATGGATGTTGGACTTGGGAAAGCTCCCGCTGCTAGAGCTACCGCCATCATCGAGAATCCAGTCACCTAGGTCATCCAGAGATGCTCTCATCCCATTATTTTGCTGTCCCAAATGCGTAGAAGATGACGGCGAAGCATTGGGGGCATTACTGCCATTGAATCTAGACTGCGATACCTTCTGTGGTTGTATTGGGAGAAAGGAGGATGAACCATTCCCGGGTGGCGACAGGGGAGCCTCAAGAAGGTCGAACGAGTTGGTGATGGTTGACGATGACTCTGTGGATGCACTGAGAGCCTCAAAAGCGCTGATTCTGGATTGTATAGCCGTCGATGGCATCTGAGGTGAATGGAGTAGGAGAAGGTTGTGGATGAATGTGGGTTCTCGTTTGTGATTCCCCCGGTGTCTTCAATGATCCGTCGATTGATCACAGCATCACCCCTTTCTCATCGTCCCACCACCATCTTCAGTACTTGAAATCTTGCCATGGACGATCTATACGCTACAGCTGGTACACGACCGTAAACTTGAGGACACTAAGCCCAGTCTCTAATCTACCATAGACTTTTGCTTGATACCGATGGGAACAGGAGAACCTTCGGTAAATTTCTCCGCCGTTTAAAAGGCTGCGAACCCTCCAAGGCCGGACTAAACGCTCGGAAAAGGTTGCAGAGTACATTGCAGAATGCCAGCGCGTATTAGAGAAGACCGGGTTGACCTATCATGTAATCCCTTTGATTTCTCTCTTCCTTGCAAGGCCAAGAATCTCATCGGCTTCGTAGATGCAGTGAGTTCATCCTGCGTTCGCTGCAATCATGACCAGAGGATGCTAGCCAGCTCTTACAATCAAGTGGATACGGAACCAACATTGGCGCGTCATTACTTCCTTTGAACACTCACGGGACGCTCATATGTATGTCTATTCTCATGTAGAAGGAACATGGTCGGCTGTGTCGAAAGCTATCCACGACTGTCACGCAGCAGTACACGCCAAAGGTGCACCCCGGATCGCAACTGATATTAGAATTGGTACCAGGATAGACAGGAAAGTCGCGGAAGGGAGGGGTAACTCAGGCAAGGTCAAGAGGGTGGAAGATATCCTTGCCAAGGACGCATAAGGATACGAGCACGTCTCGGAGTGCCGGTCAGGAGAGTAAAATATTTGTACACGCACGGAATACAGCCAGTCCGCGATAAGAATATGCAATGCGATCAGTTTTCCAGAGCTGCCCTCTCAAACAGAGTCAAAGTAGCCAGGGTCGATGCTGAGAGGAGCTGTGCTCAGCACCGATGGATGTCGCTACTCGCGAGAACGGCAGATCCAGTTGAAGGTTCCATTGGCAACCTGCTCTTCTCGATGGCGAGGAGTTGACGAGATGGTAGTTACATTCTCTTGTACATCCATGCAATACATGCATGTCAGGTAGATTACCGTGGATATTTTACAGGATAACCCCCCAACGAACCATGAACCAGGGCACATAGTCGCTCGAGACATTACGCCCTAGCCTTCATCGCAGCATTATGACTAGTCTCAAGAGCATAGACGGGATCGTCCGGATAAATGGTAAACTGCAAGGGATAATGTCAGACAGACGTGGATCAGAGCACGCGTAGAGGAGGATAGTATGCTCACCCCATCGTCGGACGAGGCACCACTGTATCACAACTTAGATTAGGCCCTGTAGCGGGAAATGCAAAGAAGGGGGGATACGTACACGGACAAACGGGATCCGGCTTGCCTGTGAGAAAGGGTCGATTAGTTCTCGGGCTGCACGAAACAGGGCGCGGAAAGATACTAACCAGATCAAATCTCCTGCCAATCCAGAGCTGACGATCGTCGAATACCACTAAAAGCACGCCTCTGGATTAGAAGGTCCCTAGCGACGCTGAGCTAAAGCTCCACCAACCTGAGTGTAAGTAGCAGATTGGCCATCGGGCACTCCGAACTCTTCCAAGATAACTAAGGACGGTGACCAGTCAGCGAGAGTCCCCTGTGGTACAGTTGCTCTGGAGCTTACCGGGCTTGTTAGCGCTGTTCTGAGAAGTTGTGTGATCCTTGATCCACTGAGTACCCCAGCCGGTGGGGTCGCTGGTTTGTCCCCAGCTGATCTATGAATTTCTCGTGATCAGCGTCGAGAGGTTGTCAATATAGTACTTATTCTCACAGGATACGCCTAGGGTGAGCCAATAGTAAGTAACGGTCTGACCATCAAAATAAGAAGAGAGCCCTACGTGTGCAGTCCCGAAGTCAACAGAAGAAATTTTGAGATTCGCATCAAAGTCGATACCCTCAGTTCCTCTAGTCCAACGGGTTCAATCGTATCAAACATAGTTAGAACTGCATCCGACATACTGGTAAGGGTAACTTGGGTTTCCGGGTTGGTTGTAAAAGCCTTCATCGCCGATAGCCACTAGATGGTTACTGTCGATAGACTTGATGAACGCCGACATGGTAGTAGCCCATTTCGTGATGGTAGCTGTTGTGCAAGTTCCTGAAGACGAACCGGTGCTTCCTTTGCGCAAGTCAAAAAACTGAAGTGAAGGCACTGATCAAAACAGCGAATGTGTACCTTTACATCTGGGTTCATTGGCTTCGTGTGGGAAAAGCCGTCAGATTTCGTTCAAGCTTCCAAGATGAGCAGCAGTCATACCTAACTCCCAGGCCTGGAAAGGATAATCAATGAGCACCAATCACCCGCTACTAGGAGGGGAAGCACCTACCATGATCGTCGGCTCGTTGACATAGCGCGAAACGAAAGTCTTAACGTAATTCTGATATGCGCTCTACAGGGTACTCCAGTTAGGAGATTGATACTGGTGGGGATTTAGAGGGAACCTGCCATGACAGCGGAGTTGGTGTAGAAGAGGTCGTGCGGTTGTCCTTGACCGACGATCTGGTTGACGTATACGTCCATACCACCATAATCAGACCTGTAAGCATCCAGGAAATTGAGCGTGATCCGAGTCAAGGAATACAATCTTATCAAAATCGTACCAGTTGTTCGTCCTAAAGCGAGTGAAAATACGAATCAGAATGCAGCGTCCTAAGCATAGTAAGTTTTACACCATGACGCACAATGCAACAATGAGACGAATTCCGTTGGCTTTGGCAGCGGCTACGACCTTGTCTGGGAGGAGGAGCGGCTCAGCCTCACGCCCAGAAACGTATGTTCCTCTACACACCGAAGTTCTGCAATCCACTGGCTCCGGTATTGACTGTGGGAGTTTTTCCGGACCAGCTTTGGTAGTAATTGCCATTCGGGCTGGTGACCTCATTGAATCCCCAGGTCCTACAACCGAGAGGATAGATTCAGCGTTTTGAAAGATCTCTTAATGTGATCCAAGGCTCATGTTGTTGTTCTCACCTCACAGTAGTTCCACCAGCTTTTGCGATATCCGCGAAAGCGGTGTTCATATCGGCCGTACTGTAGCCGTTCAAGCCGACCCAGTAAGAATTCGCTCTACCCAAGCATGGAATTGGTGAGGTTAGCAAGGTAGGAGCAATCCACAAATTCTCTCACCCGACAAGAGTGTACTTGGATCCGTTCAGAGTGAACTTTGTTCCACTCGTCTTAACGAATCCTGTTTGGGCAGGGACAGAAGTAGTCGTTGTGGTTGTGGTCGGAGGCTTCGTTGTCGTTGTCGTGGTAGCCGTACCCCGGATGCATTGTGCTGTGAAGGTGTCGGTTCTTGGTGGTAGTCCTTCGAAACAGGGAAGGCTTACAATAGTAATCGTTGACAAAGTTGCAGCTATTTTGTACTCAGATGAGACCGAGGTTATGATAACAATTGGGCTACAATCACTCACACTAATCCAGCCGTGCATGCTATGACGATGGACTGTGCTAAGTATCGGTAAATTAAAAAAAAGGTTTCAGGGCGCTCACTAGTCGGCCCAGTCCAACTGCAACCTTGACATGAGCAAATTAAGATGGATATTGAATCAAGAGGAAACAAACCCTATTCCCCCGCATTGCTGCCACTCTGTAGCTTGTGCCGCAGCTTGCGGAATCAAAACGGCGACAGCACAAAACAACCCAGACACAGTCTTCTTCATAGCGACGGGGAGGAGTGAATCAGACAAGGACCGAGACTGGGCTTTATACTCTCGCGAACACATGAACTGGAGCAGCTACACAGCGAGTCATGCGACCCATGCAGCGATTCGGTTGTTTGTCGAGGAGAATCTGCGGATATTCTCCGCTTTTTAGCATCAGCTGCCCGGAGATGTGAATGGTTTGCATGGACAGGACCTCCTCGCCCAAGATATTCATATCCTGCGGTATAAACAATGAAGAGCACGAGCCAGGGCCGTGCCTCCCAGTCTTTAGTTCGATTCAGGGCTGAACCGAAGCAAATCCGTTCCTCTGGCTCTAGGCTGCAACTAGTGGTTGAATGGGACAGAATCCAGCAAATGTCGGGATATACGCTCATAAAGATCGTCTCTGCAGTATACCCTGATCTCAGCTGAGCGAGAAAGACTTGCCCACGCGATCGACATCGAGAACTGGAGTAACCTCGGGCGAAAGTGTTACTGGCCATCTCCAACTTTCAGTTTACCCAGGAGTTGGTTGCCCCTGGTCCCTTGTTGCCTTCCAAGTTATGACGGTGGAGAACGGTCGTCATTTTAAGGCCTTAGAAACGTGACTTGTTCAAGATGATGAGTACGACGAAAGGAGGCTTTTGTCTTGAATTCAACACGCGCTGCTCCCTGCGTTGCTGGGCACTGTTGGGTGAAAGTCAACCAGTAAAAGTCGAAACGAAATGCTGGCGGGCCTGATGTGTAACAGGGAAAGAGTAATATATATGTGACATGGTTGCGAGCGATCAAGGGGGAGTGAGAGAGTGGGGCGGTAAACTCGTACCGGCCGCACCGACTGCGAAGACGAAGAGAATGAGAGTTGGTGCAGTAAAAATACAGAATCCTTGTGCAAGCTTGATGTCAACCAATAACTATACAAATGAACCCATTGTGTCGCGACTCGCTCGGTACGATGCTCAACGTAACGAACAGCAAATATCAAACATAATCGAAGCCATGACCAACCGCCCCCAGAAACAAAAACCCGCGATATATCAATACTCGTCGACATCCGACAAAGAGGCATACTCCGAAATGGACTGGGCATCCTCGTACTCCTCTACCACTGCCATCATGGCATACTTCATAATCGGTGTGGTGGGAAGAAGCTTGGGACCAACGAATTCCGCCTCTGGGGCTTCACTGTACCTGCCTTCCGATGTAACGAACTGCATAGTTGGAGCACTGGGTGTAGGTGGCACCCCTCCTTCCTCGGAAGGCGACGTCGGGATCGCACCACTGCTGTCGTAAGGGTAAGGAGACTGCTGAGAAGGATGTGTGCTCGACATGCGAGTAGGTTCTTCCACCCACTCCCTTGTCACAGGGTCCGTCCATCTCAAGTCAAGCACTCGCCCCTTGATCATCCCATCCACTGCCCTGACCCCGATATCGCGACATAAAGAGAAGTAAGGTAAGTAGGTCACATCTGGCTGGGCCAGTCTGCTGAGGACCTTGAGCAGCTGCATCGCCGTGAATTCCACTGTCTCTGGGCCGGGGGAGGGATCTCCTGAAGGGTGCGTGTTTGGTCCTTCGGGATGACTGATGGGAGAATATATCTTGAATCCGGCGCGCCCTAACCCTGGATGTATTGAGTTGAGATCTACTTCTGGACCATTTGACCGCTCGGTGTGAGCCTGAGAATGATCCAGAGGGAGCTGCGACGAATGGACCAAGTGCAAATTGAGCAGTGCGTGAGCTTGAAGAAAATGGGAGCTTTGTCTCACTGTGATGAGCCAGATATTAGTCCTGATGCAACACATTACCCAGCACTTTGAAGCTTACGAGATAAGAATCCATTGGAGTTTACTGGAAGACAACGTCAGACAAGGAAGATATCTTGGGCGAATTTCTATCCTACCAAAGTCCGTGACATAGTCATGCCAATGTGCAAGCTTACCACCAAAGGCTTCATACAACTGCTCGAAGTGAAGCCTATGGTGTAGACTCTCTGGAACTCTGGGCAGTATACGCTCAAAGAAATACGCTCGAGTCTCCGACTTGGAACAATCGCCAATCGTGATGATCTAGGAAACAGGTGTAGTGAGAAATGTGAGGCCGTCGCGCTCTGAAGGAGGAAGTACCTTGCAGTGTTGCATGATGTTGAGCTGACGAAGCCAGGTTTGATAGAATGGATCGCTCGTGGCATGAATTACATGACACAGCCTATCCTGCTTCGTCAGAACAAGCATAGAGTCAAGGAGGCATTTCATAGCCTGGGTAGACCGAATGAGTGCTGGTCTGAACGATGGCATTGTTTGAGTTTGAGAATTGACATGGGGGAATAACAAGGCGATTCGCTTACAATTTATGAGCCTCGTCGAAGAAGATAACCGGCATCTTCTTGTCAGGCTTCTCCTTAGGCTTCTTCTCGTCGGCTTTCGGCTCGGACTCGACAACCGTAGTCCTGTTCTTGGCCTTACGACGACCCAAGTTAGGCCAACGAAAGTGAGATTTCGGTGGGCCACCACCCTCTACATGTGTTGACTCAGACGCGGAATCAGAGCGACCTTCATGTTGCTCCTGATCAACGGCCGGCTGAAATTCCCAGTACTTCAGCAGGGAGCTCTATGACAATGTAAGTATAACAAGATTAAGGTTACTGTGGAAGAATCCAATTGACCTGGAACATCTCCATGAGTCGAGCGACGTCACTGGTACGAACTTGGCCGAGCCCATCAGGGCTATCATTCAGTCGTCTCTCGACGTTCAAGCGGTCGTGCTGACAGAAAGGGAGCAGACTCAGTCACTGCGATGCATCACCATTTGTTCCATTACCTTGAAGCTCCAGCCTTCCTTCTCGAATTCTTCGTACCCCTCTATTTGACGCGATATCTCGTCGAAATACTGTTCCATCTGCTGACTGAGGCTCATATAGAGGCTGGAGAGATCAGCAAAGCCAGCTATGCGGAGGTCGAAATGTAGGACGTGGTACTTTTCGCTACACATGACCTCCCGCAACAGAGCAGTCTGCATGAATTGATTTAGCAATCGTCACGTCGGTAACGTGTGGTGTTGCTTCATACCTTGCCGACTGAACTCGCGCCAAATAGAACGGTGAACGAGGGTTCTCCACCGAGAGCTCGCTCAATGGCACGGATTTCTGCGTGCCTTGGAAAAAAACCAGGTAGTTTCGAGAACGTATGGCGTGTTCTGATCTGCGCCCTCTCACGGCTCTCGTTCAGCTCTTGTCTCATCTCATCGACGAGTCGCTTAGATTCTGTGAGTGATCTGACGGTTTCCGCAGGCTGGGTGTCAATACGACTCGCGTCAGTATGTGCAGGTTTGAGCAGTACGGAATATAGTAAGTGAAATGATGTGGACCTACATTCGTCAGTACGCCAACTATCTCCCCCAGGCCGAAGAAATTGCGCTTGTGAATTTCATTCAGCAGAAACCCGTCCTTTCGTTTCCGAGGGATGTTTGTTCGCATGAGCCAATGTAATGATCGGCTCTGCTGATTCGGCGGGCAAGGAAACTGTACGCTATTACGCGGAAATTGCTGCTGGTGTGGGGTCAGCCCAGTGGATGAGGATTGATATCTGGAGCTCATTAAGGAGGAGATCGTGGACAGACAACGTGAGCAGGATGGAGATTCGATTCGAGTTCTGTATAACCATGGTCTTTACAGCCTCAAGGCGGGTCAATGTTTGCTGGCTGGCACGTTTACATATTGATGGAACGCGTACGAAGGGCGACAACACGCGTTATACTGCAATAGTACATGAGGTTGACGAGCGTTCAAAGCATATTGGGCTCTGCTGGAGATGAACCGAGCCGTAACAACCATAAGCTGGGGCTAGCCCGGTAAAAGCAGTATTAGACGATTGAAGAGTTTGAGAAGACTGGCTGAAGATCGCGGTGAGCAGCGGAGATGAAGTAGTTCACGTGTAGAGTCCAGTCAAGATTCGACCCCGGTCCATATGATGCATTTGTTGATCGTTTTTCCTCTGCTCATCACAGTGACATGCTATGCCGAATTTCTATCGATCGTACCGACGCACAACGTGAACAGTTCACTGATAATCCAAAACACTGTTCCTCATCCTTGAGGTCAACTCTGAGTCGAATCTCTGAGCCCTGCTTGCACCATCCTACCTCAACGCTAACCTGATCTTCGCTTTAACCGTCTACATCATATCTGGCACACGCTCTTTATCTCTTGCTATGAGATCTACTTCCTCGAAGAATACGGGTGACGCTCGAGACCCTCTCCAAGACCAATACGTTGATATCCTCGGCGAACTCAGAGCCAGGTTAGCGCAGACCAGCCAGGATATCATTGCGCTTGAGAACTCCTTAGCAGAGAAGAAGCGGGAGAAGGAGCAGCTTGAATCCGACCTTGCCAAGCGCACCGAGATTGTTGTAGGGGGTGAGTGCAACCAGCTTCAGTATCTATGGCCCTTTAATCCTCTGATCTTCTGCTGCAGAGACTCCCTCCGAGGGTTCGACACGGTCCTCCTTCTCTGCAGAATACGCGGGAAAATTCACGTGGTCCTGCCAACTCCTGCGTACCTTGAAGCAAGTTTTTGGCCATGAAACATTTTGGGGTCTCCAAGAACAGTAAGGGGACCACCTTGATCCTAAGAGAAAGTCTCAATCCCCAATTTTGCTTTAGAATCTGCAACACGGTCCTCGACAACCGTGATCTTGTTGTCATCACGGCTACAGGTCGTACTCTCCTTCGCTATACTCGAACCCGCTCCTCTAATGCTCTATCCAGGTTCTGGAAAGTCATTAACATATCAATTACCAGCTTTGCTCTCTTCAGGAACGACTATCGTTGTCTGTCCAACGAGGTCTCTAATACATGATCAAATGCTACGGCTAGGCAAGCTACAAAAAAGTTATTTTCAGCCTCTGGAGCGTTCTTGACCCAGACTCTGACTCCAAATCTCTCAGTTCGTGCTGTTTCATTGACAGGAGACCTCACTAAACCGGAGAGAGATGCTAGCTATAGCGCACTCTGGAAATCACAGCGCGCAAGCAACATAAACGATCGAGTACACTTGTGCTACGTAACTGTGAGTCATTCTTGAGCACACCTAGTCTGTACCAGGCTCACTCTCAGCCCTAGCCTGAGGCTGCACTCCACCCAAAATTTACAAAGCTCCTGACTACTATGTACTACTCCAAGAATAAATTAGTTGAAGGCTCAACTACGGCAATAGATCGCATTGTTATCGATGAGGGTCACTGTATGCTAGAGTCGGACCATTCATTTCGGTGCTTACCCCTTGTTGTCTCTCTTCTCCCAACCTTTCGCTGACTCTGGCTCTTTGACCTTGACTATGCAGGCCAGAATATAAGAAGCTTGGTTCTCTACGGGTTTTGTTCCCGCAAGTGCCAATACAGATCCTGACGGCTACCTGTACAACTGCAGACTGCAAGGAAATCATGAAGAACATGGGGATGTCACCGAAGACACAGCTGAATTGGAACGGCACGATCATATATCGTCAACCTTCGTATCGGCCTAACCTTCACTATTCTGTTGTCCCCAAGTATGGGAGTCGTGCTATCGTTTTTGAGAACATTGCCTTATACGTCCTCAACAATCACAAAGATCAATCCGGTATTATCTACTGTTTAAATCAGGAAGTCTGTCTACCTTCCTTTTCTCTTATCTGTCTGATAACATGGCTAATCTGTCATCTAAGACAACTAAACTCCTAGCAAAATACATGAACTCTAGAGGAATCAAAGCAGTGCATTATCATGGTGGCCGTAAGAAGGAAAAGCGGGATAAAGCTCAACATGACTGGCATGCTAATCTAATTCAGGTGATATGTGCTACAAATGGTAAGCTGTCTTTTCATCAACTGGACGAGTCCAGCTGCATGCTCATTGAATCCAAGCCTTTGGACTGGGAATTGATAAACCTGACGTGCGGTTTGTCATTCATCACTCGGTATGCACTACTCTCATGTTCAACTTCTCGAACTCAACGCTCACCTCTATTGAAGATGGCAGTGAGTCATGGAATCATAAACAAGTAGCATCCTTCTTCTAAAAATACAGTGTCAACTCACCACAGAAGTCTCTTGATGCATACTGCCAGGAAAGTGGACGAGCAGGAAGAGATGGCCATGATGCGGCATGTGTGCTGTATACCCATCCCCAAGACTTCTTCAACCTTATGGCGCTGGTGCGAGATGAACGTCGGGCAGGAGGTAATTGTACATCTCATTCAATCCTAGTAATGATTTTCTTAGCTGAACATATGTACACACAAGCCATGGCAATGCTACACTATGCCTTTTCAGATACATGCCTAGCTGCTGTGATTGCACGGTATTATTTCCTCTGTACTACCATAGTTTATGGAACTAACAAGACCCGTAGCTATCTACAGGATTCTTCACCGCGTGTAACCAAATGCATGCACTGCGAAAACTGCACCCGTATTCAAGGCATGCAAATTAAACAAGATTTTACCTTGGAGGCTTGGAAGATCCTCAAAGTCTGTGCACATATTATCAATGATCTTGATGTTGCCCCTCCGTCCTTGTCCCGGCTCACAGATCTGTGCCGTGGTGTAGGAGGCAAAGACGTCGTAAGAAATATACGCGGGGCTGTCCTTCCTATGGAGCACCGCTTTGACGTGTGTAAACTAATGCCTGAGGGCAAGGTGATACTCAATACACAAGTAAGAGCTCTTCCTCTGAATTTGAGCTTGAATGTTTTCACAGATCTTGAGCCCAGGCTACGAAACGTCTAATCGTCAAGCTTCTTGAACTAGAATATCTTGAAGCTGTCCGTGCTTCGCCACCGGCGGGGATGAATAATCGAAAGAGCCATGCACGGATCCGACCTGGTATCAAAGCCAGATTCTTGGAGTCTCTTTCTTCTGAAGAGCTAAAGCGAGGCATGATTGCCTTCTCTGTCCCTGCTCCTCCCAAAGTGCGCCAGCGGATTGAGAGGGAGATGCGAGAGCTTGCAGCTGCTAACCTAGAACATGAAAGCTCGGGATCGGAGTCTGATAGAGATGGCAAGACGGTGATTTCCATTCACGGTTTTGCACAAGAGGTAGCGAGCCAGCTACCTAGCCCACCTCCTTCTCTGTCCAGTCGTGTCCGCACACGTACACATTCCTCTGCACACAGCTCGTCCGTCCGTCCTAGACAGTCTTCTTTGGACCTTGACGAGGTCTTCAAAGATACTGTCGTAACAGATGACTCGGCTATCTACCTACCACGGCTTGTCAACAGGAAGCAGCAACAGACCATCTCATCAGGCTTTCCATCTCCAGCTACCTCAGCGTCTTCGTGCACATTAGAGGATCCAGCAGGTTCTGTGGTGTCTTTTCCCCATGAGCGCGGACTGGATGATGCAGACGATGAGACATATGTTCATGACTCTGATGACATTGCTGAAGACATTTGTAGCGATGTTTTCGATGAGACAGCAACTGACGAGGACATAGATGTTTGGAAGTGTCAATCAGAGGACTCGGGATCTGAAGCAGAGGAACAAGGAGGCGACAAGAGTTCGACACAAAGTCCAGGTCCCCACTCTCGGTCCAGTAGCCCCACATCACGCTCCCCTAGCATGAATGTCGATGAAGAGGGTGGAACTGAGTATCTACCCAGACCATTCTTACAGACCCCGCGGTCCTTTATTGCACCTTGCGTCCCTCCCTTCAACTCAGTTCGAGGCCAGAAACGGCCTCTCTCGCTAAGGAGCGGTAGCGAATCACCATTAGCAAAGAAGAGAAGGTGCAAGGGCTCACCTAGTGTTTTTCTTTCGGCAAAGCGTCGTGGTTCCACCTTCGAACAAGGGGTCAATGATACTTACAGCTTGCGAGTATTCAATACCAGTGGACGGGGAGCGAATAGGGCACTGAGAGCTGACGAAAGGTCGCATGAGGCCAACACAATATCAACCAACTGCAAAACTCTGCCCAAGGAGAATTACGATGGTGAGGCTGACGACGAGTCAGAGGATATGGAGGACCATGGTATCAAGCAAGAGGAGGTTATCATGTCGATATCCATTCCTGGGACCCCACAGCCAGTATCTCCCTCACCACTGGTATCAGAACTGGAAGACGAGGTAGCATGTTCTGATGTTATTGATGAGCCACGGCGGCGAGAACAACCTCAAGCCTCGCCATCCAGGCGAGGGAGCATCCATACTAAGACCAGACCTGCCGATGACAATGGTTACACATCATCAGAAGTAGAGATTGTAGAGCCGGCCCCTGTACCCCAGTTCCGTCCCCCTACGCCCACTCCTTACCGCACTCGGTCTCTCACAACGGCGACAAGACTATGGAAATTGGAACAAGTCACTGGCCATAAGCTCATCATGGGCTTCGAAGATTTCCAAATCCCTACTACACAACACCATAGGGAAAACGTTTCTGTCAATCGCAAGACCTCGAAGAGACAGGGGCTCTCTCGCGACAAGAGCGACCCCCCTTCAGTTGTGGAGAGGCTTCGCCCATCCAAAAGAAAGCCCGCTGGTGAGCCGCTCATGCCCACCTCTCGTGGTCAGCTTTCAGCACTGGCAAGCAGGTCCCTCGTGCACAGAACATCCAACAGCAAGAACCCCCCTCCAGAGCGGACCAGATTGGATAGCAGAGTCAAACGTCGGATGACCACAGGTGGACCGTCGAAAGAAAGAGCGCCTCAGTTAGCTCTGCTTGATCCGGATGACCACGATGTGATCAATTTGATCTCGTCTGCAGATGAGCTGAACTGCATACGCTCTTCATCGGGATCCATGGCGTAGAGTTGAAATATATACCATAGAAGTTATACCCTACCACTTGTACACAACAAATTTCTCAGAGACATTCCTATTCTTTCTGTACGGGCTACGTATACGCAGTATTGAGACAAGAATCAAGATTTAGTGAACAACGCAACGCGCTGGTTTACAATACAAGTACATTGTGGTACATACATGCACAGAACAGGACGGCTCGGCCAAAGCAAGCGAAAAGAACGATCAAGATGAAGCAAAAAAGTGATATAGATAACATTGGGCAAGCAAGGAAGACCTTCGCAGAAGACAGAAGTCGAGTAAGCTGGACGATAATGGATAAATCAAGAAGTTAATATGAACCTTATAATAATAAAGAGAGGAGAACAGGGTAAGAAGGAATGTGTGGATCTGGATGAAGAGAGATCAGTTTAGGGAACGAAAAGAGACGAAAGCAATGGAATGAAAACATCCAAATGCTTGAACAAACTGCTGCAGCAGGAAAGAAAACAACACGCCCAGAAAACGAAACATGGCCACAAATAGCGTGGAAGTGAGAAAGACAGATGAGTGAGGTAAACTACAACACAGCGGGAAATGCATCGAAAGGTAGAGGAGAGCTGAGAAAGTAGCAAGAGAAATTTGCGAGGAGTGAAATAAGAAGGTGCAAGAAACAAATGGTGCACAGTGGAACGAGGCTGAGAACAATGCAGGGTATCTTGAGCCAAGAGCACGACGGTAACCGACAAGGCCAAGAAGAATGAGCGGCAAAATGTACACATGTTACGAACAGAAAGGGAGAAATGTGCGAGACGAGAAAAAAGAGTCGAATGAGTGTTGGTTAGGTAAAGGAAAAAACTTAGTAGGGAGGGTGAGCTTGTTACAACAAGAGAGTTAAAACAGAACCAAGGAGTGTGAGTATGGATTAAGGAACACGGAGATTGGATGAAAAAGGCTCTATGGTGGGGGAGATGCCAGGGAAAGAGAGTAGAAGTTGGTGTTGATCGGGCTCGCCGATGATAATAGCACAGGGATCAACCCAACTGGATCGCACTTCCCAGCATGCCCAGACCGTTATCAGTCGTGTTTGAGGACCGCTTGGAAGAGGTAACACGACGAGCACCAGCGATAGAGCGAGCGGCAGCGGCGTGGACCTCACCCTCCGCCTCATCGTCTTCAGTGCATTTCGCGAGGCTGTTAAAGGAGATCCGCCTGCCCGTTGGTGCTAGATCAAGTCTCCTCACGCGACGAAGGGTTTTGAGATGAGCTGGGAGATTCGGAGACTGAGGCGGAGACACTGGAGACAGTGCTGGTGAGCGGATGGGCACAGGGGAATGCTGTGGCGAGCGGGCTTGAGAAGAGGGCTGAAGAGGGCGGTAGCGCTGGTGATGATGTCCTCTATGGATGGTGGGTGACACTGGAGAGGTGGGTTGTGTAGGTATCTCAATGGATTCTTTGAGAGGAGAACTTGGAATGGCGATGTGCAGAGGCTTCCTTGCTGGAGAGGTGGCGGTGCGGCTCAACCCAGGTAACTCCGCACCGAATGAGATGGGCTTGCGCCGGTTCGCTTTAGAAACAGCGCTGTCTGGTTTAGGAGTCCTTTGAGCCAAGGAAGGGCCTTTACGCTCGTTGGTGCGCTTGCTCGTGGGCGCCTCAGAGGGGGGCTTCCTAGAAGAGGGCGTCGCGTCCTCTCGGGACCTGGTTCTCGCCTTCTTGATTTTCTCGCTCCTCTTTTTCTCTTCCTCGTCAGAGGAAGCGCACGACTGCCCGTCGATGTCCATCGCAGATTTTCTAGCCTCCTGGGCCAGCGCCCCAAAAGAGGGTGCACGCTTATATGGTCTCTGAGGTGCGGAATACGAATCAGCTCTACGCGTCCTGGTGCGATGGGTCACTTCGGAGATTGCGGGAGCCCCTGGCATGGTGGCTCGTATTCTAGCTACTGCAGCTGCGTGTTTAGCTTGATGGATCTGGTAGCGATTCTCGGCTATAGTGGCTTGCTTGCACACTTTCAGGAGGACGTTTACCTCGGACTGCGTCGGTGATGAGGGTGGAGTGCATGGAGAAGGAGGCCCGGACGAAACATTCGACGTAGCAAGTGTCGACACGGACCGACGATGGTGCTTGTTGGGACTATCGCCTGAGCTGAGAGATGAAGAATAGCTTGAGTTAAGCGTAGAAGAGCTAGCAGTGGATGGGTTGAGAAGCCGCGAGGGAGAGGGCATACGGGAACGCCCAGGTGGCACGCCATATTGAGAGGGAGGATCTATAATCCGATCGGTAGTCTGAAGACGCCTGGAGAGTCTACAAGGCGGAGTAGATGATCAGTCGGGATGTCGCAACACAGATGACTGCAAAGGAGAAGGGGGAAAAAAGCGAACCTTGCCAGCTTTTCGTTATTCTGGGGTTCAGAGGCAGGTACCTTCATGAAATCCATGCTGGACTGTCGGTACAGTGGACGTCGATTTGCCGCACCCGAGTTGGCGCGCTTCTGCTTGGACGAAGCGGACACGTGTTCGTGAGCTGGGGCAAGGACTTCTGGTTCTTCAGCGATGGATGAAGCATTGGGCCCAGAGATGCGACGGTGCTTGCGTGTGGTGTTGGGGTTTGCGTTTTCCGAGATGTTGCTCGCACCGGTACCGCTAGTAGCTGCAAGAGCAGCATTGGCAGAAGCGACTTTTTCTTCGTTGGCACGATTACGCGCTAGCTCCAACAGCTTGATCCTTGTTGCGCGAAGTGAGTGGGGCCAGTCGTTACCCTTGGCTTGAGCGACACCACGGGCGATTTTGTCCAGTAGATTGGACGGTGGAATACCGTTGTAGGGTGTAATAAGATGAGCAGGGAGAGCGTCTAATGTCTGATAAAGGGAGTGAATTAGAGGACAGTCTGACGCGTAGAAAAAGGCCAAGAAAGGGATAGTTAATCAAAGAAGAGGTATAGGGCGATAGGTGTAGATTTGAGCCAGAAAAAGCACGTACCCGTATGAGAAAGAGAGACTGATCTGGTTTCCATTCGCGCTCAAGATCTTCGATCTCGTGTATCGAGCTGTTCCAACTGTCTGAGCTGACCCTGTTGCATGTAGAGGAGGCAAAGAACAGAGCAGAGGAGTAAGAAGGCGAGGCACAGCTTCTGCTAGGAGTCCTTGGGGAAGAAGAAGCTGATGTAGCTAGAGAAAGGAGCGACGAGCGACGACGAGAAAGAGACTGCGGAGGGAGAAAAATGGCCATTGGGGCGACAGGAGAACGCCTGTCGAGCATTGGCAAAGAGAGCAGCTAGTTGGATGAAGAAGAATTGGCGAATGAGCAGCTACTTGAAGAATAGGTGGGATGTTTAGAGTAGATGGGCTGAGGAGAACAACAATGGCAGAGCACAATGGGGCGACGCGCTACACGTGTTGGAGGTATTCCCACGCCACAATTACTGATGCACGGACATCAGACTCTCCGTTAGACTTGTTGCGATCTGATTTCCCTGATTCCCTTTTTTTTTTTTTCTCAGAATCAATTTTCTGACTGTTGATCTTTTCTCGTGCCAACTATGTATGTATATTACGGTTGTAATATTTTTCAGAGGGCTCGTGTCTTCGTTGAGGAGCTTCTCGGGTGTGAACTCTCTCAGGAAGGCTTGGGTAAAGAAAAAGAAAAAAAAAAATCAACACTCGGGCAGAGACGCTTTCAAAGCGAGAGCTCTTACAACATCTCCACATGAATTATCATTTTTCCCTCCTCAGTTCTTCAAAGCAACTCCAGGCAACTCCCGGCCTCGTGTTCAACGTTCTGCCTTCTCTTCGGGTCACCGTCAGCCTCGCTAAGCTAGCCTCTAAAAGTCTATCGTGGTGATAGGTCGCTCAGCGTAGAGTCTGGTCCTATATGTGCACCCTTTACTGCATGAGCCCAATTGTTTTGCATCCAAGAGAAAAGTCGTTTATGTTCGAACGCTCGTTTCTCACATTCTCTACCAATACCCTTTTACTAGGCCTGCTCGAACCCTTGGCACTCGCAACTAGAATCCCCAGCGCACTGGGATAGCCTTAGGTTCAAATTCCCATTGAACATGATTGAACATGTCATAGTACCCCAGGCAAATAGTTTCACGAGTCTTGATATTGCCAGTGACGAAATATTGCCCATCTTATCCAAGACTGCCTGCCATGGTACCGGTGCGCAAGTACTGCTGATTTGATTGAGCGCTCAGTTCCTCTCCCTCCTTTCTCCGAGACGACGGCTTGTGATGACGAGCTCCCCAATCTGTTGGTTCTTCACACATGTCCAGGCCACCAGAAGCTAGAGGGTTATGCGTGTACATGAAGCTCCAAGAGTTACCACAGTAGCCCTGTAAATGCTCCCAGACCTGTACATCTCAAGAGTGACTCGGACACACCTATTATTGATCCAAGATTATGTACACAGCAAGTCCGAGTTAGCTACAGTCTAGTGAGTGGGTCAAGGCGGATAATGGAGTTCATAAAAACAAGCCATTCGTCCAACTACGGCTTGACCGTCACCTTGCGAGTCAGGCTACGAAGCCTGTCTGCGTTTCGCTTTCTCCTCTCAGTATCTGCATCCACACTGTCCCCACCAGAGATGACTGCCCGAGGTGCGATGTTGTAGTCAACCATGTTTGGCGTAGGAATCGACACTGCGTTCTTCCTGATCCTGTTCTTGTCAGTTTCCTTCGCGCGTGCCATGATAGCGTGCAGCTTCTCAGCCGGCCTTCCAGAACTACGGGCAGAAGCATTCTCTGCAAGAGGTATGATTCTGTCTTTGTATGATGCACTACGCTTAATGATGGGTCTTGACCATGTCATCACTAGTTCGTTGGCGATACGTTTCACCTCTGGAGTAGCTCGCTTGGTTTTGGTGTAGAAGAGCACGATTCTCCCAAGTCCGGATTCTTTGAGGACTGCGGTGTCGATGAATTCCATTCTTTTGAGAGTGGGGAAGAATTCTTTTTGAATGTTGAGAGAAGGGAGAGATTTGTCGGGTAAAGGTTCAAGCCACCGAGTGACGCCCTGGAGTAAGTTGTTATCGACGATAGACTGCGACAGTGTAGTTCTGGATTAACTCTTGTCAATGAGAGAAGCAGGTCTTGACAAGGACACGGCCTACTTCCGAAGTACTTCCATTACCTCTGGAAGAAGTTTGACCTTGGCGATAGCCGCCTGCTTATTCCTGTTCGCCTCCTCGTCTTCCTTTGCGGCGTTGTTCATGACTTCTCGCAGCCTTGATACTTCCTCATCAGCGAACCTATCGAGCACATCCTCGTCTTTCCTTTTCTTGGATCGATTCCCTTTCTTGGGTTTCAGGATAGCATCCAGACGCATGTCCATGCGAATTTGTTTCGCTACATAGAGCGGTGTTCAGCATTGAGTGAATGGTCGTTGCAAGAGATGCAGCACGTACCCTCCTCAGGTGGCAATTGATCGAGCTCTTCCTCAGTGGGAGGCATCGTCGGAGCCTTACGCTTTCTCTTCCTGGATGGTTTCTCCCTGTCTTCACCTTCCTCATCAGCGCCACGTTGCCTGCGAGGTCGGCGAGCACGTTTCTGTGCTTTAGGTTTGCGTCTAGTTTCATCCTGGTACTCGTCCGAATCACTAGCAGACGACTCCTCATCAGCCTCTGGAGGTTCTGCTACGTCTTCTTCCTGAGGTCTACGACGGCGTTGTTGTTGCTGGAGATCAACTTGGGTGGTTGTTCAGAGTGCAGGCCGAGAACGAGACAGCTGCAGCGTGGCGAGCTCACCGTCCTCTTCTTCAGAAAGTTCAGAGTCAGATCCACCGAAGATATCACGCTCGAGCTGTTGGACCCAGAATCAGCAGAGGAGTACAAAGACCAGGGACGAGTAAATGAAGAACGGACATCAGCCATTGTCGAAGCACAGTGAGAGGAGAAGTGGAAACAAGAGTTACATAATTTCCTTTTGTGATCCACGTTTACTGTATGATCAGTGGAGGCGGATCAGTTTGGTGTAATCAAGGGATTCAATACGTCACGTCAGGGTGGTTGGGCACAAGGCCGGTAGCAGTTAGTTACGTAATTTATTACCTCTAGTGGAGATGGAGATTATTTAGCGAGACCTCCAAATGTCCTGGCGCTCTGTTTTCCATCTCACCTCCCCCTCAACGCTCTCGCCCTTATTCTCTCTTTCTTTTCAACCACCATGTCCATAAAAGTCGGTGGTCCGAGGGCACCCCCTTCATCTTTCAGATTATCTATGGCTCAGGGCTCTACATCCAAAATCTCCACAACACGCACCCAACGGCCTAGGGTGTCCTCTTTCTCTCCTATCCCCAATACAAACCGCCTAAAACTATTTATCGTCCCCCAAATCCTGCGCAACGTCTTGTGGTATCTCTCCTGGTCTGATTTCCGCGCGTTCGCTCAGTGCTGTCGGAATGCTCGAAACCTGTTCAACTCAAGGGATCTCAAAGACATCGTTCTGGCACGTTTCGTGAAACATTATGCCTGGTGCCTATCTGTCAGGGAGGCTGCGACTTTCCAGGACGTCCCTTTGTCTTTCCATGACCTGGATATGTTTCGTTCGTGGCATTCCTTTTTTCCTGCGTGCTGCATCAGTAAATTGACGTGAACCTGTCTAGTGATATCTGAAATTGAGCCTCTGCACAGATATCCGATGCATGCCCTCCAAAGCGTGTCTTCATTGCTTCCATCCCTCGATCCATCTCATGGGCGCACGACTGGGCGGCTAATCAGGCTTTGTCTGGCCCATTCGAGGATGGTCTTGCTGTTGCAGTCGATGGTCCACAGCTCGTCCTCCCTCCCTCCAGTTTCAGAGTCGTTATTAGAGGCACAGAACACCAACAACCGTCGTCATAAATCGAGACTATCTCGACCACGGTTACGTGAGCTCACGTTCCCACAACCACTCTCCATGTCGGGCTCCCTACTGGATCAGCCCTCCCTTCCCGATACAGCGTCATGGTCTTCGTCATTGCACACCCGTCACATGACGGATGGAACTTCGAGCCCGTCCCATCCCCCTTCGTCTTTCTCATTATCGAAACGCAGTCGAAGTACTCCCCGTGCCAAGCGGAATTCCAGGGAGAGCGGTGGTGAACAGTCGACGTCTTCTCGCCGATCGTTTTTTGACTTTCAGTTTGCCGGCTTTCGGTCCGACAATCCTCCACCGCCCCCACCAAGCGAGCCAAAGGAATTGGCTAGACATTCCAAGAGCTGGAGGAGGTCGTTGTTTGGCGCTTGGTCCACGAGTGCGTCGGAAGATGACTTGTTCTCGTACACTCAGCGGCGATTTGGCTCCAGCAGCGGAAGCGCTTCTTCCTCCTCGAGCTTGGTCAATTCTCCGACCTCAACACGCGTATCCAGCTCGACGGAAAGTGTGGGTCCGCCAACGCCACCATCCTCATCTGGCTGCCGTGCTTCTTACCCCAATCAGCTCAACGTATCATCCCTGTCGCCTCACGACTTGACGCTCGCCACCGTCACTTCTCGAGCACCTGTCGTCCGCACGTTCGTCCCGTGCACCGACCCGGTGATTGCCTCAGACAACGCTGAGTGCGTGCTTTTGTGTGAGAAGCAACTCATTGATGGTGGGCTCTGGGAACATCTCTCGACAGGCGACATCGTCTGCAATCTGGGTCACGTTCCAGAGTCTCTCACTCCTGATTCGAGCCCTGGAGACTCTAGAGCTGATTCATTTGATGAAGGCACAGGAGTCCTTGGCACTCAGAGGCAGCCCTATCACCGGTATTCGCTACCCTCCAGGAACATCACTAGCAAGGAACCGCGCCAACAACAACGTTTATGGCTTATTTTTGACGGATCCAAACTAGTGCCATTCACCACACTAGCCTCACCCATTGTACCTCCACCGTTACCTGACGCTGCTAGTCTCCCTTCGCCGTTCTATTACCTTCATATCACACCGCAGCCCCCAACGAACCCTGTGTTCTATCTTTCACGCATCCCTCACAGTTCCGCGTTCGCTCAGGGCGTGAGAAGTCAACCGCTCATGATCCAGAGCAGCTGTCGGGTCGCGAGTCCTCATTCTCCAATGGGATGTGCGCTAGTGAAGCGATACAGTTGGGTGCTCAACGTGCTGATTGACGGTGATGAGTGCACGAGTGGACCCGGATTTGGCTTCACGGATATGGACTCGAACGTTACTCAGAACGTTGCATTCGAGCCTGTGGGCAAAGGTTGGCGAGGTGAATGGGTCATCGAAGGAGAAGGGACGCCAGAAGGCAAGAACCTCTTGGAACATTGTGTCAGAAGACGATCGCTAGAAAGGCCCATCATGGTCGAGGTCGTTTTGGAGAAGTGTAGCGTTGGCAGGATTTGGTTAAGGTTTATCTCTTCCGCACTTGTGTATTTTGTAGACGCTGACCAACGTTTCCAGGATACTGACCCCGCCCGCACCCAGGCGGGTCTCACTCTCCTGATGCGGCAAGCTGACTTGCGTCTTCAACGCTGGGTCCCCAGCACCCTCCCAATGGCACGACATATTTTACGCACAAACTATTCATCGAACACGGCGATACCCCACACAGAATCATCAATCTTTCAATCACGACTATTCATTAGATTTTTCAAGCAGCACTTCTCTTTTCTATCTGCAACACCAGCAACATCTTCCGTTCTACCCTTTCAAGCTCGTTGCTTCTCACTTCCATTCCTATCTTCCCCACCAAATTGGACAGACGCGCTTCTTCACAGCGACGGCCAAAGAAGTAAATATTGCAAACCACACTACACGCGCACGGTTTCTGCATTTCATCGTTCCGAACATTACAATAGACTGGGATTTCACTCTTCTTCACTTTCATTCTCATTTATCTAATGCAACCACTTATTCTATTCCACCTGCTCACCCTTGAACCATCTCACAATCACGCTCTTTTTCACCTTCCATGATCCTGCCTCTCTATCAACATCGTACAGCTAACTTATCTTCTCGTGCCGGCGCTGTGTGTCTATTGTGTATTTTAGCCTCTCCCACACCTGACCTCCTTGTTTCATTGAACGGAACGACGAATTTTCTTCTCTCCTCGTCACAGAAGACTGATTTTCCCCGTTGTACCTCTGTTGTGTGGATTGAGTAGGCCGCTTCTCTTGATGTTTTGTCTTGTTTGCACTCAGACCCCTAACGTATTCAGCTTTATATTGTACAGCATCGTTCACTTGCACGTTTTATCTATCAATTCATAGAAGTGGAATTATCCCTACGAGTGGAGGGACGCTCAGTGTGATTGCAGAGTGCACGCTCGGCCGCGAGTCAGATTGCCAAGCGACACTGGCCCAAACTTGCAAGTAGGATTCTCAGAGAACCCGAATAGTTTAGTACAAAAAATTACAGGAGCGTGTAACTCGCCGTGTATTCCATCGTGGAAAACCAATTTCACGAGTCTAGCTATTGTCGGTCCCCGTATATTTCTCTTTTTGGAAAGTCGATGCAGACCCGCATTGACATTCCTAACTTGGACCTTCCATGGCCGCGGCCCTCTATCCGTTCGCCGCGCCTTCTCCTCCCTTATTCCCTCAACGATCCTGGACCCTCGTTTCTCACCCCTTCTGCACACCCAGACCCGTGAAATCGGTTTTAGAGGGATCTTCTAATCGTATACATTGCCCTGCTGCGATATTTTCCCTTAACCTATCCGGGTTCCCAAGTGATGGATAGATTCTCTCATGGATGTCCAGTATCATATGGTCTCATGTGACGTTCTTTACCAGCCAGTTTAACACTATCGTGCTGCCGCTGCCAACCATCTTGGACCACACCTCTAACATCATGGGCAGCTGTTAGATCATAATCTCTGCGCTGTCCTCTCATAGTTTCGGTAATGTGTGGTTTCCAGAACCGCTGTTATGACGACTTGAACGCTCACGACGAGGTCCCAATGACCAGGCGGTGCCAGAACACACCTCTCCTTTCCACCAGCGCGACTGTCTGCTTACGAGGCGCTCTCAAGTTGATCAGTGACAATGGGTCAGCCTATGCCAAGACAAGAAGCAGCACACTATTGAAGAGGCTGGATATTGGGTGGCAGCTGCTGGCGCCTCCGGGTTAAAGACGCGCAGTGCAGCTTCACGCGGCTCGAAGAACTGAGAGGCTTCCGATGCTGTGAGGAGTTTCCCATCTGTGTATCACCTTTTCATGTTTAGGACGATCAGCCGAACCCGCTTTGTGTGTTTTAGTCTGACTTCTTGCGCCTCACCTCTCTGCATTCCAGTAAGATACAGCGATATACAGATTTCTTACTTGACTATACATACACGCGGGTGCGCAATGAGCTTACAACCACTCGCCGAGAACCAGATGAACATCATTCCAGTTTCGTCAGCTCCACTTTCAATGCTTTCAGCTTCTCAACCGCCTGGGTAATCTCCTCTTCCACCTCCTTGGACTTCTCCTTGGCCTTGAGATCCCGCACTACTTGTCCCTGTTCAGTAACCTTGACCTCCATGGCCTTATACTCATTCGATCGCGGGATGTCCGCTTTCTCAGCGGCAGCTTTCTTCGCAGCGGCAGCAGCCTTGCGTTTTGACACACCAGGCGCTGCTTTAAGCGGGTCGTCCGTGCTAGCAGCGACCGCGTCCCCATTCGTAGTCGTCTCGTTGCCCCCAAACTGCTTCTTCCACACCTCCTCCATTTTTTCATCGATCTTCTTGAATAGGTGGTCGGGTGTGCCAATTTTATGCCCCATCAGGATATCGTTGGACAAGGACATAGTGACCACTCTCGTGGGTGCGTTGATCTGGTGCAAAATCTCGCTTGCGGTTCCAGGCATGAAGGGCTCGATCATGGCGCTGAGCACCCAGATGAGATTGAGCGCTCTCGACACAACTTGAGCACAGCGTGTCGGGTCGGAGGTGAGTAAAGCCTTGTTGAGGCCGGAGGATTGGAGGTATAGGTTGCCCCTGGCAGAAGTCTGCATGACGAGCTGAAGACCTGAACGGAGCTTCACGGCGTCCATGGTGGTCACGTAGGACTCGAGCAATGAGTTTATTTCAGTGAAGAAGGCGTGGTCTGGATCAGATGGATCAGTTGTATATGGACCTGGTGCGTCCTTGGAATCGGGTAAAACGCCGTCATATTGAGAGGAGATAAACTTGAGTGCTCGGTTGACGAAGTTGCCAAAGCTGGTTGATGCCAGTCAGAAACGGTCGAAGCGAACAAAGCCTCGAAAGAATCACGTACTTATTCAGTAAAACGTTATTGTTAGCGGAAATCTGTGGTGATCGTGATAAGAGATACAGGAAGAGCGTCTGATGAAGTAGGACGTACACAGTCGGCCCACGAGAACATGGCGTCCTGAGTTTCAGGACGAGTGGAAATGAGGTAGTATCTCCAGACAGATGCTGGTATACCGGTATCCCTGGCAGCAGGACCGAAGACACCTCTATTCCTGCTCTTTGAGAACTTGCCTCCCTCGTAGTTTAAGAACTCTAGAAAGCGCGTTAACAGGATTGGGGACAGTAACTGTAAAGTATTCCCTACCTGTGGTGGATAAATGGTGCAGTGTCGTCCAGTTCCTTCCCTCTGCCAGCAGGACGGAAGGGAAATACACGGTATGGAAATATACATTGTCCTTGCCCATGAACTGGTATAGCTGGACATTTTCCTGGTTGAACCACCACTGCTTCCATTCCGGGGTATAATTGGCGGTTATACTAGGGTAGCCGATGGGAGCGTCGAACCAGACATCTGTAGACGATTATTCTGTTCAGTCCCCTTATCAGCTGTAATAGGTCAAAAGTACTGACAAAGAACCTTCCCCTTCATGGGATCGTCGTCTGACTCCACTGGTACTGGTACTCCCCATTTTAGATCCCGGGTTAGCGGCGTCGGTTTCAAGCCGCTCTTCAGTCGAGCATCTATTATTTGGCCTTCGCCACTGATCACAGAGTTAGGGGACCACTTTCCGATCTTGGCTGAGCTCTTGATCCACTCCTCTGTTCGTGGTTGGATATTTTGCATGGAGAAATACATGTGAGATGAGATCCGGGTAGTGACCTTGTGTTCTCGAGAGATCAGACAGCGAGGGTTGATGAGCTCGATAGGATCCAGTGCTCTGCTGCAGCCATCGCATTGATCACCTCGAGCATCGTCATAATTGCAGTGAGGGCAGGTTCCTTCGACGAATCGATCAGCCAGAAATCTATTCAGTTGGGCTATTGAGCACGCGGCACATTCCAGGAATCCCGTGGGAGGCTTACTTTGGACATCCTTCACAATATGTCTGCTCTTTCTCTTGCTTCTCCAAGAACCCGTTCTTGCCTAGGTTGGAATAGATCTCCTGAGAGATTCTAACACATTTGACGATGAGACCGAGAGAAGCTAGTCCAGATGTTAGGGGATGCCTACTGGGTATGATGTGGTGTTGACGTCCGTCCGAAGAAGTCGAATCTATGGGAAGAAGCTTTATGAATTATCGTGCGCTGGCATTCGATGATTCGATAGCCTACCCAATCTGGAACCATTCATAGGTACTGCGATGAAGCAGGTGGTATTTATCGCAGAGTTCCTTTGGTGTTATACCCTCTTTTATTGCCTGTGTCTCTGTAGCAGTTCCATATTCGTCTGTGCCACAGACATAGAGTGTCCGCTGATTCCTAGTACCTGACGAAGGGGTTAGACGGTCTTGCGATTATGTGGAGATAGATAACGTACGAGAGTATCGACTGAAAACATCGGCACTAAGAATGCTACCGATAATGTTCCCTGACGCGTATTCAGATTGATTAGCAGTGTTACAACCAACAATTACTTACCAAGATGGGGTACGTTATTGCAATAAGGCAGAGCAGATGTGATTAGTACGTTCCTTTCACCCTCCTTTGGGATACTAGATGGCACTGAGTCGATTGGTGGAACCATCAACGATGAACACATACGGAACCTGCTCTCCTGGGCTGGGTACGTTTCGCAGGACATCCTGAGCCTGCCTGAGGTTCTGGGCCATAGTACTAGGAGTCGTAGAAGCACAAACGAAGCAGTTCGAGTCAAGTTGTCAACTTTCACGCATACCAGCGCTTGGAATCAACTCCCGAATCGGGAGATGATGGGCCCCTATCCGGATCGGGCCCCTCTTCCGCTTCAGAGAGCTTACACACCACTTCACCACTCGGACTCGTACTTCCAGGTCTCTTGCCTCTTCATCACTATGGCCCGTTGGAACTGGGTTAAGAGAGGGTATTTGCTGAATATGACTCTGATAGGGTTTATTTACTGAAGAAACACGTTTAGGTTACAGGGAACATCGATAACGACACCTTCCGAGGCCTTGCCCGAATTCACCGTTCGTTTATCAGCTCTTGACTCGAATATCCCTTGAGTACTCACTACGCCACCACCATAGCTGTCTGCGGTGCTCATTGGGCTTGCTATCGGCTGTCTACTATGTTTCACTAACTTATACTTTGGTTTACAAACCGGGTGGATCAGTATGTATGGATCGTGTTCCGCCTGGAGCCTCTTTCCTCGGGCTAACTATGGTTTCCTGCTCAGGATGTCGCTTCAGTCTGCTCTTATTGGATTTCTGATATCAAAGATGCTACCAGTACCACTGTGCGACAATGCCTGTTGCTCACTACGCTCGTTCTGACGCTCTATCCAGGACACCACAACAAGTCATCGTGGTACAGACCACTGCAGTCGCAACAGGGACGGTGAGTTGCCGTTTACGACCACTGGATTTACTCATCCTTATGCCTACATAGATGCCGCTCGCTGCCGGCTTCGTTGGTATCCTACCAGCTCTCGGCTTACTTGACGAAGAGCTAGATGGAACTGCGCCCGTCAACTTGAGCTGGATTGCAGTCATCGCATGGTCCTGCTCGATCGCTTTCTTCGGGTACGAACGATCATAGTTTCCATGCTAGAGGAGGTTGATCGACTTATACATATGCATGGCAGAGTGTTTCTTTCTCCTCCGTTACGCAAACAAGTCGTCAGTCGCCGTCCATCATGTCTCCTAAGTCTGGTCGAGTCCAAGAGCCAATCATCTTCCTTTCTAGATTATTGAAGAGCAGCTTGCATTTCCCTCAGGGACCGCGACAGCCCAGTTAATATCCGTTTTACACGATATGCCCCCTCCAGATACCTCCGTCCGAAAACGGACTGGATATTCCCCCCTAGATGACGACGATTCCGTGCAAGCGTCGTCCAGTGTCCTAGATATACATGACACTCCAAATATACCAAGATACGATGCTATACCATCATCAGAGCAGGTCCCCCCTCGTCCAGATGAGCAGGAAATCGCCCAGAAGACAGGATGGAAAGCTCTTACTTATAGCTTTGTGGCTTCAAGCATCATGACCGTAAGTCAATTGTGTTATCCTTTTCTCTGATACTGATGGCCTCGAAGCTCGCAGCATACTTTTTCCCTGTCGTATTTACCATACCCTTGTTCGGGACACATTTAGCACAGAATTGGCTGTGGACTTTCACACCCAGCCTATCGTACGTTGGCCAAGGTACTGTTATGTCCGTCTCGCTACCGCTGCTAGGCTAAGTTCATGATCATTTTCAGGAATAATTATGGGATTCCCGACGACACTGTCTATGAACCTGGTAGCTTCTAGATACTGTCTGCCTCACATTTACATTGCTCATGCGTCACCGATAGGGAATGTTAGTTGGTTGGGGCATTCTCTCCCCCCTTTCTAAGCTTAATGGCTGGGCGCCTGGTCCAGTAGGTGATATGACTACTGGCGCTCGAGGCTGGATTCTATGGGTCTCCCTCGCCATCATGTGTGCTGACAGTCTGGTGTCTCTCCTACCCGTGGTCGTAGACTATATCTCCTCTCAGATTCGTCACGGCCCTTCCCCTAATAAATTCTCTGAACACGAGACAGAGACAGAGGACCGGCTGGTGCCCACCAGCTGGGTCATCTGGGGCCTACTTGTTACAATCCCCCTTGGTGTCATACTCGTCTGGATTGTGTTTGGCACTGAAGGAATCAAACCATGGGCAACGCTAATAGGTTTCCTGTTTGGAATACTACTTAGCATCCTTGGGTATTTTTCCCTGTTGTCTTGATGAACACCAATTTGACCAAGACTTGTTCCTAAAGTGTTCGTGCCCTCGGAGAAACTGATCTTAACCCGGTCTCTGGTCTAGGGAAGCTCTCTCAGCTTCTGTTTGCCTATCTACAACCTAACTCGGTGGTGGCATCAATCATTGCTGGCGGTGTTGCCGAGGCTGGTGCTCAGCAAGCTGGCGATCTCATGCAAGATTTGAAGACAGGCCATCTTTGCGGCGCCAGTCCTCGAGCGCAGTTCTATGGTCAACTCATTGGATCCTCAGTGTCAATTGTAGTAACCACTGGGGTTTGGGAGGTTTGTCCCTCATCGGCTTTATCTTAGATGCAGCTAATTCGCCTACATATAGATGTACAGGAGGGCTTACGAGATTCCTGGAAAGATGTTCCCAGCCCCAACGGCATGGGTGTGGTTGGGTCTTGCGCGGCTACTCCGTATGCTCTCTCTCACTTTGTCGTCTTTCCATTCATGATGTACTCACGATGAATCATTGCAGGCAATGGTAACCTTCCTGAGAAGAGCCAGTCCTTCATGGCGATCTTTGCTGTCCTTTCTGCTGCTGCATCAGCCTGGAAATCATATGCTGGACGCAAAGGGTCCCCTTATACGAAATATATACCTTCTGGTGTTGCATTCGCTATCGGTTTTCTCAACACGCCATCTTTCTCGATAGGTCAGTCACCAGCCCTCTTGTATTACTCTCAGTCAGCTAACTGATATATCTGATGATGTAGCTCGACTTGTGGGAGGACTGACAGAATATCTATACTATAGACGGGCAAAGGACAAGGGCGATATTACCCTGGTCATCATCGCCAGGTGAGAGGCAGCCATCTCATTTTATCTAACTTCCAATTGTTGACCGTCTTTCTGCAGTGGCTTTGTGCTTGGTGAGGGCGTTGTGAGTGTTGTCACACTGCTGTTCAAGACATTTGGCATAGGTGTTGCCAGCTGTTGGGGATGTGAGACTGGCCTATGTGCGGGATGTGGAGTGTAACATAGGTATTGCTCAATTTTAACAGTGCTATCTACCAAATTATTATGATGCTCTCTATGTTAATTCATCTTAATCCCTCACATACCATCCAAACCAACAGCAGTCAACAGTGAAGTTGAATTGATATTGGATACATCTATCAAGAACAAAAGAATTACTGGAAAACTAAAGGAGTAAACAAGAAATATAGATGATGATCCTAGTCTGTTGTGTAATTCAAGAGTAATTTGCAACTTTGTTCCATGAAAGGCTCAAACCTTTATCTCACTGCCATTCTCTGATACCAAGTCTCTTGAGCTGATAACAAACTCCTTCTTCCTTGCCTCATCATTTGCCTTGGTCGCCTGAGCCCAGGGACACAGTGTAGCCTCTGCATATTCAATACTTACACCGGCAAGTGCAAAATGAAGTGCAATGGCTTCAGTCGTCACAGTACCAATAAAGGGGATGATGGGAGATGGTGAGGGAAGAGGAGGAATAACAGGATTGTGCTTTTCCACAATATAGCGATAAGTACCGATCTCAGCAAAAAGATCAAATACACAGCTATAAAAGATGTTGTGGGAAGCTAATTCTCGATTAGCTTTATCACTTCCATACTCCTTCTCTTCTGGACGAAGACGTGAAACTAATAGCCGAAGTTCAATATCTGCCATCAGAGGTAAGCCCTTCTCATCCCACCTGACCCCTCTGGGCCAGGATGCTTGATGAGAAGAAAGATACTGGTACCACCTATCTGGTGAGTCCCGGATAGTTGGGTTATTTAGTCCGGCATCTCTGCCAGTGCGAATGGTGTTAGGATTCCGCCATCGAGTAAGAACAACCCGATGGAGAGCAGTGCGCAGCTCAGGTGGAGTTTGGTGTGCTTGGGTAGCAAATGATTTTATGGCATTGAACTCCATATTATTGCCTGGTACCTGAGCAAGGGCCATGAGAGAGAGAAGCTGTGGTTCATTTTTTATTTTTATGGGCTTCGGTGGAGGAGGCCGAGGGGCATGGCGAACTATGGACTGGGCAGAGCGAGGGGCTGGACTGTGGAATCGTGGGTGAGGTTGGAGTGCCTTGAGAAAGGGACGTGGAGGAGATGAAACAGTTGAAGGCCTAGCCTTGGTGGTCGAGGTGGTCGGAGCAGACTGGGTGTGCTCAACATAGATTGGGCAAGTTAGCTACAAACCAGTGATTAGTACAACTGGCTCAAGTAGATTGCATCAAGAGAATAATGAGATATCTACTTACATTAGCCTGCTTCTTCTTGATAGGACTAGCTGGTGTCTTATTTTCAACATCCTGAGGTGCTGGTGGAGGTGATGTCGAGCTCAAGCTCAAGCTTGGAACTGGTGTATTGAAACCAGCAGGATATTCCCAAGACGGGGCCAAAGGACCAGTTTCATCCCTGGCCGGTGATATATTGATCCATTGATCTAATAAGGGAGGAGGAGATAGACAGAACACGAAACTATTGTCATCTGGAGGAGAGTAGGAGTTAGGAAATTGCTGCATTGTTCTTGCTGCACTACTCTCTTCTGCAGCACTGGGTTTTTATAACCCAGTGGGTAATAAGGAAATTTCGGTAGAGATAGTATAATTTCCTTGCATTTTCATGTATAAATGCAATACAGGCGAGGCTGAAGGGCCAGGTTGGGTGAGCTACACATAATAGGTATTTTGCAAGGCCTAAATCGAAGTATTGGGGTGTGGAAGGAGAAGTCGGTAAGGAGCTCGGAAGATAGGTGTTAGAGAGATCGTGCTGGATCACATGATCATCCTTCTCGTCTCTTGTTCTCCTCCACCGACTTCTTGTTCTCACAGCACGATTATGGCCACCCCAATCTTTTTCGGCGTCGGAGCTATCGCCACTGCCCTGGTTGGACGACATCTCGTGAGGAAGGGAGTTTTCGCGGGGAAGAATGCTGCGGAGCAATGGGTTAAGGGCGGATTCAAAGCGAAAATGGACAGGAAGGAAGCAATAGCCATTTTGGGGCTCAAGTAAGTTCTTTCACACCCTCTACTCTCGTTATAGTCGTATTCTGAACTGGTTTGCTTTGCAGGGACAGCCCGCTCTTGAAGAATCGTCTGAAGGACGCACACCGGCAAATTATGCTGGCGAATCATCCTGACCGCGGCGGCTCCCCATACCTAGCCAGCAAAATCAACGAAGCCAAGGACCTTTTGGAGAAAGCTGAGGGTGGTCGGCGGTGACGATTTCATGGATTCCAGGGTGCTCATTAGATTTCCGCTGCTTTACTTGGTATGATCTGGTCATTTTCTCCCTTGCTCATACGTATACCTAACACGGTTCTTCTACAGCTTTCCATATAGACACTATTACTGTAGCTCATATTATATTCTTGTGTTCATTTCAATATTCAATATTGTTCTTCCCATCTCATTGATATTGTCCTTGTACACCTTCTCCCAAAGCCCGGATTTCCCGGGCACTATTCATCAGTTCAAAATCCCAGATATCGACGGAATTAGTATCCAACTCGCCAACGTATGGGGTACGTACTACTCCGCGCGGCACTGACAGACATCCCGGTTCGATTCCTTTTTCGATGACTTTCGATTGATTTCTTATCTGCCTCTTCTTCCCTCTTACTTCCACCACCTCCTACTCTTTTCTCTTCTCACACCCAACATGTCCACTCGTATTGCCTCCGTCTTCGGCGCGACAGGAACTCAGGGTACGTTCTACCCCACTTCGTTCCCAACTTCTGTTCTTCCTGACTCATAACCGGTGTCTATAGGCGAATCGGTCGTAGACCACCTCCTTTCCAACGGCACGTTCAAGGTTCGGGCAATTACCAGGGATACCAACTCAGAGAAGGCATTGGCACTCAAGGCCCGCGGTGTCGAGGTCGTCAAAGCCGATCTCGGCGACCTTCAGTCACTGATTCCAGCTCTCGAGGGGAGCGAATGTGTATACGCTGTCAGTTCCCCTCCTGTCGGTCGTTCATCGGATACTCAACTCCCTATCTAATACTCCACGCGCGATGTGCTACCTCACAGGTCACTAAGCCATACCAGCCTCAAAACAAGCTGGATGAGTTCGAGATGGGCAAGAACATCGTTGACGCCAGCAAGCAAGTCGGCGTCAAGTTCCTAATATGGAGGTATGTTTATCAGGCCATATCGAGCGCATCCTCCGTCTAACCGTTATTCAATCTATCAGCTCCCTCCCAAACGCCACCGAGCTTTCCAAAGGAAAATACACTGGCGTTCACCACTTTGACCGTAAGTCTGCTTTGGTCTCATTATACCTAATCAAGTAACGAACTAACGATCGATCTTGTACCCTCCAGAGAAGTCTCAGGTCGACAAGTACCTCGCCGCCTCCGGTCTCCCCCATGCAATCATCATGACGGGCTGGTTCTACGAGAACGCGTGGAAGTAAGTTCAACGATCCGTCGGAACCCATTTGGTTCTTTGCGATTCGATACAAAACAAAGAACTCATGACGTCAAAAACCAGCATGAACACGCTCGTGAAGAAGGAGAACGGTTACGACCTCATTGCCCCCATTTTCCCTCCAGACGCACCACAAGTCTTCACCTGGGTCACCAAAGAAATCGGTTCCGCGGCTGTCGCCCTCTTCACTCAGTACAAGTCCCGGGCTGAGGAGATCCTCGGCCAGACCTTCATCGTAGCCAACGCCAGAATGAGCTACGGTGAGCTTGCGCGTCTGTATTCCCAAGGTTCGTCCATTCTTCTTTTTTTGCTGTCATTCTATGCTATTCTATTCTATTCATCTCGTATCCTATGTACACGACTGATGTGCACGTTTGATTATCTTCTTCTATCGCATTGAATTGTACTAACAAGGTAATATTCATCTCGTCTTAGGTCTTGGGGCACCCGTCAACCTGGTCACACTGCCCTCGCTCGGCTTCCCGCCTCTCGACGACATGGTGAGCTAATAAGTCGATCGATCGGTTTAAGGGGGAAAAAAATGGGGGTTCATTGCTGACTCGTGTTCTGTCTTGCTAGCTGCGTACTGAGTCCGAGTTCGGTATCTTCAACGAGCACACGAGCTTCCCAGATCCCAAGTACGCCCTTTTTCTCTTCATCTCCGGCTGCTCCATGCATACGAATCTTCACTAATGTACACTCTGCACAGGCTTGTCAAGTTGGGGATGAAGACATACCCGATCGAGGACTTCTTGCCCATTCTCAAGGCCCGCATGTAGGCTTCATTGGGGTGGCACCAATGGCGACTCGGAGGAAAACTGTACACCTGTGTAACGATTTGTTGACTGCTGCTGCGTGATGAATGGATGTAGATTATTCAATAGATGCACTCTGAATTCACTTTATCGATCTGAACGCCTTTCTGAGCTATGTATGACCTATCTCCTATTCGACGGGAGCAAAACAAGCACACACTCCAGAAAGGAGGAGACGATAGATGTCTAGAACGGGCGGTGCAAATGCTAGATACTCTACATGCGTAAATCTACAATGGTACTTCCTGACTATGCTGAGGTATGGTGTGGGACCTCGAATACAGCGTGTCTCGAATACAGCGCGTTCGCTGGCGATCTCTGAGCTCCTTCCCGCTACAATCACTTAATCGCTGTCAATCATGATAACGTCCTCGTCATCCGACACGCCATAATCAAACTCTGGCGAGGGCGATCGTGGAGGAGGTGGAGGTTTCGGTCCCCTCGACGACGAAGAAGCTCCGAGCTTATTACCAGATCCCCACTCTTTCTGTGAGGACTGAGGAGCGTCGACTTTCTTCGATGCTGGTGCTGATGGTGCGCTGTGCCCTGTTAGAGTGTTACCAGAGCCGGTGAAGGTAGGCTGGGAAGGAGATCAGGAAGAAGAACGCGAGATAAAGACGGAGAGAACACATACAGGAGGTGATTGGGCAGGTGACGCAGTGGTAGGTGCGGCGGGTGGGGTGTAGGTAGCGACGTTGAATCCGAAGAAGAGTTGACCGAATGGTAGGTTGAGAGCAGCAGGAGCGTTGCCAGAGTTCTCCAGCATCTCGTTGGTGACGATCTTATGTTTACTAGAACGGACGGGAACGGAAGACGTGTGAGCGACGAGAACGATGATGAACATGAATTTCCAGCCTTACTCGGTTCGTATGATCTTGCTGCCCTCGTCCACGACTGCGACTTGTCGATGGCTTACACCCTTACCCTTCGTCTTTCTGCCTGCGAGTGTTTCGCCCAAACCTTTGAAGCTTTCCCATTGATCCCCGTCCTTCTTGACGCCGGTTCCAACACCGCTTGCGCCAGCGAAACCACCACCGAGCGAAGAGGCAGGTCTAGAGGAACCAGGTGAAGTAGAATTTGTATCGATGCCTAGCCTAGAAGCCATGGTCGATGGAGCAGCTGGCTTCGGGCGCTCGGGTTCGACGTAGCCAACTGGAGCGGCAAAGTCGACCTCCAGGTCGGTGTCCAGTACGGAGATGCCCTCTCCTCCTGGGTTCGCTTCCATGACCAGTATACCGAATACAATGCTGTTATATGATATCTCTATGATATCACCTTGGGTGAGAGCTGAGAAGTTTCGGAGTACTTGCTCCAGTCTAGATAACAAGTTGTGAGACGGCTGATCAGACCTGAGGAACGATAGGGTGGACAAACACGGCTTTGGGGTCCGATATCTCGAGGAAATGAACAGACTGGGCTTGGAACTTGACGAATTTACCCTTCGGCAGCTCAGTACCAGTGATACGAATGGGATCGCCCTCGTTCAACCGCAGGGTCTTCATCATCCAGTGAGGTAAGTGTACAACACCTTCCTCTGCAATGAACTCGAGGACACCGGCGTGGGTAGAAGCAGCGGGATTGGTAGGGTTTCGCAGCTTGAACATCCATGGTGATGGGAGATCTAGATTGGTTAAATTCGCAAGTGCCGAGGGAGGCATAATGACTGGTTTCCAGGTATCAGACGTTTCTCTGGCTGCTATGAATCGAGCACTGGACATACTCACTCTTTCCACCATAGGATACATTCTCTCTTTCGCGACCTGGAAGCATGGCGACACTATACGCCTTGAAGTATTCGTCGTATGCTTGTGGCGAGGCCACTGCCATACCACCGGCATGGGCGAACCCCCTGGAGATTAAACGACTTCAGATACACGAAATAGTCGAGAAACAGGTTCATTACTGTGCAAGTTGGTTAAATATGCTATTTGGGTTTCCTCCAAACTGTTGAAGAGATCAGAGGACATTAAACGATGCTGGGGTCGATGGAGGCACGTACGAAAGCCATTGTATGTCACCTGACAACTTGGTACGCGTAATCTTATCGTAGACGCAATATAGAGGTGTCCCTTGTAGGCACCTATCCCTGACCCCGCTCAAAAATTTCCTAACATTTTGTAGACCGTTCATAAGAAATACATATAGAGAGCACTGTACAATTCAAACCGTAGGAGGAGAGGTAGTATGGTAAGTGCATGAGTTGAGGTCACTCAGCTGGTACTGATCCGATCACTGTGGGCTCAGTGATCCTCTCGACGTCCTGTAGATGCACGACTCGGTATTGTACGACCCAGTACTTCAGTAGTCAAATAGCTTAAGCCCTTTATACAGTCCTAGTACACTGGTAGGGATATGTAGTTTACTTTAAAACCTAATCCAAGGGTCTAGGTAGCGATGCACGCTACATATCGTGTCAATAAGTAGGAGGGATATGATCTGGAGAGTCCGGACTCTCAGGAGGGGATGGGACTCGATAGACTCGCTCCTTTACTCCGACACTCTGTAATATCATCGCCTGGCTGAAAATCTGTATGACAAGCTTCAAATACATCGAGATTCTATGGCAGGTAGAGGATATCCAATGATGATGATACAGCGGTGTAGACAACGAAAGCATACTACTACGTAGAACAAGCAATGACAGGAGAATACAAAGAGCGTGCAAGTGGCACCAACAATCAACAATTAGAAAAGAGGTTCTTTCAGGTCGTAGGAGTTGCATTTAACCTCCGCCAACCACCGGATCCTCTCTCCTTCTCTCCTACAGGAGACAGAGTTCCCTACCCCCATACATTTACCGCCAGCACAACTACCATGGTCAGGCGGTGCGAACGGGAAACCGGCAGGATCAGGTACGCATTGTACACTCCAAGCGGAGCTCTTCAATGATGGCAGAGCAAGAGAAGGTAACGTAGTGGGGGTAGAAGCGTATTGAAAAATCTGAATTCGTTGTGTGGCTGACAACGATGGGGCGAGATAGGATAAAATTTGAAGCTGAACTTCGACAGGAAGAGTGGTGGCGCGTGCTCTGCTATTGTCACAAGATAGAGGCAACGGATCCGGTCGGAGCGAAGACGGGTTCTTGTCGTCTTGGGACGAGGGGGAGTTCAGGAGGATTGGTCGAGAATGCCGCAGTAGGTAAAGAGCCTCCTTAGCCACTTGGGATTTGAGCATGGAATTCCGCTTCAACGCTCGCTTGAGGCTTGAATCTACCTCTTTCCACTCTTCCCTCGCTTGTTCGTCTCCGTTGCTTGCGTTCGCAGACATTTCCAGTCGGGAAATAGTGAAGTTGTATTTCTCCACGGTTGCCGTTATGTCCTTGATAGATGGCAAGTCCAGGGAGTTACCATTCAGCTTGAGCAGCTCGAGGTGGCATTCTGTGGATTGCAGATAACCGGTAATGACTGGAGTCGACGCGGGGGTAATATTGGCGACAGAGAGATGCAGCTCCTGTAGGTGCTCGCTTCGCAAACGCGTTAAGAAATTCGAAATCGAGTCGTCTGAAAGATTCCTGTTCGTCGAAAGGTGGAGAACTCTGAGGTGCGAGGAATTCACGGCTTCTGCTAGTAGCTCAGCTGTGACCGCATCGAGAGAGAACAGGTTCTAAAGAGTACAATATCAGCTAAATGAACCCGTGTCAACTGAATGCAACTAACGTCTTGTAGGAACAACGTTTCTAGCCGCGTATTCCCTTTCACGTACTCTGCGATGCTCTGGAGACCTCGATCGTGAATACCGTTCGAGTTGAGACTGATCTCAGTAATGGGATGCTTGCTGAGTTCTGGGGAACAGAGATGCTTGAACAAATAAGTGCACCCATCGTCGCCCAGGTTGTTATGCCCAAGAATGAGCTTCGTCACTGATCTCCGGGAAGAGACAGTATTAATGGCGGCCTCGGCACCTGCTCTATCATATCAGAGGGTTGTCGTGCTGCAGACCATGCAACACGGCACTCACCAGGAATTAGATGAAGACCAGCTCCGTTGTGGTCAACGACGCCCCGAGAGGCTAGTAATACCTTTGGGGCCGGTTTGGTCGTGATGGGCGCAGGAGCCATGGTTTAGGTGTCCATGTGCAAAAGGCTCACTAATCACATAAGCAGATGTTGCAATCCAAGGAACACCATTGCTGGGTCGGGCTGAGAGTTTGAAGGGGCATCGATCGGGTATATCGTTAGAAAAAAAACAAGATACAAGGTATATTACAACAAGAGGATATATCGTAACAAGATACATAGAGATTCATCGCGTCATAGAGGAAACATAATTTCAAGTCAATCTTCCAGGGCTCCGCCTCATTACTGAGAGGAATGCAATGAGCGACATGAGCCTGAGCAGGAAACACAGAGCGACATACCTTCTTGCCTTTCTTTTTCTTCTTCGGCCCAGTAGCAGCTTCACCTTTATCTTTATTACCCCCACCCTTCTTTTTGCCAGTTGTTTCTCCCCATTCGTCCTCTGCAGCCGCAGTCTCCGCCTTAGATTCGTCAGCTGGGGCTCCTCCTTCAGCCTTGGGATCTTCGTTGGTCGGTGCATCCGCAGTATCAAGGGGGGTGCTCTCTGCTGCTGGTGCAGCAGCTTCAGGAGCAGCTCCATCTCCCTCGCCAGCAGTGGGCTCCGTACCAGCACCGGCGGCGGGATCATCCGCTGGTGCTTCCTTATTGGCGTCTAGGGTCAGCGTATCAAGAGAGATGGGTGGTTGAGCATCCTCGGGCGTGGTGAGTCCAGTGTTAAACCCGCTCGACACACCAGAGCCCCATGCATCGTTAGCGCCACCTCCTCCTGTACCACCTGCAGTTCCCCAGGCAGGGGCCGCATCGTTGTTGGTCGCAGATGATTTGGGCTTGCCCCATCCCCCGAATCCAAATTTGGAAGCTACAGAAGCTCCCAAACCTCCCACAGTACTTTCTGCATTAGACGGTGCTTTGTTACCCCAGCCTGCTGCACTACCCGTGTTGGATTGCGCTTTGCCACCCCATGCGCTAGCTGCTACGCTTCCTGCGTTAGACTGTGGCTTTGCAGCCGGTGTAGAGCTCCATCCTCCGAAGCCAGAGGTAGAGAATAAGCCACCGCCACCTCCCTCGTTAGCTTCCGTGGTAGGACTGAGTAAATCCGTGGTCGCTTCACCGACAGTGACCGGGGCATCACTAGCACCAAAGTCGAAGTTAGAGATCGGAGCATTGTTCTTGGCTTCACCTGAGTCCATCAAGCCCCAAGCGTCGTCCTCTGCATTGGTAGTGGATTCAAGAGGTGCGAGGAAAGCGTCGCTTGAGGCAATCGCCGGTGGGTCCACTGGCGTCTCAACGGCAGGTGCGACTGGCTCAGGCTCAGGCTCAGGCTCAAGAGCAGCGGCAGCCTCTGCAGCTGCCTTCTTTTCTAGAGCCTTTTTGGTTTTCTTCTTCTTTGTTTCTTTGGCAGGTGCAGCAGGTTCTTCAGGTATGACCGGAGCTGGTTCTTCAACAGGTGGTGGTGGTGGTGGCTCAGCTGCTGCGGGTATCTCTTCCTGAGCGGGGAGAGGAGAAGAAGGGCCAACACTCAAAGCTCTTGACATATTCGGAGTGCCTTGCGCATGTGATTCAGGGGCTAGTATCTCAGAAATGGGATCCAACGTCGCAGTATTCGAGTCGATAGGTTGATCGAATCCCCATTGAGAGTGTGCATCTTCGCTGGGTTTGGGGGTGCTGGTTCCTCGCCTAGTCGAGGCAGGCGTACCGGGGATACTCCTTGACTGGACTACCGGCTCTTCAATAGGTGGAAGCCTGTCTGACCTAGCCCGATCCTTGCCCTTGCTTCTATCCCTCTCGCGCTCACTTTCACTACCAGCCTTGCTGCCCACGCGAGAAGTGACAGGCGAGCTAGGAGCAGCTGTAGGGGCCCGGGATCCGGCGTGGCTGCTTGGAGGCTTCGCAGTACCTGTTGAACCAATTCTGGAGACGGATGAGGGTGCTCGAGAACCACCCAAGCTCCTTGAGCGATCCGCGGTGAGTCCTTCGCTGGCGAGTCGATGCACTTCGGGAATACCAGTCGAAGGTGCCTGAGGAGGAGGGAACATCTCCCCTGGGGGTGCAAGGAATTCAGTGGCAATGGGAGATGGAACTGGTCTAGAGGGGGAGGGCTCGCGTGAAATCGCACGCGAGTTAGCTTCGGATCGATTCCTATTCCGTCGAGGTGCTCCGCCAGTGATCTCGTCATCTTCTGGGAGAAGATCTGGCTCGTCCTCATCCGCTCGATGCCCGCTCTCGTTGTAAACGATAGCGGCTGGACCGCTGTCAAGTGAGGTCAGTAATTAACTACAAGAAGAGACAGCCAGCCAGAGTTTGTTCTTACTATTTAATTTTTCCCTGTCAAAGAAGAGATAAGACATCCAAATTGCTAGTAAAGTCAAGGAGACACGAACGTTGGGATCGACCCATTTAATCCTGGCCTTGAACTCGGTAAGACCAAAGTGGATTTCCACAGAGAAGACAATGGTCCAGTAAGTGGTGTTGTTCCTTCCTTCCTTCGGCTGTGCGCTCCCACTCAGAGGAGAGAGGTTAGCACGGACAACGCAAAGTGTAGAGAAGTTTTCTAGCAGAAAAAAGGTGAGCACTCATGTTTCAACGCACTTGTATAGTCACCCCTCACCTGCTTGACGGAGAATCCAGGGTGGAATACCCTCGCTTCCTCTGTAGCACCAGACTTCAACCTCGAACACAGAGAGCATGTTGAGGCTGGTGAGTTCGGTACAGTACTTCCTCGTGAAGACGGTTGACTCCTTGACCCTAGTATTCTGCAAAACGCATGTCAAATACTGAGCAATGCGGCAAACGGATTATGCGTACCCGAGCAAGAATGCAGTCAAAAGCGTCTGGTAAAAGTCTTGGGCCGGATGGCAATTCACAGAGCCTGTCCTTGCGGGCCACATGTTCCGCGTTGGAGGGATCGTACTCTCGAAGGTACTCCACGCCGTAGTAGAATTTGCTCACGCGCTAGGATAGTTTGTTAATAACCACCAAAGGACTTTCACAAGAGGGACTATACATACTGCGTTGACATGGTGGTCGCACCAGAACCCGATTGCACCGTCGGCAACAGCCTTTGACCTAAGATGTAGATAAGCCGTTATTGAAGAGCTTCAAAGGTCAATCGAGCAGTGAAAGTACGTTTGACTATCAGGCCGGCTGACTATAACATCAAAAACCGCCAGCCGCTCTTGCAGCTGACTGAATAACCATGGGCTGGCAGCGAAGCCACCCACAAGCCAGATAGACTAGTATCTAGTGAGCAATCGAGCCAGTCTGATAAAATCATGAGTTTACCTTAATGACACCTCGCGATGAGTCTATCTGTGTTTTGATAGCGGTCACTGCCGCTTCGACAGAGGGTTCAAACAGGTCGGCTACTTCCGCACTGGGAGAGTCTCAGCGCCAGGAAAGATGAAAAAAGCAGGAAAGATGCTCTCACCCAGCGAGTTTGAGCTGACCAGCTCTGATTCCGACGGCAGTATCCTTATCCAGGGGAGAGCCGAAGGGTATAAATTGAAGATCTCGTTTATCTCGGAAAAGTCGTTTCGTAGTTTCGTCAAATCGTTTCGTTATGTGATCCAAAGCGTCGGCGGTGCCATACTTGGAGGTCTTTAATTTTTCTAGATTGGGACAAGCGTGAGAAGCATAACATGGGTGGAGGAGGGCGTGAGAATGACCTTCGAGGAAGGACCTGGCTCTCCGGCTGACAAAAACGGAGCCAGCGAAAACACCTGGGCCGTTCAGATTGAATCAGTTATCACAGACATTCCAAAGGTCCACGTACAGTCAGGAGGTGCTATCTCTTCTATCACGAGAGGTGATGTGCCTTTAATTGCGTAGGAGGATATATCCAAGGTACCTCCTCCAGCATCAGCGACAATGAATCCGGGACGAGAAGGGTTCTGATATGCTCTAGTCAACCTCCCAAAGATCGTCGTATGATTGCTTACAGAAAGAACGTCTGCAGCGAGACCGTTGAGAACACAGGCATGTAAACTTGCTTCTCCTTCGGTAACGAAACGTATTCTTGCTTTGCCTTCGCTGGTATCTGGTATCAGTCCACCGTAGATAGCAGCTCTGCGCATCTCTAGAGATATTGTTAGACAAGGCCCGGTGGCCAAGTAAAGGTTTGTGAGCCGACGCACTAGCTTGCTGGGCGCCTTCCCAGCCATTGGGATGGGACAAAACGAATTGGACATCATGTTCAACGTTCCGCCATAGCATACGTCCATTCGCGTGGGTATCGATAATAAAGTTCCTCGTGCATTTGAAGAGGTAGCCTAGAAAGTCGCCAAATACGTCGACTGCAGTCTTCTTGTAGGGAAGTGGCGCCAAGGTCATTCCGTTCATCTCCAGTCTCATAGACCTCGGACGCAGTCGTAGCTTGAAGCTGAACGTGCATTAACAATCGGAGTTCAGGTATTATTCTTTACGATACAACGATATATCTTACAGCTCTGCCTTTATCCAACCTTCGTCTTCAGCTTGAATCTCCATCCCTTCTGCTTCCGCACCAGCGGCCTGCATCTTGCCATACCGATCATAATAAAGGATTGAAGGGATTTTGGAATTCCCGACGACGTGTTCCTGTCCTGGAAATCTGATATTCGATGGTCGGACGACGCGCGTCTTGGTTCGGGACTGGATTGACGTACCGGGTTACACCATGGATCTTTGGTACTTCCCTAGGTTCTAGAATAGCGTAGGAAACGCCGGAGAATGTGGTACCGACATCGAGAGCGATGACAAGAGAGCGAGAGTCTCCTGTATATGGTTTCCGTTGATCAGAAGGGGTCATGGTGGAAGAAGGAGGGAGAGAAGGAGCATTCGAGGCTGCTCCGGCACGAGGACGAGCAGCCATGATAGATGATGACGGAAAAGGAAACCGCACCGAGTCACGAGATCTAACATGTTGCAGGCGCGTGTCCACTGTTACAGCTGAATTCCCCTGTTAGCACTTGGACTCAGGCCTCAGGACTGCCTCGAGGCAGCAGTAATACTACTTCTTCCATCTTCAGATCTAACTTTTTATTGACCTACTCTTCAATTTCCTTGACTGATTATCGATTCTCGGCTCTCTGGTCTAGTCTTGTCCTTCTCGTCCCTCATGCCCGTGGCTAATTTGAATCTCAAAGACTTGTACGATACCACCATCGAATTCTTCGCCCTACGCAGTCCATCTTTCTCATTCCGTGGACTTCCCTCAGAAGAAGGTCAAGAAGAATCAATTGCAACTCCAGTCAAGAACCCAGTCGCCAAGTTGCAACGCGACTGTGCATCTTTACGTGAAAAGTTGGATCAAGCCGAGCGCCGTCACACTCGTGCATGTACTTGTCATCAGGACCCCTCTACATCCAACACACCTTGCTTCCTTCATATGCGCCGCGACCTCGACTATACCAAGAATGAGCTGGCAAAATCTCGTGGGGAAGTATTCAAGCTCGAAGAGCGCTGTCGGCTCCTCGAAAAGACTCTGCAGAGCACACAGGATCTCGTGCGGCTCAGAGACTCGGAGATCGAACGGCTGAAACAGGCTCTCGACGAAGAGAGGTCGAGAAAGGAAAAACGACATAGTGACTCTAGTCAGAGAAGCTTCGCCGCGGACGATTGGAAGAGCGACCAGAACAGCAGGAGACTAGCCGACCTTTCCCCTAGCAGGAACGGTTTCGCTGCCAACACCGCTCGTCACAGCTGGGCCGATCTCCGTGCTATGAGCGCTTTTGAAGACGAGAGAAGAGCTCAGGCACGGAGCTTTGAGACGTTCCTCACCAAAACGGACTCGTGGTCGGGCGCGCAGGTTATACAAGCCGTGAGCGACCTCAACGCTGAAATCCTCCAGTTCGCCGCCTCAGCCACAGACCTTTGTACCTTCGACAAGCGACCGCGCTCTACTCCTGCACGACCTACGCAGGCCCTTCCGGATACTGCTGAACGCTTAGGGCCGCAGTTCACACGGATATTAGCCACTCGAGATCATACGCAGGATCCCATCCTTGTGCAAATGGCTTTACAAGGCTGCATCGCTACTTGTATCAAGCGAGCCTGGTCCTCTTTTTGTATCGGGTTCCAACCCAAATTAGACGTCATACTATCTCAGGTGTATGTCGACATGTACAAAGCTGGTATATCGCTCTGTCCCTCATCTCCCCGTCACTGATTGATTGATCCTCTTGCAGAACCTCAGCCAACCTCGTCCAAGTGGCGCTCCCTTGCCCATCGTCACATACATACCCTTCATCCCACTCTCGCAGAATTTATAGTAAACGACCTTGCGGAGACCATACTACGGTGGAGCCTGGACGTATTCATCGTCTCCGGATGTACACTCTTTGACTCGTCTCCTTTCACTCGCGACAGCATCAGATCTCGTTTCAGAGACCAAGTAGCACGGATAACGCGCTCTTTGGTGAAGCTAGAAAGAGTATCCCGCGAAGAAATCATGTCCACGAACTTCGACATCGTTTCTGTCGATTCCAGTGACGCCTTCGATCCAGCAACAATGTCAGACGCTTTTGGCGAGTACACGTCCTCTCGAGGGACTCTCTTGTGTACGATGGAACTGGGTCTGAAGTGTACCACTCGTCGGAGTATAGGAAGTCTGAATGGGGAGAAGCAGGAGGTCACTTACGAGCGTCGCATCCTGCTGCTTCCACGGGTCGTGCTGGAATCTGTCTTGAATGTAATAGATACCCGTTAAGGTTAGGTTTTTTGCCTCTTCGATATGGTTGTAATTGTAGTGGATACCTCTGTTCTTGTACCTTCCCTTATTTATACCTCACGATACATGATGCTACTTGTTATTTGTTCCTCGTAGAATATAGGTACTTCTTCACACTGTCCATTTCTCTCCTCAGTCGCCAAGAAGTATTGAATACTTGCATCTTCTGTGAACCTTGGAGAGATATACGGATGCATAATGGACTCTACAGAAGAATTAAACTTGTGGCCGCGGAATGAGCTAAACTTGGAGAGAATCGCGAGGAGCGTGACCGCGTCCTCGTTATCTCAAATTACCACCAGTCTTCTCTTTCGCTACTCTTTCTCAATTTTGAGTCTCACTCCCAAGTAGACAATGGTCTATACGGGTCAACGTAAACACCCTGGCCTTCCACAGAGTCTACTTGACCAGATATCCCAGGGCGAAGACGGAGGTGAGCCCTCCGTGTCCTCACTTACAAGCTGAAGCTGAAAATGTCAATAGGCACTCAGCATCGTCGCTCGTTTTCCGGAAAGCGATCCACTTCTCGTAGAGATGCTAGAAAGCAAGGCCGATTAGAGAAGAAGCAGAGGAAGCAAGGCTTCTTCACGAATTCCAAGCGGCCTATCGAGGAAGAACATGTCGAATCGCCTCCCCGCAAAAAAGTCAAGGTGCAAGAAATATCCCATGTTGAGGATACTCAAATGGTAGCATCTGCCCAGAAAAAGATCAAGTCGAAGAGACCGAAGAAGAGGAAAGAAGAAGATATTGTCACTCCGCCTGTCCCCCAATCCCGGGTGGACGAAGAAGAGGACGCCTACATTGAGTACCTGGAATCTAAGTTAGGCTACGGTAAACGTCCGAAGAAGTCAGCAGGTTTTGAGGATGGCCTCGACGGTATGTACGTTACCTCATTTTGGGACTACTGAGGTTTACTTCAAGCCTCTAGATCTATTCGACTTTACCTCGACCCTGTCTTACTCGCAACCTGTACGAGCCCTCTCTCTGCCAGCTGCGTCCTTCTGTCTCTCACTGTGACCATAGAAGAAACGAAACAAACTAGCTCTGCAGCTGCAAACTCACAGCGTCTCTGAATCAGACGATACTGGTGAGGAAAATGGATCCGAGCAGGACGAGTTCCACGAGTCCGAAGCTTCTGCTGATGAGTGGGGTGGAATTGGTACATCCGATCCAGAATCAGACTTGGAATTACCAGGGAAGCCGCAAATACCTTCGCAATCGTCCACATCAGCCGGGGCTGTTCCAGCAACTACATACGTTCCTCCCCATCTACGACAACCTAAGGGGACAGCCGAATCCGACTCCATGCAGCGACTTCGGAAGCAGCTAAAGGGTCTATTGAATCGGTGAGTCAACGAATCACCCTGGTGCGATGTCTGAGATGTTAACCTGCTACTCAGAATGAGCGAACAGAACCTATCATCTATATTGAATGGTATAGAAGAGATCTACTCTAACGAACGTCGCCATGGTCCGTCTAATTCTCTTCGTTCGTGATCATATCCTATCGCTCATTCATCGGCATTATAGACGTGACCTCGACGCTCACCACACTGATTCTGGAGGGGACAACCTCGCACTCATCGCTATTAGACTCTTTTGTTGCGATACATGCTGCTCTTGTATCCTCACTCCAGAAAACAATTGGCATTGAATTTGGCACGTCCTTCGATTTCGAGTGTACTTATCTCGTGCTCATACCTATAGATTAGCTGCTCACTTCGTTCACGAGCTAGTCACCTCATATGATAGGTACCACAAGGAGCTAGACACCCTCGAGAAAAACGGCGCTGATGACAGCCTTGGCAAAGAATGTTCTAATCTTCTGGTTCTTCTTTCGGAGCTCTATAACTTCCAGGTTGTTTCATGTGTGCTAGTTTTTGATGTCATACGTGGGTTGCTCGAGGGCCCGTTGACAGAGCTCAACGTGGAGCTTCTCCTCAAGATTGTTAAGAGTGAGTTCTTGGATTTATGGTGATCGAGACTAGTTTTCTTACCTTCTCAAGGCTCGGGTCAACAACTCAGACATGATGACCCCCTCGCACTCAAGGATATAGTGCAGATTGTCCAGGGCAAGGTGTCTAAGCAAACAGGCGAACTCAAGTGATCAGATTTTTCGCTAATTCTTTCCGGAGGCGTATTCATGGGTCCCTGATCATAGCTCTCGTACTCTCTTCATGGTCGAGACACTCAACAACCTCAAGAATAACAAGCTAAAACGGACTGCGACCCAGAATCAGGGTGGTGAAGCCGTTGAACGCCTCAAGAAATTCCTGACTAGTCTGAGCAAGAGAAGTGGTACGCTTCGTCACAATCGACCCCGAAGAGTGGAAGTATTTCAACACGCTTTGATTAGGTGGAAGTCAAGAACCGCTCCGTGTATCCTTGGAGGATCTACGCTCGGCGGAAACCAAAGGGAAATGGTGGATCGTCGGTGCTGCATGGGCAGGTGACCCCTTACTGGACAGAAAGCAAGGCGCCTCTCAGCAGCCAATCGGCATGCCAGAAGAGAGTGCGCTTCTCAAGCTAGCTCGAAAGCAAGGGATGAACACCCAAGTCCGTCAGAGCATCTTCATAGTCCTAATGAGCAGCGAGGTAGAATAAATATCATTAAGAATTTCGATGAAGCTCAATCACCTTGCACAGGACTATATCGACGCATGCAATCAACTCTCACAGCTGAATCTTACCGAGGTTCAGCAAAGAGAAATCATCCGTGTCCTGGTGCACTGCAGTGGCAATGTAATTCAATCCCTCCCTCTCAGCCTCGTCTGATTTTTGCCCCCCAAGGAAAAAGCGTATAATCCATACTACACATTGATCTGTCAGCACCTGTGTGGAACATCACACTCTCACAAAATTACTCTGCAGTACTGTCTCTGGGACTTCTTGCGAGAGCTGGGAGAAAGTAAGGTTGGAGGGTTCGAGGTCATCAAGAACACCGACCCGGACAATGACATTGGCGGTGGGAAAGTATCGCCACAGAAACAGCGTAACCTTAGTAAGGCGTTTGGTTGGTGGTTCGCCAAAGACTCTGTAGGAATAGCGGCCCTCAAGGTGAAGGCTTCTTGATTTCTTGTAACAAAATCTCACTCATAGTATCCTATAGCCCGTGGATTTTACCGTTCTCAAGCCAGAGTCTGGACTGTTCATGCGAGAGCTGTTTCAGCAGATATTTGCTAGTACGCAGGTTTCCTCCCCGGTGAAAGTAGTGGATCCTGCTGCATGGTCAAAACACAGGGATCAAGCGGCGGTGCGCGATCTTTTCAGCAAGGCCACGCGGATGGAGGGTCTAGCTCTTGGATTGATTTACTTTTTATCGGAGTGGTGTAAAGGGCTCAAGGGCGAAGACGCAGTTGAACAGGCAGTGGCATGGGCAGCTGGTTTAGGAATAGATGTGCTTCGCAATGGCATGCACTTTTGAAATGCTAGTTTCTTAGACTGAGGCCGAGTAGGCTGGTTGATGCGAAAGATCCTCTTCATTGGTTCTTGCAGAAAGCTACACTCGTATACGTACTTCCTGTCTGACCCCCGAACGAGAAGGTACGGTGTGGGATGGTTGTCCTAGTCTAGATATGAACAAAGGGTAACGGCGGGCGGTGCAGAATGCTCGTACGAATAGGAGATCTCTTCGGAGGAAAATGTTGAAATCAGCTCTTGTTCTGTGAAATTACAAGCTGGGGAAGAGCTACTGGATCAGTTAAATCCGGTCTCTGCATTTGGGAGATACCTACAAGTGATGAGGAACGTGCCACCTGGCGACAAGAGTCGGGAGACCTTGGTTGGATATATTTCCTGAGGATCCGTTGAAGAATCCGAGACTTCCATGAGAGCCATCGCATCAAAGGTACCCTTATCCAAGATCAGGTCATAATCTGTATGACCCTCCAGAAAGGGCGGATCCTCCTGCAGGAAATCGCAAACTTCAAATCTGATCTGGGGCATATCTCGACTTTCTGAAATCTCTCGAGCGAGTGCCACCGCGTCTTCACTGTAGTCCACGCCGTAGAGGTGACTTTCAGAAAAGCCTTCTTCTGCTAGCTCAAATAACAGTGCACCATTTCCAGATCCTATTTCAAGAACGGTAGCAGACATCGGGATGTGCCTCGATACCCAGTTGACAACCTTGTCAACGGTCTCGGGAAACCTGGATAAATCGCAGTCTATGAGTATATTCAAAGAGATCAGTAAATGGACACACCAACCAGACTTCACCTTCGTCTTGGATTTCGTGAAAGTTCTGCACCTCTTGCTTGTAGACGTCGTCCCAACTGTCGTAAAGAGAGTTCATAGTCCCGTAGCATGGAGCAGGCGGATTGATTCAACGCCTACTGTTCCTTGGTGCCCAACTTTGAGGGTGGTAGTCGGGTTTTCTTGGATACACCCTCATGAGATTCTGACATTGGAATAGGATAGAGCTCTTGGCGCTGAAGTTGGGCTCTATGTGGTAAAGCTGTAGCAGACGAAAGTTCAACGTTCAAGAGATCAGGTTGAGTAGAGTCACGTGTATTGATATCTCTTCGTCCCACTCCAGCGACGACCACCGCCCTTGGACTCTCAGTCAAGGCGACCTTGCAACTTATTCACTCTTTTTCGCAACTTACTACTGCACGAAACTCGCACTCACTTGATTGGATTGTACGAATTGTCTCACTGCCGCGATGGCGACCAAGGAAGAGCAAGATGTCCTCCGTTTACTCGTCCAACACGTCGCCCGCGGCTTCTACGAGTCTAAGTACACCATTGTTTTGGACATGCTTGCCAGACATACGGTGTAAGTGCTTAACATAGAGGTCTATTGTGTGTAAATGGGCTTTCTAAAAGGGCGGCCTTGTGTACCCTTCTGCGTATGTCCAATAGCCTGAAGGATGATGATTTCGCGGGACGTATGGGGATGCAAGCCAAGGAGCTGAACAAGCTCGTAGCGGTGTTACTCAACGACCGCTTGATAAAAACGTGACAACGTATCCTCTACCATTTCGGTGTCTGATCTGATCTCATTTTCAGCTATCGGCAGAACGAGCTAAAGGAGGGTGCTCAACGTTCTGTTGGCAGACAATACTATTATGTCGACTATGAGGATTTTACCAACGTTGTAAAGTGGAGGGTCGCACGCATGCGAAACTTGATTGATTCCAACCTTCGAAACGTTGGTCCCTCCTTTTCTGCCTTTTTCTGTCTCTGATTGATTTCGCAGGAATTGGATAATAAAGGATACATATGCCCGCAATGCAACACCGCGTACTCCCCCCTCGATGTTGATAAACTGATGGACTTTTCGTTGAACGCTTTCATCTGCGAGATATGCCAAGCTGAATTAATCGACAACGAGAACGCGGATAATGTACGAGGCAGCAAAGATCGTATGCAACGCTTCAACCATCAAATGCGATTTATTCGTCAAGGCCTTCAGAAGATTGATTCGATGGTGCTCCCTGCGTATGTATCTAAGCGATTCTTCCTCTGAGCGCTCGTCTCATACATGAATAGCTTCGACATCACAGCTTGGGTGAAGAGTACGGCTATGGATCTTGACTCTGCGCAGGACCAGTCAGGACCGGGACTTAAGATCGCTGGATCAGGTCCAGCCACCCAGGATAGCGGCATAGGTATTATGTTGTCTATGGACAAGGATGAAGCTACGAAGAAGTTAGAAAGGGACGCCGAGGCAGAAGCGAAGCGGCAACAGAATGCACTCCCGGCCTGGCATCTGAAGAGTACCATCTCCGGCGACCTCACCGCTCTTGGAGTGCGTGAAAATGCTAGGGCTGAACAGGTCGCGTCCACGTCGTCTAATGACGATATTCTGCGTGGGCTGGGAGTTGTGGGTGGTAATAAGAGAACTACTCAGTCTACCCTGGAGCGAGTGGAAGATGTTAAACCGGTCATTAATCATGAGGCGGATCGTAAGACAACCTTATGCATGTCTTTCCTCGGCATTCTAACGCGATGTGTCTAGTGTACGAGCAGTACTATGCCTCGCTCGCAGCCTCTACCGCCGCAAGCGCAGTCAATACCCCTTCTGGTCTTGGCGCGTCTTCAGGCGACGACTTCGGTGGCGAGGAGGAAGAGGATAGGAAACCGTCGGTGGAGTATCTTGACTCTCTGAATGATTACCGCAAGCGGTCTCGGTCAGCCGAAGATATTGGTGGTAGTAAGTCAAAAGTGGCCAAGATGGAAGAGAACGGTCACGCCCCGCTCTTGACGAATGGACATTTCAATGGGATGGGTGACAAGCTGCCAGAAGAGGCACAGCCCTCGAGTGACGATAACCCTATCATCTTGGGTAACTATCTATTTTACCCTGCTTCTGATACATACGCTCATATTCTACCTTACACAGTTGACGGTAAGGAAATGCGGTTCTCTGAAGTTGCCGATGAGCATCATGACTTGATGACGCCGGATGAGTACATGGCTTACTTTGAGGTTCTTCAGGCCCGATCTATGTAGTAGCTGGTTGTGTTAATATTGTCCATCTTGTACTTGAGTTTAATTCTTCTAATGTACTTGAGCCGTCGTCGGATAGGGCTTCGTCCTCATTCATACTGTAAATACTAAATTGGCTATGGGAACGGTCATGTGATGCGACTGGATAAATTCGAACTTGAATTGACGGAAGCTCCTTTCTTTCTACCACCACCACCACTTTCAAACTCGCCTGCTACTGCTCAACGGGCACAACAGTCTCCAAAAGTCTCTCTGTTTAATCCGCTCCACGTCAGCCACAGTTACGGTCGTCCCATACCAGGGATAAACCGTCGACCCTAACCCCCCTAGACACACCAAGGCGGCTACACCTTCACTTCCTTCTCGCGTCATCAACTCAGGTTCAAACAGGAGCGACAACCTGGAAACCGCGTTCATGACCATGTTTCGTATTCTGACTGTGGGCTCCACTTGACGCGCTCCTATTTGTGGGCTGTGAATTCGTCACTTCTCCCCTCCGGAACACGTCACGTCCAAGTTGGACAGAGACCTTCACATACAGATCACCGTTTGTCCTTCAGACGTCTAAACCTTTTACTACGTGCAGAAGGCTTCAGCGCCTTCACAGTGGAAAGCGTTATAGGCTCAGTCGGACCGGAACACGATTGTATCGCATTCAAGGCCAGTCCGCTTGCTACGTGCACGTCAGAGGTGCTGCTCAGTGGTCGAAGGAGCTCTACTCCGCGCAGATGCCTGTCGGTGGTTCCATTAGTCTTGATACAGGGCTACACGCACAGAACTGTCTTGGTTTCTACTTTAGCCAAGTCGCTCGCTGGTCTATCCAGAACGCAATTGCATTTCGTGACGCGTTGCAAGACACGTACAGGCTGTAGCTGCCTTAAGGTTCTCTCTCTTCGGAGGAGACACCTTCCCTTCGCTGCATGCTCGCCATGCAAACCCCGGCTTCCCCTCGTTGGTCTCTTGAGCCGTGTGTCCCCTTGCTTTTTCTCTGCTGCATTTATATCGGCCTGCAGAGCGGTGAGGTGGGTGACACAGAAGCGTCGGCGTACGCGAAGAGTCCGACTGGTTAAGTGGTTCATGGTCTTCGAGAGACCAAGGATGCTGTTACACACAGAAAATGGTGTGGTGTGTTTGCGCACTGCTAACATGCACCCAGAAGCCCCGCTCCATCCCTTCCATAATACGGACAGGAAGGTTGGAACTGCGTATGACCAAAAGGCATCTCTCTTTGTGCTCGCGCATGGCCCGTTCGGTTCGCGATACTAATAGATCAAGACATTGGGATACATCGCAAAGACCTGCCTCAAGTCTGATACTTTGAACGCCTTGTTACTGATCGATGACTCCTTAGTCCCTCGATCCTCCTTTCCTCCTTGCCTGACATGTAACGCCCACGGGTGTTTTCATCAGAGATTCGTTCTCGCCGGGCATTGGGGTTGTTTGGATCGAGTGCTTCGAAGGAGGAGATCCAGATCGAGCGTAGCAGATGTAGCTTTCTGAGCGTGGCGAGCAGTTATCTCAGATGTCGAGACTACAGTTATTTGCTTGGTCGGCGGGTATGGATTGCCCGGATACAGGGAGGGAAACATCAAGAGGATGAGTGCGGTCTGCGGTGCTTGCTGTGGCGTCTGTAGCCCCCACAAGGGCACAGGCTGCTTAAGCAGCGAGCGCTGCGGTGCTGAGCGACTCCGACTGATCGAGCATGTCTACTTGGGTCGCAGAACTGGGGAGGTTCTCACCTCGAGAGTTTCTGGTTCTTCAATTTTTGGCTCTCTATCTCCTTCGAGGAGAGTTGCTCGTCCCTCAAATGTTTTTATTTATTTTTATTTTAGTGAGTCCTCTCTTCGTATTTGAGTTTGTTGGACACAACTAATTAATCTGAATCCGGATAGGATGGGATTCGTAGGAGTATGAGGAACTAAGTACAAGAAAATCTAGTGTGTCAGCAGTAGGTTATTGGTATAGGTCATGTCGGTGTATCTAAGTTTGTGGAGCAACTGGCGCTCCAAGAGAGGAATCTGCATGACCATTGACATTCTCTACGTCTTCTGGACGTGCTTGATCCTCAATTACCGGTGCAGGCTTAGCATCCACTTGTTTATACTCGAATTCCTTCAAACCGATGGTTCCCCCCATTTCTCTCCACTTCTTCATCCAGGCCTCCCTTCGCTTATCAGTCATACTGACGAGCTCAGGCCAATACTTCTCGTGCACGTAATCCAGCAGCACATTACCTCCCCATCCCTCTGAGGTGACCATTTCAGGAACAAACAGACCGTCGTCGACGACTTGTGGGTTGAACTTGATCTTGTTTCTGGTGATCTGGGCGCGAGTCAGGCGTGCATAAAGTATTGGATATAGTGAACATACAGGGTCAACGAAGGGTAGGATCAACTTGAAAAAGGCGTTGACGAGGAAGGGAACGTTGATGATCAGTGCAAGACCAAGACGCTCCGGGTAGTGGTCCTGGAGGATGTTGAGGACCTGCTTGGCGACCCCGAGCGATGGGTTCTTGGCCTTGTCTGCGAAGTTGATGAGCAGCGCCAATGTCCTTGAGATTCCTCATCAGCTAGTTGTTCGTAGCCCCTCAGTTCAAAAAGCCATTCACTCGACACCAGGTGCCATGAGATCCATGGTCCGCTCCAACATCCAGACGGTAAACTGGACTTGACGAACGGTGTCCGTCGTGTTCTGCCTGCTAGGGAGGAGATATAGTGCGGGTCTCCCAGTGACATCGTACCCGAAGAGAACTTGTTTGCCAGTGACTGCCTCCGGTTCAATATGGGTTGCGTTGACAGTGTCATACAGGCCATACTCCCGTCTCCACTTAAGGGTGGACTCGAGACGTTGTATGCAAGTGTTTACCACCCATTTGGATGCCCTTAGATAACTGAGGGGAAAGATTAGCGTAATGAAATCTTGAATGCTGAAAGAGGAGCTCGCCGGTAGAGACACTCGTAGGACTGGGGATGCTGAACTTAGCATAGTTTCTCAGTCGAGGCGAAGTACCGTTTACACTTACCAGCCAGAACTTTTCAGCTTCCGTGAGCGCACCGCTATCTTCTACTCCTGGCAAAGAATAATCCCCCTTGGTGAAGTGTTCGAACACGGTCGAGTACTTCTCTTTCTGCTCATCTGTAACTTCAATCGGCTTGTTCGTCGATTGAGCGCTGGGAGGCAAGGGCGTGTACAACGTGGTCACCGACGATTCTGACATGAGCAGAGAAAACAAGGGTCCAAAGATGTGGTGTGTGATCGGCTGTAGGGTCAAAAAGATGGGCTGATTCGATAGACGCGAGCAGACGTGCACTTGGTTCTGACTGTCACCAGCAACGAGGACAAACAAGACGTGGAAGGTGAAAGTCAAGAAGAAGAATGAAAGAACTGATGAATTTTGTTAGCAGGCTGCATGGCGGTCAGACCGCGAAAGAGGCGAGGCAGCTAGCTATAGTTGGCCATGGCAGACGAGTCCTCTGCCAGAACTACAGGGGAATGCTGACCGGCCCGACTAGAGGCATCAGGAGACCATGGATGAGCCAGAAGGCACTCGCTCCAGTCCCTTCTGTTCCTGCTCTGCTTCGTTCCTTCACCCACTTGGCCCAGAAATCCATCATGTACCCACCCATCGAACCCTTCGAAACTGGCACTTTGGCTGTCGACGAGCCCCATGTTCTCTAGTGAGCATCTTCTCTGGATCAAGAGCGATAGCTCATGACCATGCCTCATCGACTTCAGCTATGAGATCTCTGGCAACAAAGACGGATCGCCAGGTATGCAAGGCGTACAAATACTCATTTTGTGTTTTCTAACTCTGCTTGCAGTCGTATTTCTTCACGGTCAGCACTAAAGACCCCTACAGCTGCCAAACAACTGACATCTACATGGTGTTCAGGAGGACCTGGAGGCGGCACCGACGCCAAAGACAGGTCTTTCTTTGACCCAAAGAAATATAAGGTGTGCCCTTGTTGGTCTTCAACTCGCGTACTTACTCATACTACACCAGATAATCCTGTTTGACCAAAGAGGAGCAGGGAAATCCACTCCGTTCGTCACCATCAAAGACCTCTGTTCCTCAACAGATGATTCTGAATCGATCTCCTAATAGGACAGCGCACCTCGAAAACAACACGACTTGGGACCTTGTCAAAGATATCGAGAAACTCAGAGAATTTCTCAAAGTAGACAAATGGCACGTCTTCGGAGGATCCTGGGTAGGTTCTCGTTTAAACCCCATGTCATCCTCGTCCTATAGTCTAATCTGAGTTAAACTTGGCCTACGACATCACACCATAGGGCTCCACTCTGTCTTTGGTTTACGCTCAGGTACAGCAGAGACGACGTGTTGGTTCATCAGTTCTCTTATCAGAGTTTGTAGTCTCATCCAGATCGAGTCAAGAGTCTCGTGTTGCGGTAGGTCACAATCCTGTTTTGCGCCAGTCGAGGGCCGCGTCTAATCTTGCCACAGCGGTATCTTTACACTCAGGAAGAGGTACGACCCTACACATGTGCCAGCTTTATCTATTCATGTGAATTAATGGTTCACAGTGAGCTACGATTCTTCTACCAAGAGGGTGCCTCCCATCTTTTCCCTGAGCACTGGTGCGCTTCCGTGCTCTGTCTAAACTTCTCCCCTTCTCAATTCAGGTTGAAGGGACGAGTATGTTGCTCCAATCCCAGAAGCGGAGCGTGGCGACATGGTGCTAGCTTACCACGCCCAGCTCAACTCGGTGGACGAACAGACCAGGATCACAGCTGCTAAAGCCTGGTCCAAATGGGAGTACGTCAAGTTTCACTCCAGTCGCGAGCTCCCACTGATCTTTCCTCTTACTCTATATCTTGTTTGTCACCACGCGCCTCAGGATGGCAACCTCAAAACTGTTCGTCGACCCAAAGCACATCGCCGAAGCTGAGGACGACAAGTTCGCCAAGTTCGTCTTTTCTCCTTGTTTGATCCGTCTTTATCATTATCATATATATCGTCATGATTCAATCCCGAACCCAATTTGTCTTGCGGCACACATTGCTGATTCGTAGCCCTCTCAGCGCTTTCGCCAGGATCGAGAACCACTACTTTGTCAATGAAGTCAGTCACCCCTGGTTCATATGCTTGTGTTCCGAGGTTAAACTGACCTAACTGCATGATCTAGGGGTTCATGAGAGACGGACAGATTCTGGAGAAGCAGAGCATTGACAAGATGTGCGTCGCGAGTTTTATCGTCGTCTACAAATTACGTCTGATTGCTTCTCACAGTCGACATATCCCTACCACCGTTGTACAAGGCAGATACGACGTCGTGTGTCCCGTACGCTGATCCTTCGCCTCTCTCCATTTTGCGTAGTTCTCAACCAATTTGCTCATAGGCTACCACGGCGTTTGCTCTCAAGAAGGTAAGCATTGCATGCCTAGTAGGATATTTATAACGAGTAACCTGACACCCTCATTATCAGGCATGGCCAGAAATCCAATTCCACGTCGTTCCAGATGCAGGCCATTCTTCTCGTGAGCCAGGGACTAGCAAGCTGCTCGTTCAGGTGCACATCTTATGCAAGGGTTGTTGTGGTTACGATTGACTGATAATACTGGCTCCTTATAGGCTACTGACGGGTACGCTGATCTATGAAAGGAGGGCTAATTCCTATAGGGGAATAGGAACCTCGGGTTTCACTGCCTTGGGAATGCGGAACCACTGTACAAAGAGAAGTAAAAGGACACTTTTCTATTTCATTATCTTCCAGATCTATGTAGTACGTATACCCGACAGATTAATCATACAAATCAGAGGGTTCAACTTGGAGAGGAGAACAAAACACAGATCGTAGCAATGATAGCGAGACGAGCGGCCGACATTTCCTTTGTGACACAGGAACAGAGAGGGAAAGAATGTAAAGCGGGAAATAGTAAGAGAGGAGAGCGAGACGGAGAAAATGAGAACCAAAGAGCAATAATGAGAGATATAAGACTTAAGAAATGAACAGATGAAAAGGAAAGGCGTTATAGGTCGTGAGAGGGGACGCGATAAGGGGTGTAGGTGGTTAGGAAAAGTTACGACTATTGGTCAGCCGCGAGCTCTTCGTACGTAGGCAGAGCAGGGCTGTCAGAGGCCCCCAGCCTCTCTCCGTGGACACGAACTCGATACAAACAGGTAAACTCCGAGCGGCCCCAGTTGTTGAGTACTCTGAGGGCCACAACGCCGAAATCGAGATTGAGATCTTTGATTTCCTGCAGGACCGGGAACGTCTGAATGTTGCGGGGTGCGTGAATGTCGTAGGAGAACTTGGCGATCCTGATGTAAGGTGCTGAGGACGGAAGAGAACTGGGGTAAGGGGGCTCAAGTAAATTATCACTGAGAGGTTCTCCATTTTCTTGAGATTCTATTCTCCGCCGGTCCTTCTCTGCTCGCCAATCTCTCACCTTGTCAAGGTTTTCTTCACCCTCGACGAGACCCCAGAGTTCTATATCCCTTGGAGCGCTTCTGAGATCACTCTCATGAAGGACAGTCTCTCTGGCCGCATGATCGATTGTGACGTCGTCAATAACAACTGGGGCTGAGAGCTTGATACCCAATTGACCTTCCGAACCAGCGAAAGGCCAACAGTGTCCGTTGTGAATCTCGTGGTGGAGAGCAACGATGGGAGGACGACCGACAGCGAAACCATCACCACGAATGAGACCGAAGACCCGATCAGTGATGCCCTTGGGCTTCAGCTCAAGTACAGGTGAGGTTAGGGAAGGAATGACAGCCGCGCCACTGGAGTACATCGCGAAATCTGGTCGAGCGAGGCCGTCCTTACCGTGGAGAGAAACCGCGCTCTCCACGAGATGGTTGATGAGAGCACTGACGTCTTGTCCATCGCTAGACTTGATCGTGATTCCATTCTTTACGCCAACCAGATTCTTCCAGCTCGAGCCAGAATCTGTCTTTACAGCTTGTTTGGACAGTGTGACGGCTTCTTTCACACCGCCTTCAACCGATCCTAACCGCTCCTCTAGGGCGCGCAGCTTCTCTCTAGCCTCTTCATCGGGAGCGTGAGTGATGACAGTATTGACACTCTCGCCCGTGCCCTTAGACTCGCTCTGCACTTGTTGCAGCAGAGCGCGGAGAGTCTCTAGATCATGCTTGAGACCCTGCATAGTTTGCGAAGATGAAACCCTGGACTGAGCATCTGACTCAGATAGCCTAGTGAGCTCCTTCATGAGACGTGTTTCCAGCGCACTAAGCCGGCTTGCAGCGTCGGATTGAGCTTTGGACTCATTCTCTTGGCGAGTGATGGTGCGGTCAGATTTGGTGGAGAGATCTGCGAGTACTTTCTCAATCTTTAGCAACCGATCCGAAAATTCGCTGAGGTCTGTGAGGGGTGCATCCGAGGGTACGAAAGTGGGGCGAGAGGGGAATGATGGCAAAGAAGGTAGTGGTATCCCTGACGTGAGAGTCCATAGAGTAAGGCCAGCTAAACTGAAGATGATGACGGAGACCGCTGGGTAAGTTTTCAGCCCGCGAAGACCACTGCCTAATATGCGGCCGGCCCCCCAGAAGACAGAACTGACGGTGCTGAAGAGGTAGTAGAATATTTTGCCTAGGAAGGCCCCGATGGAAGCCCGTTTGATGGTTTTTGGGGATAAGGGCCGCGTGACACCAGGTGGCTTAGAGGTTGCCTCCTGTGCTTTGGCCTGGATGGGCACTGGCTCCTCTATTTCTTCGGGTATAGCCTGAAGACCCTGCTCAGCATCAATGGAGTAGTCGGGCTCTTGTGTTTCCAGAGGTATCGATTCTCGTGATGGTGGCCTCGAGGTCCTCCGCGGAGGTTCTTGCTAGAAAAGGTCATTGTTAGGGAAAGTGTTTAGCTACAAGGGATAGGAGACAGTACTAACATCAATACTGGCCTCATCAACTACTTCACTCTCAGATTCATCCTCTTCTGCGCCTATATGATTGCCGCTTTTGCTCTTTTTCGGACGTTTCTTGGGCTTAGCACCGTAGCCAACACTGGGGAGGTTGGTCAACGGCCCGCCGCTAGGACCTCCCTTCTTCTTTCTTCGGCGTTTGCGACCACCATCAGACGATTCAGACGATTCGTCTTCGAGATCTGACTTGCTAGGTTTGTAGGCTTTATTGTCAATGGATATACGACCCCGTTTGTGGTTGACGGATCGACGCATGGAGGAATTTGAAGCATCTGCGTTCACCTCCCTCTCCTCCGCTGAATAGTCGTAGCTATGATTGCCATTGTGCTGAGAGTTGGGTTTGCTTGCGCTCGGTTTCAGGTAGTAAGCGGCAGCGCGACTGGCAGCGTTGACAACGGTATCAAATGGTGATTTTCCGCGCTGAAAGGAGGTGGAAGGCTGGTCCACTTCATTGTCTGAGCCCTGCTCGCGGACGACTGGAGGGCGAGCCTGTCGTGGTGCAGCTCGGGTAGATCCTCCACGGCTGGGAGGAGCAGCAAGTCTGTGCTGAAGGGACTTCTGCGATTCGTTGTATTCGACTGAGGTTGATCGAGGGACGTGAGATTTTGGGCGAGAGCCGGCTGCCCACTGTTCTGTCGGATTCATCTGATTGGCAGCCTGTTGGAAAGCAGCTGCAATTTGAACGCTTGTATCTTTAACTGCCCACTTCTCAGGATGAGGGGACGTGATGGAGTCTGTTGAGTGAGGTGCTTGCTTCAGTCTAGCGAAACGCACGAGAGCAGGATCTGAGTGGTTGTTGGTTCCGGATGAAGAGGGCTTCGGAGGCGATTTCGTGTTAGTAGTGGGACCCCTAAGGCGATCCAGACATGTTTCAGCACTGAAGCCCTTTATACCGTGAAGAATGCTAGTGATGCACGCACCCGTAGGAATATGATGTGGGGATAGGACGCTGGGGGCTAGCTGGACGTGGTTTGTCCTTGCCGAGAAAAGTGCTGTGATCGGGGACTCTGCGGGATTGACCTAACGGCGTGGAGGTGAATGACATGTACACGATACCAGAGGCAGTGTTGGCACGCGATAGTGTACTGGTAAACCGGGTTTACTAGCGTGGATTACACGTTGGGAGACGGGTAAGATGAAAGCAGCGAGGTATGCAATGGCGGTGGCGGTGGTGGTTAAGAGCAAAGTTGAGGTTGTTGCGAGAAGTTTTGCGTTCACTCAACGCTTGGGCAGTTCCTTGTGTCTCGATCAGGACAAACGGTGCACGTGACCAGCCACGCGCCATTGTTCCCGTCAACAAAATCGGTTGGCGTCGCAGGTAGTCCCACGGCAAACAATGGCTACATTATCATATCATTGGAGTACTCAACCGTCTGGCCATAGATACAGTAATTGCTATTGTTCGTGAACTTAACCTTTGGCCCAGGGGCTCATGTTTCCTATGAAATTTCTGTCCTTCCAGCCTCAGGCCATACAGACACTATTATTGCTGCCGCATGTGGCGAAAACTGCGCTGGCCAAGGCTCTGCGATCTAGGCTCATACTCTCTACCCGAAATCTACGCACCCTTCAATGATCCACAGCTTACCAGCCTAAGCTTGGTATGCATTCGCTTAAGCACTCCAAAGTTCTTCTGTCATGAACTGTCCCCCTCTGACGTAGATTCAGTTCCTGTAAAGGCCAGTCGTTGTAACAGCGTGAAGCTAATTCTTTCCGAAAAAATTCCTGCGCGGAGTAAGATAAACAAGGAGCAGCCCGGGATATAGCGAGGAATGGTCAGGCCCACCGGATTTGTCTCTTGCTCATAACCATACTTCATGGTTGACATCGTCAAGCAGGTCAACAAAGGCACTTTCGACGATAGAATGTCCAAGAGGGCTGCGCTCATAACCATGGCGTTTATCCTCAGGGCTCTAATTTCCTTCCCACCGGATGGCAGGGCACTGAGTAGCAGATCAACTTGCGCTTCTATCAAGTAGCAATCCCGCACGGCCAATCTAGAAAGTGTATATGCTTTTCTTAGGAAATTGAGCAAAGCCTGGAATCCAGAGGCCAGCTTGGTAGGGTATATGGTAAGGTCGTCCAGAGAAGGGAAAGTAGCTGCCTGGGTAAGAAGATCCTCAAGAAACCAACGCCCTAGAGCCTCTTCCATTTCGGCATTGACGCCAGAACGACTCGGATTGAGTCGTAGTGAAAGAGACCGCAATGTTTTGCTATGGCCATGAATGAATCTGGTGAAAGGTGCTGGATCTTGCTGGAACGCTAGGTCGAAAGGTGCGTGGACGCTGAGATCCCGTAGAACAGGAAGCTGCTCGAGAGCGCCGAAAAACTCAGACAAATTCGCCCGTGGTTGGGGGGAGAAGTATGATTTTCAGGTTCTCGAGGTGATGTGATAAGGTATTGACGAATGGTGCAAGCACGGTCGTCAGTAACCGAGTGTTGTTGTTCGTATCGTTCCCCGAATCATAGAACAGCTGAATCTCTAGGTCCCGAAGGCGAGGCAAGGACAGCTTCTCGCCCTCTACCATGGGAAGGAGATGGTCTATGAGGCTACCGTGCATCCCCATCAATGTCAGCGATGTAAGTGCCGGTGCTAGATTCTGATGTACAGATCGCGCAAGGGCTTGCATGTCCATCACTGACGACTTTGGTACACCAACTCTTCTTGGAGGCTCTACCTGCGTCAGCACTGGTCTACTCCATAATTCGACCTCAAGCTCTGTGACATTAGGCAAGCCAGCCAATATGAGCTCTATCACACGCTCTATTCTGGCTTCATTGCGAGGGAATATGAGCTCGCAAGCCGACCTCGTTAACAGAGTAAATTTGTCTGGAAATGCCGTATGAGCAAGAACTGCCACAAAAACCATGAGCAAGTTCTTGACTGAGCAATGGAGATAATATAATACGTGGTTGCTCGGGAACATTAGCTATCTTTAGTTTCTTGACACGATGGGACAACAGAGGTTCCCTATGATAAGACGAGGTCAGGCTCAATGAATAGGAAGACATCAGGTTTGCTAAACATACTGAAGATTCAAAAGTTTGCTGAGAGCCCTCTCTGAATCAGAGGATTCACGGTTGAACACCAGCGGAGATACTTCGACTTCACGGTAGCGAAGATCCATAGCAAGGTCGAAGAACACTTTGTTCACTGCGTACAAATTCTTGAGGGTATTATCAGGTATGAACTCTGCGATGAGGAGCCAGACGTCGACAGGTATTTCGGTGGTCATGGTAGAGTAAGGCAAGTGAGTAAAAGATGTGGAAGGGCCAATATATCAGGTGAAGTCACACAGCGCGCATATATACAGTAGGCGGGTGATCACCGTGAGCCTATGCACCCTGGCTGACATAGATCGTAGTGCCGGTTCATATTGTATAACAAACTTTGCTTCAGGTGGTCAGGACTGAGAACGAGGGACCCAGGGAACAGAGCAGAATATGCCATAGTTGGTTCGAGTAATGAGAGAGAAATGTATGGTGCGGATGCTGATGTCAGCTCGCATACGGTCCATGTTGCCTTGCAAATCCCAAGCGCACTATCTACATCCACATCTACGTCCAAGCTGAGGATACGAAATACGATCAATAATAAAAGGGCTCTCTAAGTATATTTACGGATGAGATATACAGGTCAGCTAATTACTCTGCCACCTCAGTTGTGAACACCAAGCAGTCCCCATCATCACCTGCACTCAGCACAACAGCACCCTCGAGGCTTAGTGAAGCCCCCAAAACTGGACCAATGTGCCCCTTGTGTTCTCTCAAAAGGGTGCCAGTTTTGCCATCCCATGTTCGAAGCGTACGATCTGCAGATGCGGAAATGACGACGTGTGATTTTGGTGACGGTCGCGTCAATAAACAAGTTATAGCGTCCTGTCGAGCAGCAGTCATTAATAATGAAAATGTTTTGAACAACCAAGAAACCCTTACCTGATGTTCTCCTGCAGCTCGTTGTCGCATTGTATTGAGATCCCAGAAGACTATCTTCCCGTCTGTACCCCCTGTAACAGCGATACCAGGGCCACTCGAATCGCCCGCGACCAGCTCGATAAACGTTATCGCTTCCACGCTTTCACCCTCCTTGTGTCCCGCTAGGGCGGCCACGACCTCGCCTTTGCTCAAGCTGACTACACGTACGCCGCCGTCTTCTCCCCCTACGACAGCTAGACTAGACGATGGGTTAACACCTAGGGCAGTGATGCCACCTAAATCAAATCTTGCATCGGAGGTAGAAAGTTTGAAGACGGGTGAAGGTGTCCGTGGATCCCAAAGAATGAGAGTTCCGTCACCACACCCAGTAACTATCCTTTTACCTATCATACTGTAAGTTGAGTATCAGCTGAGTATATGAAAACAACGTACCATCTGGTGTGAATTCACCACATTGAACCGGCCCAGTGTGACCTGCAAATACTTGCATGGTGTTTCCCGATGGCACTGAAGGGACGAGGATAAGGAACTGCTGCCTGTAGAGCATAATCTGAGTACGCACGCTGCCAAAGCCATACTGTGCTATCGTTCGAACCTGCGAGGAGTACTGTGCCCTTTGGGTGCCATCTTAGCCACTGATAAGAAACACTGTCAACCTAGTTGATCTCTGAGAGGCGATGTTGACTTACCATCACTTCGTCTGGACCTTGTAACTCGGTTAAGAACTCCCACCGCCGGAAGTTCTCCGTTCCTACGCGCCTCCATATTCTAACTTTCCCGTCCATGCCACCAGTGGAGACGTACTCCCCATCGCTGCTGAACGCGGTGCAAGTGACACTGTCCGTGTGGCCAGTCAATCGAGCAATGATTTCCCCGTCTGTTATATCCCAGAGATATCCAAGATCGTCTTCGCCGCCAGATGCGGCGATTGGTTGCGTCGGGTGGCCAGAAATACTAAACACAGACCCCTGGTGCCGAAAAAATCGCTGCTCAGACGTATCCTCTACGGCATCCATGTCTCCGTCCTGCCCAGTAGTACCAGCCATGTCCTGATCGCCATCGTCGTCCATGGGTTCGTCTCCTTCAAGATCGATCTCAGCGACTACATCGTCCTCGCCAATGTACTGCACTTCGTCGTCTTGCTCGCCGATATCGTGATGGTCGTGTTCAGTAGACATAGCCGCAGAAGCAGAAGACACAAGTGAACCAAGCGAGAATCAGAACAGAGCCCTAGTCTTTATAGTTTCAGCTGAGTAAAGCAGAGCTTGGTAACGCTGCGAAAAGATTAGATGAAGCTGAGTAAAATCCAGAGGTCAAAGATGTTGAAATTTGATGCGACATGGTTGGCCGAGGCAGCAGCGGCCCCGTGACTCTGACTCCGAGCTTCCGGGCGACCTCTCCACGTCACAGTGGCCTCTGGGTTGTATAAATCCTACTCTACGACTCCCACTACTACCTTCTCTTCATAGCGATGAGGGTCTCCATCTCTGTGTTCTTTGCTGCTGTATTGGCCGTAGCCACCGCGTCCAATGTTGTTGACCTCACGCCAGATAACTTTGACGACGTGGTTGGCACGGGAAAGCCGGCTCTTGTCGAGTTGTGCGTGGTCTTCTTTCATTTTCTCCGAGGTTGTTTACTGAGCAGTATTTAATACGTACTCATACTTATAGTTTCGCGCCATGGTGGTATGTGCCCTTCTTAGAGTTTCCTAGATGATCTGTGCTCATCATGCAATAACCGTGATAGTGGCCATTGCAAGGTATGTATTGCTTCTGGCTAGTTGTTTGCTGTGTATTGAAGACATTGCGCCTTGCTAGAACCTAGCCCCGATCTACGAGGAGCTCGCGGACGCTTTCGCTCACGCAAAAGATCAGGTTGTCATTGCTAAGGTGGATGCTGACGCCCACAAGACTTTGGGATCGAAGTACGGAGTCAAAGGCTTCCCTAGTCCGTGTCCATCCTTCATTCACATGTTGCTGCTGGAGCTTACCATGTCCTGTTTTTAGCTTTGAAGTGGTTTGACGCCAAAGGTAATGCGGAACCTTATGAGAGTGGAAGGGAGCTGCTCGACCTCGTTGGCTTGTGGGTATCTCCGGTTGTCTCTATGGCACAGGCACTCATATTAATCCAGTGTCACCAAACAATCTGGTGTTAAGTCCAAGATCAAACCACCTCCACCGCCTGCCACTACTATTCTTACCTCGCGCGATTTCGACGAAATTGCCCTGGTAAGTTCAGTGATTAACTCCTGAAATCAGTTCTCATTCTATCTCCGAATCCAACGCAGGATGAATCTAAAGACGTGTTGGTGACATTCACGGTAACTTAGCACCCTCACGCTTACCCCATTCAATCGCCTCCTCACACCTTGTCACCTTAGGCCCCGTGGTGCGGTCACTGTAAGACACTGAAGCCGATCTACGAAAAAGGTATGAAAGAATGCATTAGAAGAAGCTCGAATAACTCATAGTCACTACCCCTGAACTTAGTTGCCACGACTTTCCAGCCGGAGAGCAACGTGAGTCCCACCCATGGCGATACCTAGGGTTTCTTACAAACTTCATCCTCTAGTGCTTGGTCGCCAATATTGATGCCGACAATGCTGCAAATGCTGTCATTAAGGAGAGGTACGGTGTTTCCGGTTACCCGACCATCAAGTTCTTCCCCAAGGGCTCAAAGGAACCCGTCGATTATACCGGAGGCCGTAGCGAAGAGGCGTTCGTGGAATTCCTGAACGAGCGCTGCGGAACTCACCGTGCTGTTGGTGGAGGATTGAATGAGATCGTTCGTGTCCTCCTTTTTCTCTCCGTGAGAGTGCAACCATGACTCATTTTCCCAACCACTCTTTACAGGCCGGAAAGCATTCTAAATTCGACGAGTTGGCTAGCCAATTCTTCATCGCAACTGGTTCAGCCAGGGATACCATTTACGCCGATGCCTCTGCGCTTGCCGCTGAGGTCGGTGATGCGGCTAAACATTACATCCGTGTCATGGACAAGATTAAGACTGGCGGTGAAGCTTACCTGGACAAGGAGTCGAAACGGTAAGAATGATTTTTATGCGATGGTTCTGATTTGATTCTGCTTATCTGACGCCCTTGTGCTTCTTCTCTTAGGCTAGCGAGCATTCTGGAGAAGCGGACCATGTCTCCGTCTAAATTAGACGAGATCAAGATCAAGGCTAACATTCTCAGCTCCTTTGTGGCGAAGAAGATAGAGGAGGTGGTTGAGGGTGAGCCAACGCACGAAGAGCTCTAAACTTCAGCTCGTTGGCTCTCTGTCGGTTGGGTCGTTTTGCATTGACTTCTCTTACTATATCTGATCATCTATTCGAGTATTTCACTTTCACCTTATCATCATTATCCTGGCCGGACGGAATGAAAGTCGAATTCTATCATGGGAGCGATTGCGTTTCGATCCTTGATCAAGAAGGAACGCGGCCTCGTTTACAACTTGATTACAACTGCCTCATGTAGACACCCGTGACGCACCTCGAGGAGGCTACTGGGGCCATCGGAAAGGTTCAGGCGAAGGCAAACCGATGGCCAAGTCAATATAAAGAAAGGGGACAAACCGCTGCATCCCTTCTTGAACAGATCCCACACTTCAATTCGATCCTCAAGCGAGAACCTCCATGCCGCAAGCTGAAATACCGCGTATCCCCCCTGGTCGATCACACTATGGCGGGAATCGCCAATTTGACTTGTACTTCCATCGATACAGAGCCTCGAAAGACGGATGGAAACACGTCTCAACCGACAAAGATTACAGCGAACACATTCTACCAGATCAATTCAAGTTGGTCGTCTGGAACGTCCGCTTTAAAGACAATTTTCCGGATCTACGACTCGAGACGGCGTTGGATTACTTGCAGAAGGAGATACTGGACTGCGCGGATGACGAGGAACCTGGACCTTGTGTCATATTACTTCAGGAGGTGCACACCAGAGCCCTGGACGCTTTGCTGGGCAACAAATGGATCCGGAAATTCTTCTACATCACTCCCAAGAACGCAGAACGTGTGAGTTGACTTCAATTTTTTTCTCCCATCTTTCCGCTTCACATGCGTGTTGGGCTAACGATGCAATTTTTTTCTGTTTCCATTTTTGTTTGCTGACAATTTTTTTTTCTCCCATGGGCGCTTCTTTTCCTATAGTTCGCACTGAAAACTTGTTTTGGCAACATGACCCTGGTATCGCGCCAACTCGGGGTTGGTACGGCGCGCTCGCTGGAATTTACTTATTGTTCGGATCAAGAAACTTCAGCTCTGATGACTGAGGTCAAAGTCGGAACCAAACGTGAGGAAGTTGTCACTTTGAGGATTGTGAATGTCCATCTCGAAAGCTACATGGAGGGGTTGAAGCATCGTGGTAATCAGATCTCCTTGATCAAAAGGATGGTCATCGAGAGGAAAGAAGGAGAGGAGATGCCCCATGGTGTTATCCTAGCGGGTGCGTTCAACGCAGCGTCAGACAGAGATAGCGGGATGCTCGAAGAGCAAGGTAGGTTAAGCTTGCGCTAGGGGCAACTTTGCTGATATATCTTGAACAGGGCTGCGAGACGCATGGGGAGGCGACGATGAAGATGAAAAGGGCTTTACTTGGGGGTTCCAGGGAGGACGGGCTGCGAATAATCTACCGGGTAAGTAATAAACCCACGATGACTGCTCCTTTCTTTTGTAAGGATATTGACGTTCGTTGCAGGTCGGTTGGATCGAATAACGTTCGTACCGAATAATGGGCTACAAATCAGTACGCCAGCTCGGTTTGGCATTGGACTTCGAAGACAAGATGTTGACAGATGGGTGAGTGACCACTACGGTCTGGTCAGCCAAGTGCGTATACTGTGATAATTGGGATTTTTTATGCTTTCGTTACTTGCTTTCCTGCGTGTTTTCTTGTATAACCACTGATGTAACTATACATGTTCCTCAACGAGGATCAGCTGCAATATGAAGAGTCTGTATTGACATGCTGAGGATCGCATGGGAGCGATGCACGGGGTCTGATGCGAATATATAGGCAGTGCAGGTGGCCGGGGTCTCGGACTGAATAAAAAGGAGTGTTGACTTGTGACCGTTGCCAGTTTTCTTCAGCTCACCCATCATCCAACTCGCTTTTCCTCCCTCCAACAATGGTCAAGTTCGCTGTCTCCGCTGCTCTCCTTGCTCTCGCCTCTGTAGCTGTTGCTCAGGATTCTGACCTCCGCATCGAGACCCCGTACGTTTTTCACTTATAAACTCCCTCATATTTCTCGCGTCATAGCAACCGCAGCAAACTGAACTCGATGTCTCCCATTTTTGTAGTACCGTGGGCGTTGTTGAGTGCCAGCCTCTCCGTATTACCTGGTCTGGAGGACAAGGTATATTTTCCAGTCTTAGTCCTCGTCGTTCGCGTCCTCACCAAAATTCGCTCCGCACCTAGGCCCCTACTTCATCGTATGTCCTTCATGCTTACTTAAGCCCCAATATATCTCACTCTTCTCTTGGCGCTATTCTTGGAATCTAGACGTAAGGGCATCCCTCTCCGCTTATGTTCTCTTGCAGCTCGACTAATCCACAACTCCTGTCAGCCTTACTACCCCGGCTGGTGATGTCGACTTGGGCCAACACGACGGCACCTTCCTGATCTGGCAGATCAACCAGCAAGCTAGTGCGTCTCTATCTCTATTTTTGACGAGTACTGCGGTTGATGTTCTCCTGTGTTAGACACCCAGCTTGGTCTGAACATTAAAGATAGCCAAGCCGTTGTCAAACAATCTGGACCTTTCACCGTCCAGAGCGGACGTGAGTCTGACCCCCCTCATGGTCTCATTGCGTTGCCTTTAACTTAAAACCATTCTTTTACACCTCTCTAGCCGACTCTTCATGCGTTGGCAAGCCTCTGTCCCTCTCTGATGCTGGCGGTGCATCCACCGGTGCTGGAGGTGCTCCCTCTGGAAGCTCCACTGACGGAGGTGCCAGCACCACCGACTCTGGAACTGCTTCTCAGACCTCGTAAATATCGGTCATCCTCGCTATTATACACAGCTACTTACATACCTATCTTTAGCAGCCCAACTGACTCTGTTACCAGCCCTACTGCATCTAACACCGGCGGCTCTGCTTCGAACACCAGTGCATCTAGGACCTCTTCTGGAGCTGACTCCACCGCATCTCCTACTAACAGCGACGGTGCTGCACCTGCTGCTAGCCAGATTGGTGCCGCTGGTCTCGTTGGTGCTGCCGGTGTCATTATGGCTGCTCTCTTCTAAAAAGAGCCTCTCAGTCTTGCTTGATTCTCCGCCGAGTTGGAATGGTCTTTCTCTGTTTTCCCTTACACCATTGACAATTCATTTACGTTAATAACTTTTTACGATATACCTTTGTGTTCGCGCTCTTGAAGATCGTTTCTTCTTTTTGCTTCTGAGTGGTCGCAAGACGCGCCTTCGTTACGGACTGTTGTGATTTCTGTTCTTGTTGTGGATGTATCACCTTTGCTCTTTACGACTGGTGAATGTGTGCGCTTTAGGTGCCGTAGTACTCGTTTGTGAACAGGAATTTCATTCTCTCCTTGGCTGTAGTGATTGTAATTGTCGTTCCTTTGGCTGCCTGCGGACCTTCAGCAACACGGTTCTGGAGTCAACAAAACCGAGCTGAAGTTGGGAAGTTTGCCTCATGTAATCACGACTGACGGCCTGGCAGTTCACGACCACCTGATCAGGTACCTCTCTGATACGGTAGTCGCTCTTGCTCTCTTCCACCAGCCTTCAAAATTATTGCTGGTTCCTCGCAGTCAACTTCTCTAACAAGTCAAAATTCAGTAACTTTCATTATGTTTGTTCCTGATATCCAATGGCTCTGGAAGTTCTGAGATCTAAAGTGCCTCCTGCTAAATTGACGGATAATCGATCGGAAGCTTGCGCCGCCCGTTTTCTCAGCTCGAGTGAAACTGGCGAAGAATCTCCGAGCTCTCAACTGAAGTAAACATCGACGAGTCGCCACCATCTGCCCCTTGTAGTGGCGCACGTTACCAGGGTCTTTCCTCTGCGCTTTCCCGGCTTTTTCCCGATCCAACCTGAGGTCTGCTTGACTCTTTTGCCTAATCTGTCGTAGTTTCTCGCGGCATGACCTGGTCTATGCCGGAAAAGACCTTGGGACTCGTGGAGCCTTGCTTGACCTTTGAATTGACCTACCACGGACCCTTTTCAAGTCGACGCCGAACCTGGGGAAATTTCAAGAACTCGACTCTCTCTGTTCATGGGGTCCGCTTGTGCATGTATATATGCGGGCAAATTGTCGTCTAAATGCTTGCCCCCCCCCTCCCTGACGTTCCGCCCCCTCCCATTTTCTCTCAACACACTGTGTTGGAAGATCTTTCACAACTCTGCGTCGCAAGACACTGCGTTGTCCTACGTTTCGACGGTGTTCTAAGGCTTCTTGGAGATCTGTGCCTTCATTGCGAGGTTGTACTGACTGATGCCGCTACAAACTGCTCCGGAGTGGACTATCGTCGATTTCATCCACCGGGGATGGTGGTGGAATAACCATGGTGAGAGATGATCGATGAGCTCTAGCATCTTGGTAGTTCCCCTAACCCTGCGCGCTGCTTCACAGGGATCCTGATCCTGAACATCTGCCTCTTTCTACCTTTGTTAACTTCAGTGTCGAATGGCTTGGACTCGTCCCTCGTGAATGGTAAGTAATCCAGGTCATCAGAGAAGGCTGGTTTCATCAATATCACTCTAGCTCTGCAGATATTACCCGACTGGCAGAACTACTTTCATCACCCGAGGGGAACAGCGCTAGGTAAATCAAGCTGCCATCGTACCACGTCCCTTGAAGATGATTCACTCATATGCTGGTTTCTATTCCTTCAATTGACAAGGCTTAATCAACTCTGCGCAAGCCATTGGAGGATTCATCGTGCGTATATTGTCTCTTCGATCGAACGTCCCCACTCCACATAGGACTTGGTTGTCGTGGATCAAATAACCTTTGAATTGACTCTACCTCTCCTTAGGGTCTTCCTTTTTCCCCTTTCTCATCTGATCTGATTGGGCGGCGTGCAACTCTTTTCATTGGATCATTTGTGATGTTAGTAGGGGTAAGTTTGCAAACCGCAGCCTGGACCGTGAAGGTGTTCATCGGATCTAGAGTTTTAAGTGAGTTTCGAAGTCTCTCTTCATTGCTTCCCACCAGCCAACTGGGCTAACATCACTTTTGTCACTGAATAGTCGGGTTTGGTCTGTCTTTCTGTGTGCGTACAGACTTCACACGCCCACCTTCTCACACTCGTGTCTTCTTTCTCAACGTCTCGCCAAAACAGCTCAATGCAGCTCCACTCCTGCTCATAGAGTTAGCGTATCCTACCCAAGTAAGTCTTTAGTATAATCTCGTGGCGTGAACCTAACGCACTGTCCGCAGCGTGGTAAAATCACTTCAATGTACAATTCAAGTTGGTACGTGGGGAGCATCCTGACAGCATGGGTGAGATTCTTTAACCTCGAGTATCGTCGCTGGGCTTCATTCAGATAAATCTTGGCAGATTTGTTTTGGCTCGTATGACCAAGCGGAGGGGACCACTTGGTCTTTCAGAGTCCCTACGCTGGTCCAGGCAATAATACCCCTTGCACAAGTGATATTGATTTGGTATGTAACTCCTCATCCCTGACGTGGTAAGTAAAATCTCAATGGCATACTCCCAGGTTCATTCCCGAGAGTCCCCGTTACCTCGTATCCAAAGGCTACGTGAGCAACTACCTATGATCTCAGCATTCTATTCAGTTTGACCAAGAGCCCACTACCAGGAATCCAGAGCATCGCAGATTCTGGCCAAGTATCATGCCGATTCCGGAGACGAACGTGATCCACTAGTTGTCTTTGAGATGGCTCAGATTCGACACGCGCTGAGATTAGAGCATGAGATCAACAAAGCTACGTCGTTCTGGACACTAGTCAACACTCATGGGAACAGAAAGCGGATGAGAATCATCATTGCAATTGCCGTCTTCTCCCAATGGAGGTTGGTCTCCTCTCTGGTTTTTCCTACCACGTACAGCTGACTTATGTTGCTATACTAGTGGAAATGGTTTGGTATCATATTATATCAACCTCGTCTTAGAGGGCGTTGGTATCCACTCGGCAAGCATGAAGGCACAGATCAACGGAGGTCTTCAGGTGGGCATGAAACTTGCCGCCTGTACAGGGTTTTACTCAACGCAGTCTTATTCCTCGTAGATTTTCAACTTCCTCGTCGCGGCATCTAGTGCGATGCTCGTTGATAAAGTGGGGAGGCGACCTCTGTTCATCATATCGAATGCGGGCATGCTCGTCGGTAAGTTACCTCTACACTTAGATCTGCAGTAGTAATTCTGACACGCCTCCCACCTGCTAGCTTTTGCGATGTGGACATTGACCACCGCACTCTTCAATACAGATCAAAATACTACCGCTGCAAAAGGTCAGTTCTATTCGTTGTCCATAGGGCTAGTACACTTGCTCATATCATTCCATTTCCTCAAAGCTACCATCCCACTCATTTTCGTCTTTTTCCTTTTCTACGACATCGCATACACTCCTTTACTCATCGCCTATACTCTTGAAATTCTTCCATTCAAAATTCGTGCTAAGGGTTTTGCTGTGATGGTAGGTGGTACACGTGCGATGACCTGTACATCTTGGCTTATACCTGCTCTCTCAGAATCTGACCGTCTATCTCACTTCTGCGTTCAACCAATTCTTCAATCCTTGGGCACTGAGCGCCATCGGATGGAAATACGTGCGTTGATCGTCCCCCCATTTCTGTCCCCGTTGGTGATCTCATCTTACCTATAGTACCTTGTTTACTGTGGATGGCTGATCTTTGAGCTGTAAAGTGTTTTCCTCCGGTTCCTCGTCGAAACTCACTCACATCAAATTGCAGTGTGTTCATTGTTACGAACATAGTCGAAACCAAAGGCAGTACGTATACTTGGTCCTTGCTCTGAATTCGTAGTGATTCACACACAATCATCCTACAGGAAGTTTGGAGGAAACAGCTGTCGTCTTTGACGGAGAGAGAGCCGAGGCGGATCTTCAAGCCAGAGGAGGCCAAGCAGCTACCATCACCATGCAAAGTCGAGGGGACATCGGCATATTTTCACAACACAGTATCGAGGAGGTGGCCCGAGAGCGAATTTTGTCCCACCGTGATATAGGGCAAATGCCCAGGGAGAGAAAGGAGCTAGTGGAGCTTCGTCGTATTTCGGACACAGATTCAGAAGCCAATAGCATCAAACAAACTAGGTCGTAGTATTTTCAGTCATTCAGTAGTTCGTTCTGTGGTTGTATCTCAGTACAAAATGTATCAATAAAATTCCGTGAGTCCATGAACCAGATAACCTCGGTCAATTCTCGGTGGCACTGCAGATTTGCTACCGTGCCTGCTCCTCAAAAGTATCTTTTCGGACCCAAACACTGACAGGCCCGAAGGCTGTAGTGAATTCTCCTGCGCCTTCTGAGTCTAGCGTAATCTCTGCGGCAGCATCCTGGGCTAGAAGGTTCATATAAATCGCTCCAGCATGTGCCTATGGGTAAATCATTTAGAGACGGATCCTTGGTAAAAAGGGAAGTTCGACCTTTCCGACGTTCATACGAAGAGTGTGTACAGTCTGCAATTCACTGAGGGGAAGATGTTATTTCTTGCTATTGGTACTCACGCGGAGTACTAGAACTGAACCAATTCTCACCTATGGCTAACTAGAACCACACATCCAGAACGAGAACCGTCACCTTGGCGGACGAAACCAATATGGCTCGCATCTTGGAAGTAGTCGTTAGTAGCGCCGTAAGCAAACCGCCTCCGTGCTTCCAGCAGCAATCTGACCGCTGGCGCGATCTCTAGGGAATAACCTTCATCATTTGGGTATATGTCTCCGTAGAAGACGCAGCTAGCCGGATGAAAGAGGTCGGTCAGTGACTAGGGAAGAATCAGCTGGAGTAGCCTACGGGTAACCGTGCTCTCGCAATAGTATCAGTGCGTAGGCTTGTACCTTGAAGCCTGGACCGACCTGAAGCGGGGTGAGCGATCAGGCCTCGATAGACACGAGCGAGTACACACACCCAGCTTTCTAGGCTTTGACCAATCACCTAGACAGCGGCGTGAATGAGCTTAAACAACTGATGGATACAGATCCATGGTCGTACAGTACTGTAGTGATTTCAGTCAACCGACACTGCTCGCCATTGACTGTACACGCACTCATGATTGTCAACGAAAGTAACTGCGTCGTTTGGGTAACCTTTGACCACAGTACGATCAAGAATTTTCCGAAGGTCATACTTGGGTCCTTGTTCGCTGGCTTGGTAGAAGTGTTGATGTAGCGGTACGTCAAAGAATGATGTCTGTAGATCAGTCAGAGTTCTGAAGGAGGCGGAGACGGTGGTGCAGAACCTCGCCCTTGAACATTCGGATGTAAGGTCTTAAAAGGTCTATACTGTTGCGCATTGCCTCGTGTGAACTAAAAAGGATGATCGATGCGTGTCGAAGTACGTACTTGTCAGACCAATACTCGGCAACCGCAAACATGTTGGGCGAGCTCTGGCGGCGAGTTCTTCGTAGCTGCATGATCATACTTCAGCAGGATGGTGACCTGGTGAGCGGGGACTCACGAATTCTAGAAGAAAGCGACGATCCATGTGCTTAATCGCATCAAGACGGAAGCCTACTGCTCCTGTTTCCTGGAATGAAGTGTGTGAGGGGGGGGAGGTAAGAAAATGAGAGCTCAGAGCGGACCTTCAGAACCCAGGTCCCCCAATCCAACTGATCTTGTTTCACGGCGGGGTGCCTATGGTCAATCTGTCCGAGGGTTAGAACAAAATGTAGGTTGAAACAGCGGGCGCACGACTGACATCTGTTCCGAGCAAGTAATCATAATTTCCTAGCTCCGAATCTACGTATTTGGACCATCCGCGATGACCCTTGTCAGCAATGCGGTATATACCTTCTTTCTTGGCTTTGTTGTCCCAGTCAACACCTGACGAGAGTCAGTCATAACGCCGAGACAAGCATAGGAAAGAAGCCACCTGTGAAGTGACTGTGGTTCCATTTGAGTGTGCTGTACTATCAGTAGCAGGACGATCAGTACGGGAGGTAAGACGGCAATATATCTAGCAACGTACTTTGTCTCCTCGCCCCGAAAAATCATAAGCGGTCCATCCCTAACATAACAGGCCCAGCGAGGATGGGCAAGGAATGTTGAAGTATTAATACCATTCTCACCTCGATTGATTTTTTCGCCCCAATGTTCTTGAGTCTATTCTGAGGATTCACTGGGACAGCAGAGAACGTCTCAACTCGGTCTGCGCCTAGTTTATGCTGGTCACACAGAATTACACTGAGAATACAGCGCTCCACAAGTACAGTCACGTCGTGCCAATGCTCACGTTTAGGACGGCATCGATGAGGATATCGATCCCAGCAGAGCGAGCGGCGTTGCATGCTGATATGAGCTGCTCTTTGGTCCCCCATCTTGTGCCTATAGCACCTTTCTGGTCGAATTCACCTAGATCCCACTGCCAGGTTTAATTCAGATGGGGCAGGGATTGGTAAGGTTGAGGACCAACCAGATCATACGCATCGTATCCTCTGCCCTCCTGCGTTCGGGAATAAATTAAAGCTCAAGACCCTAGTAGAGGGCGCGGTCCACACACCGGAACAGCAGCCTTGTTGGGTGGAGGTAACCAGACTTGAGTCACACCTAACTTTACAAGGTTGGGTATCTCGGCTTCAAAATACTGCCACCAAGTCAAAGATTCGTGTTTGCAATCCCAAGTAAAGAACTGTATCTGAAGGGAGATAGTTCGAAGCGAATGAAGTTTTGTCGGCTCCAAGCCACAGAGCAACACACCATGAGAGGGTTGTCCTTTGATTGAGCGTTCTGCTGGAGAGTCATTCCAGGTAAAGATGGACCATATTGTTTACGAGACCACCAGCTAGAAATAAATGGGAACTTCATAGATTTCGAGTTACACCAGACCAGTTCGGAAGCAAAGACGCCCAGAAGAATGCGATGGCAAACACGGACCGACAAGGTCCCACAGTGGTAGACCGGAATGTATTGGATCTGTCAGCAGTAATTCGGTCTCCGCTTGAAACTCCTTCGGATATAAGATGAAAAAGAGACTGATGGTGTCCTCAGAATTTCTTCTGACTGCTTCGAAAACTCTCGCAACACCAGTCTTACGTTTTGTAGGACGTTGTGTTGTGGTCAAGTTTCCTCAGTTCTAGAGTTGCAAGTTGTCTAGACTGAAGGGCCTCTTTAATCGCTCTGATCTCGCATTATTTTCACGAAGAGAGGAGTTTCATGATGCGGCTACATTTCTTTCCCTACCACGTACTTTCTCGTCTCCTTGTATCTCGTGCAGTAGAGGTGTGCAATATACTAGAATGATTTTGTTCAGTGTATACTGTAGTATGGAATCGAACGAATCTTTGTCACAAGATGTTCTGGTACATCTCCTTTCTTCGACCTCCACCAACCCAGTGTCCAGTCAACACTACTCTACTCATTACTCCCCAGATTGCCAATGATCTGCGAACGGAAACTTGTCCCAATCATCACGATATCTACTACAAATGGCTTCCCTCTCCCTCAAGACCTCAAAAATTGACCTCTTGGAATCCTGCCAATCCATATCCTAAACCGATCCCGGTTCCCCCACCAACAAACACCCGTCCAGGACAATCATACGTTCTCGTATTGTCATGCTCCTCGTCTACTCGTATACCTCTTGGTTCGCTTGAACCGTGCCCTGTGCCCTTTCCTGTGCTTTCACACCCAGTGTTGATGCAAAAGGGAAAGGATCAAAGCAAGAAGCAAGAGAAAATCGACAGGGTTTACACTCTACTTGACGATGCCGAACTTGTCATCACTGAGCAGACCTCATTCGACCTTGACAAGGTATGGATCTACTAGCTCAATTGAGGTTTATCGACTTTTTACTCATTCTCGCACAGAAAATATGGGACAGTGGGATAGGCCTGAGCGCTTGGATCACTGATCTCGCAAAAAAATCTCCAGACGGACCCAACCACCACGAGGGGTTAGTTCGCGATCTACGCACACGTCTGTTTGGGGGTGAATCATGTAATATCATTGAACTGGGTATGCTTGCCTACTTCGTTGTCCAGCTCTTTGCAGTAGGGGCGCCGTTTGATCTTCAGCGTTCCAGGTGCTGGTACGGGGATCGTTACTCTGGCGCTTGCCTCACTGAGATCTCGCGCCTTCAAGGAGTTGAGTCCTCCAGTCGACACAAATGAGTTGGGGCCAGGATCTTCGAAGAGAAATCCAGGCAGAATATTCGTCACTGACCTAGGTAAGTAGGAACAATCTCTAGTTTTCTCTCTAACCTAATGTTACGTCTGCACATGTGAAGCCACTGCTATACCCTTACTCGAGGAAAATATCGAGAAGAACGGATCGATTTTCGACGTTGTAAAACCCAAAGCAATGGTTCTCGACTGGGATCATTGTGAAAAGTTTGTGTCCTCTTCCCATGGTATCGAAGAATCTTCAAGCTCTGGGGACTTCGAGTGGGATGTTATATTGTGATTAAGGCTCTTCTCATCTTAAAGTCGAGTCTTCTAAAATCCCTTTGACCACAGAATGGCAGACGTCACTTACAACACATCTTCCTTCCCTTCCTTGGTCAAGACGTTGTCTACGCTACTGAAGCCATCGAGGCCTTCACAAGTGACGCAGCATGGTCATCAACCTTTAGTCCTGCTGGGCTATAAACAGCGCGATTCTTCCGAACGGCAGATATTTGAATTCCTTAAAGAAGAAGTTGGACTGGAGCTCGTGAAGGTTGGAAGTATCGACGGTTGGGCCGGCTCTGGTGAAAACGGAGGAACCCAGAAGGAGGATATCGAGATTTGGCTCGGAGTGGCTTGACAGAGGATGGTTGATTTCGACGTCCTTGCTGATCACTGTACCTTTATCCCTATGTACTTTTTCTAGTAGCAGCGTTCTACTAGGAATGTATGTTGCCCATCGAGGTCTACGATATAAAAATGCGACCTCTGATATCGCCTCGATAGGCTAGAACTTACTATAGATAGTTGAAGCTGGCGCTAAATACACGTGAACCACAATACTCTCTGCCACCTTGCCGTCACCATGAGAGTAGACAAGAGAGCAGGGAACAAACCTACCACGGTCAAGGTCCCTCGTCATAACGCCGTCAAAGTCTCTTCCAAGGTCGTCTCTCAGATACAGGCTGCTTCGCCTGTAAGATACTCCAATGATGCACTAGATGCTGCCCAAAACCGTGATCTAGCCCTTGCTATCGAGAATGCCTCGGAATGGAACTCCTTGCTTCTAACGGCTCGCGCCGAGCGAGGTCCGCAATGGGACGTAGGGACTCAATTGTGAGTTTTCTATCTAATTTCTGTGCAGGAGATTACTCATATCCCTTGTTGTCATCTAGATTCCATGTCGATACTGGTTCAGACCTTTTCTACGATGCCTCACCCTTACTTTCGTCCGTAAGGGAGAAACAGAAACGCGAGGATGAGGCAAACGGTATCGACAGAAAACCTGACTCTCACTCTCGTGGTCCGTCCTCCCTTCCGCCCCATATGAACAACATGCACGCGCACAGTCGAGACGCATCCCCACGACACCACGGACCCGGTCCTCAGGCCCATCACATGCCGGGGAACTACTCTTATCCCAACACCCCCAACACTAGATCCAGTGCTGCCGGTGGCATGGGAAACATGAATGGCATTCCAATGAATATGCCTCCAGGCCAGTTCTATCCCGGTGGCCAGCCGCCTATGGGCGCGTCGCCTGGAATGGGAATGCATATGATGGACTCACCTGGTGGGATGTCTCCTGAGATGGCAAGGAGACGACAGCCTCCACGAGGTGCTTCCATGGATGGGATGGCTCTTGACTATGAAGCTAGATATCCAATGCGGTAATGGGCTGCTTCAAGGCGTTTCGTTGACTGTTTGTATATCATCTGTCGCTTGTATCTTTATGTCATGGTTGGGACCCAGGAAACGTATGTTCATCCCTACGAGTATCGTTATTTTTTTTCCTGCTTGGTGAATGCGTTCAAAGAACGAACGTTTCGGTTTGACACGCCGGATATCTTCTAAGGCCTGCATACCATTAGTGAATTATTGAGCCACTGTCTCCGTTACTGCCGACGGAATAGCCGAAAGGGTGGCTGCATGAGGCCGACGCGCTACCGTGTAAGATGCGTGACCCCTTATCCTCCACTTGAACCTTGTCTTGTTTCTGGCGCGTCTACCTGTATCTTGGCCCACAGAAGTCTGGCCCTGGGCGACTTAGACGATTTATCTCGCCCCCTTTGCAATGACCACTGGAGCTACGGGCATTCCAGTCCCATCTTCTCGTAGAGTAACCAACGCGGCCGCCAGTCCCTTCGAGTCACCCGCTTTATCTCAGCTTTCTCAAATCGACGAGCTTCATCAGAAGATCAGGACTCTTGAGCATACTAACGCTAAGCAACAAACCCAAATAGAACGCGAAAAGGCGCGTCTGGAAGGGGTTATTAAGGATGTCAAGGCCAAATGGCAAGCAGAGCAGCAGGAGTGGAAAGAAGGATGCGAGACCTTGCAAGGCTGCCATCGCCTGGCTCAGCTTAGGTTAATAGCTGAGCTATCGAGGGAGCGGTCGAACGTGCTACTGGAGCAGGATGTGTATAGGAGGGAGAAGGTTGCGAGACTGCAGAGAGATTTCCGGATAATAACCTTTCAGGCGAGGGAACGAGAGCTGGAGAGTCTGGTCGAGGAGCTCGAGTCCAAGGTCGACAGAACCTCAGTCGACGCAGAGACCCGCAATGAACGTTTGTTGGCTCAGAATGCAAAGTACGCTTCGCAAGTGACTGAGCGATGTAAGGAGGTAGAAGAGCTCAAGCAGGGGATGGAGGATATGGGGGTGAGTAGTCCCTTCAGTGATAATTGTTCATGATCCAATTTTTCTCAATGACATGCCAGCTTAGACCGAGCTCTCTGATTTACGCCGCGACTGTGCTCGACTCCAGAAAGAGAAAGACAGTACACAGCGAGAAATTGAGCGAACATCCCTGCGTCTAGATGGTGCTAACACAACCATTGACGAGCTCCAGAAGTCCAAGAGCGATCTTAAGTCTATCAACACGGATCTCAAGAGACAGCTTGAGAGGTGGGAGAACCTTGAGAAGGCGGGAGGAGAGGAGCTTGCTGACCTTCGGAAGGAACGCATTGCACTCCAAGTCCAAGTGAAAAACCTTGAGGACCAGCTTGAGGAGGCCAAGGAGAGGTCAGCCAGGCGAAACAAAAAACTTGAAGAATTCAATGCTCTAATTCGGCAGTGGCAGGTTCGTAGTGAAGGAGGTATTCAGTCATTCTTTCTGATGTTTTTCCACTTTTGCAGGAATCCCATCAGGCTCAGGGGGAGGAGCTCCAAGCTGCGAATGAAGAGAACACAGACCTCCTCAGAAAACTGAAAAAAGCCGAAGAGCTTGTAGCGCGGCTCAGGGCGAGTGCTAAGAGATCTGTCCCGCCTCCGTCTCAGACACAAGTACGTTCTCTATCGGTACTCCAACACATGAACTCTGATTCGTCTTTTCATCACTAGGAAGAATCCGAACAGGATGCAGTCGAGGTAGAAGCGGCCATGGCAGAATCACCAGAACCTGCTAAACAGCCCCGTTCTAAGCGTAGAAAAAAATCACCGATCCCACAACCCTCGGAGGATGAGGATGATCCCCCTGCGCCTGCGAAAGCACCTATCAGGCCACCAGGAAGAGTCGGTCCCCCTCGCAAGCAAAGACGTAAACAACCTTCTCCGCCTCCTCATGTTGATTCCGCTCCTGAGGAGCAATCAGATGCTGCTGAGGAACCTGAATATCCCAAGCCGGTTGAACCACCTGCCAGGTCGAAGAAAGGCAAACAGAAGATGACCCCCCGCGGTTCGAAGTCCACCACCCCAGAACCTCCGAAGGCGAAACCCAAGCGAAAGGTCAAAGGGCTTGCCCCCGGAAAAACTGCGCCTGAACCTATAGTGATAGATGACGATGAAGATGACGACGACGATTCGAACGTGGTGGTAAATCAGAAGGTGCTAGATTCGGACGAGGACGAAGACGAAAACTCCAAGAAAACTGGGCCTAGATCTAAAGGGGCCCGGAAACCTTCATCTACTAAGCCCAAGGGTCCTGCGGCACCACAGACAGGCAAGACTAACAAGCGGAAAAATAGAGAGGACAGTGATCAACCACAGCCGAAGGCCAGCGGTTCCCGCCAGGAGGAAGCTCCAGCTGAGGGAGATGATGATGTCGAGGAGCCGCAACCTCAGAAGAAGAAAATGCGGAAGCTAAACAATTTCCCTTCAAGTCAACCGATGGCACCAAGAAATATCTTTGGTACACCGCCAGTATGTGTGCACCTCTCTCATCCCTCCCTCTTTGGCTCACACTCCGTGGAAGAACGATGCTCTAGGGAGCCTTATCCCAATAGACGTGTCACCTATCAAAGCAACGGATGTCGCGCCTGCGAGGGCAGCGAGTGTAATGGGAGCTGCTGCAGGTATCAGGAGGATGGTGGCATCTACCTTCAGGCAGGGTCCCAGGCGGTAGGGAGACGTGCCTCCTTCAGTCCTACGAAGGACGAGTGGATCACATCTTGTATTGATTTCTGCATACATATATATCCATTGATTTACACTATACGGTCTTGATGGTCAGAGATTCTTACCCTGTATGACATTGCTCTTCGTGCGCTGCCTCGATCACATACGCGACGCGCTTGAAGAGGACTTGGCCTTTGTGCGTTGTTTACGAAATGGCACTGGGTGCGGAAGCATCAGTAAACTGGTACGGAAACAAATCATGTCAATCACCTCCTTTTGCTTCCTTGCGTTGGAAAGGCGGCGGACACAAAGTGGACGCGACTGGATTCACTGGAAGCAATCTGATTGGCCAAGGAGGTAGTACACGATCACATGATTCCTCCGAGATGTTGGGAAATATTTATGTCACGTGTTGGTTCCTGTTCTGTTTCGACCGAACCGTCCACTCTCCCACTTCTATCTCCTACTTCCTCCTCCCTCCTATGGCTACCCGCGTGAGCTTTCTCTCATGGTTTGAAAGTATTGAGCACTATCTAAGCATATCTTTAAAGGTCCCCACCCGCAGAGGAATTCAAAACAGACAAACCAACGAAAATGCTGCCGGCACCAAACATGTTCGCTCTGGCTCAACAATAACTGGTCCCTCCCGTGTACCCAAGCCTGCAGCAACTACTCGACTAGCTCTCGGAGAGCTAACAAGACTATCTCAGAACCGTAGCAAAGTATGTTGGAGCAATTTCTTTTTCTCTTTGTCGCTTCCAATCATTTCTCAATCAACACTCCAGCCGCCTTCAAAACGGCCAGTCGGTGGAAAGGGCGCTCCGGTCGAAGAGAAGGAAGAATTCATAGAAGGAAGCTTGAAGAGGACTCGACCAGCTTCTGTCGCCGCTGCTCTTGGACCCCAACGCGTACCCATTGGTCCAGGAAGAGTAGCACCACCAACCGTCAACCCCGTCAACGCTCGTGTCAACCCCGCCCCCACAAGAACATTCAGATTCCCCGTATTCACCTCAAGTAAACAGCAAAATGACGCAGCGCCGAAAGAAGAAGCTCGTGAAATCGTCGTACCTCAAAGCGATGACATGGAGGTTGAGGCCGAGGTTCATGTCCCTGCCGTTCAAACTCATGAAGATGACGAGATGTCCGCACCACCCGAGCAGATTATGGAGGAGATGCTCGCGGAGATGGAGAATGAGCACGACATGCTCAAGGTCGAAGCCTCTTCTTCTCCACGCTACGAAGAGTCCGAAATAGATGAGGAGGAGGCCCGTAGAGAGGCTATGTCAGAGTGGCCGGACATGTCCTCGAGATATATGTTACAGCAACGGGCTCGGGTCGACGAGATTCGTGAGACTTTTGAGGATGAGGCCGATGTCATGGATCCTACTATGGTTTCTGAATATGCGGAAGAAATCTTTGAGTACATGGAAGAGTTGGAGGTATGTTCTTTTTTGTTTTGTTTTGTTTTGCTCCTACAAGACCTAGCTCACCGACTGACGGCTGTATTGCAGGAGGAGATGATGCCTAATGCCAACTACATGGCCCAGCAATCCGACATAACATGGCCCATGCGCCAGACCCTCGTAGACTGGCTTCTACAGGTTCATATCCGCTACCACATGCTACCCGAGACCCTTTGGATTGCCATCAACATCGTAGACCGCTTCCTTTCAAAACGGGTCGTCTCCTTAGTTAAACTTCAACTGGTCGGCGTCACAGCTATGTTCATCGCGTCCAAGTACGAAGAAATTCTGGCACCCTCCATCGACGAATTCGTTTTCATGACCGACAATGGTTACACAAAGGCTGAAATACTCAAGGGCGAGAGGATTGTTCTTGCTACCCTCGACTTCAAAGTCTCGACATACTGTTCTCCCTATTCCTGGATGCGTCGGATAAGCAAGGCGGACGACTACGACCTCCAAACCCGAACGCTCGGAAAATTCTTGAGTGAGGTCATGCTACTCGACTATCGATTCCTCGGTGCGAAACCCAGCCTACTCGCCGCAGTCAGTATGTATACGGCCAGGAGAATGCTTGGTCAAGATTGGGTATGCAGATGTCGACTAATACTCTAGAACAAAATATGCTTACTCTCTTGCTTACAGAATGAGGCATTTATGGTCTACTCTGGATTCACTGAAGATCAAGTGCGACCAGGACATGCCATGCTCGTAGAGAAACTACGGGAACCTACCTTTGCTAGACTCTATGTCTTCAAGAAATACTCGCATAAAAAATTCTTGAAGGCATCTTCGTTCGCCGTCGAATGGGCCGGCGGACACTCAGAAGGGCTTGGTGAAGATGCCCGTGATTAAGCATATTTTCCTCAGCCCTCATCTCCACTGCATCTTTCTCTTCCTTCTCTTACAATCAATGTCTATTTATCATCCTATCTTTTTCCTATCTCAATACCTACTCTTCTTCTCTTCCTTGTCTTTCTCTCTGCGTTCTTCTCTTCTCGTTCCTCTCTTCTTTACTTTCCTCTTTATCTTTACCTTCCTCTTTATCTTTTCTTTCCCCTTTCTCTCTCTTTCTTTGCTCTTTCCCTCGTCTATTCGCAATCTGTCTGCCAGCAATTTTTCTCCATCTATCTCGCATTCTCTCGATCTCGCGTCAACCACCCCACGGTTATATACATCCATTGAGTGTTGTACTCTTGTCAACTGTTACATAGCACCTATATCAGGCCAATCATGCACCTTCGAGTTGTTCGGTTCATAGCTTTCTTGCTAGACACCGCGTATTATTCCTCTCTTGCCCTACCGTGTTCTACCACTAGCATTGCCCTCGAGTTCTGAACCCAGTTTTCATTGACTCCTACAATAGTATTACTGTAATAAATCGGAATTAGATGGTCTTCCGCGGCTCCCAGCGCGTGATCAACCGACACTTTGTGGTCCTGCTGAATCATAGCACTTATCTCAAGCTCGACCCCCCAGTTGTGATGCTCGTTCTTCAGCTTGACTCCCATGACACCGATTCAGCGCTATACAATTTCTCGCCTACCTTTGGCTCCTTCTGCTCTGCTACCAACCCATAATCTCACTGCAGACCCACTCACCCCCTCTGTCTCCACGTTTCGATCTCAAGTTCTCAAGGAGACTCCCAGCGTCCAGAGACGAGCTAGGCTACTCTCCCCAGACGCACATTTCAGTTATGTGACGCCATTTGTTGTATCCGGAGGCTTTCCTTTCCGTATTGACTTTGAGAACGTCAGTGAAGCTGATCAAGCGGATCACGTAGAGAAATGGCTGTCCGAGCGAGAGCCTGCCCCTCCGACTAACGGCAGGTTGTCATATCCGAAGCACCGGGATCCTGCCGTTTTACTCGGTCTCTCGGAGACTGGACTGAGAGATTGCCTTCCGCACCTAGACGTCGGTGACGCGTTTGGGGAGAATGTCCTTGGTGTCCCCACTCTGGTACCCTCCGAAGACGCAGATGTGACAAATTCTGGATCTGGAGCAACCGAAGATAAAGACGCCCTGGCTCGGCAAGAGCTCATAGATGTGCTCTCAGGACGAGCTGTGCTCATGTCGGAAGACGAGGAGGGCAAAGGAACAGCCCCTTGGGCTATGAGATATAGTGGACATCAGTTTGGCAACTGGGCAGGTCAACTTGGAGATGGACGAGCCATATCTATCTGTAAGTGTCAGAACTTCGTAGCAGCGAAGCCGTATATAATTCGTTTGGCCTTTAGTTACCACACCGCACCCTCGAACTCCTATGCTCACTTATGAGCTCCAACTTAAAGGAGCGGGGCGAACGCCTTTCTCTCGCAGCGCAGATGGTTTGGCAGTGGTCCGTTCGTCCATACGCGAATACTTGTGTGCTGAAGGTATGCCATTCGTTGCACCATTAATACGAACTAATCCCGTTCTCTCGATTCAGCCATGCACGCGTTGGGGGTACCTACTACTCGATCTTTATCTCTAATCAATCTCCCTGACATACCTGTCCGCCGCGAACGACTGGAGAACGCCTCGGTTCTGACTCGCCTTGCCCCATCTTTCATCCGCATCGGTTCGTTTGAAGCCTTATCCCCACCTGATATGGGGAAGATGTTCTTCTTCGGTGGTGGCCAGCAGGAGAGCAGTTGGGAGGGCCTCAGAGTCCTCGGGGAGTGGGTAGAAAAGGTTCTCTGGCCCGAAAGAGACGTCCAGAAGGAACAAAAACCATGGGGGAAAGATCTAGTTCTTGAGGTTGCCCGCAGAAATGCAGAAATGGTCGCTGGCTGGCAAGCATACGGCTTTATGCATGGCGTCATCAACACTGACAAGTGAGATGACTTCATAGACGGTTAGCAAATGTGCAAGCTGATCAACCTTTGCTAGCGTGTCCATCCTTGGACTTACCATTGATTATGGCCCATACGCATTCATGGACGTATTTGATCCCATGCACATATGCAATCACTCCGATGAGAGTGGTCGATACGCATACATGGTTGGTCCTCCACTTCTATCTTGATGCGCAGGAAGGTACTGATCACTGTTTCACAGTACCAACCAAATATGGTGTAAGAATCCGTACAAGGCATCTAATTTACCGCATTCCTCATCATCCACGACCCTAGTTTGTACGCTATCAGGGCTTTGCTAAACTCTCTCGCACCGCTCATCGGTGCAGAAGCCAAAGCCGCGAAGGCGAACAGCTACGAGTCTAGCTTTTCTCGAGTTAGTGAAGGGTGGGCTTCCTCCTTGAGCGAAGATCAAATTCAAGAACTTCGCCTACAAGGCAAGGAGCTTGTGGCTAATGATGTGGAGAGGGTATTCCAAGAGACTACCTCCTTGCACTATGCAAAATTCTTGCGCCGAGTGCTTCCCTCCCCTCCTCTTGCGTCAAGCATAAACTGACTCGATGTTCACAGAGACTAGGATTTCGGCGTGAAGTTTCTGTAGACGAATCTACAATGTTCAGGCCCCTCTTGGATATCATGCAGGAACATAGATTGGATTTCCACCTCACATTCAGGAAGCTCTGCTACTTCAGCCCCTCCATTTTACAGGATGATCAAGCACTCAACAACTACATTGACGAGCTGGTAAGCCTTTGTGCAGAGCCGCAGATGGTCGACTCGAGGAAGGCTACTGAAGATTGGCGTTCTTGGTTGGCAAAGTATGCCGAGAGAATTCACCAAGAAGCTACTGAGTGGGGCAAGGAAGGGAGTGAGATTGACCGACAGCGCAAAGATGCGATGAGACAGGCGAATCCAAGATTTATCCTTCGCCAATGGGTCCTGGAGGAGGTTATCAAGAAAGTCGAGACGGAGCCAAACACCGGAAAGAAAATCCTAGGCAAGGTTATGCATGTAAGGTTTCTGTGTAACTGGTTCACTGCGTTAACAACAGACCTGACGTCTTCTTGTAGATGGCGTGCAATCCATTCGAGCCTTGGGGTGGCGAAGATGATCCTGAGACTGAGTGGGACGCAGAGACGAAGGAGGAGGCCCGATTCTGTGGTGTTGGAGAGAGGCGAATGCTCGGTTTCCAATGTAGTTGCTCTAGCTGATTTGCTCTGAATTTCCATGTAGTCTTGGTCTTGTATTGAAATGCATGATTTATGAATTCGCTGGAGTTCAACGTTCACCTGTCGTCCTGAGGGTAGTCTCTAGAGTGCAAGTTCGGTTTTCTGGATCCGTACTTATGTAATCATCTTTGCGACTTTCCGGGACCCAAAACCCTCAATGCCATTCATCCGCATTACTCTTAGGCTTCAAATTCAGATCGATGGCACGCTGCCGCCACTTTTGTGATTCGCCTGTCGACTCCTGCCCTCATGTCTGCTCCTAGTAGCTTATCCGCTACACAACTGAAAGCGGAAGGAAACTCGCTGTTCACGCAGAAAGATTACAAGAACGCAGCGCAGAAATATTCGGAGGCAATCGAGCAATCTGCTTCCGCTGCTAAGAAGGATGTTGCTATTCTGTACGCAAACCGTGCTGCGTGCTGGCTCAACCTCAGACAGTCAGTTTCCATCACCGAGTCCTTGGCTAACCATACTCTTTCCTCACTTGGACTGGGACTGATTACGGGCGACCCCTGCTCAGGTATATGGATGCATTCAGCGACTCAGAGCGGGTAGGTGACTGTCATCAGGCTACTGCTCCAGAATTGCATTGTTGAACTCATGGTGTTGGTACTGCTACCCAGGCGACTATCTTGGATCCTGGATACCCTAAAGCATGGGCGAGATTCGCGACTGCCGCAGTTGTGGATATTATCATTGGCATACGCCAGTTTGGTGGTTGATCAATATCTTTTTGGTAGGGCCTTGGAAGACATGAAAATGCTATCGTGAAATGGGAAAAAGCTCTTGCATGCCTTCCCGAGGAAGGCCTCACACCGTCTGAGCAACTTCAGAAGGAGCAATACACCTCTGGCCTGCGAGCAGCGCAGGATACCTCTCATGACCTCGAAGTTCGCCACCTCGTCGTTGATGCTGGCACGCAGTTCCCATGGCAGCTTGCGAAAAAACGGATTCCTGAGCTTAGGGAGAAAGGAGACCTTACCAGCAGCGTGAGCCGCCGACTAGTGCAGTAGCACCCTCGCATTCTTCTTACTCCTTCCGGCTCCTAGGCTTGGATGATCTCGAGCGCATACGATGTGGGTGTATTCCACTTCTTTTTTGGTCTATTGGGAGCATCTAAAGGTTTTGCGTGAAGCTGTTCATAGACGCAATGCAAAACATGTTGCTCATTGACCCAAGGCCCAAGACCGGCGGTCTTTGGAAAGGGAAGCCCAATGTATGGATTGCGCTCAATAAATAAAATAAGGACTAGCGTTGATACGACCCCTTTACCTCAGTGCCTACGGGCCATGGTTGATGCGGTTTTGCTGGACAAACGAGTATTCCATCTGACTGACCCGAGGTTTACCTCCAAATTCTCTCTCCAAGGTATTTTCTCTAAATAATACCACCTATGGAACCCTCCTCATATCTGGACGTTTTCATGTACAGCCCAGTTCGAATGTCAGTTCGTTGGCGCGGCATCTTTGATAGCCTTAGGCCCGGAGTCAGTCATACAGCGGGTTCAGCAAGCACATGGCACACCTAACTGGGAGAGTCTCCAAGGTCCTCTGGGACTGGTCATCTGGTATGTAACGGCACTCTACTCTGTGTCAGATGTCTCAACGCACAAACCAGTATCTGGGTCCTCCGGGGTTTTATAGAAGGGGGTATCAACCAGCGACCTGACGTGGAGATTGAATATTTTGGAAACACTCTGAAAGTTCTGGACTGGGGAAGATCTACTTACAGAGAGGACTTATGCGCGGCCGACGATAGTGTATTCCAAGACACGTTTGTTTGGAGCCTCCGTGGCCTTTATCTAGAAGCCTATATGCAGGTAACCTCTTCAACATCTACTCTGTTGAATCAGATTGATGAGGTTTATTCACCTTCCGCCGGAAAGGCTTATAGTTCGGCTCGACGGTCTGGTGCAGTGGATGCTTACCCTCTAAAAGAATTGTTAGATCAAGCGACCGAACTCGTTCATCAAATTCGTACGGTCTATCCTCATTGGGTACTAGGAGACCCAGGATTCAGGAAGTTCTCTGTTATTGGCGTCACCGGTTTGGCGTACTCGTACGTCTATTTCCATGTGATCTTCTTTAGTTCTATCTCACATTGATCCAGGATGCAAGGCTACTATTATGCCCGAATGGGTGAGAGTAGCAACGAGACGGCGGAAAGCCAGGACTTCTTTGCGCAAGCCTCAAAAGCTTACGGCACCGCCGCTCGTACCCAACACGCCGACGATGAGAATCATACGTGTGAGCGATAAGATTGATGCATCGTCTGGCAAAGCACCAGTACTGACATAGTACATCCAGGGTTTCTTCACTGTTCTCTTTCTCACGGTCGTCAATCTGGTCGCTTGACCTATAAAGAAGTCCTGGATCTGGTTGCAGAACTCCGTCAATCTTTCACCGAAATGTTGAAGATATGGGCGAATTCATCCTCGGCTCAAGGAGGGCTAGATAAATTCTTGCAAGCGGACTTCGAGATGGGAGACCAGATCAGAAAGAAGGTAGACAAGGGGGAAGTTTCCTTGGACGATCTTTTAGCCAAGGAGTGGCTAAACCCAAAGGCTTGAGGATCTGATACTTGACCGGTGCTTATTAGCCTAGGGAGTTTACTTTTATGATATGCTCTTGAAAACATCAGTACCTTCAAACACATTGAGAAGGTATATCATATCCTCACCTTGCTCGTTGAGGTCCTGTCTTGTGTCTTGTAAACAAGTAAGCTGCTCTCAATGATCCTGCACACGGGCTCTGAGATTCAGTCACTCCCTTTCCCCTTAGTAGATCTATGATATTCAGAAATACGGACCTCGGGAGTCAAACGTGTAGGGGCTTACTATTACTAAGGACGTCACACCCTTGCCTCTACACAACATGTCTACCTCGGTGTCCGCCGCGAGCACTGCTACTGCTCAGTCAACGTGAGTCGGGCACTTCTAGCCAGTTCTCCATGGAAACCCTGGAGAAACAACGCTCAAACCACGACGCCTTATAGTTCGTTGTGCCTTATCCGATCCTGATCCAAGATCGAGACGGGGGTCTGAAACGCTTGCAAGTCGAGCCTACGAAAGGGCTGCTCGAGTCAATCACATCGACAACGAACATTTCGCATGTGAGTCCAGTCTACTGGTGGATGATGGGCAGTCACCCAGTACTCAACTATCCTCTGTGTCAGTATTTATTCACTGTTCTCTTTTCCATGGGCGCAAATCTGGTTCTATGACCTACTAGCGAAACAGCTCTGAGGCTGATCTCCGAATTATCTGACTCGTACCCTAAAATGCTGAGAATATGCAAGAGTTAAACTTTAGGTCTTGGAGGAAGAGATAAGGTGATAGAGGATGATCTAGCTTTAGAGGGTAAAATCAGAAGGAGGTTGCTCAATGGAGAAATCTCCTTAGGCGATCCCTTGGGTAAGAAAACTTGATTTTTTAGCCATTATGTAACGTAGTACATTATCTCAGTGGCCAATAAATTTGGACGGGCAGCGTTTGTACGTCCAGTAGGTGAAGCCTACGTTGTTTGGCAGACGAGCATCGATTGAACTTGGCTTATGTGATTGATCAGCGCTATCGATCAGCGTTCCACCCTTCCCACACATGCCATCTACTATAATCTAAATACTATACTATTACTATCCATTGATTGCAATGGCCCTGTTTCCACGTTCACGCATCTGGTTCTAACCTCATGTCTACCTCGAGCTCACCAGCAGTGACGTTGAAAGCTGAGGGAAATGCTTTATTTTCCCAGAAAAAATTCAGAGATGCAGTCGAAAAGTATTCTCAGGCTATCGAGTTGTCCTCCGACCTTCCGAGCAAGGACACTGCCGTTCTTCTGGCCAACAGGGCAGCGTGCTGGCTCAATCTGAAGCAGTTAGTCCTCAATCACCCTCTAGAATCCAGATCCATGGACGATTGTGCCGTCCTTCTCTAGGTATATGGACGCTTTCTGCGATGCTGAGCGGGTAGGCAGTGCTCTCAGCTCTGTGGCTGGGACCTTGTCTTCGTTGACTGCGTGTCTATCTAGGCAACAAAACTTGATGCGCAATATTCAAAAGCTTGGGCGAGAGCTGCTACAGCACAAGTCGTAGGTGGCCCACCATACGTGATGCAAGGACATCGAAAAGTTGACTAAAGTGCGCATGTATCTCGATGCCACCGGCAGGCTCTAGGCAATCATCATCAGGCTGTCCCTTTATGGACAACAGCTCTTAGCTGTTTTCCTGAAGAAAGAAAAAGGACCCCTTCTGAACAAGCCCAGAGGGAGCAATGTCAAGCTGGTTTATTGTCTGCACAGAAGTCTGCGAGAAGTATGGAACAAATGGAAGGCCACGTGAAGGCTTTCGCGGCGAATACTCAAATGCCCTGGGTGCTTGCGAAACCTCTCCTTCCTGATTTACGGAGCAAGGGAGAGCTTACTAGTAGTGTACGTCCCAGTTAACGAATTGAGACCCGCTTGCCTTCATGCGATATTTTCTTCTCTTCGATATTCTTCGCAGGCATGGATGATTTCGGAAGCATATGATGTATGGCCCCCCCCCCCCCCTCCACTCTGCATCTCATTTGCTCATGTCCACAAACCAGTTGTTCATTGAGGGTGTTCAAGGGGTGTTGTCTATCCGGACTGTGAATGGTAGTTTGCAAGGGAAGCCGAAGGTAAAATCTAGGCAAACATCACGCCCGTCCTTCATACGTTCACAGCCAGTCGACTGGTAGGCTATTCTCCCCCTTCTTGACGGACTATTCCTCGATCCTCGTGTATTTCACATCACCGACGCGGACTTTACCAACAAATTAGCTGAACATGGTAAGGATTACCCTATGGCCCCAGCGTTTTTTGAATTTAGCTTCGTTGCACTGATATTTTGATAGTCAAACTAGAATGCAATCAAGGTATAGCCATGAGCTTGGTAAAGTTGGGCCCAGAAGCTCTCATAGAGCGGCTCGAAGGCTCTCGCAATAAGGAGGAATGGGGGCCGATGTTACAGGCTGTTGAAATATTGATTCGGTATGTATTATTGGCGTCCGACGTTTTCGATCTCAAATGTAATGCATGCATAAATCCAGCATTTTGATTCTGAATGCATACATAAGAGGGGGCTTCACGCAGCAGCGAGATCTCGAGGCTGATTCTCTCAAGAACGTTCTCAGGATTATAGATTGGGGAAGGACGCTGGGATTAGGGCGTCTACCTTCAGCCCAAGATTCCATCTTCGCGGATAAATTTGTCTGGGGGGTCAAAACTATGTACCTTGAAGCGTACACGCAGGTTTGCCCCTCTCACACGTTCTCTGCTGCCTGAGCCCTAGCTAAAGAACCGGTACCTCAGGCGTGGAATGCTACCCTTGGCTCTAACGAGGACTTCGCCCTCGAAGATCTTCTCGACGAAGCAGCTAAACTCATCTCTGAAGTCCAGACTACTTATCCTGAATGGAGGCCTGGAGACCCTCAATTTAGGAACTTCCATGCTATCAATACTGTTGGATTAGCCTATTCGTATGTTCGCCTTCTCTGGCCGGTGATATCTCTAGTTCTCGTTCTAAATTCAAGAATAGTGTCCAAGGCTACTGCCACGCTAAAGTTGGGGAATACGTAGATGAAACGCAGATCAGTCTCAAAGCCTGGAGTCTGTCCTCCGAAGCGTACGAATGCGCTGCTCGTGTTTACAACCCAGACGACGAACATTTTGTTTGTAAGTAATCAAACCCTGGCCCCTGGGCATGTTTCTGGACGATTGAGATCGAATTTTTGATTCTCCAGGGTTCCTGCACTGCGCTCTTCTCAACGGCGTTCACTCTCGTGCGATGACCATTCAGAAAGCACTATTACTGGCCACGGACGTCTGCAAGGCAGTCCCAAAGATGATGAAGATATGGGAGAACTCGTTCCTGCCAAAGGAGCAAAGAGAGCGGACGCTTCAATGCATCATAAACACGGAAAAACGTCTTACGGATGAGCTAGACAAAGGACTCCTCTCTCCGAATAATATATTCACCAGTCGAGAGTACCCTCTTCGTGAGTATCTGAAAACATGATCATGATGATACCTGTCGTAGTCCGCGCTCCTGTCTCGGTGCTCTGAGTGGGCAGTATTTGATCTCCATCCGCTAACGTTGTATCTTCGTACTGGTTCTTACTTTTCAAGAATCAAATATTGTTTTCTCGGGGACGATATGTATCTCTGTAATGCCTGTGGCATAGTCAAGTGCGATGTAACTCGATCGATGGATGAGACTGATGGACCTCCTGCCAGATCACTATACAGCATCACAGATCAGAACTGCCGTTCCGCTCATCTGGGCGCTTCTTTCAAGCGACCAACATCGACATCATATGCTCATCTTCCATCTCTACTCAGTGCCTTCCTAGCCAGTGTCACGCCTCGCATAGTGCCTCAATGTCAAGTGCACCTGAACTACACAGAGCAGCCAGCGAGCCGCCGGTTACCGCCTTGACTGATCCTCAACTGAGTAGTACCCTTCACTCCAAGAAAAATACTGTGCTCGTAAGCCACGGAAGGCCTCCTTGGTTAGTGTCCTTTAAGCGTGCTCGTGTCAGTCTCTCATGTAGGAACTCATTTGATTCTTCAACAAGGTACGCTCACGATGGGAACCGTATCCGAGATGCGTTTGTAGTCGGTATAGCGGGTATGTTCGATCTCCTCGTGCGGGGGGTATCGCCCAGGGGTTATCTTCTCACATTGAACTCGTTGTCCATCGTACTCTAGGTGGTTCTGCCAGTGGCAAGGTCTTAGATCTTAGCTCTTGATTTTCTCGGTTGGATAAATGAGCTGACACGTATACGTCAGACCCATGTCGCAAGGCAAATCATTCGGCATCTGGGTAACATCCCTTCTGTTATCATACTTTCCCAGGTATTTGCGATCTGTATGCGATCTCAAGCCCGGTTCTCATCTCTGAGTTCAGGATAGCTTCTATAACAAGCATACTGAAGAAGAGATAGCACTGGCAAACGCCTCCATGTTCGATTTCGACCATCCTGATGCTATCGACATGCCGCTGTTTAGAGCTGTAGGAAACACAAATGTCCCTTCCCTCGTGATCTGAACCTCTGCTAGTGTCTTGCGGATCTGAAGGCATGCAAACAGTCCAACATACCCGTCTATTCTTTCGCAGAACACCAGCGCCTTCCAGATACTCAGTATCTGTATGGTTCGTCGCCCGTACTTCCTCACTACCCTCCTTCTAACTCAAGAGTTCAGGTGCAACAGTGATAATCAGTATGCGTGTACAGCTACTCCTAGTTCTCACAGGAACCAACTTCATCTTCTCCAGCGGAAGGTATCATGGCGTTAGCAGACCCTGAACTTCGCGAGCTTTACGATCTCAAAGTATGGTCAGTCCTCTGTAGATTCTTCTAGCCCGTTGTGCTAACTTTGCACCTGCCAGATTTTTGTCCAGTGTGATTCGGACTTGATGTTAGCTCGCAGAATACAAAGGGATGTAGCTGAGCGCGGAAGGAGCGTGGAAGGGATCCTAGAACAGTACGTATGGTATTGCTACCGACCTCAGGTGTACGACTAACAATCAATTTCTAGATACCTTCGATATGTGAAGCCCTCTTACGATAATTTCGTGAGACCAACAGCCTCCTATGCCGATGTTGTACGTCGTCCATTCCTTGTTCTTCTATATAGCCTCATAGGACGATTGTTAGATAGTACCAGGTTCGAACAATAGCGTAGCCATCGAGCTCATCTGCACACATGTCAAACGACAACTAGAAGAGAGGAGCAATGGCTTCCGCAAGCAAATAACCATCCCCGAACGTTGGCTCGAACCGGTAAAGCTGGATGACAGCAAGTTGATCCTGCTTCCTCAAACGCCGCAGCTGAAGGTCTATTCCCTGCGTTTTCTGTGTCAACTTATTCGCTGATATCATAATGTAGGGCATCTTTACTATTCTACGCGCTGCAGAGACCAGGAAACAGGATTTTGTTTTCTTTGTCGATAGGCTAGCGACTCTCCTCATGGAAACAGCGGTCAATCTACTTCCTCATGTGCCCAGAACAGTGATGACACCCACTGGGGCCAAGTCCCAAGGTCTCACCGTGGATGCATCCGTGAGTACCCTTCTTTCGCATATCGACAATCCGATTTATCCTCGCTTCAGTACGTGTGCGGGGTATCAATCCTTCGATCGTAAGTTACGAGGTTAAATATGTTGGATTGCATGTTCTAATATTTCCCAAGTGGTGGTGCTCTTGAAAGGGGATTCCGCCGAGTAATGAACAATGTACCCGTAGGCTCGCTACTCGTTCAGACGGATACGAAAACAAGCGAACCCTTGCTACTTCATGTCAAGTTACCCCTCTGTGTACGAGAACGGCACAAGGCTGAGCGGTCTTGGGTGTTTTTGCTGGATGCGCAGGTATGCATTTCGAATATTCCTGCATCTGATACCTAAATCGACATCTATTGCAGGTTGGCACTGGTGCCTCTGCTTTCATGGCTATTCGAGTTTTGCTGGATCATGGTGTCAAGCAGGAGCAGATCATCTTCGTGACAATGCTCGTGGCAGCATCTCGCGGAATTTGTGTACTGAGGAAAGCCTTTCCTCTGGTCAGTTACGTCTGTGGGGCGGTGGACAAGTCAATAGAACAGCGAGAAGTCGATGGAAGGACCATCTGGGTCATGTCTCCTGGCATGGGGATGATTGGTACGGTGCCCGGTTTTGACGTTGTGTTCCATCCCCTGGCTAACAAAAATATGTTCACACAGGCGACCGTTATTACCTCTAGCATATTCCTTCGGGAACCGCACCAAATGCTCAGCAGATGTACTTCTATATCTACGTACCGAGTCAAATGATCTACGTTCTCGGCCCGCTCCTTTCTACAACCCGAAGGTTTCTCCGCACTGAGGTTATAAAAGAGGATTGGGAGTAGGACCCCCTCCGTTGCACCTTGAAGTAACATTACTAGCGTTATGCTCTCATTGCTCTTCCTCGCGTCTGTGATAACTGGGACAGCTCTGGCTGCGTCTGGTCCTACCTCTTTCGTTTTGATAGGCGATAGCACTACTGCCAACGGGTGGGATTTTTTCAGTTTTGTCATTTCATCCGGCAACGTCTTACTCACAACTGCTCACACAGAACCACCGAGAACAGCGGTGGATGGGGTAATGGATTCTGCGCGAGCCTTGCCTCTGGCACACCTTGCATCAATACTGCTCATAATGGTGATAGCAGTGTTTCGTCTCAACTCAGTTACGAGCTGAACAGCTTTTAGGAGCGACCACTGGAACCTTCGTTGCAGATGGCTTCTGGGATATTTCTATTGCTGCTATCAAATCCGAGATTGCAAAAGGAAGACGGACCTTGGCTACCATCCAGTTTGGACACAACGACCAGAAAATCGCCCCGCCAGAGTCAATGGGCCAAAATCTCACTGTTATGGTGCAACAGATTCGTGCTCTTGGGGGAGAACCTGTTCTGGTAACTAGTCTGACGTTCGTACCATCCACTCGAGCTTTCTTTTTCCAGTGATCTTGACCTTGTGAGTAGTCGCAGGACTTTCAACTCAGATGGCACGATCGTATGATATTTCCGCTACTCAAGGGTTTATCCATTTCTGATGATTACATCAACTACAGAGCGATGCACTTAAAGATTGGGCAGACGGTAATTAGGACCGCTCCAGTTTTTGAGTCGCGACGTCTCTGACATACCCTCACTCAGAAACAACTTTGATCTCTCAGCAGCAAGGCACGCATCTGCTCGACTTGCATGCTTCTTCAATCAAGTACTGTGAAGCCATTGGACCGACTCTCAGCCATGTCCTCAACCGCACTCCCGATGACAACACCCGTGAGTTCTTGAACCTCGACACCCTAGTGACGGAGATGAACTTGCGGCTTGGTCTTTGCTTAGACCTCAACGTAAATGGTACCGTCGTGTTCGGACGGTGAGAATACCTGATCCTAAGTATGGCGCTCCTCGATCTTGAAACTGATGCTCCAACCCTCACAGAATGGTCGCTGATCTGTTGGGTGCGAGCTTCCCTGGTGAACTTCCCATCATCGCGAACCCCCAGCTTTCTTTCAATATCTCTCATGGCATCCCATCGTATTTCTGAGTCAGATCTGAAGGTTAGAGTTTTATCAGCTCACTTGATACGCTTTACTCGCCCTTGTATCTTGACCTGTCATGTACTACCCAGCGGACACATGTCTTCCTTGCTGCCTCTCGCACCGAAGTCATCCTCGGGCCAGTTTTTTTCATTCGTTCCAAGTCTGATAACTCATGCGCATTCGTGCCTTGGAACCAGACCCTCGGACCGCCTCCATGGTAACTGGAAAGATGAACATGATAGAACCATCCCACTTCTCTCCGGGCCGTTGATTGTTTCTTGCCTGTCTCTCTCTTACTTGAATACAGTGCATGACATGGAGTAACGAGCTCTGAGCAGCCATTCGTTGACAATACCAGAGGCAAGCGTCGATTTGACCTTATAAGCCAGGTCACCAGCTGCATTTTGCTGAGAAAGCCGGCCAAGTAAGATTCTGCTCGCTCATGGTATGCTGATGCTCAGTTGTGATTGTTGCCTTGTGTTATGTTCTACGATCGTTCTCACCCATAAAAATGCCGAGGTAGAAGAACTACGACGCATATTTGGCCACAGAGACCACGCACAGGCTGCATGTTCCGGGTTTATCAATAACATTACATCCATTGCTTGACTCACCGGACTCAATGGCCAACTCTCTGTCTGCCTTGTTGCCTCGGCTTCAACCTCTGGTATCTGCTTCTTCCGTTATCTCTTGAGGACGGAGGAACTTCGGCCCCGGCTCAATATTCTAGGATGTTACCTCTTTCGTGGCCCGCACCCTTGTGGAGATCGATATTCGTTGTTCGTTGCCCCTGGGTCCCTGGGTTACTGTGATCAAGTTCTCAGGGACATAATTACGGTAGAGTACAAAAGCCAGTGGAGCGAAATAGGTCTCTTACCCTCCTCTTCCCTCTCCCTTCTCTTTGCACTTCTTGTCGTTGAACGGCACATTCACTCTTTGTTCGACCCGGTGTCATTACCCTTCTGCACTGCTAGCCAGGTCTATCGTCCTTCCTTTCTACATTTGCACCAATCATGTTCCCAGCATCGTTTGTGGTTACTGCCTTGGCCCTGCTCTCCATCTCGGAACCCGTGGTCGCCCGTGAGAGGTGGCTCGAGCGAGATGGCCGCCCTTTGTCGATCAGGTTTGCTCGTCGGCGATTTGGGCAAGAGCACCCAGCCGTTATCGACAAACTAGGGGCAGCCTGCCCTGGGCAGGTCTGCGGCAATCTGTCTGGTGCTGCTATCACCCCTTTGCTTGCAGCTCAGCCCGAATGCTCTCAGCAGGACATGGCTGATGATATTATCGGTGAGCTGCACTATGACTTAACTTCCTGCTCCAATGTCTGACAGGGCCATCTACAGATGCTGCCAAACAATTCGATGCTGCTACCCAGGCCAATATGATCGCTCTTGCCATAGGTTAGACATTCGCATGCTGCTACGCGGATGCGAAATTCCTTGACTAACTCGCTTCCCCAGAGTACCGCCAAGCAGAGAAGAACACACCTCCAGACTTTACCACCAATCCTCCTGCGAACCGCAACTCTGTATTTTGTCAGAAGGCTCCCAGAAACGCAGAGTTGAACGGTCTTGTTCAGGCCCAGGGTAACAGAATTTGTTTGTCACCACGCATCTAGGGCTCTTGCTCATAGGCATGAATTTTTAGATCCTGCTAACGATCCCGACCTCTTCTTTGATCCCGCCTCTAAGTCGACAGTACGCAAGGGTATTCAGGCTAACACCTCGCCCTTCGGAGGCTCGAATGCGTGCGTATCTTTTCCTGTCATCTTTATGACTTCCGATTGCTGACGTTCACCCGCAGCAATACTCCTGCTCCCTCATCCTCACCAGCGACTGCTCCTTCTTCTGCACCAGTTAGCAGCGCCGCTGCTACCACCACCTCTGTACCCGCCACTGGCGCTACTGAAGTTGTGACGGATCCATGTGTCTCTGAAGTCACGGTTACAGTGACTGTTCCTGCTGCCGTTGCTTCTCCCAGTGCGTCTGGCGCTCCTGCTACCGGAGGTGGGAATGCCACCGGCGCTGAGGATTTCGGTAGCTGCACTACCCCGGAAATCGAATTTGCTACCGGTTTTGACGGTCGCAAGGAAACCTCGTTCCAGCCCACTGATAAGAGTGAGCGAGTTCTTTTCTGTACGAACATCAGTAACTAACGCTCCCGACTCTCCAGCTTCCTTCAACCATGGCTCAGCTCAGAACATTGATATCATCACCCAGTTCATCTGTGATACGTTGACGAACTCTTGCAATGCTAATGCTGCCGCGAAAACGCTTTGTGCTAGTGCCATCACCGCGTCCAAAGCTGCTGCCGTCAAGACTGGTGCTCAAGCTGACGCTTTCAATGGTGTATTTGGCATCACTACAAACTTCGCTGCTGTAGCTGCCGTCGATAATCAAGGAAATGTTATCGCTGGTACAGGGGCTGACAACAGTTCCTCTGGAGGGGCTGCTGGTAGTGATAATGGTGCTAGTACTGGAGGAGCTAACACTGACACTGGTAACACTGGTAATACCGGGGGAAATACTGGCAGCACCGGACTTGCTGACTTTGGTTCTTGCACGACCCCGGAGATCGACTTCGGCGCTGGATTCGATAACAGGCGCGAAACCTCTTTCCGTCCCACCGATCTTAGTGAGCTCGGGCCTCTTCTACCCTCTAGATTCGGTTCTCAAGGCCTTGTCTTTATTTAGCGTCATATAACCATGGTTCTGCCCAAGGAATTGCCATCATCACCAAGTTCATCTGTGATACCTTGACCAACTCTTGCAAGGCTAACGACGCTGCTAAGACGCTGTGTGCTCAGGCCAGTACTGCTGCTGATTCTGCAGCTGCCAAGACCGGTGCCCAAGCTGATGCATTCAACGCTGTATTTGGTATTACCACCAACTTTGCCGCCGTCACTGCTCTGGACGACAAGGGCGATGCTATCGCAGGTACTGGAGATGGAACCACTAGCACTGGCGGCGCCTCCAATGGGACCGATGCCACAAACGCAGCGGTCGATTTTGGCTCTTGCACTACCCCGCAGATCGAGTTCGGTGCTGGTTTTGACAACAGAAAGGAAACTTCATTTGAGCCTGTCGATAAACGTGAGTTTTTGGATTGGATGCAGTGTATTTTCGCGGTATATTGACCGAGCTTCATATAGAATCATTCAACCATGGTTCAGCTCAGAACATTGATATTATCACGCAGTTCATCTGTGACACCCTGACGAACTCCTGCAATGCCAATGCAGCGGCGAAAGCGCAATGCGCCCAAGCTGTCACCGCCTCAAAAGGTGCTGCAGTGAAGACGGGTGCCCAGGCAGATGCTTTCAACGCCGTCTTCGGTATCAGTACCAACTTCGCGGATGTGCAGGCTCTCGATGATCAAGGTGCTCCCCTAGCTCGTCGACGCCGCAGCCTGGCTCGCAAGTTGCGCTTGTAGACTTGCCCTCCCTTGTTTGCTGAAGTAGATGATACCCCTTGTTAGGCTCTTTAGGTTCCTACAAAACCGTGATTGTCTAGTTTCTGAAGAAAGATCTAGAATTGACATTCAGTACAATACATACAGAATGTTTGAAAACCTGACGCATGATTTCAAGCGAGTGGCAACAATTACTGTAGTACTGTAGTTGTTGGAAACTTGGTATTATAGTATGTGATTAGAACTCCAATGATATCCGATGAACACAATATCTCGTTACTTCAGTGCCCAAAAAACGTTCGAGAGTAAGGAACAGAACTAAAGCAGAGCTGGAACGGGGAAAGAATCCAGAATCGAGGCCCTGGACTGGCCTACGATTAGTCTGGATCAGGCGGAACAGAGTCTTGGTGACAAAACTGTGACACAAGTCACGCCTACATTTACCTGCACCTTTCCGTCCTCCACTCGTCAAAAATGCTTCAGACCGCTCTTCGCTCTGCTCGTCCAGCTGCACGCTCGCTTTACGCCTCCAGGACCTTCGCTACCACTCAGAAGGCTCGCTCTGGCCATGGACCCGCACCACCCTCTCTCTTCGGTCCTGGTGCCAAACCCGGCGAAATTCCAACTGACTACGAGCAATCCACTGGTTTGGAGCGTCTCCAGCTGTTGGGAGACTTACAGGGTGTTCCCATCTTCGACACTGCTCCCCTCGACGCCAGCAGAGCTGGAACCAAGGCTAACCCTATCTTAGTGCCATCCCTGGTGAGCCGTACGGTCTAGACTGGTCCAACTTTTTCTGATTAGCAACTTTCACTGCATGGTAGGCCAAGGAGCGTTTGGTTGGCTGCACTGGATCGCCCGCAGACTCTCACGACATCCGTTGGTTCAGGCTTACTTCCGAGAGGCAGGAGCGTTGCACCGAGTGTGGTTCTGGTACGTGCTGCTGCCCCTCTCATCCCTTGGTCTCTACTCTTTTGTTAACTTGTGCACCTTTGTCTAGTCCACGCCCTAGACTACAACCCTCCCGCTGATCTTCACACTGAAGGTCATCATTAGAATGTAGAGAGTGCTATTGTTATTATTTTTGCGAGTATGCAATCAACCTACTTTTAGCCGACGGTGGTTTCAGGGTATCTTCCTTGCACTATTTGTGCTCGACCTAGCTCCATCCTTTCAATTCGATCAGGTTGCGCACTAAGCTAGCGAGTTGTACTACAAAACTGGAACACCAAAGCTCGAGGAATCGACAGGACCGTAAATAATTGAACATGAGCCTCGTTTCACGGTACTCTCCTGGATCTGGAGCACACAGTGAGCCCAGCATGCTGTTCACAGTTCGCAAATGCCCTACTGCAGATGCTCACAGATATTCGAGAGTTGCTAATCTACCTCCCGTAACTTGTTTGCAGTCCACTGTCCGAGGTATGGCCGGGCTGAACTGGCAGAAATGCGGCATGGGTCGGTGAACTATTAGTACGCGATCACGTTACCTGGCGCGCTTCTGAGTCCAATTCCAACGCCACTGCCGTCCCTTCAGGGCTTTACGCCCTTCGCTCCCGAGTATTCTTCCTTTCCCTCCTTTCCTTTCCCTTCCACGACGACGACCAGTACATCACCGGCGCTGTCAGTCTTTCAGCGACCCATCTTTAGGATTTCACTCTCGATATCGCTCTTGATTCGAGTCCTGGGATCTTTTTGAGCAGAGCTACTGCACATTAATCCTGAAAGACTCTCCAAGACCCTCACGCTCTTTCTCAACATCGTCCACACCACTCATCTACCATTTCACAACGCTCGCCTCGCGAGTTGATCTAGACATGACTTTTGTCGCTTCCCCTCAGCAAGCTGAGCTACCTCACTACAGCAATCGCAGCAGCCGGACGTGGAGTTTGGGGTCTTTCAAAGAGGCGATCTCTCCAAGTGCGAACAGGAGAGTTACGTCGTGCTGGAGCGGCTGGAGATACGTTCTCTTTGGTTCATGTACGCTGTCATATCCACTTCACATCTATTTTTGGCTGAACCACTTTTCTCTCCCGCTAGGGCTAAATCTCCTACTCGTTCTTGTCTTATTAGTCGTTTGTCTTTCCGCGGTCTTCCTCAGATTACGTCTAACCCACCCCAAGCCTGTTATTAGCTACGCGATTCCCAACTCCAACGGAGTAGTCTTCATCCGTGCGTATCTCCGTCTTTGATATTATTTCACCAACTTAACCCTGTGCCACAGTCTGCATTCTTTCTCTAATCCCGCTTGTCAAGGTGGAGATAATTGATTTTTCCGCGATCTACCTCTTAATCGTTCTTAGATGCACGATCTAGGCACTCGAGACCTCTCCTTGAGAATCGGCAACAATAGAACAGGCCTAGTGAACGCCAGTCTCGTCAGTAGTTATCAAGTTTTTGTTTGCTTCTGTGCTACATAATCAACTTTCTTGTGTTCGAACAGGGTAATATGTGAGTCCCATCAAGTCTTCAGGCTCAGGCTATATACTGACGGCTTTGCTGTAGCGTAGAAACAGTCATAGCGGTAAGTAACCTGTTTGGATTCTCTCGACCACCCAGCTGACCCCCGGTGCAGGTGATGGCTCTCCGTCGCTGTGAACTAAGAGTCGTCCAGACTACTTGTGAGTACCCTACGTTTATCCTATATCAAGTCTCGATCCACGCCTCCAAGTGATCGGTTCTATGTTAGGAAGACTATGTTCGTCCTTCATTCCTCTTTGTACGCTGTGTCTGCTAAATATAGATCCCCACGATTGTAGTACTCGTCCTCGGTCTTTGCTTCTTTGCGGGAGGCTTACGATTTCGCGAACAGGACTTCAACGCCAGTGAGAAGACCTACAGAACACGTTCCCCTCGTTACTGATTACGCCTTCCAGCTGCAACGCAGGTTCAGACGTCCCTGCTGACTATGAGCACTGGTGCCATCCTTCTCCCCGCTGTCTACCACTATGCCCTCAGCGGGAGGCTTGATGATGACGCGCAGGCTTCGGACTCACAGAAGAAGGCTATCTTAGCCATGAGCCACGGGGTACGTTTTCAGTACCTTACATGGGTCGTTATGCTGAGCAGATCATAGGTCTCTGTAGTGCTCCTCCTGGGTATGTACATTCGTTTCCTTGCTGCCATCAATGTCTTCAACTAACAAGCTCAATCACAGTGTATATCGCATTTCTACTGTTTCAGCTGTGGTCACATACCTATCTCTACAAGGATCGTGATCCTAATGTCCGTTCGCAACCTCTTGACCTACAAGTGCCCTCAGTACGACTGCCGGTATTGGAAAGCTTCCAGTATCAGAGCATCAAAGGTGGGAAGCGGTCCCTATATGGCGTGAAAAGTGGCACCGAGTCTACGTTCTCCCTTACCACCCGCGATGTTCGCCCTCCTTGCAAGCCATATAACCCACTTACCAGAGAATCTTCCGCCGATTCTGACACGACGCTCGCGATGGCCCGAACGGGCTCCTCTTCAGCAGAAACGAGACAAACACCTATGGCGTACCCGCCGACTAGAACCAACTCGGAGCCAAATGATATGAGCCATATCACTTTTGGGTCTCTAAGCATCAGGGAATCGCGGCCGACCGTTAGGCTCATTTGCGATCCGACGCTCAATGACTCTTCGTCGAACTTAGATGGTCTGCGACATCCCGACTTTGATCTAGGTACCACCAACTTCGTACAGGCTCCGACGCCCGCTGCAGTCGATCCAGATCTTATGGAACCCTCACCTTCACAGTCGAGTATGAGCAGCAGTGCGAGCACCCACGCCCAACCGAAGCTGGGATGGGCGTTAAATATTCTCATGCTTATTATTGTCACTGTGGTAAGTTTCCAAGTGGATCATGACTGCATAGCATGCGGCTTACCATTGTTCCAGGTCGTGGCGCTGGTGGCAGACCAACTTGTTGAAACGATGGATGAAATTCCACTCCATATCGATAAGACGTGGATTGGTCTTATACTGGTACCCTCTGTCGGTGCCATTGCTGGTAAAAAGCAACATCTGTCCTTGCTCTTTGAACTGTTCTGATCGAAATCTCGAAGAATGCATAACGGCTGTAAACGTTTCGGTCAAAGACCAACTTCGTCTGAGCATCAGCGTTGCAGTCGGTGCTACGATAGTAAGTCAAGAAACAACCAGCTCAATAGCGACTAACGGGCCCTCGGTTTCTGCCACTCAGCAAACCGCTCTATTTGTTATCCCGTAAGGTTATCATCCATGAGTTGGTCATCGTTTATTGATTAGATGACTTTTCCAGGCTCATGGTACTCCTTGGCTGGTCAATGGATATACCTCTATCCCTCTTATTTGATCCATTTGAATCCATTGTGAGTACCTTCTTTGCCTTGTGTCCTGAAAGGAACGATCTGTTGAGCGAGGGCGATAGGTTCTCTACATCGCTGGTGAGCATCTGTCTCTATCCCATGATATATACACAGATGTCGTCCATGTTCCTGATCTCGTCGTATGTCAGTTCAAACCACGAGCTACGTTGTTGGAGACGGCAAGTCTAATTGGCTTGAAGGCTTCATTCTCATCTGTGAGCCCTAGTCTATAAGCCTCTGGACTATCCTGAGTGACTCAACGAGTTATTAGCTTTCTATTTTATCATTGCTATATCGTTTTGGTTCTATCCCGGTAAGCTCATTTTCTGAATCGCTCTTGGCCTTTCTGACTCGTGATGGTGACATAGACTACGGTGCAAATCTATCCAGCTCCCTCGGGACCTGTAAGGCACATCCCTGAGCCCCACTCGGTCGCTGCCTGTCACTGTTGTTAGGTGTTTAGAAGGTCAAGTCATCTCATATTTCTCCATCTGTCACTTCAAACGGACGCATACGGACACAAGGACAAATAGGTCCATAACGCATTATTCTCAAACCGCATGGAATTTGCTAGGCTACAGTACGCTACCCACACATAAATAATTTCTAGACATGCTTTTTCCCACTAACTCTGCGCGACATGGGAAGAAGAGAATTCTGTACTGTGTTAGAATAGAGATGTACTAGTTTGAAAGAGGACTTGAGGTGGTAATAGGATATAATTGTATATACTGTAAAAGCTTCAGCGATGCGACCAATGCAACTGATAACTGAGAAATAAGGGATAAGTTAGGGCAAAGAACGTTCTGGCAGCATTAACTGTCATGTCATGTTGGGTGGAGAAGGAGGAGAAGTATTATCAAGTAGGGTTTGGGAAGGGGGAGGACTTGGTGAATGCTGTGCGAAGGCATGGTGAGAATCAGATCGTGGTGGACGAACGACGTTCTCAGTCGTACTGGTTTGAGAGGAAGAATCTAGGGAATTTGCAGAGGAGTCGGTAGAGTCGAGGATCTGGATATCTTCCGCCGTTTGAGCTGAGTGCCACGAATACTTGGGCAAACCGTCAACGGTGCTCTCTGTCTCGCCAGTGCTACGAGCGGCCAGATCAGAATCATTGGTGTGGGATTGTGCATTGCCAGCCTCCTGAACTTCTAGCTCTGCCAGACCCTCTCTCGTGGCAGTCGTTTCAGGTTCAGGCCCTTGTTGGTCTGATGTGGTGAATGACTGGATTTTGTTTTCGTCTTCAGCAACAACAGGTTGGCCAGCACCTGAAGCAGATACTTTTCTCCATAGCTGCTTCGTAGCCCCTTTGACCATCCTCCCGAACACCACGAACGGATCCTCGTCTTCAGTATCAAGACTTTTGCCGTTCTCATATTCCACTGTGACGCTGGATCCGTCGTCATGAACGTGCACACGAGAGTTATGATGCCGTTGCTGCTGATCCTCCCATAGACCGCCGTCACGCCTGAGCTGTTGCCTCCGCATGAGGTTGGCGCGATTAGCTACACCGAGCGGGGCAGTGGAACGCCGTTTGCGCTGTGGCACCTCTGGGAGTGGTGCAAATTTGATAGAGAGTGACGAGGTTGATGGCCTGAGCCTGAGAATTCCCGTGTTTGTGCATGACGATGAAGAGGAGGAGGGTATGTTTGTGTCCGACAAGGAGGAGGTGGAGGATGAAGGGATGTCGGTCAACATCGTCAGAGGGAGGAGGAAATGAAGGGAGAATCTGATTATGTCAGCTATCTCTTCACTATCTGGCCCGTCTCGCGGTCACGGGGCTCGCTCTCCCATGTCTTCTTACACCTATCACTCGCCTTTACCCACTGCCAGCGGCCCATACATTCTCGGTGTAGATGAAGCTGGAAGAGGGCCAGTTCTAGGGCCATTAGTGTATGGGATTGCATACTGCCCTGCAACTTACAAAGAGTCCTTAGAGGACCTTGGTTTCGCCGGTATGCCCGTGTTCTGCCCATTCTCCACCGGTTTTATAGACAGTCGTTCTCTTTCTAGATTCCAAGACTCTGACGGCTGACGTCCGGACTGAGCTCTTATCAACGCTCAACTCTGATCCTGCTAACCTCGGTTGGTCTGTCAGGGTTATTAGGTGTGTATCCCAAACCCATCCACTGCGTCATGCTATGAAGCTCAAGACTCATTCATTTACCTCGTTCAGCCCGCAAGATATATCCAACGGCATGCTACGCAGAAACCCGACAAATCTCAACCAGCAATCCCAGCAAGCCACTATACTTCTGATACGCGAAATCCTCGCGAAAGGAATCCAACTCTCCGAGGTTCGTCGCGTTGTACGCATCAACTTCTATAGTTAAGCCATTAATAACAGGTATACGTCGACGCGCTGGGGACGACATCCACGTATGAAGCCTACCTCACTTCCCTGTTCCCTACCATAGGTAACATCACGGTCACCACGAAAGCTGACTCAAAGTTCAAGATTGTGGGTGCTGCCAGTGTCGCCGCTAAAGTGACAAGAGACAGGTGTCTCGACGAATGGGTCTTCGACGAACTTCCGCAATCAAAACCTGTTGACCAGCCACCGCCAGAGTACTCGGAAGATGATGCTGAGGCAATTCCTGATTATCCATGGAGCACGGCGTACGGAAGTGGATACCCTTCAGGTTGATTTTGACGAATCTTTCTCTACTGCCTGTGGTTGCTCATTACCCCGGTGTGCAGATCCCAACACCAAAGCCTGGCTTCAGGCATCTTTGGAACCAACATTCGGTTTCCCGTCAGTCACACGCTTTTCGTGGTCGACAGTCAAAGTCTTATTAGACAAGGAGGCTCATCATGTGCAGTGGTACAGTTTCGTAGTCCTCACTTCTGCCCTTCCTTGGAATTGACATACTTTGAGACAGGTGCGACGAAGGACAAGCGTCACTGGTCAAGGCCTTCGACAGTGCTCAAGGAAGAGACAAAGACCGCTGCGCGGTGGCAAGCGACCTATCTCTGAGGAGCATTGCAGATATATAGTTCTGCTGGCCGCCCTCACCTTTGGTCTACAGCCCTACTTCTCTAGAGCCTGCTGACTAAACTCGTAGCCAGCCAGAGCCGGTCTTCGTTGCTTGACCTATGGGATAGTATGATCTGTGTGTAACTGCAACCTTCATGTCAGAAGCGTATGGTGTAGTCATTCTCCGCCCAGGTGATTGGGGGACTGGTGCTGTACTACTGCAGAAAACTGAGGATGCAAGGATAGAATGCTCGCATACCCTGCAAAGGTAGTACAAAATATTTATTGAAGTATGCGGAGGTAGGCACGGATGACATGACACGACGAGAACAAGGAAAGTAACATTACGTTACGGACTATCTCCTCGAGCTCTTCGAGGCAGGGGTGCCTACAGGCTCATCACCTGCCTTTCTCTTTGTCCCAAACCCGAACGCAACTTTCGTCCTATCTCGACTATCTTGTACTGGCGTGCTAGAACCACCTGCTGGAGAGTTGATGGCCGATGATATACGCGAGAAACCGGGCTTGGGCGCAGGTGAACCAGACATAGGCGTCCCTGTCCCACTGCCGATCTCGCTTCCTAAAAGATTGCTGGTTGCAGGGAGCGTTATGAATCCACTGTCTAACGTATGGATACCCTGAGCAGAGCTGCCAGCTTTGTTGGCTTCCTTCTTTTTGTTCTTCTTCTCCGTCTTCCCTTTGGAAAGGGGTTGAGGTTCAAGGAACTCGGATGCCTGAGGAACGGCGCTAGAAACAGGAAAAGTTAGTCTTGCTGAGGAGGACGACAGGAACGTAAGTCACATACCCGCGATTACCCACAGACAAGACGAAGTGAGCTTGACCCGTCTTCTCTTGACGCATCTGGAAGGCTTTCTGCATGCTCAGAGGCGTATCACCACTCTGCATGGCCGCCATCTTCCGTTCCTCAGCAATCTTCTTCAGCATCTTCTCTGTCTTCATTTTGCCGCTCCCCTTTCCATGAAATTTGTGCGACAGAGCTTTCCATGCTTCCTTTGGAGTAAGCGTCCGGCCGTGGTCATCATAGTAGACAATGTTGATATCGGGTTTGTAGTTCTTGTAAGCCTCCATATTTTCACGAGCTTCCTGGCCCTCACGCAGGCGATTCTCGTATTCTCTGGTAGCCTGGTCCTTGGCCGAACCTCTTGACGAAAGTTTCTGCAGCTCTCGTTGAGCGACTCGACTCCGTTGTTGGGACAGCCAAAGGTCGCGCTGCAGCTGTACACGCTCCCGCTCCTTCTGGTCGGCACTGGGCGCAGCAAGAATACCTTGGTTACGGAGGATGTTGAGGGTGGACGCCATACCAGAACTGAAGGTCTGCTCAGACGATGTTCCGACTGTCGCAGTGGTTTCTCCTCTATCAGTGGCCTCGTCTTCAGCTTTCAGAGCATCTTCTATGGCGTCAAGCATGGCCATATCCGCATCATCGTCCTCTTCTTTGATCTCCAACTCCCCAGCCTCGATCTCCGTCATGGGCTGATCCTCTTGTAGTTCCTGAGCTGCCACGTTCTGTGTTGTTTGCGGTGTAGCGAGATCGGGATCTGGTTTGACTTCTTGTTTTACGGCCGCTGGATTGTAAGATATAGCGCGAACGAATTCCGTGGTTTCGTCGAACTCCAATCCACCTTGAACATCCCCTGATTCTGTTGAGGGACCCGTGTCATCGATCGTGATGACTTGGTTGGATTCTTCCTCTTTGATGCGTTGTTCAGCAACTGTAAAGACGGTTACTTCCTTCTCCAATATCCAACTAAGTTTTGAGTATGAATGGCATACCTTTCTTCGCAAGCTCCTCAGGGGACATCTTCTTCGGCTTCTGAAGCTTGGCTTTGCGGGACCGAGCAAGCGCTGACTGCAGTTCGTCGTCGTCGACAAAATTGTCGTCTAAATTGCGTTGCCGGGGTACAAATGGCTTCTCATCAACAGCCATGGAATCTGCTGCGTCAGGCTGCTCCTCCGCTGCAGCGCGTCGCGAGGGTCGTTTCTTCTTTGTCTATCAGAGCGAGTTCATGATGAGATGAAGGTTTTGTGAAGGTGTCTGTGTTAACTACATACCTTAGGTTTCTTGAACCCGACATCTCCTTCCTTTAGGTAATCATCAGAGATGAAAGTCTCTGCAGCAAGTAGATGAGTCTCCATAGGCATTAGAAGAAATGAATAACCCTTACTGGAGTAGTCGATAGAAAGGAGAGATTTATTAACGGACGCAGTCGTGTCTTCCTCTTTCTTCTGTCGTGCTGTACTCGAAGGTCCAGAGGAGCTGCCCAAACGGAACCCCTGGTTCACGGTGTAAGATGAATGGTCGTTGAAGTGAGGATTAGATCTAACCGTTTCTTGAGCCCCGTTGATGTCTTCATCATATTTGGCAAGCACGCTGCGCTTCATTCCGGCGACGCCAGGTGCAAACTCGTCATCATCGTAGCCAGTATAATCCCGTTTCTTAATCTTGAGCTCGTTGTTTTTCTTTGTCTTTTCGTCCTCTGCCATTTCTACATTCTGTAACTCATCCTCTGTAAGAGAAACATTCAGTACATCTGCGAGTGTCCCGTCGGTGACAAGAATTGACCTTCATTATCAAGGATGCGGCTATCTTTGAGCGTGAGTATTCGAGCATCGCCTTCGTCCATTTCTTCGAAGTCATGGCTAACCTTGAGACCCACCAGGTCATCTGAATGGATAGGGAGAGGAGATCACTTTACAAGCTTGGTCATGCCTGGAATCAAGAGACACACCTTCGGTGTATTTCTGCCCTTGGAAAACTTTGTCCATGTTCTCCAGCTCCTCCATACGCTTCTTGGCTAGCATCTTCTCCCGTTTCTTGGACTTCTTGATCCATTTCAACGTATCCTCTTCACCAGCTGGATCTGCATCGCCGAGCGTAGCTCCTTTGAGCTTAGCGTTCAGCTCATGTCTGTTCTTGATCCTGAAGGGGATGTAAGAGTGTGACATGACTCAGAGCGACCAACAACACTGACTTGGCTATCTTATCCTGGATACTCCTGCAAAGAAAGAGGAAGAAGGAAAAGCAATTAGACAGTGAAATCAGATAGGCAGACCTTAGTAATTACTTTGTCTCGCGAGCTTTAGCTTCTTCTTCACGTTGTTTAGCGTAGTTGCTCTCTGCCTGCTTCTCCTTGTCGTCTGCAGGAGGGCCATCGTCCGTAAGAGGCTTGAGGCCAAGCTTGATACGGATTTTGTTGGTCTCCTCCAAACTAATGCTCTCTTCCATGGACATGACGAGCACCGAGGGTGGTCAGAACCGACAGTAGACAAGCGAGTGGGTGATGGTGAGGGACAAGTTATGAGGGCGAATAGAGTATTATGTCAGCATCAATTGCAACGCTCGTCCTGCCATGTCGCTCGTCTTCAACAGGACATACCGCTATCTTGTCCGTTCTTCTTTTCCTTCTACCGCCTCCAAGTTGACTCTAATACTCTGGAATACAGCAACGGCAAGCGCATGAACAACCAGTCATATTCTATTCGATCATCTTGGGAACTATTGGCCCAGTAATGGCGTTCGCTGTTCCAAGAATTCGTGAAAACTACTTTGGCTACAGACCTGCCGAGCCCGTCCCAACCTCGTTCCCTCGTATGTATCTCAGGCTTGAGCAGAGCATCCGAAGCTAACAAAGTGTTTCCACCGTGCAGTTCCCAACAGACCGCGGAGAGCAACGCAAGGGTACGAAGACGATTAAGGAAACTTGCTTCGGCTACTATTAGTACTCGGTCCTCATTACTCAGTACGGGTGTATACTCATTAGAAGACTATAACCATGCAAGTATTATATCATGAGATGGGGTGGTATAGATACAGAATTGAGTAGGGGTGTCCAGAATAGTGTCCAAGGTAGTGTCTAGGTGATGCAACAGCGAAAGATGAGCTTGGGATCTATGAGGGTTTTGACTACAGAACGGGCTCTGATTTTTGTCCATTCTTATGCATTTGCGAATCTGGATCTGGGCCGACTAACATATGCCACAGTTCAGGACCATCTCGAATGAGGGCCTGTGAATGATGAGTGACCTGCTGGGGCATGAGAATTAAGGGACCTACAATAACGACTTCTACTGCAATGAGGGCGATGATCACAAGCTCCATTCTATGCGTAGAGGACTGTGCAGAAGAGAAAGAGAGTCTGAGTCAACTGTATCCGTACGAGCAGATTTGACTATACCTCTGTAAGTAGCGACCGCAAAACAGATTGTACCTTTACATCTCAAGAGTCAGATAGAGAGGAAGGAAAGGTCAGGTAAAATTCCAACCTCAGCTGCATAGGTGATCTTCTCGTTTACGGAGTCAGTTCTCGACCTAACCTCCAGCGCATTGCTGAGAGTTTTGAAGTAACCTGTAAAGAGAGCTCGAGTAAGCGAATGACACGCCGCAGGGAAAACGATGGCAGACCCTCTAGCACTGGTTCTGCCCAATAAAAGTCTGGCGTATCGGAGAAGTTCTCACGGTTGAGATTTAGACCTTGCCTGAACTTGAGGAGCCGACCGAGTTTCTTGATCAGGGCAGTTCGGTTCATTCCAGGCTTTCCAGTCCGTTCGAGTGAGTGAGGTAATTGAGCCACGGAGGAGAGATAATCGTCCAGAGAAACTTCTAAAACTGAGAGGGCGGTCGATCGGGAAAGAGCCTGTGAGAAAGCATAACGGGCCAAGAGGGTTTCCTCAGGAAGTGTTGAGGTTGGAAGACCTATGGGTAATGAGTCATTGAGTTCAGGTGCAGGGGTTTTGCCCAGGATGATCAGGTCCCCTTGCAACCGAGTATTCCTAGCACCTGAGTCAGTGAGCAGTTATTGCGAAGGAACGGGAGGCCATACGCAACTCTTCGGGATCTGTGATGAACTCGAGCTCCTCAGTCTCAACCTCAGTCAGAGGACCGACTTGAGCGCCGGAGGACGGTGAGATATGTTTGGAGGCAAACAGGTTTGCGTCGGCTTCTTCCAGCCCCCAGCACACGAAACTTCCGTTCCTGAAAACGAAGATTTCGCCTTGCTTGCCATTTGAGCCCCATTGAGGTATCCACCAAGAGTCATGCAGACGGCAAGCCCTAGGGGGAAGCTTGTCCCGAAGCCTTGATAGCACATATTTTTCGGCTGTAGCTAAGGTGAAGACTGGCTGTATCCGGCTACGAGTAGGTGTCGGGTTGGACCTGATAGGCAAGGAGGCGGAGGCAGATCTTCGTAGAGGCGTGCTGGTTTTGGGTTTTGACTTGGGCCTGGGGCTAACTTCCTCAACGTGCGGAGGAGCACTCGTTGACATGTACCTCGAACCAGCGAAGCAAGGTATATGGGGCCTGAAGAGACGGAGCTGTTGAAGGAATTAGAATCTAAGGAAAGCCATAGTGCAACCGAGGCGCAGGACTGACCATTGTTGGTGGAAGCGCTAAGTTGGCTCTTGACTCTCATCATCAAGATGTCAATGAACCAGCTTGGTCCGGGCTTCCATCAGCGCCAGCTGAGGATCTTGCTCTCTGGTACTCTCTTCCTCACAAATGTACTCGGTCTCGACACCTTTCCATCCCCTGGCTCTGTCTCTAGATCTCATTCTGTCACAAAATCCAGAGGCGGCTCTGCTGCAACAGTAGCGTCCATCTTGGCTCAGTTTTCTGGGACCGAACCTTATCTCAATGCCGCTCTGGGCGGAAACGATGAAGCTAAGCTTGTTCACAGAAGGATGGAACGAGAAGGTGTTATCCTTCAATACTGCAAGCTCTGGTCCAATGCCAGTATCCCTACAGCCTGGGTCCTCGAAGCAGGTCAGTTTACTCCCGATTGCCAACATGCAACACGATGATAATGTCGTAACATCATCGCCCCAGGCCAGCCAGATTTACGAGCGGTCATAAATCATAACCCCCTGCCAGATATCACGCATGAGGAATTCATATCCATCCTAGGACCAGTCCTTGCCCCAGAGAACTATCCCACGTACCCTGCGGCTGGCCACCCTTCTCAATCCCGGGTTCACGCCACGTCAAACGCGTACGCTGCAACAGGGTCACAATCACGTCCTTCAACCGCTTCCAGTGTTAATTCGTTAGGACAACAACAGAGTCCTGCTCCTTTCGATTGGTTCCACTTCGAAGGTCGATCCGTCAGGACTACTCTGAGCAATATCACTGGTATAGAAGGACTGGCAAGAGAGCGGAAATGGAGATCCCACTGTATCTTCAGCGTGGACATAGGTCGCAGGGCAAGACAGGGTGTCGAAGTGGTGTGAATCATTTCCCTCCCTTGCCACAATACACCTCTGAACTTAGTATCCTAAACCAGCTGATTCCATACGCGGACGTGATTTTCTTCACTAGATCGTACGCTGCGTCGCTCTCACCGCATTACGCGTCCAGCCCACGTTCGTTTCTACTCTCAATGTCTGCGAAAGCGCCGCCACATGCACTGCTTATAGCACACTGGGGAAACGAGGGCAACGCAGTGCTCTCTCTACCTACCAGAGAATATTTTCAAAGTTCCAGATGGGTCAACACCGAGACCAATCAGAAGCAATTGAGCAATGGTCAGAGAGCGGACACTGCAAGTAATCGGCTCAGTGTGGTTCCAACTGTTTCCGATTATTCAGTGCAGAGCGGGAGCGACTATTACGCTGGCGGCAGAGGCACACCTTCCAGCTCTGATCACACGGCTCGCTCACCATCGACGTATACTCAGTCACGGGGAGATTTCAATGCACTAGAGTCAGGCTCTGAGGTCGACCAAGAATACAGCCAAAGACGAGATAAAATACAACCCGACCCCCCTGACCCCCCAAGTATCGAGGAACCTATCCTAGATGAGGTCGGAGCGCAAGATGCTTTCATAGCAGGAATGATTTTTTCTCTCAGTCGTCGACTTCTCCCGGACCCCAATGGGCCGTATACCCCCGGGGGGGAGTCAAAGCAGGGTTCAGGAAGCGAAAACGACAGATCTCTTCGTTGGAAACTAGACGAATGCCTGAGGTAGGGATCAGACTCTGACTTTTCAGTTAGTTTAACAACCACGATTCCGATCATGCTTGACAGATTCGCCACGGAATTATCAGGAAGGAAAGCTGGGAGGATCGGCTGGGACGGACTGGGAGCTGAGATGGTTGCCGCGGGATGGTTTCATCCTTAATCTAGGTGTCCATGTAGCTTATGGATTTGACTCGCAAACTGTACCCTACTTTATGTTCACTCTGTGGGTCTTGATTGCCTCTCTTTCGATTTGTGCATTCCTGACTTAGCAGAAGACAGTTTACCTTACTTCCAGGCTTAATCTAATTTGGATACATGGCCGCTGCCATATATTTTCGTCAGTGACCTTGAGGTAAGGACTCATTGACTACTGCTATTTCGCACCGTCAGCGGAGGAAATGCCTAGTTCTCTCACCTGCGGTCATGCAGCTTACCCATAGTCTTGGTCGAAAACCTCTGCATTAGATCTCCTCCTCCAAGAGATATCTGCTGCTACTCTTTTGTGCCAACGCTTTCCAGATACATCGTAGCCTCGATCCAAGCAGCCAGCTTTGGGGCGAAAGTCGGTGCCATTGTTCGCAAGACTTCGGTTCACAACTACTTGGATATGCGATTTTGATGTCTATCGCACGATCTAGTATCTGGCTCCGCGCTCGTTCGTCCGTTTTGTATTTCCCAGTATTCTCGCGCGTCAGACGGGGGCCTGAACTTCTGTCGACTGACTGCGACTGATATCCCCTCTTCCTCACTATGAGTTGATTTGCTTATCCCTTTACTTCGCCGCGGGCATGGAACTCAGTTCCTCCGTGTCGTTCATGACGGGCTTCCAGAGGTCATGACCGCACCCAAAGGGGCGGCTGCTTAGGCCGCATCAATGCAGAGTTAGCATCCTCATGGGGTGCCCAAAACTCTACTTCCTGGTAGTGATTTGCTCTTCAGAGGGCCAAATAACCCGCGGCATTAGGCAAGCCTTCTCCAAATGCTCACAAGGACCCCTGTGAATCCGGTGGAAGTTCATAACCACATCAACATCCCATCAGAGTATAACACGACGAGAAAGATGAGCAACTTGGGCTTGTCCTCGGCTGTAGCCTAAATATATCACCATTTGTGGAAGGGAAATGTGTTGGGCTTCTTTTTCTCACTAGGTTTTCTCTCCTGTGGAACGCGCTCAAAACATCAACCGTGTTCTTGTTGAAAACCCCACGGGCAACAGGCACGTTCATCGACGTAGTCGTGTGGGGTGCCTACCCACGACACAGAGCCAGTTACTGCCCTCCGGCGAACTCTGCTAGTTTGTGCATCCACGGCTCTCCAACATCCTGATGGCATCCTCCGCCGACACTCTGTTCAGTACTGTGTAGGCTCACAACAAAAGCTGCTCGGCAGCCATACTGCCCTCGAATCTGAATGGCCAACGCCTCGGTCATAAAATATTCGTCGAATGATCTTTGTCCCCTCCTGCCCCGGTGTTTGACAGTACTTCTGATCGACAACTACTCCTTGCTCTCTACACGATCCTCTCATCAGAGTGGGAGCTCCTGTGAGAGACCTAGCTAAACTTAAACAAGTCACAATACTTTCGACATAGGGGACTTCTGGATTTTTGTAGCTGTTCGACGCTTGCCTTCCCCAGTTCTCGTTCATCCTAGATCACAGTCGACCTTGCGGGAGAGGCTGAGGAGTCGGGACAGCGTACAAAGCGTCCTAGCTAACGAGGCCGAAGCGGTGGACCTGAGAATGCATCGATCGAGCGACCGTTGATCAGAGCTCGGAAATTAAGTACCTCGACTCCCTGGAAGACTGATCGAAGGTGGTTTCCAGCCATTCCCAGCGCCCACACAATAGGACCTCCCCCTTCCTCGCAAGTCCTCGGTGTGGTCATATCTGCGTCGTTAAGTTAAAAATCAATGCTGGCCGCGCCCCTCCTCCCGGTGAGGAGAGATGGTTCTGTATACGTGGATTTGTATGTTCACCTATGCATGGGCTTCCGGATATTCATCTCGACGAATTGTAGAGGGCAGGAAGGGACTTCGGCATCGGTGAAGATATCTCCCCAGTGATAATCAGAGCGACGAGTACTGAGGCGGCGACCTTTCTTTCCTTGAGATGGATTATTCATACCGCGGATAAAATTCGTTGAGCCATGGACCCGTCCAGTACGTTTAGAGAGGGTTGGTGGATCTCGGCGCCCGAGTCGACTCGGGGGCTGTGAAAGGACACTGCGTCCTGTGTCATCTAAATTTGCATTACATCTTGTCCCAGACCGTAGTAAAAATAATTTAGTAGAGGCCAGAGGACCGTGAATACTTTGGGGTGATACCGCCAGTGCTCGAGATCGGATGAAAGCCCTGTCGGAGCACCCCAAGACATGAAATAAATAGAGCTGAATCTACCTTACGATTCGAAGAGACGGTCCTCGTGGGATGGCATAGGAACCTCGAAACTCATGAGTAGGAGAGAGGAGGCAGCTTCATGAGCTTGACATTCTTCTCGCCCATTCGTCCCTCGTACAGTCTTCGCAAGGATATCGAAACAAGTTGGTGATCTTTCGGTCGTCTTGTGGCACCTTGAAGTGGTGTAGTAGTTGTTGTGTATGTTAACAAGGGAAGGTATGCAAAAACTATCTAAGTACCTTGGGACAAGGGCAGTTGCGTGCTGTGTGTTTGTGGGCGCTGCTCAACCCGCAGTTTTCCTTGAGGCAGTCCGTCTTATTTCCAGTATAGTAGCTATTTTTGAAGTGCTGCCAGAGGTTGTGGAAAATCAGTACGAGGCAGAGTGACTGAAACGGTGTAAATAATTGCCTCGCACGGTCTATAGTAGTCTCCTCTACTGAAGCATTTCGTGAGACAATGAGTGAAGCACAGAGGAGATGGTCAGCCTACATTTCCCACAGACACATCTACGTGGCTGTCGTGCTGGTTTAAGATGAGTAGAGGGCAGTCTAACGCAGATCAGCTTATCCGATATGCGTGGAAGACAGCTACTTAGAGGAAGAAAGCTTGAATGACCTTGAATACCGAAGAACGGTTTATTGTCCGCTCATTCGTGTAATGACCGGAATGCCCTAACAACTAGCACCCATTCCGGATTGGTACAGTATATAGCCTTTTCCAGCTGGAGCGTCAGAGAGACACTAACGATGCACAAACCGATATCGTACCCGAGAGGAGGGAGGGTTAGAAGCAAAGGAAGGCGAAGTGATAAATTAGCAGCATTAGCAACGGCGTAGAAGCAACGGGCCAGAGGCCTGGACAACAAAGTGGAATTGTTTTGCTGGCCGAATGGGGATAGAACGGCGACGAGGAAGATACCTGCTGAATAGCCATGAACAGGGTTATACCAGACCGTATGGTTACCAGGGTACAAATCAGGGTCCGCCTCCTTCTGCGCCGGTTTTGTAGTACTCAAGATTCGTAGTTTGGAGAAGGACTCATTGAAAGTCAGGTCGGGATAGGTCAGTAGAGGAACCTGATCTGCAGTTGCAAATTGGACTGCTGTAGGAACCAGATAGGTACTCGATCACTATGGCCTAGAAGTCCAGCTTGAGCCGTTTAGTTAATAGCCCCAAAAAGCATCAGGAAGAGTCGACCGCCTGGTTCAGGTAGCCCGGAAAAGGCCGACAGAGTCATGAATAAGGTTTTTTCAACGGGGCTATTGTAGAGAGTCGGGTGGCACTTCTGCCGCCTGCACCAGAAGTTGTTTCGTCAATGCCCGTGCTCAAGCATACTAGTAGCTGATAGGGAGGCCGGAAGTGGGCACATGCCTGACAAGATCCTGTACCATCAGCTTGGAGAAAAGGACCCTGTAATCGAGAGGTCTAAGAAGATCCAACTTGTCTGAGTGATAGACACGCCGAGAAAGAAACGGTAAATCTCGAAACGAGATGCTTGACCTGTAGTCGTGGTTAAGAGTGAACAGGGTCTTGACATTCAATGTAATACATTCAACAATTTCCACGAGGGATCGAGCCTGAGACCTCAAGCCTCGCTGTAGATGTTGCAAACAGTCGGATCAGATATGAGATCTATACTTGGCTGCCTCTTGGAAAGACCCAACCTTCGCGGGAACGCCTGCTGGACTGAATGGATGATACAGTTGGGACATCTCGGCTCGACGTCCGGACGTCGACTTCAGCGCCTTCGGAGCTAGGGTTAGAAGTTGAAGAGGCACCAATGACCTGTAGGAAGTCGGAATTACGGTGAAGCCTATACATAATTTCAAGGACACCCTTGTTGGGGATGCATGAGTCCCAGGGAAACGGCTGCCAAGTTGATTGGAGATCTAGTGTACTTCTGCCATGGCCTTTTGTCCTCGTCCACAGAAAAGGGTTGGCCCAGACTCTTCTTCGAAGTCGTTGGGCTGGTTGAAATAGGGACAGGAATTCCCAGCCCTTGGATATGGCAGAACGCGAGAATAGGCTCAAAGGCTTGACTGTGATGCGTGACCGCGAATGTTACCGTGACCGGGTGAATTACATAATCGCATCCATATCGAGCTCCAGACTTCGACTCGAGCAAGCATGCGCACAAACCTCCTTGAGCTCGATCGGCTCTACTAAGAAGCAATTCCTCGTTGAGGCCATCTCATGCGAGCTACCACAATGTACACTATGATCTGGGCCGTTTCTCACGTAAACCTGGCAATAAATCGACTCTTGCTTCTGCACTTCTACTTGATCCTACCTTCGGTCCAGGTCTTCTCCCTCAGGTTCAGGCACTACTAGTGGTATTCTCGCTCGGTCTTCCTTCTACCGTGAGATCCTAGGGGAATACATGCTCTGTAACTTCTCGATGTGCTTGGTTTTCCCTCTTTCAATTTAGTTCTCGTCAGTCCTGTTCAGTCCTTTACAGAACTCTAGATTGCTGGGTCGCAAAGATCATATTTTCACTTCCAAGGTTGGGCGGTGGCGAGCTCAAAGAAGCACTCTGGGGTCTGACCCAGACTTCTTCTCGTTTCAATGCCCGCACTTAACTTCAAAGGGGACTGGTGTATTCTTTGTTCTTCTGATCCTGCCTTCTGATCTTCGTGGCTGACTTCGAACTGCGGAGTTCTGGGGTTTCTATGAATTAGAAAAGTCTAGGTACACACACAGAACATTCTCACCGCTCCCAACGAGGGCAGCATACTCACCGCGACAGGACTGATGCACTGCAAGATTTTTTATTTTTATTTACTCTCAAGTGCCGTACCCATGACGAATCTGCGAAAGTTTGTAGCTGAGCTCTGGAAGTACACTTTGAACCCATCTTCTGGACCACAGGATCAGCGTGCGATTGGAAGAGCCTTGATATCTTGCAAGTTTCCTCATGGATATACCGGTGACCAGGGGCTGGAGAAATCGATGCAATGTTGCCCAGTGTACTAATGCAAGAGAACACCCCTTGAGATTTGGCGCGTTACTGTTCAGCTTGCTATCATGAAGTGTATCTCTCTTTGGCCGACGGGTAGTAGTCAAGTTGGGCTGCATCATCACAGGACTCATGCTTTATCAAGCCGTTGTAGGCAGCCAAATGTTATATGGAGAGAAGAGCAGCCCTGCGAACGTCAGCTGGTCGATATCAAAAACATCAAGTCCGGGTCAGAATAATAATGGAGTCATGAGAGTAATTGAACTCCGGTATCCGCGATACGAGAACTCTCTTGATGCGAAGGGAGGTTACTAGGCAAAGTCCATAAAAAGAGTTCTCTCACCCTCTCAGATTACGCCATTAGTGGTTTCTCAGGCTACAGCGTTCGACAGGTGCCCAAGAGCTTGGGTCGGTTCGTTGTAGCAAGTCTGGGAACAATGTGAGTACATCCGACTGTACAGGTACCTTCGTTTCGATTTGTTGCCAAGTCGCGGTTTATAAACTGCAGAAGAAATGAAAGATAGTGAGCCGCTTCTTACAAACAGGATTAGCGGTACTCTGTGAGACGATGCTAAATCCTCTAGTTCGTTCGGAGAGAAGCTGGATGGGCAGCTGAAGGATAAACAAATAAATTTAGATGCCAGTGTGAACACAGCTCAGCTGTGATAGCGGAAACGATCCAAGATATACGGTGGACCGAGAAGAGGCTAGCAGCAGAGAAGAAGGCTCTACTGCGACTCGATTCTGTACGATTTGCCTTTTTGGTACCCTGGGAGCCCGGGTTGGCCAATCTGGGACCATCGAGCTAATTAGTAGGTAAACGTCAAATTTGGTTCCGAGCCGGAGAAGGAATATGTTCCATGACGCACTTCACTCCCAGCATTTGACTCAAACTGGCTGAGCGTACGAGAAACTCGCAAGCTCATTGCGATAAAATCAGCGTTTCAACGCAGTCCGTGTAGAGGGGACACCATCAAGTGCGAACCTGTTCGTTTGCGACGCCGAAAAAAGGGAGATTTGTCAGAGGTGTTTTACCTTCCGACGGATACAAAGACGAGGCAGTTGCATCCGCCCTGCTCCCGTCTAGGTGATATGTAGCCCAGTAAAGCAGACCCCGCACTGACAGGTCGGGGATGTAGCGCCGTATTGTAAACATATCTGAATATTTGAATTCGTTAAACTGATGCTGGGCGGGAGGGCAAAAAAATTGTATAGGAAGAGCTTGTCGGTCCCTTGAGGCTTGGTGTGAAAGAGAGTTTGACAGCGCTCTCAAGTAGCCAATTTACCGATAAGCTTAGAATATTTGTAGAGCGAGAATAGAGATTAAAGCTGGAGCGTCAATGTTTCAGCTCGCATCGACGCGTTGAAGTGAAGTGAACCGACGAATGCTCGGGAGTTGACAAGGGGGTTTGAGGGGCTCAGAGCTTCATCAAGTTTGAGCTAAAGATGGCGTGAGTGCTATAAAGCGACGAGCCTCGTAGTCAGGGCGCACACAATAAATCATCAAGGAGAAGTCGGGACGAAGCAAAACAAACGTTAGAAAACGAATTAGGTTAGCTCTCGGATGATGCCGCAAACATTGATAGAACTAGTAGGAGAAGGCGGACGTGCGATAACTATATGGGATGAGCAGTTGCTTGGTTTGTACTAGCACCGGTAATGTGGCAAGGCGCTGAGGTAGGGATCCTCGAAGGTTGGAGCGAATGAATAGAAAGTCAACGACGAAAGGAGGAAGACCGGCACTTTGCGGATTCGAATGAATGGGACAAAGGAGCAGAGATCACTGTCGTTGGCAGCGCTGAAGGTCGTCGTTGATGGCGTAGAGCGCACCTGAGCTCATTCCAAGCCTAGGGACGAATTCAATAAAGACCAGTCACGATCTCTGACCTCATATGCCGTAAATTCCCGACCCATCATCTTGACCCTGATCGGACGTCCTTACGCCCCTGCAATCCAAGAATATCAGAGATCTCATCCAAGGAACACCTTGTTCATCTTCAAAGCCAGCAGAGATCGCTACTTGGCCTTGTAACCTTGGACTTGGAGTACAAGGTAGATACAAGTATTTGCTTGTACGAATCTCTCGTTGGACTCGGAGTATCCGCCAGCCCTACCGAGGTCAGACCAATTTTGTTTGAGTTGGAATCGTTCGCACTGTCACCTTGTATTCGTATCAACTGTACTGAGATATCTACTTCACCCAAGGCTATGAGTGCTTATTGAACGGGAGAAGTATCCGTTCGTGGCAATAGGCGTGTCCCGTTTTGATCATACTATTAGACAAGATTCCGAGCGACTCAGTGAGGGGATGATTGTCAGGATTCAATATTCAATATTCAATTATCGAACCCTACTACGTTTGTCAATGCGCCGCCAACGGTGGTACCCTAACTTTGAAAGACCAGCGATATCCTGAGTTGGATCGCCAGCCAAGGAACGCAGTCTACTGTCTGAAGCTCTCGACCCTTCAACGGCGGCGGTCTAGGTACGTGTAGGACTGTCAGTCTACATAGAACTCGAGCTGTACGATACTACGACTCAACCGCTGACGCCACTACACCCTCGCAGATTTCCTCCACCCGAAAGGCAAGACGGGGCGTCGGGTTGTACAAGCGCCTACCAACAGATCTACGAGCTCTGTGACAAGTCCAGTTGTCCGGAACTTAGATGCGGAGCGAATGAATGCCCAGCTCAGTCCCCAAGTCATTGCCTTTGCTGAGGTGGTCACCAACTTGAAGGGGTGCGGATTTCTCTGAATGGGACACAATCTGGGGTGACGATCAGGCAAATTCAAAAACTGCGAGCCAAGAATGGGTCCGACGTTATCCGGAACCAAATGGAAATGTGATTACGCTTTTGAATCGTTGAGCAAAAGGTTCCGTGCTTGGTCAGGGCCTCAGGATAGAAGGGGAGCGACGAGCTTCGGATTGAAAAAGCTTTCAGTAGACAACGAAGATAAAGACGAAATCTATCGTGGATTGCATGCGTGGTAAAATGAGTGAGATATCGACAAGAGATGTCTGTGAGGTAGTACAAAAACAAGGATGGGGAGGAGTGTAAAATACATCTAGAAAGAGAGGGAGAGAGGAAGTGCAGTGAACAAAGGGATGAAGGTATACGGAAGGAGAGTGAGAGCAATGAGAAGAGCGGGCATTTTGGAGGTGATGATGCGGACAGAGGTCAGAAAGAAAGCTCTAAGCGGGAAGATGACAAAAATAAAAATAGACAAAAAAGCAGAGAAAGGTCATGACGAAGGATAGCCCCTGGATCGATAACTTGAGTGGATTGGGATCGCCAATTGGCGGGGATCCCTGGCGTAGGAGGCATGGGAATGTACTGGGGCATCGAAATTTTTCTCCAGTAAAGAGGAGGGGATGTAGGAAGTGCCAAAAACGGATCCGGCTTCCTCATCTGAATCTTCCTCCGGAAACAATGTGTGCGGGCGATGCGTCATTGCCAAAACGGTAAAAGCTTTGGCACTTGGAGAGGAAGCTTGATTCAGCATCCGAGAAGATTTCTCCTTGAAGAGGGCGGCTTCATGGACATGGGGCTGGCTGGTAGACTGGAGTGGTGTGAATGTCGAATATTTTGACTGGGAGGTCATAGAAGTGCTGGTCGATGCGGAAGGGGTGGAAGTGGGGAGGGACTGAAAACGCACAGGTGAGAGGGCGGGGCTGGTGCTATACGAAGACATCGATCGAGATTGAGAGGATAAGGAAGCAATATGCTGCTGCGGAGTCTGTATGGGCACCGAAGCGGAAATGGGTGTTGTGCTTGGTGTGGACATGCAAAGTGTTGGCGAGACTGACGTCTGACGATGCAGGAGCTGCGGTATGCAGAGACGAGGTGATTTAGAGGAAAGAGTGGTCTTTCTGGTAGGTACAGGCCGATGCTCTGGGAGCGATATGGGCTCGGACGGTGAGCCTGGAGAGACATGGGAAGCCCAGGCAGCTATGCCTGCTCTGTCCCTGGTTCTACTAGGTCTGCTGGACCTGGTATTATTGTCACCCAAAACTGGGCGGCTCGAGATGTGATGACCAGAGTTATCGTTGCGGTAACAGGAGTCTGAGCAGTAAGCGTTGTCCTAGAATGAAGGTCAGAATGGCTGCGAAGAAGGATGAAGAGGAACGTACGCAGGCACGAGAGCAGTAGAGGCAGTATTGGACGTCCATGGTGGGGGAAGTTAGTGAGTAAGTTTGCTATCAGCTGCTGCTCATTTATTTATGCCTAGAGTGCGAATTAATGGATCTCAGATCTCCCGATCTCATCTCGATCTCGCCCGCTAAAACCCCACTCGAAGCTTCTCCCTTCGCCCCGGCCATCAAATCTGCCAGTCACCATATCATGTGACCGCTTTGTCCAGGAACGTCGACCGCCGCCGCTCAACTGGAAATCTGTTCATCATCGACTTTCACCCAACCCCCATCAATTCTTCTCCACCTCTCTACGCTTTTCTGTTCTCTCCTTCCACCGTCTTCTCGCACCTTCCTCGGTCTCGGTCTTGAAGACTCACGCCTATCACGCTGCTCAGTGCGAGTCTTGTTGAGATCAAGGAAATTTTACTCCTCGGAAGATTGGTACTGATCTTCCATGAGTTTGCTCGTGTACTTCGGTCTTCTCTACTGTCCTCACACCATCTTTTTTTTTGAGAAGCCTCGGACCAGTGCTTTCTTTTTCTTTTGATTCTCTTTGAACTGTTGTTCTATCCGCAAGTGACACCAGTAACTAGCTAAATCTCTATGTTCTTTCCCTCGGACCCCCAACAGCGATGCACCATGATCTGGTTCTTTGTTGCCCATTTCTTCAGGCAGAGGTTCTCGAGACCAGTGCTCATATGTATTGTAGACTAAAAATCACTCAAAGTCATCCACCGGACAAATCAGTATCGCCATTCCTCCTCCCACGCGCATGCACATTGGCCGCTGCGAACGTGTCTTCTATCCCCGCACTCCCATCTCAAGGCATAATAATCCAGCTCAGTAATACGTCTTTCGCCAGTCTGCGCTCTAAATTCCAGCAACCTCTGTCTGCTCCACCGGCGGAGGAGAAGCCTTCGAGAAATTATCTCCCACTTTTCGGCCCACCATCGCGAATTCGAATGGCGACCAGTGTTCCACTATCCGTATCTCTGTTTTCATTGGCCCTCTGCCACAGTAACGGCGGTCATAACACTGGTGCAATGACTGGAGCCACGTTACTCATGCTACGGCGTCCTTGTGTATCATCCATCCATCCTAGTCAACGATTCCTTCCTCCTGTAAAACGTACCGTAACGATTGCGTCTCAGCTCCACGTCGTCGAACGCGTCTGCCGACCTTGACCATGAAGCACCGCCCTCCCTTGACAGCCCCTCTCCCATTGTCATTTCATTCCTATTCCAGCGTAACGTAACCCACTATATCATGTTCCGAGTTTTTCGTATGGCCCTTGTGCAACTAAACTTGCTTCTCTGTTTTTTCCAGCACAATGGATCTATTTAATCCAACCGTAAAGTACGTACGTACGATCCTAACCCTAAATGAATTTGTCAGTTCAGCCTTAAGATGAAACTACCGGTCCAGGCCTACCGAAGAAACCAGCGTCAAGACTCCAGCTTTGCCATTGTCAAGTGCCTCTACCTATCAGTAGCAAGCTGTAGGGATTAGGTCTGTCTCAATCGACCTCGTTCTCGGTTCTTGGGAACAGTGTGAATGTCTTCCTCAGGCACTCCCGTACACTGACATCCATGATCCAGCCCCAGAGTCAATCTGCCGCCATCAGGCACTCAGGCTTCTAAACACTGACAAGGACCATCAGCCATACACGTACTCACCCTTCGCATTACCATCAGGACAAGGTTTCGCTTTCTCACGCTGCTTGGAGCGAACTCTTTTCTACTTCTACCCAAGGCTACCCAGGATCGCCGTCAAACATGCGAGTAAGCTCATCAAGTCCTTTTTTCCTTGGTTTCTTTCGTGCTTCTTCTCAGCGTTCGTCGCTCAGGGGATATTCCAGAGACGGCCCCATCAGTCTCGTTCACGGTTCTAGTCTACGCGGTGAGGCTCTGCTCGAGGACTTTCCTCCGGAATGAATTGAATTGGCGCACGAATGATTGGGGAGGGTGACGAGCGACTGGTGCGTTCTCTACTTTCTCATCAATCTTTAGTGGTGTTGGAACATCTACAAAGCAATTCAGTGGTACAGTAGCATCACTAGGTTTGGCATTGTGGCTCACCGCGTCAATGGGCTGATCTCAGTTTTTCTCTGGTCGTCGATACATACTTATAGGACATGATTTCGAGACAACTTTGTACTGCCGTGGCGATCTGTCATTGAAGGGCGGTGGTATCTGGCCCCAAGGAAGACAGTATCAGGACTGATCAACCAGGAAATCATCGACCATCTGCTGCTCTGTTCTCCAGATCAACGAGCCCTAGGAAAGCGCCACTGAAACTGTGTATCGACGCTTTGCGAACAGAGCCATCATCTTGCAGAAGCTCAGAAGCTCAGCTTTTTTGAAGGGCCCCGCCATTGTTGCTGCCGTGATCCAGGAAAATCACGAGGATCGCAAGCTCCTCCGGATCCCTCTCTAACGACTACACGAGATTTCTCTCGGGAAAAATACTCGACGAATTGGGCCATAACATGGCACAATACCACCAATGTGTGTACTTGGTAAAGCTGTTCCTGCGCATCAATATCTGCTAGATTCTTTGTCTGCACCGCTATTTGCAGTTCTTTCCAACTGGAGTCGCTTGAGGTAAGGCTTGTTCCTGTTCTTCTGGCAGCTCGCCTCGAGGTTTATAAGCCTGATCGACACCACCACAGGCCACAGCGCCCAAGGAGCCCACTATTGACACCTCTCGCTTCATCGGCTAGTCGCAACTTCCGTGAAAGTAGGAAACTGAACCGTTCTCATTGGACCGTTTTACCCAATCACTGGCGCACTCGAGACGCTTGATTCAATCCAGTTCCGTGGCTGAATACTTGACGTGACACACGAAGGACTGCCGACTTTCTGGAACACGTCCATGCTGAACTTTAGCATTTCATCTCTATCCGGATAACACAGATGAGTACGGTTTTGCACTGATGTTCGCGGATGGGCGTGGCAGAGATTTATGATGCGTCGCTGGGTTGTAAACATCTGCTACCAGCCCACAGCATACAAGCTCCTGGGACTTTGTCAAGTCTCTTCGTCCTAGAAGAGCTGTTCGTTTCCCGCTATCTGGGGACAAGTTTTCGTGGAGGATTTTGTTGCTGTCCGGTGTTTTCTGCCTTACCTGTTAGATGCCCTTTGACGGGGACTTGACAGTGAAGCTATCCTTGATACGCCATCTCATCGAAGGATCTTATCCGAGTCGAGCCTTTTCAACGGGACAAAGTAAGGTGGAAACTTGCTTTTCCATAGGCTCCTGAAACACCAGCATGCAAGGACGGGTATTCAACCTGTCTCTAATCCATTACCTATGCACCGTTTGCTCCTTTCCTCGCTTCCGATATAGGTGCTGCTTCCCCTTGGGTATGATCCTCATACTTTTCTCTTCTGGTGGACTGGAGGGGAAGCTGGGAGTTCAGCCACAGAGGTCGCTTCTTAATCAATTGGGACGCCTCCCGGCCGTCCGGGTCCTCCCTCCCAAATGGGAACGCAGAAGCTTCTGAGTCGCCCATATATTCGCGTGGCAGAAAAACTGATCTCGAAGTCATACAGTGGCCTTCAACATCAACGCCTGCAATGGTCATCTATCTGAACCATAATTCCTAGAGGATCAACTTCAAGAAGCTGATGTTTCTTCATCTAGCCCCGGGCCAGGTGTGATACTTCCTCCCACTGGAAGCTTTTAGAGTTCTATTGTTGTGATGCTGTCGCTATATGGTTTGTGAGTAGCGTCTCCAGAACTTCTCAGGGTGAAAACCACTACACTGATACGAAGGTTTCCTCCAGGCGTTCCCACTCTTGCTATTTTTCCCTTCGTCTCCCAGGTTTCGTAGGGGAATGCCGTGATCAGGCCTCAGCTTCAGTGTTAAAATAGGAAGATGCCCTACGGCGAAGCTGTCCTTCTGGATACCAACATTTCAATGTTCGAGTCTCAGCTAAATTACAGTCGATATTGCTGGGCCATCTCAATATTCAGCAGAAGTTCTTTACGGTTAGATTGTTGCCAAAGTCGCTATCCCTCTTCTATCAAGCCTCGACCTACCCTTCTCTTCCTCGCCTGCGGCTCCAACGAACATCTGTACTCTGCTTCTTGGTGGCGTTGATCTTGATGGGCTCTCTCTGGCCAAAAGAGTGTTGGATCTCCGCAACGATGTCGATTCTGATATCGCCCCAGTCTTCGCGATTCGAATGACTCTTTGTGAGTTTACTTCCGTCGCGCTGCCACCACTGAAAACGATATTCAAGTTCGCGTCCTGGCGAAGCATCGATTTTTCAAGGTCAGTCTCGTCTTGTGTGTCGGTATTACTCATGCGATACGACAAAGTTCGTTCACTCCTGACATGCGCCAGCTATTAATTATGGTCTCTCGGAGAATGTCGCGGCACTGGGTCATGGGGAGAAATTCTACAGCTGGGGGTATCCCACTGGGGCTCTTGGTATGACAGTATGAGTCCAGTTAACGCCGTAATAGGACGCATTGCTAGTACCAGTTGGAATATATATCTCAGTAATCATGGGAGTAATGAACATACTGGAATCCAATTGCAAACTTGTCTAAATCCATTATTTTTTTTTCCCTACTGAACGTATTGTCTTGAGCTCGAACCTGCCCGCACTGTAGCACTCATAGTGCCGTTTACTCAGTGGCGCTCGTGATAACAGAGTGAGGCGTACCCCGGTTATCACATGAATCAGATTGGCCTCTACTGCCGGACCTGACTGCCTCCTCGCAGTAGCCGATCTCCTCTTCTTAAACTTTTCCACTCAGCTCTCATCTTTATCCTATCTTCTTGTTGCTTTTCTTCAAAATGACTGCTCTATCGTTCAAAGGCCACACCGTCGTCGTTACCGGCGCTGGTGGTGGACTCGGAAAGACGTAAGGTCGATCTATCATATACGTCACCACCCTGTGCTCAGTAAACCGTTCTACAACAGGTATTCTCTCCAGTTCGCTGCTCGTGGGGCAAATGTTGTAGTCAATGACTTCAACCCCGACGCTGCTCAGGCAGTTGTTGACCAGATTACGAAGGGTGAGTTATCCTCTCGTGACTGCAAGATCCGCAAGAGTGTTAACTCTCGTCTACTACTGCAGCTGGCGGTAAAGCAGTCAAGAACACCTCTTCTGTGACTGATGGAGAGGCCGTCATCAAGACCGCTCTTGACAACTTTGGTGGTGTCTCAATTCTCATCAACAATGCTGGAATCCTCAGGGATAAGGGGTTCGTCTGTCTTTTTACACATGTATTTTCAAGCTTGCTAAACGTTTGCTCCAGGTTCAAGAACATGTCCGACAAGGAGTTTGACCAAGTCATTGAAGTTCATTTGAAGGGCGCGTTTGCTTGCACGAAAGCAGCCTGGCCGCATTTCCGTAAACAGAAGTTCGGTCGTATCATCAACACCTCCAGTGCTGCTGGACTGTACGGTACGATGGAATCAGCACACAGTCTATCATTCGCTCAAATAGGATATAGGGAACTTTGGCCAGGCCAATTATAGTGCTGCCAAGATGGGTCTCGTAGCTTTCACGAAGACTTTGGCCGCTGAAGGGACCAAGTACAACATTCAATCTACTGTCATTGCACCTGTAAGTGCAGCTCGCGTCACTACCTCCTTTATCGTCGTCCACTGATTGTTCTCCAGATGGCTGCGTCCGCTATGACTGAAACAATCATGCCACCAGAAATGCTGGCACACCTCAAGGTATGACCTAGCTTACTGACAATGTAGACCTTTGACTTCGCTCATAGCATTTTCGTTATACAGCCTGATTTTGTCGCGCCTTTCGTCGTCGCTGTCTGCCACCCAGACGGCCCCGATGCGAATGGAAAAATATTTGAAGTTGGTGCTGGTTTCGTAGCTGAAGTCAGGTGGGAGAGAAGCAAGGGCTCTATTTTTAAGACGGACAAGAGCTTTACACCCTCTGCAGTAAGTGTCTTCAGTACTTACGTCGTGCAGAGATCTCTCTTACCCTCGTGCCAGGTGAAAGAGAAATGGGCAGAAGTCACGGATTTCACCGACGCTGATCAGTATGTTATCTCCTTCTCCAATCCGAATTCTTCTCTGATGACCGCATAGTCCTAAGCATATGCGAGATGTCGACTCCAAGGTTCGCCTTCTGTCAGTGATGTCTCGTTCCCTCGGGTCTAATTGTTTTTAGGGCAAGCTCGAACAGGCAGCCAAACTCCCCCAGAATACACAAGGCAGACCAGAGGTTCTTTTCAACGAACAGACGATCATCGTCACCGGTGCTGGCGCCGGTCTCGGACGAGCATACGCTCTCCAGTATGGTAGACTTGGTGCCAATGTCGTTGTCAACGATGTCAGCGAGAAGGGTGCTGCCGCCGTCGTCGAGGAGATCGTCAAAGGTACCCCAAACATGAAATGACCAACTGTCCACCAATCTGACGCTCTTGTTTAGCTGGTGGCAGGGCTGCTCCCGCCGTGTGTTCGGCTGAGGACGGTGATGCCATTGTCAAGGTCGCACTCGATAAGTTCGGTGGCGTACATGCCCTGGTTGCCAATGCTGGTGTCCTCAGAGACAAATCCTTCACCGCAATGACTGAACAAGAGTGGGATATCGTCATGGCTGTCCATCTGAGGTGTGCTTGCATTGCCTTTAAATTCTAAGCTCCATTATGTTTACTATCATGCTTAGGGGAACATACAAGGTGCTTCTTACGCGCTGCTCCTAGTACTGAAGACAGTGGCTGATATATCCTTCCCCACAGTGCGCCAAAGCTGTTTGGCCCATCTTCCAGAAGCAGAAGTATGGTCGTATCGTGACCACTTGCTCTCAAGTTGGCATCTGTGAGTCATGAGTGGGTCCTACGCTTTATGTATCATGACCTGAAACTTCTCTCTGCAAGACGGCAACTTTGGACAGGCTAACGTGAGTAGCTAGGCGTCTTTTCCTGAACCACAATCTGACTTGTACGATAGTACTGCACGGCAAAGGCCGGTATCACTGGTCTCACTCGTACTCTTGCTATCGAAGGCAAGAAGTACAACATCCTTGCTAACGCGATCGCCCCCATGGCCGGCACCGCTATGACCAGTACCGTCTGGTCAGTCACTCTTTCCTGGTGAACTATGAGTTTCCCTCATCCCCTTCTGCAGGCCACAAGAGATGGTCGATGCGTTCAAGCCTGACTTCATTGCACCCATCGTTGGCTACCTGACAAGTCAAGGTTAGTTTATATGTTTTTATCACCCCCGTATGGTAAATGCCGAGACCATTATATCATAGCGAACGAGGAAATAACCGGCTCTCTCTTCGAGATTGCAGGAGGATGGGCTGCTCAGACGAGGTGGCAGCGATCTGGAGGTCACGCCTTCCCCACGAACAAGGTACTCACACCCGAGGCCATCATCTCCAAGTGGAAGGTCATCACAGATTTCGGTCAGTGAATCGTCGATATCTAGGCTGGAGATAACTGACAGAGCTGTGAATCAGATGATGGCAGGGCGACAAATCCCTCTTCCACCCAGGAATCGTCAGAACAAATCTTCGACAACTTCGGCAATGAAGGAGGGGAAGATGCAAAGGCCAAGCTGTAAAATTTATTCTTGTGTATCTGTCTGCACTATGTAACCATTGCATGATTTGTATATACTTTCCCTTTCTTTCTACTCTATCGCACTGCTTCAGCGCTTCACCTAGGGAAAGTGTATGATATGATATTACTTAGCCTGAGTCCCTGCAAGGTGTACGTGAGCTATATGGCGTAGCCGACCCGACGCCGGGTTATACGCTTCCCGTGACCGAGTTTCCCTCCGTCAGCAACATCCACTGTAGGATCCAGAGCCCAAACCGCTTGCCTTCGCCATCCGTGGTGTCCAGGACGCACGACAATGCTCGAATCTATACCATACCCGCTAGCTTTGCTGATAATTTCTCCCTTGGTTGCTGCACATGAACATCACGAACATATCAGCGATGAAGATATGAGCAAACCTATTGACACCATCCTCTGGTTACATATTCTCCTTCAAGCGACTGTCTGGCTCTTCTTATTTCCCATTGGAATGGTCTTTGGTATTACTCGAAGTCGGTGGCATGTACCCTTGCAGGTGAGTACCTTTGAAGGAAGAAAAGCCAGTGTCCCGGCTGATCGGGATCCCATTAGTCAACTGGGTACGCACTCACCATCGCGGGTTATTTCTTGGGCCACGGACACGGAGGACGATCGTTCCCCGGTTCAGTACATGGAACGTTCGCCAATATCCTCTTTTTTCCGGGTGCTCTACAGCTCGCATTGGGGATCTACCTCAAGCTACACATTCATGAAGAGACCATTCGTCCCTATGCAGTCATCGCTCATGGGATCGTAGGCAAGATGTTCCCCGTGTTAGGTTGGACTCAGGTAGTATTCGGCTACAGTACTCTCGGAGGATACTGCAGAGGCGGGCATCTGGGACAATGCCTGGCTCATTATATCATGTACGCATATCTCTACCGCCTCGAAGTTCTCCTCTAAATCTGGACCACAGGGGAAGTGGGTTCATCGGATACGGTTGCGTACTAGCTATTTTATTGCTCGTCGGTGAGCCATGGCTCCGTCGGAAAGCGCGTAGTCCAGAATGGTGGGATTCATGGGTCATCACTGCATGGGTTAGTCGATTTTTCGGATGTTCCATGGTACCGTGCACAAGTACTGACATATACCAATAGGGCATAGGTTCGTTCCAGGTCTTTTGATTCCGTCCTTTTGTTCTCAATTCATGACCTTCCTAGTGAATACTTTCACGGAACATCATGGAGGAGAATGGTCAGCCAAGGACATGCAGCATACGTGAGTTGCGATCTGCCCAGTTTACGACTAGTTGCTCACTGGATACCGATGTTTTTCTAGAATTCTAGGTGTTCTCTGTAAGGACAATTGCCATACCATTCGCCTCAGCTTTTATTCTGAATATAAACGTGTCAAGGGTGGGCTGGGGGTATGCTTGGAATCTGGCTTGCTCGCAACAACCAGCGCAATGTTGTGCCTGGTCTCATGTACGTTTTCAAGTTCATGAACTTTGCCACTGTCGCCTAAGGCGGAGTTAACAGCATCATACTGACTGGTTGGGCAATGTCGAATCACGCACAAGCACTCATGTTGTCCACTAAAGTCCACAGCGTTTTCGGATATGCGCTCATGTCGGCCGGCGTCGCGCGTATCATCGAAGTCTGTTTCTTGTCACCTAAGCTCACCCAGACGCCGGAGTCTGGAGCGGATGAGGATGCAAGCAGTGAGCATACCCTCGCTGATTCGTCCTCGCTATCTGGTGCTGCGACCGGCAAGATTGCGTTCAGACATTTGCCACCATTCGTGAGTCTATGGTCAGATATCTCGCCTCAAGTGTTAGGTGCTAATTGATATAATTATACGTTCAGCTGCTGGTTGTCTCTGGGTTCGTTCCTCTGATTTCATCCAGCTGAGGTTCCATGCTCATTCTTTCTGGCAGATTCTTGTTCATGTCCGCGACCGACGAGGAGCTTGATTATGCTCACGACAGCGGTGTGGATCATGTCACCTACATCCTCATCATGATTAGGTACACTCGCTCACCTTGTTCCACCTTGAGTACTGGTAACTGATCGCTCCGCTTGCAGCGCTGCTTTCCTTGTCTACCTTTTCATGCTAGTTCTCATTCACTTGTATTCGACGACCGGCAGAAACGCGTCGAATACTCCTCAAAAAGCGAATGGTGGTGATATTGAATTAACGAATACGGGCAGACCCAAGTGGTATAACCGGGTACCGAACGAACCAGCGACTCCTACTATGACCCCTGGGGTAGACCAACCTCATCATGTAATTGGTGATGATGACTAGACCCTGTCATCCTGAAATCCACGCTGGCGAGCGTCTGCTGATCGCAGGATACTACAGTTCGGTGTATTTGAGTACGGAAGATGGCAAACGGCTAATGGTGTAGGAAGGTGTAATATTGTCGTTGTTTGTTGTGCTTCGTATCTACTTTTCCTTCTCGTGTTGTGCATACCCTACTCAATAGAATATATATCGCTCGAGAGTTATTACTATTGCTTTTCAGTGTGCGTAAATGCTGGAGGCAGAATGAAATCTCGAGCCGGGCACATGTGATTGTCCTCTCCGCTTCCGCTCTCAAAACCGATAAATAGGTCTGATTTCTGTCATCCTACTCTTCAACGACCTCCTACAACAACCAACATGAAAGTGTACACCGATCCTGAAGACTCCAAGCTCGTCGCCGACGCGAAGAAGGAGCAAATCCCAGAGGAAGTCGATTTTACCTATACTGAACGAGATGTCATCCTCTATAACCTCGGTATCGGCGCCACAGAACAAGAACTGCAGTGGACATTCGAGAACGATGATGACTTCTCTGCGCTGCCTACTTTCGGTGTTGTACCCCAGTTCAGTGCCAGCGGTGGGTTTGAGTTTGTGCCCAACTTCAACCCTGTGAGTGACGATCACTACTGAACCCCCAACCCCCTCTGAGATGTTCGCACTGTCTAGGCTAAACTCCTGCACGGTGAGCAGTACCTAGCCATCAAGGCACCTATTCCTACGAGTGGGCACCTTGTGAGCACCTCAAGGTGAGCATGCAGCATCTTGAATATACTTGTGGATATTCTATTAAACGCTGTGCTTCTCTCTAGAGTGATGGAGGTGTTGGACAAAGGCAAGGCTGCAGCTGTCACCACCATCATCGAAACCCGAGAGAAGAGCTCTGGCAAACTCATTTTCGAGAACCAGTCTACCGTGAGTTATAAAGACAACTCCTCACCATATGAAACACTGTACTCATCGAATTCAGGTGTTTATCCGCGGCTCAGGTGGGTTTGGCGGAAAGCGGACTGGTAGCGGTATGTTCGCTTGACTCTCAACAATGGGCATGTCCTTTTCTGAACCCATTTGATGACATCAGATCGCGGTGCTGCATCGGCAGCCAACGTTCCTCCCAAGAGACAACCAGACGCGTGCGTGGAAGAGAAAACTTCCGCTTCTCAGGCTGCTTTGTACAGGTAAGAAGCCAGTACCCGTCTCTCTGTGAGTTGCCCAACTCGCATTATCAGATTAAGCGGAGATTACAATCCCCTTCATGTACGTTTCAGATCTCTCCTCTGAAAACTCAGCAACCCAGCTGACTTTTTGCCTCTAGATCCTCCCTGAATTCGCGGCTGTTGGCGGGTTCGACAAGCCCATCTTGCATGGGTTATGCTCCTTCGGTATCGCAGGGAAGCATGTCCTCAAAACATACGGTTCTTACAAGGATATCAAAGTCCGGTATGCATTTCCTAAAGGTTTCTAGCTGTCTCCGGAACACCTGTACTTACTGCTATGTTATAGCTTTGCGGGTGTTGTGTATCCTGGTGAGACTCTTATAACCCAAATGTGGAAGGAGGGCGACAAAGTCATCTTCAGTGAGTGCCTGGCCTTTGCCCTTCCTCCTGCAAATTTATTTGCTCATATTGTGCAGACGTCAAGGTCAAGGAGCGAGATACAGTTGTCCTAGCTGCTGCCGCTGTGACCCTGGTCGATGGGAATGCCAAGGCAAAACTGTAATGTACGGTCTTACATCTCATATTGTGTCAGTGGATAGTATGTATGTATGTAATCGACTACCAACCTCAGTTTTCTTGGTCTAGTTATTGCGCCTGTTTTAATGGCCATCAAATGTTCTCCTCACTCCCACTCTCGAAATCCGCCTCGCCATCAATAATGAAAGTACTCAATCCCATACATACTGCGTAGTCTAGTGCGTCCATGTTGGGAGGGTTCCAGGAGCTCGATGGTGTGACGCCGATGCATCTTTTCTTGCACCGCCAAGATCTACCCACTCCGTGCGTAGAGTTATCGTGGCAGTGACGAACTGCAACCTAGGAGGAGGGGGTTTGTAAATCTGCCTGGCCGTTCTCTCGAACTTTGTAGCTCATAGGCAACCCTGCGAACTTGTTGCGCAATGCTTCATACCGGCGTCTCTGTGGTACGCTCACTGAGGGGCCGACCTTCTCCACAGCGTCGTTGAAATCAGAGAGCAAGACAACAACCTGGTTGCTGTTGTTCCTCTGATCTTCGTCTTCGAGCTCTTCGAGCTTGCCGAGGGTACGTTTGAGAGCGATGACACCCGCTTCTCGTACCACAGCAGCAAGGTCAGCGCCACTGTAACCATCACATCTGGTTTTGAAGATTGCTTCCAGGTCAGATACAACGACCTGTGGTCCCATGGGTACGCGGCGGGTAATGGTCTTGATGATCTCTGCTCGTTCATGGCCGGAGGGTAGGTCGACGTACAGCAGTTTGTCTAGTCTTCCAGGTCTGACCATGGCTGGATCAATCATGTCTGGTCGATTTGTCGCGGCGATAACATAAACGGATTTGCGAGAGTCTAGTCCATCAAGCTCGGTCAGAAGTGTGTTTACCACCCGTGCAGAGGACTCTGACTGGAGATGACAAGAGCGTCAGAAGGAGATTTGCTGAAGGGTGAAAACGCAGTCATACCATGGAATCATCCCGACGAGGAACCAGTGCATCTAGCTCGTCGAAAAATATGACACAGGGTGAGGATGCACGAGCCCTTGAGAATACCTGCCGCACGGCCTTCTCACTCTCGCCAACATACTATAGGGAATCATTGAGTGAGTGGATCCACAGCATTTCAGAGACATACCTTATTGAGGAGCTCAGGGCCCTTTACACTGATGAAATTGGCTCGACTCTCGTTCGCGACTGCCTTCGCTAGTAATGTTTTGCCACACCCAGGTGGCCCCCAGAGTAAAACACCACACGGCTTCTCGATCCCAACTTGCTGGAATATTTCAGGCCTCCTGATCGGTTGGACGATAGACATATGTAGTTCCTCTCTTGTAGAATGAAGAGCACCAATGTCTGCCCATGTCACATCGGGTATGGTTGTGAATCCTTCTCGCTTTGACGAGGGTTGAACCTGTGCCAAGGCCTCAATAAAATCAGAAAATGATATGGATATCGGAGAAAGTTGTTCGGCAGTGAGAGGAGACGGGTGAGTGTTTAGGAAATGCCCTATTGATCCTTCTGGAAGAGGGAAAGTCAGTCGAGGAGGTATCGGTGGTGGGGGCTCTGTCATTGTGATGGCTTGTTCTGGTTGATCGGCAGGTACGATTTGCTCGCCATCAACTTGCATCTCTTGTGTAGGTGTTTCAGCAGGTGGAAGGATCAACGTCCCCTCTGAAAGTTGCTTGAAGATACGTTTGACGGCAATAACGCCGGCAGCACCAGTAAGAGCAGTCAGATCGGCGCCAACGTATCCAGGCGTCGCTTTTGCCAAACTTCTGAAGTCAAAATCGCCTTCGAGACGCAGTTTCGTGCAAAGCACCTGAAGTATCCTGTATCGTGCTCAGCCTTTCTTGACTAGTGGGTTTACTTGGAAAAAAATCTGACCTAGTTCGTGCCTCTTCGTCTGGGACACCCATGGCAATCTCATGGTCAAATCGACCCGCGCGTCGCAAGGCAGGATCGAGAGAGTCAGGTCTGTTTGTAGCACCCATAACGATGACGGGCTTGTTATCGTTCTTCTCCCAGCTCATTTCTGTGATATCACATGAGTACACTGTACACATTGAAGTACATTGTGCAGGATTGAACAAACAGACCGTCCATGCAAGTTAGGAACTGTGCAACTATGCGCCTCTCCATTTCTCGAGAAGCACTTTCACGCTTGGGTGTTATTGCGTCGATCTCGTCAATGAAAAGGAGGCAAGGAGCAACACGCTTGAAGGGAACGAGTTAGTAATCACTCATGCGCGAACGTTGAACGTCGCACCTTTGCTTCTTCAAAGGTATCGCGTAGAGTTTTCTCGGATTCGCCAGACATCCCAGAAACGATGGAGGGTGCAGAAACACTGATGAAGGGTACACCTAACTCCTGAGGAAATGTGTGAGTGGTGGGATGATGATCAGTGACAAGCAAGATAGTGTACCCCAGCCATCGCATTCGCGAGCAGAGTTTTACCACAGCCAGGAGGACCATGCAGTAGAACACCCCGAGGGGGCTGTACTCCAGTGTGAATATAGATCTCCGGATGGCAGATAGGCATCGCGACCAACTCTAGCATTTTTTCGATGCAGCTATCCACTCCTCCAAGATCAGAGAGACGTGCCGTGGGAGGAGTGTGTTCTTTAGAGATTGCATCCTGAGATGTTTTTTGTCGTTTCACAGGACTGGAATCGTCTGTACGCCGTGTTCGACGCTTTGTTGACGGTGGTGCAGTTGGATCAGTGCTTTGGATCGTTTGTTCTGGAGGTGGATCTGGGGCAGCAGAGACGGGTGCATTCAGGTTGATTTTATTTTTCCTCTGGGCTGTCCAAAGGGTCTGCATAGACCTATTGAGAGAGTTGTGGCCCTATCTGAGGAGTCTGGTGAGCGTCGAGCTGGTAAGGAGATCTTGTTCTTACGCCATCCATTGTGACCAGAGAAAGTAAAGCAGCGATCCCAGTCGCGCGTCGGTCCGCTACCCTGACAATGTTTCGTCTACTACTCCGTCGTGCGCCTCGACGCCTGGCACTGACACCAGCTTCGTCTGTACTGCTACCTCGTTTGCATATTGCACGGACGTTGCATTGGGCCAGCCCTCATTTCAATCAGAACTTGAAACCCCCATTCTCTGCGGACATATTCATACAAACACTTGAGAACACCGCAAACGCTCCATGGCTTCTCGTAAAGTCAGCGGACGAGAAGGAAACTCTGCAGAAGGTCTATCTGCTCATATATCAAGTATTTTTGTATCTTGCACGCCCACAAGACGTCAAAGATTTCTCTCCCGAGCAGTATCTAATGGTTGTCCTTCATCTCATCCACTATGTCACGCGTGTTTTGAAGTTTTCTCATAGGATTTCATGCAAGCGGAGGTTCCTAGAGACTCTGAAATACAGAGGGCTCGGATAGCGGTCTTGTCCATTCTGCGATCGGTTGACACTTATATCAAGGGATTCCCGCAGAATTCTCCATTGCGGGCGGAGCACAGACAAATATTCGACTTGTTCGACGCTTTGACACCGGTTCTTGACCAATATCTGGGTCCACCCAACAAATTTAATATCCAAGAGTGGAACCAACTCTGGGAGAGGTCTTCCCCCATACTAGTCACCACTGCAATGTTGCTGGATGAGAAAGGTTTTGGCTTTACTGAGGAAGAGGGCTCCGAATCACAAGAAAGCACCTAACCTAACCGGCAAACAGAACGTGTTACTGTCCTAGTTCGTAGTTTCCTTTCGTTCTGCTTCGGGTACATGTTGCAGTCGGAATTCTCATAGGGTTTCACTCATATATACAAATCTTTCTGAACACGCAGGCTCTCTCTCTCGCACGACATTCACTCCAATGAGACTAGCGAAGCAGGAAAGTCCGAACATGCTCCGGCAACTGGTTTCCCCAGTTCGCATGAACCGTTGCATTTGTAATTTCAATGGCCTGAATTGACAGGAATCGTACATCGCACCTCAGAAGGCACTTATGCGTGACCCCGTAATTCCCGTCACATTCCATATCTGATCTAAACAGCGATCCCAGGATCACAAACCTTTCCAACTGACCTCCATGTCCACCGTTATTGCCCACCCCCCAGGAGACTGCTGTGTGAAGGTAGTGAAGCATGAGGGCACGCCAGTCGGCAGCACCATCGATCTTGGTGGACTGAAGACCTACGTCTCCGAGTCCAAGATCCCCAGCAGCAATGTACTCATATTCTTCTCGGATATCCACGGACCTTTCTTCATCAACAACCAACTGCTGATGGACTACTACGCTTCACATGGTGGCTCTGAACTCATGGCCTTAGTCTGCGTATGCAGAGCGCTGATCTGTGACCTCTAGGGTTCACGGTGGTCGCACCGGACTATTTCCTTGGAGACTGGATCCAGAACCATACCGAGCCAAGCTTCGATAGAATGGCATGGTTCATGATGGCTCTTCCCCGTGCTCAATCTGTCAGCCCAGCCTGGTTGGATGCTGTATTTGCAAAATTCGGAAGTGCGTCGAGATCTTGGAAATCCCACGGTATAACAGCGTTTTTGAGGATTGGCAAATATTATTGCAGCTACTGACGTCAAATATTCTGTGGTTGGTGCGTTATTTGAGCTGAGTCGCTCTTGTGGACTTGATCTGAATGCACGATAGGATATTGCTTCGGTGCTTCGTTTGCGTTGAATCTCGCCGCTACGGACCAGGTTGTTGCTGGTAAGCCTAGGACCTCGCGCCCTTGCTTCTTCCTGGTCAAGATTGCTTACCTATAGGTGACATAGCCGCGATAGCCCATCCTGCTTTTCTGGAGGACGAACACATCAAAAACATAAAGCGTGAGCCTGGTAGTGCGGAATCATCCCTCAGCACGAAGTTGACCCGTCTCTTTCTTCTTCTTCCTCTTCTGCTGCAGGTCCTGTACATTTCACTTGCGCTGGTGAGCTCTAATGGTACGTCGGACTGACGCGTATACTCAACGAGCGTTTCCAGAGGTGGATCAGACCTTTCCCTTGGACAAACGCCGGTTGGCAGAAGATATCCTCATCCGGAAACAGGCCGTTTATCATTTTGGTGTCTACTCAGGCGTAGAGCACGGCTTCGCAGTTCGGGGCGATCTTTCCGTAGAGAATATTCGTACGTTGACCTCTTCTGCTTGGACGATCCTGTCTTCCAACAAAGATCCATCGAATATAGGTTGGGCTAAGGAAGATTCCGCAAGAACCATCCTCAATTGGTTCACTCGATTCTCTATGCCAGACCAAGCTAAGATCCACAAACTGTGAGACGACAAATTTGAAATAAGTAGCGTGCACTGTCTATTACGATACAGGAATAGAGTCCTTTGACCCGTATGAAACCCATTGCAGATACCACACAAGGACATCAACCAAACGGAAAGCTGAGATCTGAGAGTTGAAACCAGAATAAACTACACTACAGTAAAGGACCAAGTCAAAGTTCGTGCGTATGGCAGGATAATATAGGATGAGTACGAACAAAGGCTTTGCTCCTAAAATAGTATGAGGAATGAACAAGATGTGATAGCTTTAAGGAAAGGGGGTATATCATGATGCTTGTGGCTTTAACAAGTGAGCGACGGCTCAGTCCCTACGAGCAGTTTAATAAATGTTGGGAATGCGACTCAGAGAACATGGCTACTCACCAGGGTAGAACCAGAAAGTTACACCAAGAATTACGTAGAGCGCTAACGAGGGAAGCCATAAAGTTCAGTTATCATGGCACGAGCTGTAGAGTTATGTAGCACACTTACACATCAAGATGAAACCTTCGAGCCAGTTAGATTTTCCGTCCTGGACCACATAATTGACGGTAAGGACTGGGTCACGCATTTAGTAAACGGTCTCGGCGGACATCCTCATTACCTCACCTGCAAGGAACAAAGTGATGGACTCGTAGGGGTCGAATAACAGCGTCAAGGGCTTGCCAAGGATCCATCCCAAGGTGACAATGAACCTGTTCAGGGGGTCGATCAGCAGGAGAAGTCCCCGTCAGGGTTAAGAACTTACGGAATGACGAAAAGCGCAATTTGCTAGGCAAGTAAAAGGAGGGTTAGACGGTGACCAACGACTTTGTGGGGTAGATGTATCCATCCGACTTACGATACTAGATCCAACCGCAACACCCAGACTCAAAGTGAGCTTGTCCTTAACGGACACAGTCACCGCAGTGACGTGTTCTAGGTAGGGGTCAACGAGGGAATACCCTGCTCAGAGAACGTGCCCGTACCTGCGGCGTTACCGACAATAGGAAGCAGAATCACACCAACGAATTCTTTGTTGATAACACCGCTCTCAGTGAGACCATCGATGGAATCAACAAGCCATTCTGCAGTTACTGCTACTAACTTGGGTGATCTTCAGATGATAGGATAAAAATGCTGAACAATAGTATCTTACCACAGTGACGACGACCAAAAGACCGATGACGACAAATAGAGTTAATTCAGGAGTTTCTTCTTCCTGTGCCATTTCAGGATGTTCGGCTTGACCGTTCTCAGTTGACTGTGGCGCAATCTCAGAGTCGGCTTCGAGTTTGCGCCTCCCAAGAACGGCTCGAACAGAGCGCCGCACAGCGGAAGTTTCAGCATCGGGCTTTCGCTCTGAGAGAGCGTACTTGGTAGATTTGATGACATCGTCTCCTTTGTCCTCGTAAAGATTTGCGTGCGAGTGAAGTTGGAAAAACAGGTAGCCAGCGTAGACTGATTTAAGAGAATGCTAGGATTGAGCATCATGTGCAGGGTGTGGGCCATGCGATAGACGTACTGAAAAGAAGAATCAAAGCGACCTAAGAACAGCATCAGTGAAAGTAGGGGTAAGGACAGTTGAGATAACTGATGTACCCCATGGCTCATTTTGAGGATGTCCTGCGGTTCATCGTTGTCGGTTTGTTCAGTGACGTTCAGATGGAAAGCAGCTGGGAGCAGAACCGCGATGACACTGATAGTCAAAAGGGAGCTGTTGAGCTGCGTCGCGCCTGATCATGCAAAACATGAGGAAGTGTGAGAAAACTAAGTCGACTGTGACCCACTTAGACCGAAACCTTGCTCCGAAAACTTGGTGCCTCCTGCGAAAAAACACATTCCCAGCACGAGGACTGGAGTCGTAAGAGAGAATAAGCGCTTCCCCTTGGATACGAAGTGAACTAACAGCACGTACGCAGGTTGCTGAGTATAGATCCGACCACTGGATATCAATTCAGTTCAACAGCAAGGGGAAGAGGCGGGATTACGGCTGCATACACGAGGACTGGACTATACGCAACTGGCACTTGGTCAAGGCAATGATCTAGAAGGACGAACGTGTGAGCAAGCCTGGATTTGGGGTAAGAATGTTAACACGAACGGCAACGATCAGTTCGACGCTGAAGAGTAGGGTCAGTGGGGACGGCTACTCGAAGGTACTGAAAGGCTTACGCATTTCCCTACAATTCGTTTGAATAAGTTATTCAGATATAACAGAGGGCGAGAAATAACCGTACCAGGGTGGCATTGAGAAGCCCAGCTAGAGTTTGCCCGACGCGAATAGACAAATCGTCCGTAGCAAAGGCCAACAACTAGATGGGAAGGTTGGAAACGTGTCTATAACCTAGTCCTGAGTCTTACTTTGGCCAGGGGTATAATTGCGAGGAAGGAGACTATAGATATGCTGAGCACGCAGAACCAGCCCTGAAGGGACACCACATACAAACAAAAATGAGCGTGTGGTCATCGGGCTTCGCAAAGTTGAAGGCCCACTGGAGGGGGGAGTCAGAAAACGAGGAAGAAGAATGTGACTTGCACTCACTGAGATGGGAATGAAGACGAGCAGAACGTTGAGCCCTTGATCATGAAACAGTTTAATTATGCGGTACGAGCGGTATCGTAGGGCAAAGCTCACAAGAAGCGAACAGAACTTTCCTCAAGCTCTGCAAGACGCTAGGGGCCGGGCCAACAGCTTTCTCTGGTACTAGCAGCGATCTCATACGTTGCGAGAATGTACTTGTCCTAGACCTGGATCTGGGACCAATAGTATTATTTGTTCTCCTACGACCGGGCTGAGAGTGTGTTCCTGCTGATTCCTCAGGCGTTTGAACATGTGTCGGTTTTTGTTCATATTGTATTGTCTGAGGGGACTGCGTTCGCTGTAGTGTTGTAGAGGCGCCTGGGGCTATAGTTCCTGATTCTGAAGTCTGAGAGTCCTCTAGATGATGAAAGAACTAGATGAGATAGAAAGCGAAGAGCCAAGAGAGAGCGTACCCATGGGGGATGACTGATGTTAGAGGGCCAAGAAGCTTGGTAGGGGCTAGTGGGGATGCGGAAGTGAGAGACAAGTTCGAATGCCAATAGGCACTCCAATGACGACCAATCCTCGTCAACAACATTGATCAATCTTTATACATTCTAATTGCCACCAACAGTGACTGCGCCTGTCGAGTCTATCAATCAACCAATAAAACATGAAAAACGTGTGGTAACACTGGTAACTGGTAGCAAGAATATTGTAGCATAATAGATTCACAAATAACAGCATTTCTAGAATAGCATCACGATCATCCCTGATAAGCAAAAGAAACAGCCCCGTACAACCCATCCTCCCGTCCTAGCATACCATGCCCGTGTAACAGCTGTAACAGCATGCGCAGTCAGAACAGCAACTGAGCAACTAGATGAGGAACACGTACCTCCATTTTCCGAGCATGCCATCCGACACCACTACTGACATTTCCGTTCGCATCTGCTAACTTGCACATCTCGACGCGGTAGGGATGATTTTCTGGCAAATTCCGAGCGTATGTTTGCTCACGTCCGTGTTCGGTTACCCAGCCGCTTGCTGTGTCAACATACCAGCCTCTACCGCCTTTGCTCCTGACGATCCGCCAGGAGCCGGCGCCACCACCCAATCCTGTGAGCAGAACCTTGGAAAGCTCGATAACGCGAAGCATTGTTGGAGGAGGCTCGGGAATACTGGTGGCGGACAGGGAGAAACGGTGAGGGCTAGTGCACAGCGTCCGAATCAAAGTCGTGTGCAGCTGAACGGTTGCTGATCGAGGTGTACCCCTGAGCCCGTCGGCTCTCAGGCCGCAATCCAACTCTGGAGAGGTTCCCACTAAGGCTAGAACCTCCACCTGAGGGGCCTTCAGCATCAGAAAGTTAGCGATAGACTTGAGGTCAAGGTTAGGTATATGACAAAGCCCGAGAGAGCGGAGCTTAGGCTGCGGCCTATGGCCCTCCAACACGTTTTTGGTGACTGGACTACCAGAAAGATCGAGATACTCCAGCCCTTCGTTGACAAAGCAGGGAGCACAAGTAACGACTGCCTGAAGATCATCTTCCGACAACGAACAGGGAAAAGTAGCATCTCCATACAGGTTAAGTTCCCTGAGCGTCTCAGTCGTTGGCGACTCGATGAGTAGGAAACGGATGCTCTCGCTAGTAAGTTGGATACATTTAGCGAGCGCCAACGATTGCAAACGAATCGTAGGCGAGCGTCCCAATTCTTCCAACAACTCCGGAGTTGCACGAGTACCGGAGAGATCAAGATGGGTCAAGAATGGGAAAGCCATGACGAAGGGTATCAGAATCTGTGGATGGATGGACTTGACCCCACGTAAACCCAGCCGTGTCAAACCGGGGAAGATAAGTGTTTCGTCCATCTGAGGCGACCACCGCTCTTCAGAAGCGCTGTGGTCACCGATGGCCTCCGTGTGTTCAACAGGAAGGAGATGTGTCTCGACGAATTTTGCCAGGGCATTGACAAAAACGGCGGAAACACAACCAGTGAGGTCAATAGCAACCAGATCACTACATTGCCGCCGTCTCTCCATATCATCCTCTTCAACATCGTGTGCATCTAGTGTCCGCCCACGGGATGGACGGCCTCTACCACCAGCGGGAGTACCACGAAGGAATAACTCTTCCAGCACGCTGAGCGTTAGGGCGCCGTCCATGTACTCCGTGGCACCGAATTCCGTTAACTAAAATTAGAGTCAGATCATGATAATTGTGTGCAGAAGGAAGAAGTACAAAGGTAACCTACGTTCGGCATTTCCTAAGCACAGATATAGACAGTTGAATGGGCTGTAAGATCCTCGGAGAGAAGCGCACGTACCCTTAAAACAGCTCTGAGCAGGTCACCGGTGACGAACCGCGAGTTGACACCTTCTTCTACGGAGCGACGCATTCCGATGGTCCGAAAGTGGTTGAAGTCCAGATGACGGATGAACCTGCCTGGACGGGGATCGTGTGGTATCGGGACTGGAAGCGGTACGTAAGGCTACGAGAGAAGGAGGCGAGATCCGAAAGACCTCACCGTACAACCCTGGCTCTCGGGTGGATATCATATCCTCAATAGCGTTCCTAATGGTCTTGACAATCTCCCATCTCGCAGGACTCTTGCTCTTCGCTCTGATGCGACGAGGGCTAGGCTCGCGAGACGCAGGTGGAGTTAGTAGCTCCAACGGCACTGACGGGTCGACGCAAGTCTGGGAGTCATCGAAAATGGTCTTCTCAAGATGTCTAGCAGTTTCCTGTGCATTCAAAGTTGCGCCAGCGGCAGCCTTGATCGAAAGATCTGCAACTTTGTCTACATAAGCTAGGTCCTCGTCCCAGACTATCTCATCAACGAGAGCGAGCCAGCTACGAGGAAGCCGAACCTCTATTTTGCGCCAAAGCCAAGGCTTAGCAGCCTCGTACCAGGCATGGTTGACCAGACAGAGGCTGGACAATGTGCCTCGAGCTGTTGGCTCGGACCAATTCTCCGCAGGCAAAGTGGAGGGCAGAGAGCTGGGAACACCGAACTCGCCATGAAGATGAGGGTCAAGAGAAGGGGGGTATGGCTGGAGACCAAACGAGTAGATATGGGCACAGATGAGTGAGAGTAAGTCAGCGGGGTAGCAGATCTCAACGGTCATGACAAGGGGGGAAAGGTCGAGAATGTACGGGTCCTAGCCGAAGGACGTATATATGAATATATAGGTCACGTGAAATCAAAATCAGCATTTAGGACGGATCACGTGTGAAATTGCACCAGATTTCCCTTGTAAATGGTAAGAAGAGGCTTCACCGTTTCGTCAGAGCTGTTGCAGCGGCAGTCGGGTATTGGTTAACTGCTCATGATGTCAACTTATAGCGCAATAATAGAAGAGAGAGGTTGAGGAGTTCAACAAACTTGAGTAGGAAGCAGGAAAAATTATCAAGATAAATGAATAACCGAGATGTGGGGTAATGCAAATTCAGTACATACGTGGTGCACATCATCGATGAACAACATGATTGATCCGTGTGTAACTGTACTATATTCTGTTAACTGACTCGCTCAGGTGTATGTTGAAGCAGAGGACGAAGAAAGACTCAAGAACGCTTGCGTGTGGGCTAGGGATTCGGAGCTTCAGGTGGGAAAACGCAAACTCGTACAACTCTGGAGGATTGTACATTTTATGGAAGCCACATGTGTTCTCAGGGTTTCCCTACGTAAAAATCGTACTGCGTCAACATCCATACCAATGAGGTTGCTGCGAGGAGAGGTCAGGAGATATCAAATGGACGGAGCATATTGCTAGCAACGCACAGGCCACTACGACGGGAGATAGCACGGGGCCCATCTTGGCTGTCTTGAAAATCAAAATCTCCGAGGCGAAATGGCCGAATGCGAAAAGGTAAGTAAACAGCGTGAGGTCATAGATACTGCACAGCGTGGTTACTACTGGAGCAGTGACCAGTGAAAAAAAAGGTGAGAACGCGTACAGTTTGTTGTTGATATTATAGGCCGCATAGAAGCGCACGACGGCGGCAGTGAGGGTCCATATCGCAAAAGTTCTTGCTTGAAGCGGGCTTACTAGAGGAAAGAGTAGGTAAACAAGTGAGCAGGAAAAGACACGGGAGCAGAATACCAGCAGCGGTTGGTGTGTTGTAGAGCCTTCGAGTTAGGGTAAGGGTGACAAAATTCTGGACGGAGTTAAAAACAGCGGCAGAGGCGACGATGAGCTGCCAATATGGGAGGTAGCCGGTAACTTGGGGAATCCCTTTGAAATGTCGCGTCAACGTTGAGGAAACGATAGAGTGAACTGCCGCTGAGAAGACTTACATGAAGACAGCATTGCAGCAAGAGAATGTGCACGTGACAGTCTTTCCCTCTAATCCAAAGCATAGGCTGAGTGACACTCACATTGTCGCTCCTTCTCCGGCCTTCAGCTTCAAGCCTCAGGCTCAGCTTACACTAAGTTATACGGCTCTTGCTACCATGTCCACTCCTACATCTCCCAGCGAGACTGCCTCTCCTCCTCTCTCTCCTTCAATGGTCCAAGATAGCCATAGCCATTCAGTGCGCCTTCCCTCAAACTTCCGGAAAACTTACGCTGACAATCACCTCCTCCAGTTTAATCCAGCCTCCGTCTCAAAGACATCCTTTGCTGCCAGTCGCGCTGCCAACCTTCCTCGGATTGACGTTCCACGCGCCAATAGACTGTCTGTTCACACTCAGCACTCCACTACTTCTGCCTTTACCTCCTCAAGCTCGCTGTACCCACAGTCGTCATATTTATCTGCTACTGATTCTGTCGCGTCCGATACACCCACTCTCAACACTCCTTCATCTTATCATGGACGCGACACTCCACATGTAGACACCGTGCAAGAGGAAACAAACGAAATGGACGACGTCTCCTACAGACTAAAACTCCTTGTCAGTAACAACTATAGGCTTCCTCCAGCTCATCATAAGCCCCCTGAGCTGGTTATCCCTGGTTCAGACTCCTCCCCAAGCAAGTCAAAGGGTCCTTCTCCAGGGTTCCTAGACATATTCCGGCGCAGTCGTTCGAGATCAAAGCCTACAACACCGACAAGAAGCGTCCACTTAGAAGCTCCCCCCGTCCTGAGGACCACCTCGGAGTCAATAATTTCTGCAAACCCGCAGCCTAAGAAAACGACACCACCAATTGTATCCTCGCGTTCGTTGGGTGGTTTTCAGGAGAGACCGCAACATAGAATTGCCGTTGTACGGGAGCAAGTTAATGATTTGGAGAAAGCTGTCAAAATCGCGGAGCAGGACATGCGAAGCAAGGCACAAGTTGATCCTGCTCCTGGCTCCGTTCAGTCCCTCTCTATTATCGACCCGACGGACGCTGTTGATGTCCCACCCCCAGCAAGCAATTACCCATTCGCGGTCCAGGCGTCCGCGCTGCATGCTATGGGCGTACAAGACTCCTTAGGGGCCGACATCTTGGCTGACCGGCTTCCACCTTCTGACCAGTCGGCGACAATTTCACTGACGAACCTGAAATTGTCGCCCGCTCAGAAGCAAGAACAGGAGTGGAGGAAGGTTCTTCTCCATGAAGCAGTCTCCAATTCATTGGACAACTCCATCAACAGTTCCATAGCTTCTCCCGTCGAGAGCTCTCCTGTCATCTCTTCGCCTGCTTCTTCGAGTTCGCCTCACATACCGTTGCATCCATCTTCTCATCCTGCCACAGTTTCTCAGCGAATCATCGCTAACCCGGTCATAACCTCGACGGATTCACCCCCCAACGATCCCTCTCCCCGAAAACCCAAGCGACAGATCCAGGCGCAGCCTACTGACCCGCGCCCATCGCTGAACCATCTTCGATCCGAGACACCCTGCGAACCACACATTCCACTTGCTCCCCCTCCCCGAAGGACCACACAGGCGCAGTCTCCCGCCCAGCAGCCGATACAAGCACAGATCACTCGGAAGGAGAGCAGCCCCCTTTGTTCAACTCCCAGACAACTAGTATCATCATCTTCGTCAGACAAGAATATAGCTCGAAAAGAGATGGTCATGACACCTCCACCGTTACTGATTCCCCGTTCCTCAGCTGATAGCACGTCGGATGAACGGATATTTCCTACCTCTGGTCCACATACGGCATGTGCTTCTCGATCCGCTTCAGCTCTTTCAGCGAGAACGGACGCTTCTTCCTCTTCTCTAGCTGGTTCGGCTTTCTTCGACGCTAGAGGATCTGTAACTGCATCGCCAGTTGAGAGAGCATCACAGGACAGTGTCATTCCTCCTCCGCGGACATCATCCGCGTCCTACATACTCACACATAACAAGGGTGCATCTCCTCGCATAATCCCCCGACCGTCCATGGCATCTACATCGCGATCATCCCCACCTCCTTCTATCAGATTTGGCCGTGGATCGAGTTCAGTCGACGATGACCGTCGCAGTGAGAAAAATAACATGTTCATTCTTGAGCCGGGTCCATCTACACCTCCTTTACCCACTGTACCCGATGAAGAGCCTTTGAACTTACATTTTTCCCGACCATCCGGGAATCGCACACCTAAAGTTTCTACATCCTCTACAACTCCCTCGGGTTCCTTCTTTGATGACATCCAGTCCCACCACAACGCCATGGATGACTTGGATTCATCGGATGATGATGATGACGGAGGCGAAACTCGCCAGGAGAGCAACCCGCCGCTACCCCCGCCTTTCGTCTTCAGACAGCCAAACGGTAGTCATACTACCATTCAGAGTACGGCCTCGACATCCAAGATGGAGCCTCCGTCGAGGCAAACCTTCACCCGATGGGGTAATCACTCTTCCCCCAGTATTGCTGGCTACGAAAGTTCTTCCTCGACTAAAGGCAAGGCAATACCAAAAGACAGGAAGCCCATAGAAAACGTACCAATGAAGCGACCTTTCTTCACCGGAAGGAAGTCCTCTACCCCGGTCGAGCCCTCTCCACTGAGCACCTTTGACTTCTACCAAAACGCTCAGCGATATCCTGCTCAGCCACTCCCTGGGCCGGGCAGAGTCAGTATAGGTAGCCAGAAATCCGCAAGAAGTCGAGCGCAGGAGGAAGCCTCTTTCAAACAGTTGGACGGGTTGCTCCTCCAGCACATGCAGGCAGAGAAGGATACTCTCAGGCGTATCACGGACCGCCAGGTGAACCAGTCAAAGGTTTCTCGACCTAGATAGGTAGACGGTGGTCGTCTTGAGGCTGCCTCTGCTGAAGCTTTTTTCCTTAGCGCTGTTGCATTCTAATGTCCTATACCTTGCCTCACCTAGTCGCTTTTATCGAACTCTTTTCGTCCGTCCTCGTTCCTGTCTCTTCTGCGCGTTCGACATACCCGTTCATACTATAGTTACCCACGCATCTGGTTTCATATCTTTATTTCGTACAGTAGATAGCATTTATTCCAATGTACCCTTGTTGTATGGCGCGCTTGAACCTGATCCAGTTCAAGATGAACTCACCATTGCGCAACTGCGAGGTTGTGGAAGCAGATCACAAGGTGATCGTGGTAAACTCTCCGACTCGACTGCCTCATGCATCACGGTCATGATTCCAATTCTCTGCTTCTACTTCCACCTGTATAATCGCTTTGACTAGTCTACTGTTCCCATGAGATGTTTCTCGGAGTACTGTCCATACTCATGGCACCAAGTTTGTCCTGATCCTCTACCTGAGGATTTCTTATTACTCATTGACTTTCATCAAGTCTCACGACCAGGCCACTGTCCTGCTAATGGTCCCGTATGACACTAGGGAGGAAGATATCCTGGTACCTGCCTCCTCGCTGGTCAAGAGGTGGCATCCCGATGTCCTTAACCCGCCTCCCTTTTCCTAGGTCGTAATCGAAGAAACAGCTTTGCTCGTCTCTATCGACAATCAGCCCCCTGCGGTTAAGGTAAGGTACCATCCGGCATTGGTCTCCCGGGATGGTAGCGTCGTCTTATTCATTTATAGGGCAAACTTCACGGCAAAGTCTCAGTTGCTACTTCGTTATGGCAGCTAGAAACATACTCAAGACCTTCTATGAACCGCGAACGTACCATTTCCACGACCTCGACAATCTCCACGAGCGGCTCGTCTTATGCTCTCGTTTCTGACCCCGAGATATCGAGCAGTTTCGCAGCATCCTTAGAAGCTTCGGACGCTGAAGATTTCAATTCTCCCGGCATCTCTTCTCCCATGTCGATCGCTTCTTCAGACGACCATACAACTTCTCAGCGCCCTCCTAGGCGCATGGCGCGGCTTTCTCGATCTGTCTCCCCACGGCCGCCTGTTGCCAGTGTGTCATCCTTCTCGTCTTCCCTTGAATCCCTCAATCCCTGGAGCTCTGGCCGCCTCCTCACCCTTCATCTGGAGAAAGACCCGTCTTCAGCATATATATGGCCCTGTCTTATTGCCAGCCCGGCTCCTCATTTGCACTCTGTCTTGGACAGTGGTTCCATTGTTCATGTTCAAGACGAGACGAGCCTGAAGTATGACTTGGATCCGACCAGTCTGGTCCTTTGTGCGCAGGACCTTCATAATATTCGCAAGGACAAGGACGAGGCATTTGAATACTTTGTGTACGTCCATCTGGGCATCTCTGTAGAACTGTGGCATGTGCTGAATGTGCTACAGACGTGCATGGCACCAAGCCCGACCTCCGCAAGCCACGATGAAGTTATCAACTGTCTTCTTACCTCCACATCTCGTTCAAAATGCTCACCTCGATAGTTTGCATCCTCATCGAGGTTCCGTCGCCTATTATGCGCAAGCCATCGGGGGTAGAGAACAGCTGGCGCAGCTCTATCTCGAAGCAGGAATGCTTCATTTAGAAGGCGTCGCATTGACGATGCTGTCCTCATCAGCCTTGGGTCTCTCATCCATCCGGTTACCTGATACGAGAGCTCGACACAGTGCTACCTTGGGTGAATGGAGAAAAGATCGTGAAGCCGCTCGAAAATATTTCGAACGAGCCCGACAATTACACCCCCGTCTTGAAATACCATCCCTTCCCGACGAGAGGGAGACACAGTTCGAGATGCCCTCTCTCGACCTCGAGCATACTGCTACAGAGATAGCTCAATCTTTGGAGAAGCATGATGAAGCTATACCGAAACCCCGTCGGAAGGACGAACTCATGTTGTTCGATGAAGATATGGATCATAGTTGGTACTTGTATGTGCCCGGGCTTGTTGGTGCTGGAACAGCATTCCTCGTGGTTTGTGCTCTAAGCATTGCGTCATGGAGGCGGAGTCAGAATTGATTGAGGCATACGGTGTCCTTTCTTATTACTTGCACCTTCGAAATTACCCGCCATCTTTTTTTACGACAATCAAAATCATTCGCCTCCAAAAAACGAAGTCACGCAGTAGAGTGTGTATCATCGGAGCGTATAATAAGGTATATTAACTGACACATAAAACACGAGGTGAAGGAGTGTTGAGAGCGGATAAGCAAGTCATACATAGTAAAAGGAAGAAAAAGTCCACAAACCCCATGGATCAAGTCCAAATGATAAGAGAGCCAGTCACCGGGCAAAATCTAGGATCAATAGCTAGCTTGATAGACAGGTGGTAAATCATCGATCTCATCGTCAGGATCCCCAGCGAGTCGAACGCCCCCGTCAACGTGTTGCTGTGGCTGACGAACAGGCGCATCGTTGATAGGCCCTTTCCCAGTCCGTGGACGTTCAGAAGAGGCAACGACATCCGTAGGGGGGGTAGTAGACGTGGCTGCCGTTGAATCCCTTCCAAATGGGGTGGGGTAAGTTGAGGAAGTATAGTTAGAAGTAGATGGATAGGTTGAGTTAACGTCAGAACCAAGTGCGTTGGGTCGGTTTGAAGATCCTTGGTAATCACCATGATGAGCATCACTCGGAGCATATTGGGACTCCGTTGCGTATTGCGAGGTCGTTGTACCTGCTTGCAATGGTCCAGAACTGGATGTGGAACCACCCCATCCTGACCCCTGCTGGGCCATTGGAGGATGGCCATACGGAGTGAAAGAGGTGGTAGACTGACGTGGGTTGTCTTGTAAAAAGGGCTGAACGAGTGGTGCATCATGAGGACCTGCTAAGAAAAAGAATGAGTAACGAGCAAATCACAGTGGTATGTAGGATGCCCGACCTGTCGGTGGTGTGCTCAGATCTAAGTGGGCACGCCCACTATTTCTCCTTCTCCTTCGCCAGAGGAAGAAGGCGAGCAGGGCGAGGCCTGCTAGAATAACCACCGCGCCAACACTGACCCCAGCAATGAGCGCTGTGTTGGAAGACTTTTTGTCGGAGTCACTATTCCCAGAGTTGCTGTCGTTATCGCTTGGGCTAGGGCTTGGAGACGGTGTTGGGGTTGAGACGAGGGCTGAAGGGGTGACCGAGTATACCAGGAAGTCAAGGATGTACTTCAAGGCACCCTCTGATGTATCCGTTATAACTAGCGTGTGTTCCGCTTCATCCAGTGTCGAGGACTGGAAGAACCGCATTTGCACAGCGTAGTTGTCAAGTGTGGGAGGTTGGTAGTTGACGGCCGATCCACCGTCCACGGCGTAGGTTGAAGTGAAGGCAGCCAGTGATTTATCGGAATCAACCGTACCGTATACTTGGATGGCGGAACCTGAGAGGATAAGCAAAGTGTTCAGAAGAGGGTTGAGGTAGGGACTTAATAGTTCGAACAGACCATAGAACTTGAGGGTCGCAGTTGCACCTCCAGTCTGTGTGTAATGTGTAGTGCTGTTGTACTCGTATTGCGAGCCCCCAGTGTTCCAAGCTCCCGAGGGTCCACCGTAAACCACCCGTGAATCTGCATCGTCAACCATAACTTGAACAGGAGTATCATTGGGTCCAACAAGTCGCTTATCGCTGATAGTCGAGGAATAGATCATATAGTCGAGGTACCAGGCCGTGGTAGTGGAGACGATGTCAACCTTCAGTGTATGTTCTTGATCGTTGGATAAGGTAGGGGATTGACAATGCATATAATTGTAGGCGGAGTCGGTGGGAACAAAGCTCGATATCTTGGTGCCATCGATTGTGCATGTGGCATTGGGATACACGGTGCTAGTGAACGGTATGGTCGCAAACAAGTCCACGCTTGTGCCTGCGAGCTGATGAGCGCTTTAAATATCGTATACGTTGAGTTTTGCACTTACCGTTGAACTTGAAAGAGAAGCTGCCTGTGCCGTCGACTAGACCATGGGTGGTTGAATTGTGCTCGAACTGACCACCGCCCTTGACCCACTTATCAGCGGGCGTGTAAGATATCCTTGGATCGAAGTCATCCACGAGTACCCGTACTGAGGATGACATGGGAGAATGGGGGAAAAGGACAAGGACGGTTAGTAACGCCCGACAGGCCCACTGCGCGCCCAGGGTCCACGGATTGCAAATGATTATTTTGAACCTGAATTCATCTCATTGAATGGCAGTTCTTTACGGCTAGCGATTGTTGACATATCACAAAAACGATGCATCGATAAGGAGTTGACCTTGAAGACTTGACGCCGGACGGCTGAATGAAAAGTACCTCTTTAGTGAGAATACAAGGTCTATAAAGCAGCACAAAGGTTTGCTAATAATCCAGTTCATGGAGATGCGATGAGCTGAATGAGTGCTAGGAGGAACTGTGGGATTTGCGAAGCTGTGGAAACCCGAGATATTGACATTTGTACACTTTTTGATCGGAGTAAGTATTGCTTACTGATACGTATGCACCTACTGATACTCAGAGTCAGAGCAACCTACAGTACTGGCGTCACACTGACAAGGGACTAGATCAGATCGATCACCGAACGATCACTGTCCCAGGCAACTGAGCAACAGAACCGTAACAACCATCCAAACCTAAGTATCAATCTAGACAAATAGTTCTCTGCATCAAGGATCTACTGGTCCGTTTTGGTGCCCAAAGAATACCACTATATCGAAGTTATAGCTTCGATTGATCTCACTGTTACTTGAATCTCCCTTGGCCAGGCAAACCGACTCAATATCGACCCTCGAAATCTGGTCATAGTCATCCAAAATCCAGCTCTGGAGATTCTTCTCAAGGACCTGGGGACTCAGACCTTGTGAATAACGGCAGGGTGAATTCACTCTTGGGGGATGTCAAGTCCCCCCGCCCGCGCCTTGTGTAACGTATTGAGGGCCTATTCAAGTGAAGCAAGTTAATGACTATAGGTCCCATGAAGAAGGCCCTGTACTGACCTGTTTAAGCATGGGGGCATCTATCATCTCTAGACCACCACTGGCGTTTTCCAACCCGAAAGCACCCATGGATGAATTATTCATCTGCTTCACTATCTTCACCGCCCTTATGACATCTGAAAGTGTGAAGAGACGTTATGGTTGATGTGTGCTTTGGTAGAAAGGTAGTGCTTAGCTAACCTTGCTCGGTAGGTAGAAAGGTTGAGTGTATGGTGGCGACTTGATTGGGATGGATCGCTTGCTATTGCCATGTCGTCATAAAACAGGCAAGCGGACAAATTCTTGACCAACGACCAACCTTGCCATCGAAGCCTAGCTGTCTACCATCTTGACATTCTTCCTGTAAGTAATCCGGGTCTTGGTAGTTCGTGCAGACCTGTTCGAGAGAAATGAATACTCATGTAAATGTCCCTCTCCATGAGAGGAAAGCGAACCATGTCAATGGCCTGTAGTCCGAACGCTTTAGCCGCGTTTACTATTTGGCTCCGCGTGAAAAGCAATTCCCTCCTTGAGGGAGTACGAACAATGGAAGTATCGGCGCAGTCTGGTACAGTGAGTTCACCAGGTCAAGTACGCATGAATCGAGAGACTGACAATCCTCGGCCGCAAACTAAGAACATGAGCTGCAAGAGATTATGAGATAAAGCGACGACAATTACCAGTAAGGCCCTCATTCGCACGTTGGTCGTGGTTGACACCCACTGAGCGATTTCACCCACACACCACAGTGCTTTCGCGCTCTCTATGCTGGCAATGATTTCCAAGGGTGGCGGTTCTTTCGAGGAAGATAATTGGGCCATATGTATAGTTTGGCTAACGTAATGGAGATCCGCTGCACTATGGATTTTAGGCAAAACTAATGTTTGGACGCCTGTCGAGTTCAACTAGTGAATGAAGTGACTTTAGAGGATGCATTTCAATGAGATCAGCGGGGATAATTCGTACAACCATGGTAATATCCTTCACGAAGTGCGGAGTAGAGATGTCATTGACCCGGATTGATACTCGTTCGCTAGAGGGCAATTGAGTTTCCTGAGATAGCAAGTATGAGCTAAACCTGAGCACTATTAATGTCTGAAGGAGCATAGCATCTAACATGTTCAAGGAAGTGCTTCAGTCGACCTCTGGAGTTGTCTTTTTCTGTCAACGGTACACTATCTTCTAGGTCGTAGATGATAGCTGTAGAGGGATTTAGAGAGAGCACAAGTTATGTCGTAGCCAAGGAGGTGTAGCCGCGCTCTAGCGTACCGTCAGAGGTAGTCGTCAAAGATTTGTCCAGCATCTTTTGAGAGGAGGATGGAACATATAGATAAGAGCGCCACAGGGATTGTTGTGCATCTGAGGAAAGTCCTCGATAGCCTAGCTTGCCGCTCAGCGCAATGCGGGCATGCGCTTTGCTTCCGGACTGGAGCATTGAGAACATGGAAATAGAATGATAGAGCTGGGTGGACTTGCACGTGCGCATGGAAAACGACTTTGGGTCCCACCACCATTGGATCGAGGTAGAAGGCGCAAGACTCGAAGCTCGGCTCCTCAAGCAACGTAATGACCAGCAGAAGCTAGCAGTCTGTCTGCACCCTTGGCCATGGCTTGGAGGCCGCATGAACGATCCGTGAGCGTGTCTTGCGCTTTAGTCTGGTGTAGTCCAGGATCCAATACTCATTGACCACGCTCAATCCAAGCGTACTCACCGGATTGCAGACTCCACTGCTGCGAAGAGGCTACCATGCCTTGTTCTTCAACTCGAGAGGTGTTGGTAACTCAACCGGTCGACCCTCTTTTTCTGGAGCTTCCGAATGTGCGGACCTACGCATAGTCGTCGAATGGGCTCTCAAACTCATTCCTCGAGTTCAGTCGGTCTTGTTCTTAGTACGATTTTCTAGGACGCATAACCTCTATTGGCTGATGGTATTGGATAGGGCTATTCATATGGCTCGCTCATTGCCTCTATGCATCCCATTCTGCAAGCTCCAATCAAGACGTCTCATCTGTTACTCTCATACCCTCTGTCTGTGCGAGGATTTTTAACATTCTTCAGTTCATCCCTGTATGCATCTGGACTACGACAACTCATCAAGGACACAAGATCAAGAGTTTTGATAGTATACGGTGACCACGACGATTTCACTGGTGCAGGTCGCTATGGGGCTTGGAAAGAAGAGCTGGAAGCCGAGGCCCTGACCAGCTCACCCGGAGATCTCTCTATTGTCTGCATCACTGGTGCTACCCACTTCTGGCGTAGGGAGGACGGGAGAAAGCTGAGGGAGATTGTAGAACGTTGGCTGGAGTGAAATGAAATACACTATCTATTGTACTGAGCCAGTATCTTGACACAGGATTTATAGATTGTACCTTCCGATTAGACTTGATTCTGTTGCTCCTGCTCATTATCGTTAGATCACATGGAACTGATGAGCAACGATCACGGACGTGGACCTGTAGCAGCCGAACTTAAGCCGTCCTTTCGTCTCCAACAACCACCACCACCACCACCCTTCAGCCAGCGTTGACCAATGTACGTTGCTACCAGTCGCCCATTCTTTATAGCTCTCACAGCTTCTACGCCCCGCAATACAGGCCATTACCTGACGAGAGACCACGTCAGAGCGTTGCGAACCTCATCGGTCGTTTCGAACAACAGACGAAACGCACATCGCTACCTAATGCTGGGCCCTCGCTAGACAGTCTGAAGGGTTCTGGACCGGGAACGGACATCATTGGGGGTTTGGCAAAGGATGAGCCAAAGGAGAAACGCGAATGGCCTCCAAAGCAGGCATCACACCCAATCGTTTCATCAGCCCAGACGACGCCCACCACGCAGTCCGTATCTGTGGAGGAACGCGTTCCTAAATCCGCATCCCTGAGTGCTCCGAAATCTACTTCTATTCCTGCACCAGAAGTATCAGATTCCACCAGCAGGCCTCCTGCTTCTGCATCCAAACCAGCTAGCAATGTACCCGCCCACAAGCCTACTGGTCCTGCAGGTAAACCTTCTAGTACGAAACACTCTGAGACCTCAAAGAAGCCTGCGTCGAAGTCTTCTCCACCCTCTACTCAGCCGATCCGGGCTCAGCACACCGGCCAATCGGTTGGATCACCTTCAGCCCGAAAACCCCCACTGCCTAAGCCATCTGCTGCGACGACCAAGAGTCCTTCTCGATCCAAAACGCCACTATCCTCTCGTGCTAGATCACCGTTGACACATGTCAGCCGTCCTAAAACCCCGTCTTCTGGACTATATGCCCCTACGGCCGCGTCCCTTGCACGAGCCAAGAGTGCTGCCTCTGCCTCCACTCCGTCCCCAGTACGGAAGGTTGCTAGCACCTCCTCCTCAGACAGGCTTAGTAAACCTACGGCCTCTTCTCTATCTAAAGCTAGAACTTCCGTGTCCCCCCCACCGGTGGCGACGCCTTCCAGAGCTACCACAAAAACACCGACACCTCGTTTATCTACAGCCCACCGAACACATCAATCGCGCCCCAGCACCGCTTCTACGGGGAAAACCAGACTGGGTAAAGTTTCCAGTGATCCAGAGAGCATCGTCGCTGCTGCTACTGTTATCACAGGGGAAACAGCCTCAAAGGATGTCCAAAGCGGACATGAACCACGCTCGCCTGACGAGGAAACCTCGTCACCGGAAACCGCTGAGCTCTCAGGAGCTATCGGAGTACACGAGCCGGTTCATGACACGCTTGAAGCTGCTGCAGCCAGACCCGGTGAAACTGTCAACATTCCTGTCACCCCTCAATCTTTCAGTGCTGCAAGTCTGCCCAGCGAAGAGGAAACGGAGTCGGGGTTGCAGAGCCTGCAGCAGGAGGTCTCACGGTCACTGGATGCTAATCCTGAGGAAGAAGCCGCTGATCTCCCCAAGCCCTCTGAAGCGGGAGAAGACGCACTGGGAGCATCTTCCTCTCAAGCGGAGGAACACGAATCGGATGTCACCCTCGCCGACTCCAACTGGTCTCAGAGTGAAGCGGACATTCCCAGCAAAGCGTCCTTTGACGAGGACGAGGAACACCCGGTACTCCATAATAAAGACGAGCACCGCAGTGGCGATGATGACCTAGAAGACATCGTCAATCTCCTTGAGGCTAAGCCAGGGCCAATCAGCAGTATCCTCAACGTGGACGAGGTAGCCGACATCCCGGACGAGGATTAAACGCTTTAATTCATCCTACCTCCCCCTCTGCCGTGGGGACACCGTTTTCACCAACTATGTTGACTATCTATTATATCTTGCATCCTGTTCCGTCACTGATGCAGCCTTTGATCGTGAGTTCGTCCTGGACTTCCCAGCCTTCTTTTCTCAAAGTGTTCTCTCTGATATCGAGTCACAAGAAGTCAGCTATCAGACCGTGCAAGTTTTTCCCTTCCCATCATTTTGCATCTACTCTACCTGCCAGTGTCGACCAACTTTTTCGCTAGTGCTCTATACCATTTTTACGACCTTTCATTGTTTCATGTTCATTTTTGCCCCCTTGGATGGATTGTACAAATAAGCCCCAATAATCAGCATAAACACCCTTATCATTCATGCATAATATACATACACGGTATCCACCGTCTAACAAAACAAAGGAACAGCTGTCAAGTAGGTATCTAGTAGTCTATTGGTCTGAAGCAATAGCAGACGGCTGCGCTCCTTGAATGGCAGCTTGTTCACTTGGTATCAACGCCGCTTAGAGTTCTTCTGTGTTCTTGCCCTTGCCAGGTGGTGGAGGGACTCTTTCCTACAGTGGAGTTAAGATCAGTCAGCGATGTTAGCAACGTATAGGCACCTAGAGGCATGCAAAGCCCTCGAGAATCACCTTCTTCTTCTTTTTTTCGGGCTTCTGCTTGGACGGATCTGGATAAGCCATGGCGGCAATCTTCTGCCACTCCTGGTCCTTGTCAAATGCCTCTCTGATCGGCTCTAGTAAACCGATAATGGCGTTTGCAACAGCAGTTTTGAGGTCCTTAGGATGGATATCCCTCTTGGAGAAAGACTCCTCTAACCCCTCGTAGGAAGAAAAGTGCAGTGGACCACCGAACTTCTCGTCCCTTTCTACGGTGAAGACGGAGCCTTCTGGAGCTCCTTCGCCCACAAAAGGTTTACGGCGATTCTCCACGGCGACCTCGTTCATCCTCGCTTGATCAATGCGTAACTGAGATACAGGTATCAATACGGCTTTAGCGAAGGCGAGGAGACCGTTTTCGGCGATGTTGCCTTCCTCGCAGAAAGCCTTCTTGATCTTCTTTCGGACAACCTCAGGAGGGTCAAGAAAATCGATCTTTGAATCCGGGTCTGAAGCAGACATTTTCCCACCAGCAAGTCCAGGCACCATGGCGTTCATCAGATGCGCGCGTTTCTTGTATCCTAGACGGGGAAGGTAGAGCTCTGCATAGGTGAAGATTTTGCGCTGTAGAGATACGAATGAGAGAGTGAGGACTACGAAAGCAAGTCTTCACCAAACCTGATCAACACCTCCGAACTGGAAATCGACGCCCAGGTATTCCTCATCTAAAGCTTGTAGACCGGGGTAGAGCAATCCGCTGAGCAGTGGACTCTCCACTTGCTTTACGACTTCTGCTCCCGCTTTTTTGGCGTCGTGTTCTGTAACCGTAGCGCAAAGTCTGTAGTTGTCGAGATTGTACTCCTTAGACAGCTGGTAAGACGAGCCCTCAACGAACTGCAGCTTGGATGTCGGTATGCCGAGTGAGGTGAATACAGCAAGGAGAATGTATCGGTAGTATGACATCCGATGGGCGACCAGATCCAAGGGAGCCTTCATATTATCGAGAAAGGCATGAACATCTGAGGACAAGACGAAGATGAGCTGGAGATCGGAAAAGTAGTAATAAAATAACGAACCTGCTAGAAGCACTTTGACCTACAGAAAAACAGGCTGAGCAGGGGTTTTCACACAGAGATTAGTTTACGGCCTACCTCGACACCAGCCCGCAGAAAATCTGCGATCTTGGTTAGAGGGACACAGTAAGCTATGTGAGCTAGCGGAGATGATTAGCCCATTGAAATAGTTTGTGGAGGAAACCGCTCTCACGCCTTCCTGTTGTAGCAGTACCTAGATAGAGAAATGACCTGTAAGAGGTAGTCTTGAATAGCAGGCCGTGGGTGCGTACCCCAGTAGCATTTGGGATTTCTGCCCTCCGCAAGGATGCCTTTGATAATATCTCCCCCAAGCACCTCTTGCAATCGGCGAGTGATGAGCTCGTACTTTTCGTCAGCTGTCGACATGGAGAAGGTATGTAAGTTTAAGCGCGAGGACAGGTATTTCGTGAAGACGACTGGCTGGCGCAAGTGTTAAAGAGAGAATATAACGTAGCGCTGAACGTATCCCAATAGAGAGATCCATGCAGATGAGATTGGATTTTGTGACTCGAACTGTAGTCACCAGCATTGACTACACAGACTGCACACAGCGCTTAGCACGCACTGCAACCAACACAGCTACTATAGTATCGAAAGTTTTCGCGATAATGTACTTGAAAGCACAGAGATCTATGGACATTTTTTGATACGAAGCCCAATACAGTGCTTGGACTGCAGAGGCTAGAAGGTGGTTAGAAAGTAGTCAGACTCGCCTAAAGTAGGGAAACTTGATGGAGATGAACTCGTAACTAGTCACCTCTTCAGAACCATCAGTAATCTGTGCATGCTTCTTACGAGCAGTGCTATAAGCTCAGAGGATGCAGTACCATGCTACTTACGCACTCGTCGATGGGCAAAAGATCGAGTATTTCCACTAGGGATCTTGGCAAGAGGCGTGAAATGACTGCGGACACAGGGATAATAATTCGTAGAAGCAGGATCATTGTCAGTGACCTGAGAGAGTGTAGATTACGAATGATATGATATGATATGCGAACGATGTCTGGACATTTGGCTGCGATCAAGTAGCCTAACAGGTCTGTCGCATCGAAGCCCAATTAGTATTCTTCGAACCTAGGAAAATTCAGCAGCTGCAACTTCGAATCTGTGCATTATTGACTCGCCTATCGGGCATGAGAACTGGTGCCATCAAGCTCCAGATATACAATACGAAACATATCCAGCCGGAAACGACGCGCATCCACATCGCAACCTCCGACCGACCGATGTAGACGTCATCGTTAGGATCCGAAGGCGTACCATCCGGTATGGGTTTATTGGAGACGATATTCCTGGGTGGAGGTAAGCTTTCGGCGCAGTGAACAAGCAAAGTACAGACCAGTCAGTAAGTAGCATGGCCACATACATAGCGGCGATAGCAAATATAACATGAAACCAAGCATACTGGAAGGGGATCAACAGAGGGGAAAGGAGAGAAGAAAAGGCACGAAGCGTACGCTGTACCGAGTTCCAGTCTTCTCGTCGTCTCGTGTCTCCCCAAGGTCTTCATCTTCATCTTCGTCTTCATCGTCGTCAGTGAGCGCCGACGCTGGAATAGCTCTGCAATGTATGAGCAAGGACCGGGTCCAGACGGCCTGTGGATTGGCTCACCCAGCTTCTACTGCGGCCAACAAAGCCTGGTATCGGGGAGTATCTATTCGTGAGGGCTGGGTGGTGATCGGCCCCATCTCAGATAGTCCCTGCACAGAGTCATCTCCGCTGAGCTGTATCGGACTGGCTTTCTTGCCCCTTCCAACTAGTGCCTTGCTCTGTGTAGCAGCCCTGGTGGTCGAGTAGGCAATTGCTAAGAATGTGAAGATACCACCCAAAATAATGGTAGTGTTTCTGGTCCCAGAGGCAGTTCCGCTGCGTAAAGGATTACAAGATGCTTGTTCGTGAGCATGATTGCTGACTGCGGAGACTACTAGATACGTGCAGTATACAGCTACCATAGACGACTGGGCTAGCCCGGAACGGGGGTTGTACTCTTGTACGACAGGATGGACGCACAGGATAGTGATGATGACCACTAGGATGAGATTGAGGGTTATGAAGAAGCGGTTCAGTCCACAGCCCGTTCCAGCGAAGAATACGTAGAGGATTGTCGTAAGAGCGATAGTTGCGGCGTACATCCCCCCAGTGGATAGTATGAGTATCCATTGCCAGAAGTTGGAATCCGAATTCTCCCAGTTTTCGAGGCAAGTTTCTGACCAGGAATGGGCAAAATCGACAAGGAGGACGAGCCCAAGCAGTATAAAGATAGTTGCGCCGATAAGAGAGACGTAGTTCCCCCAGAACATGAAGAAACCGTTAGGAATGAAGAAAGAGACGATTGCGAGTACAATCCACAGGAGGACTTTCGGACCCCACCAACTGAAAGGTTCTTCAGCATCTGTTACACAGTTGAAAGGACTGATGAACTTGCCCATTCTGAAGAGCAGCTCTCTTATCTCGTGTGTGCTGGACACCGATGAGGGAGAGACTGAGAATAGCATGAAACAGAGAGAGCGCAAAACAGATGCGATGGACCTTGTGAGATCAGGGTATTGTGGTCAGTGATTGAGGAAGACACGGAATTAATGAGCCCACCGCTAGGACACCATAACAGCGGTCTCCTGAGCAGTCCATCTTGATATAATCGTAACTCCATTTTTCAATGAGACGTATCGCGAGAGGAGTCTTCATCAACCATGCAAATATAGAGTTGAGAGCGAAGATGATCTAGACCGGACATCCCTAAGTCAAGAAAGATGACGAGAACTAGCAAATTAATATACCGCAAATCCAACACGGGTAGCTATGGATGAGTTGCAGTTGCATGACTTGAAGAACATGGAAGCTGAGTTGGAATATTAGACCGAGGGTCCATAGGAACTCTGTATGAGATGTCGAGCATACCGGCAGTAGAGGTGAAGCAGAAGGCAAGACTAGCGAAACAGGATGTCGCCATGCCCCCTAAAGAGCCAACAAGCGGCAGGGACAGTAATATTCCCATACGAGACTCGATGAGATGATTGACGTAGTGCTAGTAGTAGTCGTAGGGAATGAATGAGAGTTACGGTCATGTGGTCTCATTACTACTCCTCTAAGGCCATCACTCACTGCCTCGCATTCTAGACTCTTGCGCTCTCAAAGCCTACATAAATGACCATGGACTACAGCGCCGAGCCTCCACATTCGCCACACCTCATCATCAGAGGCATGGAACCCTTCAACGCAGAGCCCTCTGCTGATGCGCTTGTACGATTTCAGCGTACTCCTGGTGAACTCGTCTACTGTCGAAATCACGGCCCGGTCAAAGAATTCGACGAAGCTAAATACCGCGTCAACGTCCATGGAGGGGTCAAGAAACCTCTCCAATTGACGATGAATGACTTACGCACGAAATATCCAAAGAAGGAGATCGTCGCAGCTCTGCAGGTGAGCCTGAATGCCTCTACCCCCTTCCTCGTTTTAACAACGTGTTTAGTGTGCAGGTAATAGACGGCTTGAAATGGCTGAAATCAAGCCTGTAACTATCAGCGTGATTATTTGGACCACATGCCTTACTGATTGACCCCTCAGGTCAATGGTATCCTCTGGGGGGACGGTACTATCAGCAATTGCCTTTGGGGAGGTGCCTTGCTCTCCGACGTGCTCCGGGATGCTAACCCCGATATACATATCAACGCCCATGTCTGCTTTGCATCTTATGCTACCCTGTGCCAGGATGACACGTACTATGGTGGTTCCGTACCGATTGCCCATGCACTCAACCCAGAAGATGATATTCTTCTAGCGTACGAGGTCGATATCTCCTTGTCCGCTCGGATCTTGATACTCACACTGTTCACTCCAGATGAACGGAGAACCGCTGACCCCTGACCATGGTGGCCCTGTGCGCGTCGTTGCACCTGGTTTCCTTGGCGCTCGCTGGGTCAAATGGGTTGACCTCATCACGCTCTCTCCAGAGGAATCTCAAAGCTTCTACCAGCAGTTTGACTACAAGATTCTCCCTCCAACCGTCAGTAAATTCTATTTGTGCGATTGAAACGATGATCTCACTAGACTTGCAGGTTTTGTCTAAGGAAGAGGCTTTACCTCTCTGGAAGAAATATCCTTCCATGACTCAGATGCCGCTCAACTCTGTCATTGCCTCTATTGCTCCTGTGCATAACGTTTCAAGTGGATCAAAAAATCCTACCAAGCTCCATGTGACGGGTATGTTTCCCTTGAAAACACATTGTTGACTACTCCTGACAATAAGGACGCCCAGGGTATGCAATCAAGGGGAACGCAGGTCCCGTAGTTGAAGTTGAAGTTAGCTCAGACCTAGGTGAAAGCTGGAAGAAAGCGACAATCACGCAAGTGTCTTTTCTGTTGCATACTTCCCCTGAGCTGACCTGTATATACCATCCTCGTCACAGCTATCAAGAGGGTAAATGGAGCTGGACATTATGGGAGCTCACCTTGGACATTGAAGAAAGTGCTACAAAGCACCGCACTCTCTATAGTCGTGCACGCGATGCCGACGGCAATGTTCAGGAGAAGGACGCCCACTGGAATATCCGAGGCGTTGCGTATAATGCTTGGGGCAGGGGAAAGTGGTAGGAAAAGTGGGATATATGATTTGGGTGTGAGATATCGCACACACGCGTAATATAGTGTTGGATCGATATAATATTCTAATAAACCAGTCAAATCCAGCTCTAGGAGCCCAATGCTATTCAGTGTAATCAATATTCTTGCTGGCTATACTGAGCGTTGGGCACTCTCGCTCGACATTGTTCGTTGGCCCTGGCCACTGCGGATGATCGCTGAGGTCTACGAGGTAAGGATCCCTACCAGGTTTATGAAAAACAAAATAAGATGAAGATTCCTTTCACTAACTACACTTCCACAACTTTCAGCACGATAACAGTCCTGCAATTCAGCTTCCTATCCTGTATTACGATTTTATCAGCATTCTCGGGCCCAGACCTGTTTCTGCGGCGCTTTCAAAATACTGAATCCATCCATGCCGAAACGCGTCACTAAGGGCCGCGGCTTCCGAGTTGGTCAACACCTGTACGCATATAACCTCACTTGCTCTCAACCAACAACTCATAGTCATACTTACAAGGATTATGGTGCTCGGTCGACTTGCACACTACACCTTTGACGCGGTGCTCCTATCCACCGTCTTAGCCGGCGTTCGTCGATCCAGTGGATTCGTGTTCGTCAGCTCCATTCCATTTCCCTTGTTTGTTTAGCTTAAACGCTACCCAATTGATTAGGCCAGACTCCAGTATAATATCTGATCCCACAGCACGCTCGGTGGTAGAGAAGTTTCTTGGTGTTGGAGAAACGGTCTTCGATGTAATACAGGCGTCCGCTGTAAACAGCAGCTACTTCAAGCAAAACACTAAACGATAACACTGGACATAGAAATGGGCTGCCTTGATAGGTCTTGCAGAGGTACCGTCTGCCGGTTTACAACATATGCAGTCCCTCACCTTTTCATGCAGTCCACTACCACTTTTCTTTGTACGCTAGCTCCTGAGATTGGCTTCACGCAGGTCGTAGCATCACGATGTCCATGCGGCAGGTGTTTCAATACAATATAATCCAGCTGAGCTCACTTGTCGAGTGAGCCACAGAGTCATGTAGACCGACGACTGAAAAACTTCTCTATCCCTGCTTCCTTACCTCGTGAGGTAGGTTTCCCTTTTGACTCATCCTTTCTGCTGCGTTTTGGGACAGAAGAGGCCGCGGTAACATTATCAGTTTCTTTGGCCAGTTCCATCGCTAGGTGGAAGTCATCATGCTCCATACGAATGACCTGAGCCTGAGCATATTCCTCATCTCCACCGCAGGGAATCCGTATGCGCTTGTTACACTTGTCGCATTTATAGAATGAGAAACCTATATCCCGCTCGCCCTGGTCGTCTTTTGCGGACACATCATCTTCCAACCGTTTCCTCTTCATGCTGGGATTGAAGAACCCCTCAATGCTCTGCTGCCCGAGCTCTTGGGTTTCTATTCCCGTGAAAGCTAGCTGCAAGGAAGTCACTTTGATGGCCTTGTTTGAACTAGTCCCAATCAACTCATTCCATAACTTATCGCCGGCTGCGGCGACCAGATCCACTGTCACTTCTCTTGCAAATGGGAAGCTGATTTGCTTGGACTTGCCGTTCTCGTATCCTGCACCAGCGTAGTCAGATTTTTGTCCTGAAAGGAACCTGCAGCCTGGAACTGACCTTTACGGGCATGGAGCACAATTGTCTTGGGCCACAGACCTGGATCTCCTTGACGGGCCTCTCTCAGCCTCAAAGCTAGCTCAGCGGCCAAGACACGAATCCAATGATACCCTTCTGAGGATCGTGTCACGGGTTTCGGGAGATTCTTGGAGGCAAGCATACTCTTGGTTTGCTCAGGTTTCGGTTTGACTAACATTACCGCGATGAGCAGCGAGCACTTGGTAAGGCGAACAAGATTGCACCTTCTGATCGGTCTATCCCTCTACACACAACAGTCAACAAACTTATTCACCATCTGAGTAGGCAATACACACCTGAGGAGTTCATGTACCCATATTGCGTTTTCCCCAAACTTGGCTTGCATCTCCTCTAGATATCATACAATGAGAGAGTAGTAGTAACGATATGTACACAATCCAACCTAAGGGTATGCTCCTTCATTATGCGAATGAGAAAGATATACTCCAGAATTCAGACATGAAACTTACAATAAATCTCCAACAGTGGAGGCATCGAATTCGTCCGCAATAGCCTTGCCTAGCTTGCCGCCGAGGAAACGGATCTTGTATAGTTCAGCCCGTTTCAGAAGATGAGTGTAGAGTTTGAAGGTGTTAACGCACCTTTTGAAAGGGTAGTGGTCGAAGGTAGCCCGGAATCGCTGCATCACGAAGGATAGACTGGAGGAGATCAGCGACTGAAGATATTTATGAACGCGACAGTGGTATTCTAGCTGACTTGGCTATTGGGTTTCTTGTACGATGCGCACAGCTGGGCCATGGAGGTGAGACACGTCCTGCCTTTGGGAAGGTGAGAAGGGTTACCTTTGCTAGAAACTTGTTCCTTGCTATACCCTAGAGCGCCCCTGACATCTGAACGAGCACTTGAGTAGATAGAGGGACTTGTACACACTGCTGAGGTGGTGTATCCAAGCCTTGTGTCAATATCTGCCCGGATTTGTGCCATTAGACTTGCTGCAATCGAGAGAGCAACGTCGTGCCATGTAGTGGGTGGGTCTGGCAGTGCTTCATCTACGTCCCTTGGTTGAAAAGAATGCACAGGAATGAGCCAGCCCAAGCCATCCCAGGAGATATTTGCAGGTGGTTTAGGCAGAGCGGCATCATAATTATCTGCAGGCGGTTGCTGGAGTTCTGGCCATCGCTCGAGTAGTATATTGATGACAGGGCGGGTGAAATCAATGAACGCTTCGTCTATAGAGGCTCTTTCTTTGCACAATACTCATGGATCAGAGCAGGGGAAGTTGTTATCGGTACTGGAATAACTTGGAGTACCTGATACACCATCCAAAACGCCGTCTGCTATTGCCTGATGCACTCTCTTGCTTTCTCTACGATAGTAGTCCAGAGAGACCTAAGACCATGTTAATGCTCGGCCAAACAGAAGATGTGAAAATCAAAGTACCTTGTGTGTTCTAGGGTCAGGTTTATCAAAGTAGCCTGGTTCTGGCTCGCCTTCTTTGTAGGTTGCAACATGAACCACACGAAGATCTGGACATCGTTTCTTTGCCTCCTCGACGGTGATTGGTTCCTTTGCAAAACGAGCGATTCCGTGCTTCCGAGCTGGGTAATTCACGGCGATGAAAGACGACCACTGTAAAACGACAAGAGGTGTTTCTCTGACCGCCAAATGAGAGCGAGCTCTCAGTAGAAGTTCCCTATGACATAGATAAACAAAACTTACCTATCCACGCCTAGACGGATCTACGTGTGTAGTTCAAATCTCAAAGAAGGTCACTAGAATTGTGGGGAAGGACTTGCCATTTCGCAAGCGGCATAGAAGGCATCGCTATCGACGAGTGCAATGACTCTAAGGGGATGTTTAGAGGAGATATTAGTTGTATGCAAATGTCTGTAGGTGACGACTGGTGAGAACTGATTGTCGTCGTAGACGTCGTGAAAGGCGTCAAGCTTGTTGTGGTCCTTGTGCATGATGAGCAGGAATTTGGGTTGGAGAGTACTTCAGTGATCCTCATGATCATAACATCATTATGACCTCGGATCAGTAGAGTCAATGGTCATCGGTCAGTGATCACATCATCGTGGTCCGATCAGGATTCAGCACTACAGGATATCCTACGTATCTCGGTCTTCTGTTACTTGCGAACCTGAGTAGATCAAGGTCTGAGATCGCTGGAGGACAACGAATGAGATAATAATTACCTGCAAAAACCTATTTCATGAGTCTAGCTTTGCACAAAACGTTTAAAGGCCGCTGAAAGAGCGATGATCCCACTTTGGTGCCAGCGATTGTACTGTCGGATATACAGGCCAGATCAATCCAAGTCGGTCTGACATATCTCAGTCTGTATCCGCGGTCATCATACTGTGGGAGATGCGTCACACATGCGGTTCCTCGTTCGTTCCCTCCCACCACGCATTCTTCTCTCGTTTCAACGCAGGATGTCTACACAAACGATTGCTGTTCTTGACGATTCCGACCTTAAGAACGGTCAGATGAAACAGGTTCCCTTTGCCAACGGTCACGTACTGTTATCTCGCATCGACGACCAAATCCACGCCACCAGGTACTTGCGTCATCTGGCCCTGGTTTGACTTGTCTTCGTCTTAGCTGTTTGGTGATCTTCCAGTGCTTACTGTACGCATTACGGAGCTCCCCTCGTAAAAGGCGTCTTATCCTCTGGTGGTCGTATTGTCTGGTATTATTTAAGCTACTTCTCAGAGTGACACCCATTCCTCATCTTCATCGGCTACTTACAGTCCCTGGCATGGAGGTTGGCCGAAATTCACTCTTTGCTTGCTATGACTTCTTTCTGAGCTCTAATGAAGCTTGCTTCTCGGTCTGCTCTGGCGATATCGGTATGAATTATTGAGCCTACTCACTCTACCGGTTTGGCTCATCTCAGGTTCGCATCCTTCAAAGAGGATGCACCAGCTCCCAACGCAATCCATCGTTTCCAGACCCATGTCGCCGACGGCAAAATCCACGTCACAGCTGATCCAAATGCGACTGAGAAGGATAATATGGCAAGACGGCCTGCCTATCTTACCTCGTACCCCGAAGGTTCGTTGTACAGACATGAGCTTCACCCACGTTGCACTAAAACCTAGCACGATGCAGGCAGTGAGAAGGGTATCTTAATCATTGGCGGAGGGTCCGGTGCTTTCCACACTGTTGATAGCCTGAGAAGCGTTAGTAATGTCACTTCTTCCTAGTTCACTGGACTAATAAGACCTGCTGGGTTAGTCCGGCTACTCGGGCGCAATAACCATGATCACCCGTGAGCCCCACGGCCCAATCGACAGGTAGGCCTATGAGAAGATTTCGAAATATTGAACTCCCACGACAGTGACTGGCGTTTTACTTCCCTCTAGGACAAAGCTCAGCAAACAGCTTATCACTGACGCTAGCAAGCTCGAGTGGCGCAACCCTGCAGGTGCGTGCAATTGTATGTGTGTGAGCATATCATCCAGTCATGGACATTGGTTTGGCTTCCTAGAGCTAAAAATCAAGTACGGAGTCACACTTCGAACCGGAGTGGTGAGTCTGGATATAGTTCTGATGGTTCATGTGAACTCATTTCTTCTCACCTTTTAGGAAGTGACCTCTGTCGACTTGAAAAGCAAAACGGTGTATCTCAACGGAACTGACGAGTCATTGTCATATCAAAAATTGGTCATTGCGACGGGGGGCACCCCTCGCCGACTGCCCATAGAAGGTGCTGAGCTCAGAGGTGTCACCACGTTTCGCGGAGTACAAGATGCGACTACTGTTGATGCAGGTGCTTATTGAGCACGCGTTTCTAATCATTTCCTGTGTTCATGCTTTCTGCAGCCTTGAAAGAGGGTACTCGACTCGTCATTATAGGTAGCTCCTTCATTGGGCTGGAGATAGCAGGTGCCGTCTCGAAACGCAAGCTTGCTTCTGTTGATATCATAGGGATGGAGGAAGTCCCGTTCCAGTCTGTATTGGGAAAGGAGGTTGGCAATGCGCTAAAAAAAGTGAGCCTCCTCTATTCATGATCCACCCTTGCTCACTCTACGCGAAGTATCATGAGGCTCAAGGTGTCAGATTCCATATGGGTACTCAAGTCCAGAAGATTGTTGCGAAGGAAGATGACAGTTCTGTGGTCGGTGGTGTCATAGTCGATGGGGAAACCCTCCCCGCCGACTTTGTTGTCATGGCCGTTGGAGTGGTCCCTGCCACTAAATTCTTGGAGGGTAGCGGTATCCCTCTTGAGAAGGATGGTGCTATCAAAGTCGATCAGTTTCTTCACGTGCAAGGAATTTCTACTGGCGACCAGGATGTATATGCAATTGGTGAATGCATTTCCGTCAAGCACTAGAAACTTGATCGCTCAGCAAGCCATGGTGGCGCTCTCAGGTGATATTGCCCTTTATCCTCAAGTTACGGGTGGGTACGCTAGGATAGAGCATTGGAATGTTGCTGGGAACCATGGACGGGCGCTGGGGACGACGCTTTCTGGGACACCGCGTCCGTTCCATAAGGTACCCGTTTTCTGGAGTGCACGTAAGTTGTGTCACTTTTCTTGTTATCTAACTCGCTGACCGCGTGCAGAGGGGTTGAGATATTGTGGAGTTGGCAGCGGTTTTGACGATACTTTTATCATTGGTGATACGGATTCATTGAAGGTACTGTTCCGGCTGTGCTTCCAGGAGTTTATGCTGACGGAAGTGCACGACACGCATGCAGTTCGTTGCTTACTATGCCAAGGAGGGTAAGATAGTTGCAGTTGCCTCGTGAGCCCCCTCCTTTCTCCGCCACACTCTCAGTTGGTTGCTCATCATATATATCACTCAGTATGCAGAAAGACCCTGTCGTCTCTAAGGCTTCTGAACTGCTTCGTCTCGGTCTCATGCCGAGTCTCGAAGAGGTACGCAACGGTGCCGACATCCTGTCCGCAGATATTACAGTGCCTGGGCTCTCAAGCGTTGCTTGGGCTTAGAACCTATGAATCAGTTGATCGAGAACGGACTGTGGTCGGTTATACGGAAGGGATGGTTGTGTACGATAATTTGACAGTGACAGCTTGGGCAGTTTCACAGCTTGTATGTTAGTCCAGGGCTAAATGATTGTGTTTCGAGCTTGAGTTCGTCGAGTTGTTCATACATGTACTTCGAATTGGATGTTTTGTCCGGATCCAGCTTGCTGATGATGTCATCGACAAATATTGTGATCGCTTGTGAATTGGAAACAGTGATACTACAGTAACAAACAAACAGTACCACCCCAGTCACTTGTCCTAGTCCAGCACCGTCGACAGTACTTCGCGGTACATCTATAGCAGCATGGCTTCACACTGGACTGGTTATGCACGACGTACTGCAACGATTATGCGTGAGGAGATCTCGAAGAGTGTGTCTCTTCCCCGCTCTATCAGACCTTGTTCGTGGGCTTGAATATTTTCAGTGGTCCGCATGGCTGGTGCAGATGAAGTACCCAAGGGAATCCGTCCACTTTTCACATTCGTGAGGCGTTCCTCATTCGCTAGGATAATTCCTCTGACGCTGCTCAGAATTCTCAAGAAGACATACGACAAGTCGCCACGGGCTCCGATCAGGATATTGGGGGCTACACAACTGTCAACTTTGAGCTGGACGAAGCGAACCGTAACGAACAAGGCAGACCTACTGCTAAATTTTGGGGCGATATGAAATTATCAGTCCGTCCTCAACTCGAAAATCAGATTCGCGCTGGGTATACTGGATTCAGAAATAAAGTATATGGATTTACACAGACCCACCTATCACACATTATTGACAATATCGTCTTCAGCGCCGTCCTACGCTTTTTGGTGAACAGATGGAAGATCTCTCCAACCACTCTTACCTTGGCGTCAGGGTGCGCTGTGCTGGAGATCCAAGGACAAAAGATTGCTACTTCGTCAATTTGCAGACGGACGGCCCGATTTCCACTGACCTCTGGCAGCACCGACTGTACTTCAAGAATACGAGCGGAGGCTGGGAAACTATCTACGTCAGGACGCGTTGTCTGAGTCCGAGTCGTTTGTCATGATTGACTGACCCCACACTTTGCACCAGATACCGCTACAGAGCTTCGTGCTGACAAATTTCGGGGAGATGTCACAGACGCAGATTGAGATGTATACTGAGAAGGTTCGGTCGATTGGGATATCCATGTTGGGTGGCAACAGTAATATCTCAGGCCGTTATGAGTTGGGTATCGATTCAATATGGGCTTCTAACGGGCAGGACCCCGCCTAGGTAAGCCTTTTCAGTGGCGGCCCATGAATACAGTCACTGCACCTCACCCGGACGAGTTGTTTTTCACAACAATTTGCGTGTATCACTTGTTGCATCGGGCGGGGTTCAGTGTTACCGGCTTGAATGTCATTCTTTTTTCTGTTCTGAGTCGCATAAGCGTAGCAAACTCCACGCCGGCCACGTTCGCGGGTCCTCATAACCTATTTCTGCATTTCTCAGCACGAGTCTGGCAAAAGGGGGAATACCTCGCGTTGTTGATGACTAGCTGCACCCAAGTTTCCCTGGTCTATATGAAGGTCTGGCCACTACCCATGTGTAACTTGATGTACAAGTATCCTATCATTTATCTTGGATGATCGTGTTCACTTTGGGTTCTGAAGCGTGAGTTTCGACCAAGATGGTCCCAAATGAGCTGAAAGTCGCTTTTGGAGCCAGACGAAGCACCAGCGCGAGTGTAGAGGACATGGGCAATCTTGAGTTGTTAGTCGGAAACCTAGGTATCATCTATCTACGAGCTACTGTATGAATACATTGAGAATAAGCGTAGAGCCTTGCGAACAAATCATTCATATAGATGGTTGGTTCAGATGAAAATTGATTACGGATGTGCAGAGTGAATAGAAGAGGGGTCTGATCGTCGGAGAGTTGAACATATCTCAGACAACTACACAGTTGCAGCAGCCAGCACCATCATCTTGATGGTCTTTGCCTCCACCATAGGTCCCTGGTCCACCAGTGCTGTTCCCAGGAGCTGCAGGCCTTCCCGTTTGTTGCTCCTGAAACCAGTTTAAGCATAGTCGGGTGGCTGACGAAAGAGGTCGCAAACCTTGTTATATTTACGAATCTCGCGAACGAGGTTGCTGAAGGCTTCGTCGACGTTAATTCGCTGCTTCGCCGAGGTTTCGATGAATTTGCAACCAAAGTGTTTGGCGAGGTCACGTCCCTCTGTGAGTAGATAGAGATTAGGTATTGTAATGGATCAAGCTTCACTGCGCAGTAAGGGACGTACCATTCATGCCAACTTGGCGCTCATATTCCAAATCACACTTATTGGCGACAACAATAACCGGGAATGAATCTTGGTCTTTAACACGCAAGATTTGTTGGTGAAACGTGCTGATCTCCTCGAACGAGTTTCGGGAAGTGATCGAATATACTAAGAGGAAACCCTCTCCTGTTCGCATATACTGCTCTCGCATGGCGCTTTTGGTTGGGCCTGGAAGTGAGAGGACGTTCGGACAAGGAAGTATAAAAAGAATAACCTACCCATATTCTTCCTGCCCGGCTGTATCCAAAACGTCCAACAAAGCAACCTCATCGTCGATGACACATTGCTTGCGGTACGAATCTTTAGAAAGAAACATTCGCAAGCTATTGAGAGATAGAGAGAATTAAGAACATACCCTCTATTGTTGGGTCGTACTCATCCACAAAATGGCTCTGAATAAACTGAATAGTCAGTGCGGACTTCCCCACACCTAGAGATTGAGGTCAGCCGAAAGGAGGGTACCGAGCACAGTAGGTACATACCACCACCACCCACGACAACAAGTTTATATTCACGTAGGAACTGAGCCTTGAAGAGTATTAGACAATGGAACCAAGTGGAAATATTCAGGCTCACTCTGGACATGGGTGGAGATTCACCAAAGAGGCGCTGTGGGCTGAAGACAGGGACGGGGAACCCACTTATAACAAACCTGCGAAAGGATGACTAATCACATATTCACTGCATCAAGCTCGCCTTCCACGAGGTTGCGTACATTATAACGTCGCAGTGTAGCTGTAAATGGACTGGGGCTATACTCAGGCCTTTCACGCAAGGAACATCCGCGAAAAAAAAGTGATAGATTGATATAAGTAGAGTATGCATAGTTTCGACAGCAATACTAAAGACAACAGATGATACTACAGAGCAACAGACAAGGAAAGCAAACCAAGGAAACAATACATTTAGATGAACCAAGTAAAATATGCTTCAGGGAATAGGGAAGATAGTGACAGAAATTAACATGAACATATCCCAGGTGTAGAATTAATGCAGGTGGGAGAGGTGAGGTCAGAAGGGAAAGAGCTATAGCTTGGTTACGATGTGAACATGGCCCAGGGCTGCTCTGAAGTGGGCATAGGACTATCCCATTTCCATTCACCTTGCTGAGTGTAATACGCGGATTCGCCTCCGTCTATCTCCTTCCAGATTCCCAGGCGAAGGGAGTCAGAGATGTCTTCTGCCTTAGGAGCAACATCCAAATCGGATGCAGCTGACTCTGGACTAGGGTTCGTCGAAGAAGATGGAATGAGATCCGGGGTGGCAACTTTAAAACTCCTATCGTCATCCTCCTGGCCACCATATGATGAGAGATCAAGAAACTCAGGAAACTCGTTAGAACGACTGATGTGCGTCGGATTGACAACATCTGCGAAGTCCAATGATGTCAATGAAGTTGCTTGAGAGTAGTCTTGTTCGTTGCCACTACAGCCCTTCAATATCATCTCCAGTGTGTCGGAAATGTCGGTACTCAGGGTCTCCTGACCTTCACTGTCCGAAGCTATCCTGATAAGCTCTGACATTTGCTCAAAGAAAGCACTGGCATCATCCTCAGTGTTGATGGTAGAAGTGTCCACCTTTTGAGGAGAAGGAGGTAGATCTGGGTCGTTTGAAGACATGCTCTCAACCTCCGTCTTGGCACGTTTGGCTCCTGATGTGGGTGGTTCAACATGCGCTTCTTCCCGCGAGCGTTTCAGACTGCTACTAGGAGAGGAGGCCGAGATTGGTTCTTCTACATTCTGAGAAGTCGGGGTAGATGCAGAATTGGGTTGTGGGACGGGTGGCTGGGCTTTGGAAGGACGACGGGCTTTCTTAGGATTATTCTTCGGTGTGGTTTTTGCTTTAGGGGATTTGGGGGGTTGCGGGGAGGGATTAATAGCATTAGCAGTCTGTGTGCCAGTGATGGAGGCTGAGGTTGGAGGGGTAGGAGCTGAGGGTGCTGTAGGTGAAGAGCCTGCTTTCTTTGAGGGTACTGGAGTTGAGGGCAGGCGGTTAGGAGTGATATTCTGGGTCGGCTGAGGAATAGGCTGCGGGGTAGTGTGAACAGAGGCACGCGAAGCAGACTGAGGGTCAGATGCTGGGGAGGAGTGTTGTTGTTGTTGGGCCTGCTGCTTGTGAGACAGCTGGGCAATGATTTGATGAAACTGCTCGTTATATTTCTGCATAGAGAGAAGCATGCCTCGCAGCATTTCCATGCTTAGAATATATTTCGGAGGGTTAGACGAGAGAAGGACTCTTTGGTGAGAAACAGTGGCGATCTGGAAACCAGGTCTTCAGTATTAGAATGTTGATTTGGTGATGGCGACTCACAATATGAATAAGCCGACGAATAGCCTCCTCATTGCGAGCAACTACAAAGAACATGGGGGCTTTGCTCCTCATTTCCCCAGCAAGTCGATGGCTCTGCTCCAAGGAGGTATTGAATTCCATTCTGGACTCGTTTGGGACCTCCTGCTGCCGCATCTGCTGAAGCTCTATAGTGCTGGCTGTGAGAAGGATAGATTACGCAGAAGAGCAGGAACATACGTGGAGCAAAATCCTGTTCAACCTTGCCGGCAAATTTCACACCCAGCTGCAGATGCTCTGGCTTCAGCTGGTTCAAATTGATCATAGCAGTTGTACGGTTCTCAAGGGAAATACCGGAGTCTGGGTTGGCTTGATTCTGCGGGGTTTGGAGTTGCCCTGTACCCACAGGCAGAGAAGTGGCTCCACCACTGGGATGAGAGGGCCCAGGATTGTGACTTCCACTTGCAGAGAGTTGAGCCGCGGAGGCAGGAGCCCTGAGCTGACCACGGAAAGCACCTTGCTCTGCGGCACTGCGTTGTAAGTAAGGCCTACGACTTTCTACAAAGCGTATGGTGTTCTCAGGGACACCTTGTGCTCTCAGCTGTTTCGCAGAAAGCTTGGCATAGGCCAATAATGCCTGCATTTGCTGCGCGTTGATAGCTCGAGGAGCACCATTTCCATTAGGCTGGATATGGGATTGCTGTTGTTGCATCATTTTCCTGCGACTCTCAAGGACCGAATGCGTGTAGATGCTATCAAATTGATGCAAGTACTGTCTGTAGATATGTGCAAGCTGTTGAGCAGTCGCAGGCCCGGATTTTGCTGGATTATTATCCGTGCCAGGAAACTGTACAAACCCCAGTCGGGCACCAATTACAGGCCAAGCATCGTTCTGAGTTATCTGCAGATACCCTGAATCTAGTCATCATTCACTTGCCATCCGCAAGACGACGAACCTTATTGAGGCCACCTTCAGAAATGACTTGAACATGCAATGCATGTAAATCTATTGTTCGATTATCGATTGTCATCAGTCGGGAGTCAATGGTCACATTCTTGGTCTTGCAGAAATTTTGGTATGCGTTTTCGAATTTGGCCTTCTCCAAGGGACCTGGTGTACCATACTGCGCAGCTGGATCCATTGATTGGGCATTAGAGGCAGGCGTGGCCTGCGGAGTGGCGGCAGCACCGTTAGCGGCTCCATTCAATGTAGTTTGGTTGACATTGTGAACTAATCGCTGTGTAGGGGGCTGCTGCTGCTGAACTGGAGAACTACCGGCTCCAGACTGGCCGTTATTCGCTGGTAGAGTGGCTCGTGAAACAAGGGGGTTTTGGGACAAAGAAGTGGAAGACGGAAAACTAGCAGTTTTAGCATTGCTGACTTGAGACATCCAGGCAGCGGCAAGGGGCTGAGTACTGTTGGTATTGTTCAAGGTAGTACTTGTCGATCTAGAGAAAGAAGTGGTCAGGTATTAGCATGCATACATCGTTGAGGAGTAGACATACGAGTTCGAATTGGAGGGACCGTCCAGGAGGCCCACTCCGAACTGTTGAGTGGCAGCCTGAGCTACCTTGGCTAGATACTCCTTTCGAGTTTGGATTTCCTTCATGAGAAATTGCATCTTCTGAACAAAGCCGAGGTCCGATGCTCCAGACTGGTTGCGAGAAAGCTGCAGGACCATGCCCTCGAGATTGGACACTTGGTCCCGAACTACACGCGCTCTGTCGCTGAGCTCCGTCAGCGTCATGGGCCGCCTACCAGCCCCAAGGAGTTGCTGCTGACCGTTTCCCGCAGATGGTCCGTGTTGTTGAGGCTGTTTCGAGGAAGCAGGCCCAGTGGAACTGTCTCCTGGGCCAACAGAGAACGGCTCAGATGAAGGGTTTTGCATGGTTTGCTGGGGGAAGTGAGGAAATTTGTTGGTCTGACCACCATGCTGTTGCAACCGCTCGAGTTGTTGACGCATTGATCCTTGACTACTGGGAGCGAGCGAGTTGAGATGATTGGCTGGAGTGTTCAGATTGGGCACTGCTCCGAAAGGCATGGAGGACGGAGAGGTGGTGTTCGCGATGAAGTTGGATTGAGAAGGTTGCTGAGATAAGGCGGTGGCTCCAGGAATAGGGATCTGTTGAGGCTGCGAGCCTGGGGGACGACTGAGAGCTTGTTGGTGCTGGGTTCGCAGAAGATCCGCAAGCTAAGATAGATGATTCAATGATTGGTGAGTAGGGAAGATAAAACGTAAGAAGGGTAAGCAGAGGGAGTGGCTTGACAGAATAACTTGAATATGGCCATCGTAACGCATATGAAGATCGAATACGAACGGGAATCTAAAGCAAGAAGTAAAATCTGTACCTGCTGTGACTCTGCGGTATTGCCTGGATTCTGAGCACGGAATTGCTGCTGTTGCTGCTGCCCCAGCTGGTGCATCTGCCACATCTGACGCTGTTCGGGTTTCATGAAATTTGTGCGACCTTGCGAAGAATCAAATTGAGCTTGCTGGGCTTGCTGCTGGGCTTGTTGGGCCTGATTGAGCTGTTGCTGCTGCTGAATGAGCGAGGCATTGAAGCTAGGGATCATGTTGTATTGTGAGGATTGATCGGTCATAGCCCTCGGACTTGGAGTTAAAGGAGACCTGGGACTGTAGCCCTTGCACAAACGATAGCGGACCCCACTGTTAGACGATAAAAGAAGGGGGAAGGTGCGCTTAGAGGGAGATTCAGGGAGACGAGTTAGTGGAGGCGGTGGGAAATGGGCTGGTTAGAGACAGGCGTGATCTGACCAAGCCATAGTTTGCATCCTGTACTATCATCTCTAATAATCCCAGGTTTAGACGTTCAAACTCCTGCATCGGGCCTTTTGAGTCGCTCTTCACGGTTATGGTTGGAAGAGTCTATGTACAGTACTTTATTACAAAAACAGACACGACAACGCTATTCTATGTATGCCAGTCATCTATTCCAAATCATCGTCCTTCGTTTTGCCGCTTAGCACAAGTGCGGGACCTGCCTCGAGAATTAGGTCCTCATCATCGTCTTCAAATATATCCTCCTCATCGGTGTCGGTACTCCTCGCTTTACTAGACGTCACCATCACCCCACTGGTGAGAGCAAGGTCGTCTCCATCGAGTACCACCCTAGATGGAAGTCTGGACTCGTCTTGTATATCCCCCTCGACCTCGAGCAGTGTTTCTGACTGGCTACGTAGATAGTAGCGAAGGCCGACAGGGATAAGCACCCCGACGACGATGGCAGTCAACCCAAAGAAATTTTTCCAAGAGATAAGGTGGAAGTCATCAGCGGATGTCATATCGTCCAATCCCGCACCGATGGTAGTATGAATAACGGAGACGCCGAAAACACCCAGAAAGGTGGACACCCAGAATGGGATAACGCCTATACCGACATGGGGACAAATAATATTGACAACCCAATGTGGAGGAAGCGGGGCGATGCGGAGGATAATGAGGAACGATACTATGTTCTCTTTCTGGTTCTCAATCTTGGTTGACCATTTCTCCGTCAGTGATCGCCACCTTGGGAGAGTCAGTAGGGCAGGTCCCAGAGCCGCTGAGATGAGGTAGCAGAATGTAGCCCCAGTGGCTACGCAGGTACATGCTAGTGGAAGAGCCCTAGGGACACCCCAGACAGCGCCCCCAAGGATGGAAAGATACATTGATCCAGGTAGTGAGAACGCCTGCAGGCTGGAGAGAGACGTTGTGAATAGATGGAAAGAGAACGATGAGCGAGGAAGAAGATACTTACAAGAGGTAGATCGTTATATAACAGATGACAATTCTATAGGGATATATGTGACGGTATTTGTTGAGAAGCATGTTCAGCGCTTGGAGTTCAGCGAACGACTTCGGGATCTTCAGTATTGGGCGATCCGCTCTGGAGCGATATAAGGTGCTATAATAGGAAAGTTGGGAGAGGACCGCTCACTCATCCAAGGTGGGCAACGCAGTCCAGAGGGTGAGACTGAGAAAAAGCGAACTGAGTATGAAGAGACACGCCATCTTGAGCGTGGAATTGATGATGAGTCTGCGAGGAGATGGAGAGGAGGAGGAAGCTGAGGAAACGGCTCCATAAGTATTATGTGATGGACTGTGAAGAAGGCTCTCTGAGTCGGAGTAGGGGATGGCGGAGTCGGTCGATATGCTATTCACGGTGCGTAGAGTATACGCTGAGGAATTAGCGTGAAGCGTATCAAGGGCAGGCAGGGGCATGAGGGCAGAAGGCAAGGGGAGGGTGGGAACAAGTTGACTAAACCGGGCCTTATCCACGGCCTGGCCTCGTCGTCGTCGATTTGGACGTCCAAATGCCACATCAACCGATATCCATCCAGGCTGCCATAGAAATGGACTCTACGTCCATTCACCAAGCTAGTGTCGGCCACCAGCAACAGGAACACACTCTGCAGCAGCAATCGGTTCAGAGTCATCATCTACTGTCGCCTCCTCCACCACAGCAGCCCATCAGGAAACGAAAGAAGGCGGATACAGGTACGGACGATGCGCGCAGCCCTTCAGAACCCCGTAGACTGCGTAGGTCGCATGAAGCTTGCTCTCGCTGCAGAAGCAAGAAAATCAAGGCAAGTTCCGCCGGGCGACACCGACTGCCCGTCACGGCATTTCCCTTGCTCACCTTCTACTTGCATCACAGTGCGACTCTAAGCATCCAAGATGCACGGCCTGCGCTACGGCGAATACCCCTTGTACTCAAGAGGATAGAATACGTCAAATGCTCACCCCAAGAGGTCATGCAGACCATCTCGAGGCCCTGGCTACTAAGTGCGATGCACTACTGAAGAACTACGATCCCAACTTCAATCTCGCCAACCTAGATGACATTTTGGCCAGCCGCGGTATCAAAGTGCCTTTGGCCGTACCCCCTGGAATTTCTCTTGACCAGGCGCGATCGCCTACGTATATCGCGGGAGACCCACCGTCCCCTACTTCCCAGCACAAGATCTTTTCGTATCCACCACCTCTTGTGCATCCAGGCTTCCAAGTACCAGTAGCTTATAGTCATCCACCTCCACCACATCCCTCACACCCGCCCTCAGCTCCTGGTGCCCCTATATCTTACGCGATACCAGGAGGCTACAACCCTCATATTCACCCACCACTGCCATTTGGCTCTGTACCACCACCAGGCATCCCCCCCACCACTCCTACCTCTGTCAGTGGGCAACAGTCTTCGCGTTATCCGAATGTCCCCGGCCAGGACCCTCGATCAAACGATATGTCTAATGATGAGGTGGGCCCTCCTCATACCTTGTAGCCAATATCCATAGGTCTCATCGTCCAACAGGCGCTCTGCAAAAATTTCGGTGTCTCCGAAGCGATTGTCAATGATTTCAGGCAGGAAAATACAAATCCTGATAAGGAAGATCTAGCCGTTGGCTCCAGCGGCTTGACATCTGGTCGCGACCGCGACCTCTCTGACATGGTTCCTCCTCGCGATACTGCAAACTGGCTCTGCGTATCCGTCAGACGCAACTCGATCCCAGGATCGCTTATCGCTCTTGGTTCAATACCTCCAGGCGACTCTGTTCATGTTTGGTTGCCTAAGGACAGAAAAACTGTTGATCAGATCGTGAATGTCTTTTTCACTCGGCTGAACATTCATCGACCCGTCTTCCCTCGAGATGAATTCACCAAAACTTTGACTGATCTCTATGACGGACAGACCATACCCTATGATCCAGGGTTTCTCTGTAGTGTTTATCTTGTATTCGCGCTTGGGACACTCAGCGATCTTACACTCCCAGTGGGCGGTTTGGATCATAAACTACGATCCGACTGCAACTCAACCAAAAAGTCCATGCCCCTCGGTTGGCCGGAGCACGACGAGTTTTTTGAGCGTGCATTGACGGTGAAGCCGGACTTGCGAGTGACTGTATCCAGTCTTCAAGCCCTTATCTTACTTCACTGGTATTTATATACAGAGGTAAGCTGTGTCTATCCGGATATCTTTTTCCATCCAGAGCTTTTATGTTCCCCATCCTTTACTGACACCTGGCGCAGCGTCAAACACGCACTCTTTGGAGACTTGTCGGTAGCCTCGTGCGTCTTGGCATCGAGCTCGGCCTACATCATGATCCTACCACACAAGAGGGTACATTCAGTCCTGAAGAATGTAAACTCAGGATTCAACTATGGGCTACGATCATGGTGCATGATCGTGGCACTTCAATTTTACTCGGCCGTCCGCTTGGTATCGCTCCTCAGGATTCCAGCACTCCCCACCCCTCCCGCTGTGCTGCGAACAAGAAACCTAGTTTCTCCGAGCATTTCTTCTTCTCTCATCCCGTCGCCGACATCCAAGCTGACATCGTCAACTCTCTCTATATACCAAAGCGACAGACGGGTGACTCTATAATGAGACACGCAAATCGCATACTTTGCTCTATGGCTGATTTCAGAAGACACCTTCCTGATTCATATTCTTACTACTTCAATGGGACAGAGGACTGGACTGTGGAGAGGAAAGCACAACTTGTTGAAGAACTGACTGAGGATCAGGGTCTTACCTTGCTCAAATTATGGATCACAAGAATTCTCTTATTTCGTGCAATCTTCAACTCAAAAGAGCTTGCATATCCTCAGCGGTTGAAGGCTCTCACTGACGGTAAGTCTCAGTGCTGTTTCAATGTCTAGAACATGTTTCTTAGATTGTTCATCCTCAGCTATTGTGACCTCCCACAATGTGATAGTCATACATCAGCAGCTGATCAAATTTCCTGACATTGGTTTCTTCACTTCTCCGAGCCCACTTCACATAGCTGCGATGATCATCCTGTATGGACACATGTCCAAGAACAAACGGCTTTCCAAGGACCTGGCTTTGGAGGATATCTGTCTTGCTCTTGATATGCTTCCTCGTTTTCGATGGCCTTGGGAACGGAGAGATGTTGGTGGAAGTTATCCATTGATTGCTAAGTTAGCTGAGCGTGTTATGGATGTGGATCTACAAACTGTCCAACCACCAAGACATCCATTCCTCCTTCCAGAGGAAGTTTGGGACTTTGAGGAAGTCACATCTTCTGTATCTTCTGTTCCTTCACAGATCAAGTCTCAGCAATCAACACCAATCTTGACCAATGCCTCATATTCTGGTACTACTTCTGGGTCTGGGTATGGTACAGTTCAACTTACACAGCAGAGCACTAATAATTCTGGTACAACTCCACCTGATAGTCAGCTTATGGAAGTCTCCAGTCGATTATTCTATCCTTTTCATCCTGAACAGCCTCTCAACCTGTCTGCAACAACATTATCTAGCTCAACTCACACAAGTCCTGATAGTACAGTATCTCGGCATCAGCAACAGCATCAACATTATAGTCATCTATTAGCTGAAGCTGCTTCACCACATGTTCCAGGAAGTTATGCATATGAAGTGCCTCAGGATATGTTTATGTCAGAAGAGATTGTTCATTCATATCCTATACAGCAAGAAATGCAGATGTGGAACAATACTGTAAGTGGTTAGAAAGTACATACTAGTTTAGATTGCTATCTAACTAGAATTTTTGAACTATAGACTGTAACAGAAAATTCAAGACTATCTTAAGTATTTAGTATAGGAGTGCTTATGTATTTCTGACATAGTAAAAAATGTCAAGTACTATTTGCTATCATTATCAGCTTGTGTAAGGATAAAATTGTAACAAATACTTAATATTTTGTAAATTTTTAGAAAGTAAGGTAAATAAAAAATTTAAAAATAGATTTTTATATTATAAATTCTGATTGAGTGAAGTGATCTCAAAGTAAAGTTGAGTCTGTATTAGTATAAGTGACAAACATCATATTATGTAATTGTAAAACACTGAGTATAGAAGACACTGAGAAGGTCTGACTTAGGATGAAAGGAGATAACTGAAGGATAGATAACATTGTATAAGATAAAGACTGACTATTTTATATAATTATATGTAATTATTATATATAGAGATTCAACACACAAACAAAGAGTTCAACAATAATTAGTAAATTAGATCTACTTATTTTATCTATAGTTAATATGTTCATATTTTAAATATTATGAGAACAATAGTATTTGTTCTTAAGTTGCTTTTCTACTAGCATTAAGATTCATTATCAAGTTTAGAAAGAGCTCCTATTAGATACTACACTAATAAGTTTCAAGCAATCTGATTGGAGATAAAAGACTAGACTTTTGATACAATCATAATTACATTAAACTAGATGATGATTAGTCTATTATGAACGCACACCTCCTTTGGTTTATTCTTGGCTTTCAGATTCTGTAACTTGACTCTCAGATCTTATGATACAACTCTTGACTCATAATTCAGACTCAGTAACTTGACTTAACTTAATCAAATGATCTTATTGGAAGTGAAATGGACCTTGGTCTTATGTTTGTCTTGTGTCAGACTGTGCATTGCACTATTCAACTGTGCAATAGTGCCATGATCATAGAGTCTACACTCATTGGAAGATAACGGCTCTGGTATTGTACTATATGACTGCGCAATGGCACTATCGACTGTGCATTACTGTATATTACTGTGTCTTACTAAGAACATGCCTTTTCCTCATGTCCTTTCTCTTGTCATTGGTAAATAAAGACAGCGCTTAATCAGCATGATTGTACTTAACTGAGCTGTTACTGCCAACACTTACATATGGCACATATGAGGACGATATTTAAAGAAAGAGCATAAATCTAATTAGTGTAATTCATTAAAAGAGCTATCTTTGTGTATACAATTTTTTACAAATTAATAGAGTTCAGTTATAGATTAGTAGATATTGTATTAGAAATTATAGATTATTCATAGATCAGTTAATCTTATCTTAAATTATATAAATTGCTTATAGCTCAGTCAATCTTATTATAGAATATGTGAATCATCTATAGCTCACTGAATCTTATATCAGAACACTTGGATCATTTATAAATTACTCTACCTTAGCTTAGAATGCATAATTCATCTATATATTAGTTAAACATATTTTAGATTACACAGATTACTCATAGATTATTTAGATACTTTACTGATTACTAATAGATCACTTTATTTTATCTTAGAATACTTAGATCACTTATAGATCAGTCAATCTCATCATAGATTAGAAGGACCATTCATAGATCACTTAATCCGGTCTGAGATCATTCAAGTTACTCATAGATCATCCAAGCTTATCTCAGATCACACAGATCATCTACGAATCACTCAATGTTCATTACAGATTACATGAATCATTCATAGATCACTTGATCTTATCTTAGAATTACTTGTAGATCAGTCAATCTCATTACAGATCATACGGATCACTTATAGATCATTCATGGATCATCTGAAAAATGCACAAATCACTCAATCTTATCTCAAAACACTTGAATCACTCATAGTTCACTCTATCTTATCTCAGATCACACAGATGACTTGTAGATCAGTCAATCTTATCATAGATCATACAGATCATCTATAGATCACTTATGGATCATCCAAAATACTCATGGATCATCCGAAGTACTTACAGATCACTCAATCTTATCTCAGGTCACATAGATCATCTATAGATCACTCATAAATTACGAAGACGATAGTACTCGTTCTTTAGTCTCAATAGTCCCGGGGTTCATACCCTTGAAGGAGGAAACATATGAATCCTATTGGCTGTTGAATCTTATGTTTTTCCTTCTCATTGGCTGCAATTGACCAGAGTTTGTTTGCAATCAATGATTGCATCAAACCAGATGATGATCAATGCTTTCACATGTTATTAATTGGTTGCTGATGGCCACTGCTCTTTGATTGCATCAGTGATTGTCTGATGGGCGATCATTCCACTAATTAGGTCAATTTCCGCACTTTGGAGGGCACAGAAAGCTGTTGTCCGCACTTTGCCACATCAGATCAATTGATGTAATCATTGGCCGCATTTCTCAACACAGAATTGAGTCACTGATGAGTGATCTGATCATTTTGAGATTAGATTAAGCGATCTATTGATGATCTACTAGTTTGGAGATAAGATTGATTGATCTATGGGCGATCTATGCATTCTAAGATAAGATTGTGCAATCTATAGATGATCTCCACATTGTTAGATAAGATTGAGCGGTCTATGAGTGATCCGCTCATTCTGAGATAAGATTGATAGATCTATAGATGATCTAGATAACCTGAGATAAGATTGACTGATCTATAAGTGATCTAAGTGATCTGTGATGAGATTGAGGGATCTATAGATGATCTGTGTAATTTGAGATAAGATATAGCGAACTATGAGTGATCCAAGTGTTCTGAGATAAGATTGAGAGATCAGTGGTTGTTCTGGATGATCTGTGGATGATCTGTGTAATCTGTGATAACATTGACCAATCTACAAGTGATCTAAGTGTTGTAAAATAAGATCAAATGATCTATGATTGATCCATGTGATCCAAGATGAAGAATGAGTGATGAATCTATGATCTGTATGATCAGAGATAAGATTGAGTGATCCATGGATGGTCTGAGTGATACAAGATGAGATCTAGTGCTATATGAGTGATTCATCTGATCTGTGATAACATAGACTGATCTATGGATGATTGAAGTGATCTAAGATAAATTCAAGTGATCTATAAATGATCCATGTAACCTGAGATAAGATTGACAGGTCTGTAGTTATTGCAGATGCTCTGTGGAAGATCCATGCGATCTGTGATTTGATGGACCTATCTACAAGCGATCCAAGTGATCTAAGATAAGGTTCAGCAATCTATAAATGATTTATCTAATCTACGGTCACAATTAAGTAATCTATGCATAAGCTATATAATCTGTGATAAGATTGAATGATCCATTAGTGATTCAAGTGATCTGAGATAAGATTGAGAGATCTGTGAATGTAGTGAGTGATCTGTAGATGATCCATGCGATCAGTGATGAGATTGATCTATCTATGAGTAATCTAAATGTTCTAAGATAAGATCAAACATCTTATGAGCGATCCGTGTAATCTGAGATAGAGAGTGAGTAATGAATTGATGATCTGTATGATCAGAGATAAGACTGTGTGATCTATGGGTGATCTGAGTAATATGAGACAATATCTAGTGCTAGGTCAGTGATCTGTCAGATCTGTGATGATATAGACCAATCTATCAGTGATTTAAGTGATCTCTCATAAGATTAAATGATTAATGAATCATCTGTATGATCTGAGATAAGATTGAGAGATCTGTAGTTATTCTGTCGCTTCCGTGTGATCTGTACTTAGATTGACCTATCTACAAGTGATCCAACTGTTCTCAAATAAGATCAAACAACCTATGAGTGACCTATGGGGCTAAAAGGAAGATTGAGTGATTGATAGATGATCTGTGTAATTAGAGATAAGATTGAAGAATATATGGATGATCCTGATCATCTGAGATAATATTGATTGATTCATTGGTGAACTCAGTGATACAAGACCAGATCCAGTACTATATGAGTGATCCATATGATCTATGATAACATAAATTAATCTATGAGTGATCTAAGAGATCTATGATAAGATTAATCCATATATAAATGATCCGTATAATCTGCTGTCACAAATCAGTGATCAATGAAAGATCTATGTGATCTAAGATAAGATCAAGGAATCTATAAGTGATCTGTATAATCTAAAATAAGATAAAAAGACCTATAGTTAATATAGTGATCTGAAGACGATCCATATGATCTGCTATGAGATTAATCTATTTAGAAGTGATCTAACTTTTCTATGATAAGATCCAATGATCTATGAGTCATTTGTCTGATCTAGAATAAAGATTGAATAATCTATCAATGATCTTTGTGCTCTGACATAAGATTGAGTGATCCATAAATGATCTTAGTGATACAATATCAGATCTAGTAATATATGAGTAATTTGTCTGATCTGTAATGTAATTGACTAATCTATCAGTGATATAAGTGATCTATAAGTGATCTATATATTCTGCAACCGCAATTCCATTATCTATATGTACTTCATGTGATATGAGATAAGATTGGGAGACTTCTCATTATTCTAGATGATCTGTGAATGATCTAAGTGTTCTAAGATAAGATCAAGCAATCTGTAAATGATCTGGGTGTTCTACAATTATAAATAAGTGATCTTCCAAATGTTCACATAATTTAAGATAAGATTGAATGATATGTGGATAATCTGTATAATCTGTAGGTACTCTGTGTAATCTCTAAGAAGACTGACCAATCTATAAGTGATCTAAATGATCTAAGTTTAATAAATTATGCTTGTTCTTTTTCTTCAAATATCGTCCTCATATGTGCCACATGTAAGTGTTGGTAGTAACAGCTCAGTCTTTCATTACTTATGAATGCAAGCATGACAGTCAGAGTTAGACTTGTCTGATGAAGAACACTTGTACAAGGAGTATACTCCTAGATTTGAGTTCTCTCGAAAGATTCACACGTCCAAAGGTGGTATATCAACACTGCAAATTGACACTAATGAGCTCGCCACAGTCATCTAGATTTTAGTGGGTCTGAAGCGCTGGGCTATTCTTCGCACTCTCTTGAGTGTGGAGTTTGCCAGCTGGTCTGCTGAGTTTGACCCTTATCCTAAGAAGTTTGATCAAGGATATTGAGAGATCATAGATTTAGATCTAACCACTGTGTTGTGAGTGTTATTCTTCTACTTTCTTAAACTGTGTTAATGTTTGGCTTTCAGTTTCATGAGACCAGGCTATTGGAAGTACCGTGCACAATGTAGGCGCGAGTACGTGGTACAAGACGTACGAGAGGATGCTATTGTGTTGACTCACCAGAGGTAGTATTTGAGAGTTCTTAGAGAGAAGTTTTACAGTGACAGTAAAAGAGAGAAAAGCAATTCTATTAGGAGAGCAGAAAGGTCTGCTTTATATACTGCCTCCTATATGAGGTCACATGACCGCACAGTGGTGATTCGTAATCTACCTTACTAATCTACTAGAGATACTTTTGTATTCTAGAACTTTCCAGTATGTTGTAGTACATTACTCATAAGTTATTTGTCAAAGTATCTACTTGTGTATGATAGCTTCAACACAGGCACTGTTCACGCTGTATTGACTACAGAGCTCAGCTGGGCAGTTGGTGAATATTTCTACTGTACTATACCTCAACTGCTTTGTGAAAGCATCTATACTCTGCTGCATCTGTTCATCAAAGATGAAGTCTTGACCAATACCAGCTACTCTCATATAGATTGAAAGACTTTTATTTGTCTTCTTCTGATCTGGCATCAGTCTCTCCATCCTAGTAGGTCTGCTATAGCTTTCAAAGATCAGTCATTGATCTTTCTTCTCATTGGCACAGATGATCAAACTGCAGAAAATATCTATGATTGATTCAAAAATGAAACCTGTCCCATTCCGTTTGATAATATGGTTGGACTCAAGACCATTATTATCATAGGCTCATATCTGCACCTGTTACCTGCTGTAAACCAATGGTTCTATGATCATAAACTCAGTGTAGCAGATGCAGCTCAGTTACAAGACAGTCTCAGACGGTATCATGAAATCTTGGACTACTTGAACAAGAGATTCCAGCTTCAAGTTTGCACTACAGCAGAAGAGACACAAGTATGGAAGGATGTTGATATTGAGACTGGTTTTGCTTCAGTAAGTGTCTCTGATAATAGCAAATAATTCTTACCTCCGACATCTACTCTTAGATTTCTACTATGTACATAGGCTTGACTGTTTATTGAACAGTTCTTCAATCACCATTGAAACAAAGTTGTACCTATGTTAAAGGTCAGAACTATCCTGTTCTTGCTGCAAAGATTAAACAGAGATTACTCTCTATCTTTGAGTATCTTGGTCTGGATGAATCAGACCTGAATCATACAACCAAGTGTTACAAATTGGCCTTTGACAAAAGTGACAAGGAAAAGGTTAGTTTTGATGTTAGCAGTGTACACACAGGGTCTGGTGGTTGAGATAAGAGACTGAAGAGTCTTAGAGAGTTATGACTAATGATTACGTAACACAATATAAAAGAGAGAGAAAGAAGTGATTGTAACTCTATAAGGAGACAATAGATTGAAACAAAACAAGAGGTGACTAGAACTGAAATTTAACGTAGAATTTGAATATACTACTTAGGAGTCTATAGGAATAGAAGGGAAGTCACTATATACGAAACAAAGTGAGAAATCAACATACCTCCTTAACTGAACTTCTATAAAAGTCTCATCAAAGGCCTCAACTTCTTTACCTTATTCTTTAACAATGGCTTGGTCAATAAGTCAGCAGGCACGATGTCTGTGCGCAAGTGCTGAGGTGCAATTCTCTTTTAATCAACCTCGTGCCTAAGCCAGAAATAAGACAAGTCCATCTGTTTCATCCTACCATGATGCTCTGGGTTCTTTGCAACCTGAATGGCTGACTTGTTGTCTATCATGAGAGAAGATGGACCAGTCACAGAAAAACCAAACTCTGAAAGGAGATTGTGAAGAAACAAGATCTCACAGCCAGCATCAGCAGCAGCAATGTACTCTGCTTCAGTAGTGGACCTGATGATGGTAGATTGGAGCTTACTGTGCCAACTGATGGCTGCTCTACCAACAGTAATTAGATAAGTACTAGTGGAGTATCCATCATCCCTATCATCTATGTGAGCTGCACCAGAATAGGTAATGAATGTGTGAGGAGAAACTAGTGATTTGTAATGTGTGAGCTTGAGAGCCACTATCTTTTTGAGATAATAGAGGAGACGAAGAGCAGCAGTCCAATGATGAGGACCTGGATTGGAAGAGAATCTAGTAAGAAGACCTACAGTGAAAGAGATGTCAGGACAAGTCATGGTAGCCAAGTAGTTGACTGCTCCAACCATCTTTCTGTAAGATTTATCTACCATAAAGATGCTGATATACGCACCGTGGTTCAAATGCGTAAGTCGGCAAGGATGTGAAGCAGCGACAAGAGCTCTGTGTAGATAGTTAGTAGATAAGACAAAAATAGTTGTTGAGCTCATGTAGCTCAAAGACGACGTAAACAATGACAAAGACAGAAAAGAGACAGAGAGATCACAAAAGAAGGGGAAAGGGGAAGTGTATTCACTGGGCTCTATCCTATAAACATGTTGGTTGTTATAGTTTTAGCATAGATAGGGTAGAGAAGGCAAACAAAGGTAGAAATAAAAGAAAAGGAAGGGAAAAGAGTGAAGAAGAGGAGATAGTACGAAATCAGAGGTGGAAGGGCATTGTACAAAGATGATACATCGAGGTTGGAATGAATATCGCATAGCTCAATCTTCTTAAAACTCGCTCCACAACTACGTCCAAAAGCCATTTCATTCAATGAAATTGTATACAAGGCAGCGCCATGCTTGTCGAAGGCATGAGACCTCTAGCAAGAGTTGCCATCCTAAGTGATGGTGGCAGATCTAGAGTGCACGATATTGGGTGTGAGTTGGCAACAGATGAGCAATAATGTCGATTTTAGTGTGCAAGCTGTGTGGATGGATGTGTTTTGGAGGTGTGGTGAATAATATATTGGCTGATAGATAAGATAGGATGGACAGACGGTCAAGGTCGAGGTATGGTTGAGACAAAGAGTATGGATTGTTATGTGATGATATGAGCGGTGATGAGGCTCAATTCATCAGTCTCGGAACCTCTTTCGTAGACGTGCTACGTGCCTAGAGCACATACAAGCTCGTCAATACAGTCCATCTCAGTCTGTGCACACATCTCCTTAGTCAAGGTCACCCCCTCAACCACAGGAGTGTCAGCTGTGTTGCAATTCTCTAAACCAAACCTCTCTAACAAGTCCAAGATGTATTTGTGTTAACAGAGTAATACAGTGCCCTTCTGCCAATCACGAGTAATCTCAACATCTAGTAGATAAGATGCCTCACCAAGATCTCTGAGCTTGAAGTGCCCACTGAGCTCCTTAACCACCTTGTCCAATGCTGCTGTGTCTGAAGAGACAAAGGTGATGTCGTCAATATAGACAGGAGCAATCACCTTGACACCCCCTCAAGTGAAGATGTACATAGAGCGATCTGACTCTATCCTCTCAAAGCCCATAGATTTGAATGCTTCATGAAGCTTGAGATTCCAGCACCTGGCAGCCTGCTTAAGCCCATACAGTGATTTCTTAAGCCTACAGCAGAACTCCTTGCCATTCATCTCATAATCCTCAGGCTGACACATATATATGATCTTCTCTAGATCTCCATTGGTGAAAGCCTAGAATATATCCACAGACCTCAGATGAAGACTCTTGAGAGTACATAACGCTATAATCATCCTGAGTGAAGAGGGGCAATAGGTAGGAGCAAATACCTCAACATAGTCATAACCAGGATATTGTGAATAGTCCTTGGCCACCAACCTTGCCTTGTACCTCTCAATGGTGCTATCTGGATTGGTTTTGACTTTGAATACCCAACCAGAGCCAATGACTTTGACATCATGAGGAATCTTGACAACCTTCTAGGTCATGTTGCTCAGGTGCTGCCTGATCTCTTCATCCATAGCCTCTTCCCACAGATGAGCATCCATTCTAGCAAGTGCCTCTTTGACATTACGAGGTTCTCTATGACCAGCAGAAAGTATACTTGTAGCATGAGCAACTATGATGTCAAGTTCATCTAGAGAGTCAATTGGGTCATCATGTATTTGCCCTTCTACCTCATCTTCAGATGCATTTTCAGAATCTTCTTCAGAGTTGTCATGAACACATCTTTTATTTTTCTTAATAAAGGACACGTTCCAGATTGTTCCGGTTGATCTTCCGATCAACCCCTTATGGAAGGTCTCTTCTAGATATGGACGTCACACCTTTTGTTACAACGGCGTGACCGTGATCGTGGTCTGTGCGCAGTGTAATATTGTATATAAACTGTGTACTGTATGACTCTCAAGCCTCAGCTTGAGATTCCTTTCAATCGAGCATCATAACTCTACTTCACTCTCAGAACGACACCTTCATCGGCCCAACTTACATCTCCCATGAGTGAGCCTTGCATCAATCATAATAAGAGTCTTTCTCAGGGTCTTTCTTAGAATCCTCTTCAGATTCATCTTCAGAGTTTCTTACTGGTGCTGGTACTGGTTATAAGGACAATAGTTCTTGTTCTTAAGTCTCATTTGCTCCGGCATTCAGACGCAAGATCGCAATCAGAAATGGCTCCCATTGGCTGCTTGATTGATGGGAAAGCACTGTGATTGGCTTAAATTGCCCGGATTTTGATAGACTAGTGATGCAATCAGATTCTCTATCACTTATCCATATTTGCTTGCACTTCTTTGTCTTTGAGAGTACGTAGAGGTCAGATTACACTTGGACAGTCTTAGATGGCAATATTCATATATATTATACAAGCTGCTGTGTAAAATGTACAAGGACACAGATATGAATGAAAACTGAATAACGAAGTCAGTACCACCCAGCGCAACATAGAAGTCTACACTTACAGATAGCTACTCTCCATGCACAGCGTACCAAGTTTCAAAAAGATCCTCCGCACTGTTGTAGTGATACTGAGTCCCACTGATGACTTGCTTGCTCTTTGTACTGAGACTCTCCAACACCTTGATCTTCTTGTTGTGCCTCAAGATATACCCTCGCTTATTGCTGGAATCTGCTGTGAGTGCGACCTTCCAGCCTTCCCTCAGAGGCTGCACTGGCTGGATGAAGAGTCCGGGGATCTCATATGTCCAGCTGTCCAGGCCAAAGGGGATCCAGGTGTTGGTCTAGACCTTTTTACCAGACTTGGTCTCTCTGAAGAATTCTATTGTGTATAGGTCTGTCTTGTGATCCCTGTGCTTGAGCACACCAACCTGTCCCTCTGTAAAGTGAGGATCTACACCTCGCTCTCCTGATCCTTTGACTTTAACGATGAGGTTTGCTGCAAGGAGGCCAGGGGAATTACCGTAGCTCAAGAAATATAGTTCCCAATTGGGATCCTGTGTCTTCTCACCGAAGTAACCCTTTGGCTCTAGAGAGAAACACGTCTGAGTGAAGATCTGGAGTCGAAGGACAGAAACTCACCTTGATATGGAGTATATGGGTTTGAGTCTCCAATGCAGTATTGAACTAGAGGGAGACTAAGTTGCGATGATCAAGAAAGAGGTGATTGCTTGAACTTACATCTGGCAAGCTCATCTTGTGAATTAGGAACCAAGAAATTTGCGTTGTCCAACGAGCCCATGTTGGCTGCAGTGATAGGTGCTGGCTCTACCTCTGGAACTGATGTTGTTGCCCGGCCTTTACCCTTAGAGAGATCTGTAGGAATATGGCTAGAGTGCTGTCAGTATGGTAACATATAAAAGTGGAGAGGAGAGACTTACTCGAGAGGCTTGACAAGACACTCTACTGGAATCTTGAGGGGTGGCTGGTCATAGACTCTAGCGATATCCACAATAGCGATACCTTGAGGTGTAATGGTCTTGAAGGTACCCATCCGACCCTTGTTCCACCTGACATTGTCCACTGTAGGGCCAGAAGGTGCGCGAGGTAGGTTCTTGCCCTGAATAAGCACCATCTTGCCCAGCAGAGGGTGCTTGAGGTGCTCTCCAGTGATGAAGAAGCGGGTGGGGAGCTCTGAGACTGGCTTGGGCTGGCCATGTATGTCTCTGGTGTGGATGAGAGTCATAGCTGGGATCTCTGTCGTACTCCACTCAGTCCCACTGGCATCTTTGGTAGGCTGGGCCTGTGTCGGGTGAGGTTGTAGTCGACGTCGAGTGGGGAGATCTTGAGAACCAGGGGCTCCTTAGGGAAGTGGGGACGGCTGCCAGCATACCAGAGGTTTGGGCGATTTCCTAAGTCTGGATCAGGAACTTGGTCTGGCTCACTGTCTAGGATGAAGACCTCTATGTCCCCATCCGCACAGACTCGCTGAACCAGGCCTTTCTTGCCTGTCCACTCTCCTATCGCGATGTCTACTGAGGCTCCAGCCTTGTACTGGGGAATGAGACAAGATCCACCAGAGAGCGCTGTTGACATGAAGTAGGACTTCTAAAGTCTTGCCTCTGTCTCCAGTGACAATTCCCTTCATGCCCTTTAGCTCATGATTGAAAACGCGGACTGGCCAATCCTGCGTGATGAGCTCTGCTACTCTGGGTAGCTTGCCCACATCCCGTCCAACTCTAAGATCTGGATGGAAAGCTATGACCTCCTCCTCTGTCGGGATCATGGGTTCCACTGAGCGAATAGACTCCTCCAGAAGGAGGTAGCCCTGGATGAAGGTCCGGTCGGGCTTGTCGATCCTGTGCTTGACCACCTGAGGGATGGTCATCTCTTTGGTGGCTCCTGAGTCACTCTTGATGATGGTGGTGTACTCATCCCTCCAGATCTATGTGTAAAATCTACGGGCGTCGTCTGGGAAGTACTTCTCCATATCAAACTGGCTGAAGTGCTTTGGGAGTGGGCGGAAAGGGTTGTTCTTCGTCTTGGTGATGGGGATAGAGAGGATGGGAGTATTGTCTTCCCGCTTGGCACAATCTTCAGAGCGTGGGATCCGGAGAACCACCATAACCACCACAAAGGCCTGGTTTGGCCAGTGCTTCACCACAAGTGCCATGTCCCCTTCATAATAGCCTTTCTTGAGCCTCACCCAGCTATATACGGGTGGCAGAACAGGCTTCATCTTGCGGAGGGGTGTCAGAACTTGGATGGACTCCTGATGGCTCAATGGTATGGGCTGTTTATCCTTGCGAACGCTGGCAGAGGCCCAGATCTGCCAGAGGGCTTTGGCCACTTGGCTAGCTTTCGCTCTGAAATATACGCGATCTTGGCAGTCTTCACGTATCGTCAAATCCTTGATCTTCCCATTCCTGTACATCCTTGATTTGCTCAATTGTTCGTATACAATCTTGGACTTATTGCGCTGCAAATATGATGAGTACAGGAGTAGATGAACAAATGACAATTGTTTTATCTTTACATATACCTTCCACACCGGAAGTTCATGCTCCAAACCTACTGGAGCCCAGTCCCGATGCTCCTTGGCTTTCTGCTCCTCCCTCTCCTTTCTCTCAACAGCTCTCTTGAATGCCCAGATCTTCCTCTCTCGCCTTGAGAGGTGGGCCTCAGCCTCGTCGATCTGTTGCTGGGATAGAGCTGGGATCGAATCTTCTCTTAGGAAAGAGGGCATTGCAGCCCTTGCGGCCTGACGTACGGCATACCGCTTTTTCACCTCCTCTGCCTCCTGATGCAGCCGTTCCGCCTCCTTGTCACCAGTGAGGAATGCAGGTATGGTCTTGTCGGCTGGGCTGATATCCGTCGTAAAGAAAGTATCTGTTGATAGATCAGTGGGAGTGCCCCAGCATTAGATAGAGAGCGTACCCAGCTCTTCATCATCTGTGATCCAATCCGCCAGCTCCTCTTCTCCACTGTCTGATTCGTCTCCTGCATCATCTTGCTGGGCAGACAGATCCAGAAACCTGAGAGCGGCAGGTTCCGCCTCGAGCTTCGATCTCTTCTTCGCAGGACTCTATCGATACAAGTTAGTCTCGGTCAGGCGACATATCATATCTCGAGCGTCATACCTTACTCGGAGATCTCTTGCGTTTCCCCTTTCCTTGAGAATCATCTTGTACTGCGGTCTCCCCTGTAGAACAACTGTAAATTCTATATAATATTCACAATATATTAAGAACTAACCTGGAACTTGCTTCACCCCACTTGATCGAACTGGATACTGCTTGCGACTCAGTAAACCAGGACGATGCGGAGATACGAAGCACTTACTGGGGGTGCAGGTCCTGATCCATCTAAATACCAGTGCTCCAGCTCGGCGAAGTAATCTGTCCATGCGCTCATTTCAACACCTTGAGCCCAAGCTCCATATACACCGAGGATACGGTGCTTGGTGTTGGTGATATCCATAAGGCCATTGTTCTTCTCATCCTTTGTGTGAATGAATGCTTCGGCCCACCGAACGAGCTCATCAACATCTATCTTGGCGAGTGCCTGGTCGGGAACATAGATCACCTGTGATTTGTAGGCTAAGAAATATCATGTTAGTCAAAATTTGAGGTTGGGTAGATGGGTCTATGTACCAGTTGACGGTACTAGGTTGGACCCTTGCTCAGCTGTGTCGATGATCATCACAGTTCCGACATCCACTACTGACTGTGGAGTGGGTACCACGGATGATCGCAAAGGAAGCTGTCGTTTTGCCTGAGTGATACTGCAAACGTCAAATGAATACTGGACTTACTGTTGGTGGTGTAGTGCCCCGATCCTCATCCCATAGCTCTAGGGCCTTGAGGAACTGAGACCACTGTAGGATCTCCTTGTCTACTGGGCTCTCTGGATCCAGAGTGAAATGAGCGATCTTGAAATTACCCAATTCCTTTGGACCCAGCTTATTGTCGGTGATGAATTTGTTACCGAAATCGACGAGTCGCTGATACACTTCGTCACTGATGCCTGTAGCTTTAGCTGTACAAAGTCGTCAGTCTACTACATATATATGAATGATACTAGCAGCTTACCTGACACGTTGGAGACCTCTGGATCGGCGGTGGAAGGACCACTCGCACCGGATGCAGGCGTTCTGAATGGGGCCTGAATAGTATGAGTTACAGGATTCGACGAATGAAAGGCTGAACGACATACCAATGGTGGAGGGCCCTTCCTCTCCTCGTCCCAAGCCTTCAGAGTCCGGAGGAACTCAGCCCAACATGAACGCTCTGTATTCTGTTCGAAGGTACCAGGTTGCAGGCTGCATTCGACCTTGACATCTGAAATCTCCGTTGGACCCAGAGAGTTGCCGTTTATGAAGGTGGTTGTGAAATTGATGAGTCGTTTGTACTGCGCGCCGCTAAGCATTGTGTGGCTATCGAGTTAATCTATGAGGTGCTATGAAACGAATGTCAGCCACGTTAAGGACGTGAATTGACTAGGACTTACAAGCGATATATGGTGATGGAGGGGTAGCTAACAAGAGGGAAAAGGAAGACCAGGCTGCGACAACCACCATAGTGTACTACGCTCAGTTCCATAATGGCACATGCCATTATGGAACCGCGAGTCAGCCAAGTATAGATATCATGAGGATGAGAAGCAGAGATAGTTAGAGGGATAACAAACTTACTTGCAGTGATCTTTCAATGCTTGTGTTCAATGATTCTTATGGATGTCATCATCGGAGGAGGCACTGGTCTTGGCCATGATAAGTGAGAGCTCTTCAGTAGGCTCTTCCATATCCTGCTCTACCACTGCCTCTGAGTGGGTGATATCGCGATACATGTGTTTAAGTTGATTAGATAGCACTATGTGGCTCTCACTGCGCTGTGCACCGTCGAAGAGAGCAGAAGAGGCAGAAGAACCATTGGTCGTACTTGACAACAGCGTGAAAACAGAGGAAGGTTGTGAGCCAGATGATGCTGACGCATCTGCGGATGTTCTCTGAGGGCCCTGAGATTGATTCGGAGCTACCAAGAAGCGGACAGGATCATCCTTTCTGTGGTCGAATAAAATCTGGCGTTGGGAAGACGAGTACATAGGATCCTCAGGGATATGCAGCTGCTTCGAAGGACCAGGTTCTTGTACCATTCTTGATCTCGAGTGCTCTGATTCACTGGGTCACCATATATAAACTGGATCAGTAGCTGGATTGTAGAGTTTGGGCGACTTTTTGAAAGAGATCTGTAGTCGCACGAATTGCTCAGGATTGGGGCGGGAAGAGGAAGGGTATTGAGAGTTTTGTCGAGAGGAAAGCTGCTGATTTCTACCTATAGACTAGACTTATCATCAGAATGAAATGTGGGTATAGCAAAACGAGGAACAGACTGAGTTATGCCAACATTTTCACCCTTCACTGCAGAGATCAGAGAACATTGTCTCTGGGAAATCTACTGTTCTCAGTCAGTCTGGCTTCCCAGTTCCTTTGACTGGGTGAAGTTGATGTACATACATTACTTAGGGGAGTCTTCACGTCATGGGCCCCATTTTTTTAGAATTCCTGCGGCGATATGCCTTTAACGTATCTACAAATATAATAATATCTAACTATTGCGAATATGTGTGGCTGGGATAAGAGAAGTACCAAGTATATAGTATGCTAGACTACGATGGAAGCATGGGGAGAGAGCAGAGGTGAAGAATGTAAAGCAAGTTCGTCACCATTTCAAGCTGGTGTTCATAGTAATGTTGCTGGGATGCTGGTGGTAGCTGGTGCAAATCCACCTATGATCGTTTGAAACGAGGAACAGTCCTAAACAGATAATGAGTGGTTGTCGTTGGAAGTTATTGAAAATAATGGAGATACCTTGTGCAGGACATGACCGGCGTTTGACCTTTGACTTCAACACCGATTGAGCTGCCCCCCTTACCACTGACTCTGACAAGGTCCCAGGCAGCTAGAACGTGGGATCTAGAATGAAAATCGTAAGTTAATCGTTCCCTCTGAAATAGAAACCCACATACCGTATTTCTCAAAGTCTATCAGGCAAATAAAAGGTTGTCGATAGACTCAAAGTGGGCGACGCCACCCAGCGCCGTTAAAACACCAAAGCATAAACAAGAATAGGCAGTTGACAGGAAGAGGAGATACGAGTGATGGACGATCATGAGAGGATGGGAAATATATGGCGTAAGTCGTTAGGATCATGTACCAGGTACAGGAGAAGATGAGGGGAGGAGGAAGAGAGAAAGAGAATTATGTAAGACAGAACTCAGCGAGACTCGTACTCACCGATTTACGTCTTACGTAATCCTCTTTCCTCTTTCCTCTCCCCACGTTGTTCTCCACTCAAACCTTGCTCACAGCTCAAGACTCGCACGTTGTCGACGGGCTTCGTCAAGACCGTTCATGCCTACGCTGCCTGTTTCTCATTGAGTTGAGAAACTCCACATTCTCTTATTGACCACCAGCAAGCTATGAACTGACAGCATCGTGTGTCTCTCCTGTCGGCCTTCCGTCTCATTGGGTGAACACCTTGCTGCGTTATCAGGACTGCATCATCTAGTGGTGGGTGTCACCCATTACCTGCACATTCCATTTCATGCTGACGATTGCTGATACTCTTCTCCGTATGTAACAGCCCAACGCCCACAATCAGCTGCAAGTTCTAGTCAATAAGAAGTCCAGCATCACAGCCTCTTCACCTTTTCCCTGCAGAAGACCTCAAGGCTCCCGAGCACATGTGTTTATGAAGGTAAATGTCGTATTTCCCTGTTTCGGTATCGTTTGCTTCATCTCACCCCCTCTTCAGGCACCTGCTACATATCCACCGTAGCGTCCAGTAGATGATCTCTCAGCAACTTCAATCGTTCTCCACTTCTGTGAGTACCTCTAATCAACATATCGCCCAATGTCGTCCACTTCGCCTTACTCTTCCTCGCCTTACTCTTCCTCACCTTGCCCTCTCCTCAATTCGTACTGACTGACACTGATTCTCAGCTCCAACAGGAGCACTGAACCTCATGGCTTGGTGGTTATAGAATGATTGTGCTCCGAGGGTGCTGGAGACGTGTTTCAAGGTATGTTTATTCACTATTGATGGCCAGTCCAAGCAAACCAGGCACTATAGACATGCTAATTTGACTTGGTTATCGACCCAACTTTATGAAGCACCCCACTGCTCCCACAATATGAAACTACCGAGGTACGTCCCTTTTCACACTGCTGGGCTAATTTAGTTTAGGACAGTCTAAACTCGTACCAAAACTTTTTCTCTTACAAAAAATATGGGTCAGAGTTTTGGATAGGATTTTATATTGTATAGTTAAGTGACCATTATTGTCCTCTATATTCTATGTAAGAGAGTGTGTTCTGTTATGCCAATTATCTAATCTATGTTTCAATCCAAGATTGTTTCCTTTACAAATTATGTAGATCGTAATTTTGGGCGAACCGCAAGATAAAGAGAAAACTTGTCCTAAACTTTGCTCTTTGATTAATGTAGTGAATAGAGTTATGGTCTGACCCAAACATAAAAGAATGGACTATCCAGAACACCATCTATCTAATTTTGTAAAGGTCAGCCCAGTGGCTCAGCCCAAACCAAAAGTGAGCCACTCGCCCAAACGCAATAACATACATTGTGTAATGGATTGAGTATGGGCATTCCCATCGCAAATTTGAGATGATTACATAATGGTATGACCCATACTTAATATGTCTTTCTTTGTAAAGGACAACCCAAACTATTGGCCCAAAATCCAAACAAGGAATTATATACAGGTTGATGTTTGGGCCAAACCAGAACAAAGCATCTAATACATAAAGCATAGAACTTTGTAAGGGACATAAAGGACTGACCCAAACCTATTCAGTTAATACATAATGGCCTGACCAATACAAAGTCCCATGCTTTATGTATTGGATGCTTTGTTCTGGTCTGGCCCAAACATCAACCTGTATATAATTCCTTGTTTGGATTTTGGGCCAATAGTTTGGGTTGTCCTTTACAAAGAAAGACATATTAAGTATGGGTCATACCATTATGTAATCATCTCAAATTTGCGATGGGAATGCCCATACTCAATCCATTACACAATGTATGTTATTGCGTTTGGGCGAGTGGCTCACTTTTGGTTTGGGCTGAGCCACTGGGCTGACCTTTACAAAATTAGATAGATGGTGTTCTGGATAGTCCATTCTTTTATGTTTGGGTCAGACCATAACTCTATTCACTACATTAATCAAAGAGCAAAGTTTAGGACAAGTTTTCTCTTTATCTTGCGGTTCGCCCAAAATTACGATCTACATAATTTGTAAAGGAAACAATCTTGGATTGAAACATAGATTAGATAATTGGCATAACAGAACACACTCTCTTACATAGAATATAGAGGACAATAATGGTCACTTAACTATACAATATAAAATCCTATCCAAAACTCTGACCCATATTTTTTGTAAGAGAAAAAGTTTTGGTACGAGTTTAGACTGTCCTAAACTAAATTAGCCCAGCAGTGTCATAGTATTTACGTTCATTTTTAATGCTTCACAGAGCAGGATACTACCCACTTAGAGCCTGCAGTGAAGCATGCCATGGAAGAGCCGTCTAAAGACCCCTGACATATTATCAACCAGAGCAGTGGCTCTCCTGAGGACCACGTCCACATGTGTTCTCAGCGACAATGAACGCACCGGCCGCTGGGCCTCTACGATGTCCCGATATATCTAAATATGTGCCTGTACGCGCTATGGGATCCTTTATTCAGTGAGTCATCAGGCTTGATACAATTTTTCCACAACACACATTGATTCTGTCGCATCCAGCTGCCGGATCATGTCCTTGAGTATCATACGAGACTACGGTGACGTTGAACACTTGTAGATGAGCCACCAGCACAACGAACAGAAGTCAATGAAGCCAAACGAACTCAGTGCACCAGAGTACGCTACTCTCCCTAGTAAGTTCCTGTTCCATTCCCATCCGTCACACTATCAAGTATCACTGATCCACTGTCTACAGGATTTCCTATCTAACACCATTCATACGAACAACAGCTGGATGGAACGTCGTAGGCAGTAGTACTAAACCTTTCATGTAGCTTTTGTACCCAGTAGATAGATACTTTGAATCATTGTTGTGGCGACACACATGTGGGCATACTCCACTACCTGATAAGCACAATAGACGTCTTGAGCTCTTAAGCAGAGACGTCTTAACGATGCATGGACCCTGGATGGTCCGTTCTCAAGCTCTTAAGTGGGGAACGGTACCTTACAGTGGGAGGCGAGCAAACGGGAATCTCAAGCTCTTAAGCGGGGATTCTCAATGCAAACTTCTCTGTGGAACATCCTCTCTCAAGCTCTTTAGCGGGGAATGATTGACCACCGGTCTGAGGGACAGGGACGGCCACTAATGTGACGTAGCAAGCAAGCATTCACAAGTATCAAGGGTACAGGAGCGTACATGTACTCTTTCGGTCGGTACTTCTCTATCAGTTCACGATACATCTGCTAAAGCTTTATTTCAGTTCTAGACTCAGCAGGCGGGCACAGCAACAGCAATCCCATATCCAGCCTATCACTCTCCCTCTACTCTCCCTGCCTAGGCTTTGTACACTCCTGCTACAGAATGTCTCTTCTGTTCTTCAACAAACCCTGGTTCAGAGTCAGCCCCATCCGAGTTGCATGTGGCTCCAAAGACAGAAGATATCTCAGATTGCCTTCGTCTGGGAATCTGCAACGAGATATATACAGAGACGAATCTGATTATTACGCTCCAGAACTGCCCTGGGCCATGTTCACATCGTAACCAAGCTATAGCTCTTTCCCTTCTGGCCTCACAACTCTCACCTACATTAATTCTACATCTTCTATACAATGCTTTCTCATGGTTCATTCTATCGCTACCGGTGCCCCTCCTAGGGTTGTACGATTCCCTTATACGTACCAGCACGTTCCCCTGGCCACTCGACGTTGCTCTCCCTCTCTCCTTCCTTGAATCTCACCTTTGGCGCTCGTCAGGGTTCTACATAAATATCCTACCCTCGATAACGTTACTGTGTCTCTACAAACACCTCATTATTCTCCAGTCACCTCCGCTCTCTGCTGGATTCCGTTCGCGTCACCAATCTATGACATTGCGCTGCCTGTACAATACGTGCAGCACAACCCTGTGCAGTCACTGGTCCTAATTCGCCTCTTGCCATATCACAAATTCATGACGATAACCCATCTGTCCTGATATCCTCACATGTTGAGGCCCCTCGACAACAGTTTCTTACCAAACCAGCAACGTCTATCGCCCATCCTCGAATCCTATGGCTATGATGCAAAACCCTCAGCATCCTACCCCACTACGCCTGGCTCCACTGCCCAGATGGGTCAGCGCTTTTGAGTACGCCCTGGTCAGAGGGGCCCTGCAGGTTCAGGAATGCAGTCACAGATGGGATTCTCCTCGGTCTCGAATAGAGTTCCTATGCATGGTATCTCTGCAGATCAACCCCAGAGCTTCCCTCACATCATCACGCTCAGCAGGCCGTCCATGGTCTCACCTCTCACTCTAGTGTTCATTAGGGAGTTAGCCAACCTGGCACTGTGTCTCAGTAGGCAGTGCCGATTGAGCCTGCATAATCCCGAGTGATCCCTGGCTATAGGCAATCAACAAGGCCACCCTCCAATGCCAAACAGTGGGCAGAGACCGGTTCAACAACCGCCTCAGCTCATGAATAGTTTAGCTATTCCACCCGGTCATCCCATGATGCAGTCTCAGCCAAACACATTCCAGGACAGTAGCATCTCAGGACCACTTTAACCACCTCAAGCTTCTATATCTCCTCGCCCTGGCTTGCAGCCTTCCCATATAACAAATGGGTACCAGCAGCCTCTCTCGAATCCCTCAGTCCAGAGTAATCCAGCTATTGCAAACCTGTGTACAGGGCAGCATCTCTTCAATCCTTCATCTTCCTCAGACAATCTGGAGAATGCGATCAACCACAGTAATGCTCCGCCCTATATAGGTGGCCCCAGATCGAACATAGGCTATGAAGAGAACATGCAGCAGGTGATGAATGACCGATTTGACCCAAATTCCTTGAGTATGGGTACCTCCAGTGTACCACCTCGTTCTCCATCAAGTTTGAATCCCGCCCTCACTCCAGGTCCTATCCAACATCATTCACCCTCTCACCATATGTCCTCATCTCCTACCCACTCATCCGATCTTATTTCCTGGCCAGCTTCTCAGCCCCAATCCATGAACCATCCACAACCTGGTGCGTGTCAGACTCCATGACCCCAGATCAACCATCCGGAGCAAGCTACAACGTCCCCTCAATTGCCATCAGTGAATGGCTGCTCACCGATGCCTCTTAACCGTTCAGGTTCTATGGCCAGGGTAGACAAGTACAACTGGTACATGGCTCTCAAGGATTACGGCCTGTAATGGCTGTCGACAATAGTATGCAGATACCAAATCGACTGGTTGCAGTCAACCCAGGCAGTAGTGCATCAGCTCACATCACATAGTCCTTGACAAGATCTCAATTCCTTGTTTTTGTAGACCGTCACTTGGGGAAGGCCAAGAACCAGCGGTGGGCTGTCGTTCTCAGACGTAGTGGGACATATGCACCAGGTCAGCCATCTTTTCAATTGCACGTCCGGTTCCACGTATTCACATCCATTGCAGGCTCATGATCTTGAGAAGCTCACTCACTACGTGGATAATGTATCCTTCGCTGAAGCCGGGCAAGGTGCAGACAAAAAAACAAGAAATGGCAAGGATGCGTACAAACCACAACACCAGAACTACACATTTGGCCAAATGAAACTTGTACAATCCTGGTCAGCACTAGGGCACGATGTGAGTCCTATACTTACAAGTTCATCTCCAGCTGACACTAATCCAAAAAACCAGGTGAACCAATATGCGCCATCCACAGACTGGTTCTCCACTGCATCAAACTTTGAGTCAAATGTAGAGGTTGTCCAGGATCTTTAGCATACAACACGGTGCATGATGCACATGTATAAGCTGATTGATCCCAAGCAGTACTGGGCGATAGCACAGGTCCAGAAACATGCTCAGGCCACAGACGGCGCCCTTGAGCTTTTCAGCAGCATAGATGACATGCTGCAAGAAGGCCAGTTCATACTCTCCCAGAGGACCACGCCTGAGCATGTAGACACTCAAGACCTGACCACAGGATGGATGTGTTTGTATTGTACAGGCACCATTGAGGAGGGAGGGGAGCTCTGGCTCAGGAAACTCAACCTGAGGTTGAGATTCAAGTAAGGAACTTGCATCTGGATCCGGAGTAGAATCCTGGCACATGAGATACTAGATTGGATTGGAGATAGAAGAATATCAATAGCTATTACCACCTGGGCCACCTTCTGGAGAAGATGCAGTGTAACCTGCCCCACCTTCACCTTTGAAGAGATGGTCCAGGCAAATGAGGCTGCCAGATCCTCAAAGTCTTGCTCTAAGGATGAAGAAGCATAGACCAAGATGACGCCTTCCAAACTATCCTTATTCCCTCCTGTTTATAGACCTAGATACCATGCTGTGCTTTGTAGACCATTATTATCTAGAATTATATCTAAGACCAAAGCTATAAGATGACAAACAAAAGTAGCTCAATACAGACAACAGTCAAATTTCTGTATCTTAATGTAAAGTACAGACAAGTTAACATGAGGAAGGCGGAGTGGGCTGGCATATTTCCATCCTTGCCACATCCTTTGTTACTGAAGAAGTATCTATCCTGGGCTTCTTCACATTCTCCTCCTCCTCTTCATCACTATCATCATCATCATAAGCAAAGGACCACTTCAGAGTCACTGGCTTCACCGCCAGTACACTCAGAGCCTCTTCCCTGTGCTGAGAGTCAAACGCCTACAAGGTATGTCAGTGATTTGCTCTTAACAAGAGTTCAAAGCACTTACAATATGTTGTACAGAATCCAGATGGCCCACTGATCTAAGTACCAGCTGGGGAATCCACTTTCCAGCCTGGCAATTCAGGGGGAACAGACACATGCTGAAAACTACCTCTACAATATCCCACTTCCGGATCATGTCCGGACTGCAGCGAAATGTTCTGCGAACAGGTCAGTGATCTCAGCTAGATGTAAGAATGCGGAATAGTAAGCTTACTTTTTCTTCTCTCCTCCATATGTAACAGCTGCATATTGCACAACGTTATCCTCATGCTGGATAATGTTTCTATGCTGGAGATGCATAGTCTCCAGAGTCCCTCGGGGATCTACCACCTTCTTGAAAGGCACATGCTCACTGTCAGGCGCTTGGGAAGTGAAGGTGAAGTAGCGCGAAGAGAATGTGAGGGTATGGTGGTTGTTGTACCGGGTAGGCTCTACAGAGTGAACTTTGTGGCCCTTCTGCAGGAGTCGGAGCATCTCCTCTGTCGCCGCAAAGTCCTTCAAGAACTCTTCATTCTCAAAACCTGTTAGCGTAATCGCCTGCTTCAGGTAAGGCGCCTTGGATGAAGAACTGTATCAAGGTATGTGAGCTAGAATCATACAACATTCAATGGGACTTACTTGGTTGGGTACACAGGGGGAAGGACGCAGTTGGTAACCACACTCTGGATTACAAAGTTCGCCTCCGTACCTCAGGATAGGTCAATCAGTGAGACTTGGGAGACTCCACAGGAGAAGGCCTGGGTGCGATGCTGGGATCCATCTGTCGCATTAAAGGTCAGTCGCTTTGTCTCTGTCTCTTTTACATCATACTGTTACTGACCTCAGTGTATACCATAGGCGGTACAACGCCTGGGCTTATGCCTAAGACAGAAGTGGCCTCAGTTAGAGGCTGTTTTGCTTTGGCGGTGCTGTCCTGGCACGACTTGAGCATCGCCTTACGAAACGTCTGGAGGTTGGTCTCTGAAGAGATGATATAAGTCAATAAAGACAGCACCATTGGTGATGAAGATAAAGAACAGCAATATCAGCAGCAATCTCGTCAAATACAGCCATGAGAGCAATGTAGGAGCAGGAAATGTAGGGAAGAACAGGGGATTTCTCTGGTCAGAGAAACAAATAGTAGGGAACAAGTCTTTGTAACTGAGCACGATATATCTCAAACAAAGAGGTCTTATAGAATATATTTTCCTACATACAATTTTTGGACTTGTAGAAAATTTGAAACTGGCCATAGATGGTCCGACTCTGTCACATCCCAGTCCCAATAGGCTAGGTTGCATTCTACGCACATTGATTGGTTATCTGCTGCTGGGGCAATCAAGCTCAAGGGGCGGAATGCGATGTGGGATCTGTATCCCCATTAGTCTAGTGGTGCTCACCGGCGCTCCTCCACAATCAGGGCTGTCGGTGTCTGTTTTTGGTTAGCTGAGACTATCGGTGAATTCCAAAGAAGGTAAGTGTTGTCTGGACGGCACTTTCTTCTGCGCTCCCGACTATAGACTTATTCAGTATTCTTCTAGACTTGTCTGCTCTCCGACGGAGAGCGATCTGGTTCCGTATCAGATACACTTTATCCTGCAGAATCCCTACCACCTATCAGCTCTTCCATGTGAATTTCGCACCCAGCACTTCACACTCAGTCTCATTCTCTCTACGTATAGCTCTATACAGCGACAGACTTAGCAGTATCAAGAGATACTAGCTTATACCATTCTATTGGTCATTTTCTATCCTCTCCATTTCCTCTTCTTGTTTTACTGAGGAACACCAAAGTGTATTATCACTTTCTTATGCGGACTAAGATGTCTTGAACTGCTTATTATTCCTAGCTACAGATCTGGACTAGTCACAGTTCTGGATCCATGGGTTGTCAAGTAGCACTACCGGTGCTACCAGCGCTATCACTCTTCTCAGGGTTGTTCTAATGGGCTTTACCAGCTCTCTGTTGCAGTTTCTGGAGTCTCAACATCCATTTTTTCTAACATCAACAATATATTTGAACCTGAACAATGAAGTAAGTACAATTTCTCTATGCAAGCTAAAACTTCTAAAGATTTCTTCAGAGAACAGGCGATTCCGTCGGATCCAATTCTTCCTCTTCAAGTCCACAGTCAAGCAAGATCTTCTCAAGAAGATCTACTTTGAGAGGTGATGAGGACGCTCAGAGAGCCAGCTCTGTCTGTCATATAAGCCTCTAAGTCGTAGTGAGAATTCTCTCTCAACACCTCACTATTATGCACTACTGCTTTCGCTCACTGCTGCAATCTCTTAGCTCTAACTATGCCCAAAGCCAGCTCCAAATCCACTGTTGCCGCCACTGCTGTCACCTTCAAGTCCTCTGGTGTTGCATCTCTATTATCTACTTGTCGCATTCTCACCCAATCTTCTGTCTCTAAGGCTGCTTCTAAGGCTGCCTCTGCTGGCATTCTCTCTTACCCCTCTAGCCCTCCTCCAGCCCAGATCCTCAACAAGAGGAAGAGGTCTCAGGCCACCAACACCACTAGGACCATTCAGACCAGGTCTATGTTGATTTCTCTCTTATTATTTCTTCCCATCACCTCTAGTATATTCTATCTTATTCTCCATGGTCACTTTAGTATGCCTGTATTTTGTTTCATGTTTGTGGCCAGCCTGTATCCTCCAATATGTGTTACTTAGTTGTAGTCACATGTCTGGTCATACTGATGGTTGAGGTGATCACATGATCCTTAGTTGCTCACCTCATACCACCAGGTCTGTAGTTTCCTATGCTCACAATCTATACCTCAGTTGCTCACCTCATACCACCAGTTCCCTTGTGTGAACAGTGCTAACAGTCTAGTAAGAAGACTGGCTCTCCTCCAGGTCTTAAGGTCTTACCCACCCAGGTCGATGAAGAGTAAGCCTTCCTTCTCATGTTCTCTCCTCTCATCGCTCTCATCACTGATTCACAACTTCTGCAGTTCCGCTGAGGAGTGGGAGCAGGACAATCCAGAGGAGGATCTCTCTAGACTTGCTTCTAGCTATCTTGATGTAGTCGCTGACGATCAAGATGGCGACACAGCTGATGATGAGGCAGAGAATGAAGATGGCTTTATTGAGATTCCAGATAAAGACGAAGAAGAACAGTAAGTTTATTCAATATCCTTGCCATCACTCCTGCTCATTCACTGTATAGACAATCCTATGTCACTTGTAAAAGAGCTAGGAAGCACTCTAAGACTAGAGTGCATATATATGTATACTCTCTCTATCTTCACTTACTTTATTAACTATTTCTTCTAGGTCTGAGTCAGAGGATGGTATTGACGACTTTGATCAAGGCGCCTCTGGTCCTGAGATCTCCAGCAATGCACCTTTTGATCATGAGGAACAGGAACAGACTATTCTTGGTCGTCCCTCCTCTCCTACATATCTAGAGGACTTAGGTCTGGATCCAGAGACCCTTGCATTCACTATGGACCAAGCTCAGGAACAAGTAGGACCTGACAAATCCACATCTACTCCTATCAAGACCAGGCCTGCTTCCGCCACAGAGTCCTTACAACCCTCTCTCTTCCATCCACTTTCTCTCTACAAGGCATTTGATCCTGCCCAGTACAAGTAAGCCTCTAACTAGATACTCTGGACATTCATACTTATATCTGAGTTCTAGGATGAATCGTCTGGTCAATTCTCAGGCCAACACTGCTCTCTTTCCTAGATATTCTGACGACTTCTTGGCCATCATGATAAGACAGGCTAAGAAGCTCTCAGTGGTGGAGCAAAAGGAGTTTGATCTTCTGAATGCTCAGGCTGAAGTTGCGAGAATGGCTGCTCATGTATCTGAGGAGGAGCTCATCATCAGGAAGCAGAATCTGGAGCACTTCATCAATACCAAGTTCACTTCGCCTATGATAGCCTGTCTTCCTACCGCTGAACATAGAAAGTACTATGGAGAGCGCCCTTTGTATGTCTTTTTCCTCCTTATTCTTTTTATACCTCTCTTATCTAACATTTATGTATTCTCTAGACTGCGTAGTAGAGCAAACCAGAAGCTTCCAGAGACACCTTTCCACAAGTATGAGCTCAAGTGCATTGAACAAACCAAGTCAGATTTGTAAGTTCTCCATCTCTCTCATTGTTGATTCTGTTATCTAACATGGTCCTCACAGTGGTATTGGTACTAGGTTCCGCTCTTACACAAAACCTTGGTTCTCCAAGTAAGTCTCATTCTTCTATCACCATCATCTGACAAGTGATCTGATTAAATTTCTAGAGAGACTAGGCCAGAGGATCATACCAATCATAACTCCTCAGACCAACTCTTCACCCACTCCTGGAGCATCCACCAGCGCAACTATGCTCTCCACAGCTCCCACTCCTGGATCCAGCCAGTCCAGTAGGACTAGAACAACCAGTACACAGTTGTTTGGTCACGCCACATTCAGCTCTGCTCCACCTGGTCCATCCTCCTCTCAAGGATCCAGACACAGTGTACCTTCTTCCTCTACTTCCAAGACCACTACTGCGTCTGGAGGTGCTACTCCTGATATTAAGATTTTCTACATGGCTAGGTAAGCTTTCAGCTAATCACTCTTAATTATTATCTCTGATTTTGTTCTCTCATCAATCTTCTAGACAACCTATTGATCTGTAAGTTCTTTAACATATCTGTTCGCTAACTCTGTCACTGATCAATTTCCTAGTCCTCTCCATCTATGTGAACTCAAGCATAGGCAGGTCTATCCTCCAGTTATGACCAAGACTCAGTCCATCAGCCTTCCTTTCTACTCTTTTTGGAACCCTACCAAGGACCTGGCTCCTGAGGATGTTATCAAGATCTATTTCCTAGAAGGGGCCAAGCTGCGCAACACCTCCCTCTCCAACCCCATTGTCTGTAATCCATCTGACTTCCACCTCATCCACGACATGATTTGCCAAGTAGGAAGCAAGCTTCCTATGTCCTTTATGGTTATTGGTAAAGCAGTCTACATGAAGAATCCTCATGATAGCTTGGAGAGCTCCTTCAAGGCCAAGCAGATTTGTTTGGAGATCTGTGGGAGGGGCGACAAGAGTGTCATTGCTTTCTTCTGGTCTATTCTGGTGAAGTCACTCAAGCAGATCAGGTTGAAGGCCAAGAAGGCTCCTGTCCTCAACCATCAGCTCTGGCTGCCTACCTGGCAGGGCAGTCTCAGCTTCTCTACCTTTATGAGTAAGTCCTTTACTTTTTATCTTGTATTTAAACTACACTCATCTACTTGTCTTAGAGAACATGAGTAGAACTCCTAACCATCCAGATAATGCTTTTGGACATAGTCAGTTCTTTTACTAAATATTTCATTATACTGAACTGATTCCATCTGCCCGCCCTTAGGTATTTATACTGCAGAAGAGTTTTGTAAGTTTTTTCTTCAAGTTCAATTTCTCATTACTTATTCATACACTCTCTCCTTCTTTTAGTACCTGTGGTCCAGAACCAGGATCTTTCCTTAGATTTTTTGTCTTGGAATGCCGTCAGAGACTCTTCTACTCGGGCTCTGGAGTTAGAGCCAGGCACAGTTTGTATAGTGGTCTTCACAGCCAGGGTCTACAAGAACAAGGGCTTGGACTCTGATGAGGATCCCACCCTTTCCTTCCACGCCAAGAGGATTGTTCCTCTCTGCAAGATCACTGACACTGATAGGTCTATGGCTGCTTCTGATCATGTTATTCAAGTTCCAGTTATTGACCGGTCTAGTTAGGAAGACTGTATGGAGGTTGGGGAGGTTCCTAGCATTGCTCTAGATGACATTGTAGAAGATTTCTAGCTCTTTGCTTCTTCTCTCTTTCTTTCTACCTGCTTGCTTCTTCACTTACTTGCTTCTGCTCATCTTGGTATCTCATCTATTCTGCCCTGTTCTGTTGTCTTCTTATCTCTTTACTTGTTGCATTAATCTGCTGGCTTACCATTATTTATGTTCATGTTATTCATCTGCTCATCTTTCTTTATATATTCTATTTCTATATAGTGGGAACTAAGTCATAAAATGACTTAGTTTTTTTAAATTACAAGGACGATAGTACTCGTTCTTATCCATCTGGGTTGGCATTCTTACCTTCTTATGTGAAGTCTGGCAATCAAACTGTTTGAATTGATATCTTTGCATGTGTTTTTTTATAAATAACTTGATCCGGCCCGTGTTCTACATTAATCTCTCTTGTGATATATGTCATTGATGACGTAGTCATCTTGTATCTTCATTAGTGATAACAGCATCACACATGACCTTAGCTGTTTGATTAGAGTACTTGTTCTACGTAGAAACAAACTTATTCTTTTCACTGATTATATAGTACTGAGCTAGACTAGCCGGTCTCCTGTCCGGCAAACACGAGGACGATCATTTTTTTTGCCAGAGTCTTGGTACAAATTCTACAGTCTTGTATA